>JAOXNO010000001.1:45164617-45235915 GCA_028565335.1 Limnodromus scolopaceus
AGGTTTCAGTGATGGCCACTATATCGTAGCTTTCCAGCAGCACAGTAGCTTCCAACTCCTCCTGTTTGTTGCCCATGTTGTGTGCATTGGTGTAGAGGCTCTTCAGCTGGGCTGTTGGCTGTGCTGCCTTCTTAAGGGAATATTCCCTGGAGTGTCTCTCAGGTGTTTCTCTGTGCACTGCTTCTACCCCGGGAGATGCTGGCTCATCTCCATAAGACTTTGACCGTAGTGAAGGGTCACCAGTTTGGCTCAGGGAGCCAGGCTGAAGGCCCTTATTAGCACCCTCTCCCTCTGATCCTGGTGTGGTACCCCAAAGCTTATCACAGATAAGTCTGGTATCGCCCCCCTCCCCCCTTCCATCTAATTTAAAGCCCTGTCAATCAAACCCACAATCTTTTGGGCAAGAACCCCCTTCCCCCTTTGAGAGAGGCACCTCCCATTAGGTGTTAACAGGCCTGGTGTTGTACAGGCAAATCCATTGTCAAAGAATCCAAACTTACGGCAGTGCCACCAGCTACAGAGCCAGGTATTAATTGACTGGATATTTCTGTTCCTCCCAGCATCATTTCCCGCTACAGGAAGGAGTGATGAAAAGATAACCTGTGGCCCAGATCCCCTAACCACCCTTCCCAACTCCCTGAAGTCTCTTCTTATTGACCCTGAGCTGTGGTTTGCAGATTCTTCTGTACCTACCTGGAAAATCAATAATGGACAGTAGTCTGAAGGACGCACTAAGCCAGGAAGTTTCCTGGTGATGTCCTTAACTTGGGCTCCAGGGAGACAACAGACCTCTCACTGTGGAGGGTCCACCTGGCATACTGGGCTTTCCATCCCCCTTAGGAAGGAGTCACCCACAACTATAACTCTCCTTTTTCTCCTTGTGGGTGTGGTAGTGATCCGAGGTGTCCATTTTTTTGACTGACGCATTTGTGATGTAGGTTACCTACATTCTCACTCAACTGGCCTTCCTATTTTTTTTCCTGTCATTTTCTACGATTCTGTGTAAGTTTTGTTTGAAAGAGCTTGCAGATGCTTGAGGAGAACAATAGCGGGAAGAGAAATTATGTAAACGTCTCTTCTTTCCAGAGTGTATGGTCTGGGAGAGGAATGGGGGGCCAGAGGGAGGAAGGTGGTGGGTTTTTTAAGGTTTTGAGAATTCATTCACAATCTTTTACATTAGTAGCTTTGACGTGGTTAAAGCATCTTGTATCAAATTTATTCTTAAAATGATTTTCTTGTGTGTTAAAGCCCTTTATGTTTTGTTTTGACTAAAAATAGAATTTATGGATGATTTGAAAACCATCGAAAACTGCAGTTCATAAAAGGAACTTTAAACAATTTGCTTGTATATAGTCCTTAACAGCATAGCTGTTATATGTACATGCTGCAATACTTTGACTGAATTAATGTGACATTGCTAAAGAACAGGCCAACAATAGAACAAACTTCTGTCTGTTTCACATCTTGTGAAGTTATGAGCCCCTGTAGGTGCGACCTCAAGTATGTAAGCTGCCAAAAGTAATCACTGCTTGCTTCCCTAATCCATGTTTCCTACATCACTGCTGCCCAATTAAATTGTCTGTGCTGTTTCTGCCTGAAACGTCGCTGTTCTTGCTATGCTTAAGAATGAAACATATTTTAAAGCTAAATTTCTCTATTCTAGTAAATGCTTTCTGTCACATAATCTTCAAATGTCTTGTAGTGAATAATTATATAAGAAAATAATACGATATCTTGGCTGCAGTAATTTGCTTTCTGTCATCAGATATGCAAATGCTCATGGAACTTGAACTTTATAAATACTGTATGTATAAAACAGTGAAAATGACAGGAATTTCATAAATGGTATCACAGGAGAGAATATGTAAACAGTGACCTCTTTCATGTATTTGTCAGGGACTTTCGTAACCTGCAGTCGCACATCAGTAATGATGCTTATAGAAGTTTCCCCAAAGACACTACTATTACAAATAAAAGCTCATTTAAAATAGGAATGTACAATTTGAATATTCCATGTATCAAAATAATGAAAATCACAGTAGAGCCACAAAGGGAAAAGCATGACATTAAGCAAAATTTTAACTAGCAGACAAAGGGGTAGAATATTATTTATGATTTAGCTGCAATGGCCAGGAGAAAACTGCCATTGCTGCTTAGAACTGGCTTGTTTCTCCACTCTTAGTTTTGCATCCGAGAGGTTTGTTCTGCTGACCTTTCCATTTAATATTTCCTGTCTCATTCTGACAAAATTATGCTCTCTGAATAACCTGCCAGTTATTGCAGATGCAACTACAGAGGGAAATTCTATACAAAATGTCTCAGCTCTGTAAGCAAGCTTCCACTGCCACCTTAAGCTTTCTAAAGTTGGTTTGATTAAAAGTGATTTAAACTCCACTGAAAGGCCTTTAAGGATTAATAACCTGTCCTTTCCCGTATCTGTTATGTCATCCTGTGCATGGGTCCTCACACTTCCTAAGTGGTGTCAGTGGAGGTTTACTCCTTCCCACTGCTACTCTTCCCTCCCCAAACACTACAGGTGAAACTGAGCAGGGTTTGGTCTAAAATTATCAATAAGACAATGATGGATACTCTTGGTGGATTGATGTTAGAACTGAAGTTGTAGAAGTCATTAATAAATGCCTGACTTGAATTTCCAGATAGATTAAAATCTGATTGGAATGCTTTTATCTTTCCTCAAAGTCCCTGGAAAATCCTAATACAAGTTGAGAGATATCTTTTTGGTAAGAAAGCTACAGGTAGCTTTCTGCTCTTAGTACTTTCACAGACAAATGCTATCTTGGTCTTTAGGTACTAACAAGGCTACTATTGTAGCACGGTTGCACATTGCTATGAAAGATCCATCCTCTTCTACCTTGTCATCCCTTTCTCCCACTGCTAAAGAAGGGCGTCCTTTGTGGCTATGCTAAAATTTGCATATGGCATAAATTACATTCACTTGTTAAGATCAAAATAAAGCTGTAGGTAACCAGTGAACATGAGGGAACGTGCTGGAAGCCATAAATGTTTTGCTGTAGCAAGACTTATGATGTATTCACCTACATTTCATTACATACTAAGTGGCCAGGCAGTAAGGTGCCACCATCACGATGATCCCATATCTTGCTTTGTCTAGATGCCAATTTATGCTTAAAACCTTGGTTTTACCTTAACCAAGAAGCAGTTCCAGAAGAGTTACTGTGACCAGACCCCTTGACCTATAATGCCAAAAAAGGTCTGAAAGGCAAACAACCAATTTACGTTAACTGAAAAGGAAATACTGTGGCATGAAAAAGCTTAATACTGTCATATTTCTTATTTTGTCTTCTCTCTTTCCTCATATGTGCGGGTTTTTTCTGTTAAAGCAGTAAATCAGTCCTGCATATTTTCCATTATAGCAGCTTCCTTTCTGTGATTTGAATAAGCGGTCTTCAGGAGAACGTCTCTGGTGTCAAGAACGCAGTCATTTTGAGACACTGAGAAAGCTTCAGTGCATTGGTAGGATATCTCTACCCCAAGCCTATTGAGTGGCTCTTTTTTCCTCCAGAGCTGCTTGAAATCCCTGTTCACCAAAGAAAAAGCTGACTGCTGACAAGCTGACTTGAAAAAGAAAAACTGACTGCCACCTAGCACTCAGGCCCCACCTTAATATTGGTTGTCTGTGGTTTGGAGCTTCACCTTTGCAGGACAACCCCAAATACAGATACCAAGCCACTTCATAATTCTCTGAGATGTCATTACATCTTCCTTTGTAGTTTTTTGAAACTTAGGCTGATCTGCCTAAAGAGGAAAGCCACTGATACACAGAGGGCAGCCTGAAAATCCTACAAAATCAGAGTATAGTTGTGGAGCGCCAGGGAATATGTCGGCTGGGAAACAGGGTGCATACCCACAGCGACAAGACCATACTTTTCAAACACTGCTTGGAAAAGCTGTCCAAAAGCAGCTTCTGTGCAAAATGTAAAACATGATCCCTGGTGACCACACAGTTACTCCCTGCCTGAATTTTCAGTTACCTTCAACCTCCCCTTCCACTTCCAGTTGCCACATTCATAGCCACTGGAAGAGTGAAACAGCTGTTTCAGATGCCCCTGCACCTGTCAAAGGAGAGGATGCACCAGTATCCTACTCTGTTCAGGTGGTTTGCTTTTCTTTGTTCCTTTTTTCTGAGAATGAACAAGTACACTGAGGATATACGTTTTATACAGAAATTTATTTTGCTCAATATATATAAAATCTTCTGGGGTTTTTCCGCAATATTTTAATCCTCAAATAAACAAACAAAACTAAAACAAACCAAAGAAAAAAAAAAAGGTAGGAATGAACTTTAGGGTTTTTTTTTCTTTCTCGCCATAGTATGTTTTATAGACTTTTAATAATATTTTATACCAAATTTATCTTCTTAAATACTTTAACTAATTTAAAGTATTTAACTAAATTATTTAACTAATGCCTTAGGTATTTCATGTTGAAGAAATTGCTATTCTTACTGTGTAGTAGGAGAGAGATAGAATGAGATAGAATGTGTTAGATCCTTGAACAAACATATGCATTGGATTAAATATTTTTAGGAATTATCATATTTGTGGAATTAACAGGGGTAGGAGTAATATTGTGTAATGGGCAACTGAATGTACAGCTAACTCACCGTAAGTTGTGCAATTAGGCTGCATAGATTTGGCTTCCAATTTAGTATTTGTATTTTGTCCAGTAGCACTGAAGTTACACTAGCAGAGGAAGAGTTGGAGTCTTTTTTTACTCTTGTAAGGTCTGATTCTGTATGTTCTGAAAAATCTAAAAAGTTCTTAGTTGAACTTCATTAGAGGAAATGTTGCATAGGTAAAGAGTCTTTTCACAATAAAATGTTACAAAAGTTTCACCTTTCAAGAACGATGAAAAGAAAAGAAAATTGTGTTATTCAAACTATAATCTGAGGACCTGATTTTTCCAGACTCCCAGGAGAATTGAACTTATTTCTACGTTTGCTCTTGGATTGCTGACCTAGAATTGACTTTGTGCTCCTCTGAGAATAGCTCCTGATTACAGATCTCTGTATCTATCTATGCTACCAAAGGAAAATGTTTTTGTGATTCCAAAAGTATCTGCTACATAATAGAATGGACAGACACTGTTGAAATACAGACAGCCTTCTGAATGTGTAACAATTAGTCCATATTTGCTCTTACTCATCCTCAGTATTTAGATGCTGTAACACAAAGTACTAATGAGAGCCAGACTTCATAGATTAATGTTGCTTCAGTCTAGCAGCTGCCCTTATATTGACAAAAATATCTATACTTAAAAGCTTCTGTTTTCCTAAATTCTTTCTAGACATTGTGATTTGTTGGTTTGAATCTAAGTTTGGAGTTTGTTGTTGTATTTCTAATTTAAATTTTAAAATTACTGTTATTTTTATATTAGCTTTTGTAGTTTCCAGATAAAATTGGATTATTAAGGCTATTACAGGATTTATAACAAAATTGACTCAAATCCAACAAAATTTTTTACTTCGTACACCTCTAACCACACTGAAAATTAATAGTGAAATGTATGCCTTAATGCCTATTTCAAACAGGCTGAAATATTAAAAAAAAAGAAGTCAGAGTAAAATAAGGAATCTAACATATTTAAGTATATTTTAAATACTGCCAAAAAAAGAAGAATGCAATTAAGATTTATAAACAGTGAAACTGGCTTTCAATCAGAGTAATTGTTATTCACCATAAGAATATGGAAACATGTAAGGATACTCGAAAAACAAGGTAGTTTAGAAAATAATGGAGCAAATTTATTTTTTTTTAAAAAAGCGTTCTTTCAGTCTGAAACATACGTAAAATAATTTTTGTCTTTTTTTTCAGAATTGCCTCTTCTATTGATTCTGCACAGGGACAATGCCGGTATTTTAATCAGGTGATGAAACTTAGTATTAAACATCGATATGCACATGAGTATGGTGAACTAAATGGTACTGACAGAGATGGACCAGAAGCACTGCAAAATCATTTAAAGCAAACATCCACTGGCTGCCTACAGGAAAATAACCTCTTTATCATGGGTGTGACAGAAAATAAACAGGTCCTGTTGGATCCTTCTGAAAGACGGATTACTACTGACCATATTCAGGCCACATTCATTAACTCCTCCGTACCTGTGCATCAAAAGGAAAATAAAGAAGATCAGAGAGTGAAGCAGAAGACCACTGAATCTTGTATTAATTACAGTGAGGAGAGCAAAGGCAACAATAACATGTCAGCCCAACTCACATTGCAACAGCCAGTGATAGTAGAAAGTAATATGGGAAGAGATCTTCAACATTTTGAGAATGAGACAGAAAGGTAAGATAAATGTCAATTGCTTTCAAATAGAGTATACAGGTAGGCAATAGGAGTGGGGATTTCTTGTTTAAAACAGAGGCACTTAAACTGTAGTAAGAAAGCAGTATTTTTAAGCTTATTAGACAGAGTTATTTTATGGTGATGCACACTAGGCTTCCATATTAACAACCATCCCTTGCGGTATTCTGTCAGTTGATATATTAGAATATAGACACATATGTACTTAAAATCATTTGAAAATACTGTATAGTAAAAGAATTTGACAACTTTCTCTTGGTCTCCTACCTTTTCCTTCTTTCTTTGCAATAAATTTATGACACTGATTCAATGACACATACGATGTTAGGGATGAAAATGCTGGATGGCTTGCAGGAATTTTGGGGCACACTAAATGCAAACTAGTGTAAGGCTTTTTTTGCTACACTGTTCATTAGACATTCTGTATTCATCTGTGTAGAGTTTACAGGCAGTATCATTTAGAAGGCAAGAGGGAAAAGTTGCTTAAATCTACCGTCCTACTCCCTTGACCTTAGGCCACTCTACCACTGTTGTGATGACTGAAGAGCTAACAGCCTGCCCTGCCCTTGGCACTCCTCCAACATGCCTTAACCTGCTTCTTAAAAGTAGATGCGGGGGTGAGGGGCCAGTTCAGTTTGTTCTGTGCCCCCAAATATTCTTCCCCATGAAACAGACTGGTTTATTACCTCTTTGGAATGCATTTGCTGCTGTTTTGCATGGTTCTGGATGTACAATCAGGGGAACCAGAAGCTGAAATTTTTGCCCTAAAGGTGCAAAAATTTATTTATGATTTCATAAAAATTCAGTTTCAAAAATACATGTCTTGAGAACACTATAATGAGCAAGCATGGAAGGTGTGCTTCTTCATGCTGTTTAGACTTACGGTAAATGGGCAATAGTGCTTAGTAGGTAGTTAAGACACTAGTAATTTGTCATTAAGTTTATTATTCAGGAAGACCATAGAATTCATAATTTCCTATCAGGAAGTTGAAAGTAAGAGTACAGTAATCTATTATGGAAGTTGAGTGTTTCAGAAAAATCATTTTGAAATAGTTCATTTAGAGTTTTTAGTTAATGTGTTAAATGAATTCTGTAATTCTGTTGTTGGACAGTTCTCTTCGATGCAGAATGCAAGCCGTAACAGGGTGGGGTTTTTGTTTGTTTTTTCAACTCAGCTACTGCCTTTTATATAGATGCAAAGTTTATACATAAATAATGTTTTGGGGTTGATAAACTTAAAAAACACATTTTAGGGAAAAAAAAATCTGACAACCTCTGAATTGTGCTTTTTTGCTGAAAAGTACTTTCTTTAAATATATGCACTGCACAAGGAAAGAAAATATGTAAAGATTAAGGGAAATTTAGATGTCTGGCAATTGAAATGAGAATTTTGTGGAGAAAAGGATTCCAAGATAGTAAAGTCATAATGCAGAGGTGCCATTAAACTTTTCAGTATAAATTAATTGAACAGGTATTTAGAAAGCTCAATCACTGAACAAATCTAAATAGTCTGTAATCAATGCTTCTTAAACAATGAGCAAATTAGAGAATGCACACATATAACCACTGAGTCAGTAGTGTTAAACTGAAGGGTAAAAGTAGGCAAAAGATAAAATTACGCTTTCTCAGTTTTTCCTGTCTGCGCCATTGGTGATATTTGTCTTAAGCAGTTTTCAGCATTTAGTGCTCTCGTGTGTCTTTTTAATATGGACGGTGGAAATAAGTGGGCCCCTCCAATAGTTTATTCAGTCATTGTTAAACCACTTCTGCTGCTAATTCCTCCTTTGAGGAGACTCTTCCTCTCCAATGAATATACAGGGAACAGAGACCAGAGATTAGTCCTCTTGGGTAATTAGACTTCCAAAATTATGTGATGTGAATGTCCTTCAGTGTTTCTGAACATATATGTCACATCTGGATTGTAATTTCTTAACAGTTTAATATCAGAGCTTTCCATTTGTCTCAATGCTTATTGCTATCTTTTATGGTTATAGTTTGGCAGCTATAATAATTCATTTGTACTGGTGAGGTTATGTCATTCTTAAAGGTATTTATTTCTCTATGAGACTACATATGGCAGCATCAGTGATCCAGTCCCTTTGGCGGCGGTACCATGCCAGGAGGAAAACCTACTGCGCCAAAACAGAGAATCATCAGTTTACAGAAGCTTGGAAACAGATGCATGAAGCTGCCACACGAATCCAGGTTGGTTTATGGTACTGTCTTTACTTATTTTGCAAATTTCATAAAAAAAAACCAACCTTACTAGTTTTGTGTACTTGTCATCTTCTTTCTGTTTTTGTTTATGATTTTATTAATTGGTTCATAAGTTAACATTTTTTGTTTTATTTAACTAGCATAAGCTTGATGTTTCTAAAAGAGAGCCTTCTTTACAAAAAAGTTTTATAGAAGCATAAAAATATTTTACTTTTTTTCACCAACTATTTCTCTGAATTAATTTTGCTTGACTTAATTCTAATATTATGGTTAAGACATATTGTGTCCATATTCTTACTATGATATGTCTGTTTATGCTATTAAACGCTATTAGATGCCATGTAACTGATCCATCATGTCTGATATCTGTAAAACTAATTATGCTTCCCATCTCTTCTTTCCTACTTATCTATTGCTTTCCTTGTCTCCCCATCTCCCAAAACCAGGATTGCCTCATCCATACTGTCATTGGAAACAGATCATGGCCTAGGCTGTCCTATGGTTGATACTGAGCTAACAGTTAAACAGAATGCATTACTGTGTACAAGAACTGAAGTCCATGCCTGGGCTCTGTTTAGTTGCTAACCAGAGAAAGTATTTACCTACCAAGCTGCCAGGGTTCATGGGTTTTTCTGCATTTTTAAGCAAATGGACCCTGTATTGATTTTAGATTTCAAGTTAACTTAAAAACATTCCATACGGTAAGTATTCTATAAAAGTGTCAACAGTGCCAAAGTGATTTAGGAGCCTAAGTTCCATTTTCAGATTGGAAGTCGAAATAATTTATTATTGTCTATTCAACAAATGGGCAAATGCAAAAAGTTGAGTAAATGTGCATACTAAGAAACAGGACAAGTAAGAATTATATGACAGCTGTCTGTTATCTGAGAACTTGATCTAAAATCTGTTTCTTAGATGGTATATTGACAGTTGATCTCCATAAACTTATGTAATCCATTTCTGAACTTACTGTATTTCTTACCACTTACCCATATTTGACCTCTGCGATATATTAAAGTGATGAGTTTCACAAATTTATATAGTGATTATTTTAATAATTAATAATATTATTATTAATTTTAATAATAATTAATGTGCTTCCTTTCATTTGTTTCAGACCTGATAATTTCCAAAGTTACTATGAAAAGGAAGTCTTTCACTATTTATCTTCTGTGCATTTTATGGATTTTTAGATCTCTCTTATATCTATCCTCATATTCACTCTTTTGTACATAAGAGTTTAATCCATTTAGTCTCTTTTCACATTTTCACACTCTGTACTTTTATCTTTTTGTCTCCCTCTCAACCTTTAGCTCGTTCTATTATAAACTTTTTTTAAAGAAGTGACTAGAACTGGATTCCATAGGCAGATATATCACAAATTTATGCAGTAAGATGGTTTTCATCTTGCTACTTAAAAAATACTAACATACAATTTTTCTTCTTGATCATGACTGAGTGCTGACCTGGTGCTTTCATAGATCTGTGTTAACAGCTGTCTTACAGTTTATCTTTCTGCATATACCATTAGGTTTGTTATCCTCCTTTGCTTTTGTAAAAACGAATTATGTTTGTTAAGTGAAATGTATTTGTCATTTGATCACTCAGTAATATCACGATATTTCATCTGGGTGGTTATGAAGATCTATAGGAAAATAACAACAATTAAATTATAAGAAAGCATTTCTGATACATTTAATTATTCTTATAATAATCAGGAATTGTGTGTAAAATCAGCAATATTTTCAATAATTTATGCACTTACACAATAATTTCCTAAAAATCAATAAACTAAACATTGAGCCAGAGTATGAGATTTACCCTTCCTATTTAGTGCCTTCATTGCAAAACCATTCATTGTGGACAACACCACATCATTCAGGACAGTGGAAATTTTTGGCATGGTGTTTAATCTTTAGGGCATCTTGAACTCTATTGATGTGAAACACTGATTCGCGGGAAAACTGCTGTCCTGAATGTAGTTTTCTTAATTCCATCTATGTAATTTTTATCTCTGAAGTGTTTTCCTGGATCTGATTCTGCAGCTTGGCATGTGTTCCTAACACTGTTCCTCTTTGCCTAGTACTTAATTCCTAATGTTCTCCTTTTTCTTAGATATGATTATGCCTACTGGTAATATTTTTTTAAAATAAAGATCTTAGACAGTTAAGAAAGAGTAACTGACCTAGGTCAATTGCATGAGTTGTCTCCAAGAATTGCTACTTGTAAACTACAAGACATTTAGTACAAGTGTATTTTTATTCTCAGTAATTTGAAAGTTGACACTCAGCTTTTTCTTATGTAGCCTTTCCTTTCAGTTTATAATAGTCCCTGAAGGAATTGTCAAATAATTAATTAGTTGACCCAGGTTTGTAGTTGAGGGAGTTGCAGGATTCCTTTCTGCTTAGTGGTGGAGAGCCTCCTGAGTACTCTAAGCTTTAGACATATGCTGGCATTTAATTTGTCTTGTAGTTTTAAATGTCACATAAAGTTCAAAAAACAGATCATTGAGCTATTAAACCAAGGCCCAAGATGTTTTATCTTCCTAATGGGATAACGTAGAGAATCTGGATTTGGGTTTGATCTATGACTTTGTATAACATGCTTTAAATTTTTTGTTTAGGCATTTTGGAAGGGTTTTCTTTTGAGAAAGAAACTGGCCAGTGCTCTTGCAGCTGTTAAAAGTGATGAAGTGGAGGATGACTTTGAAGAAATAAATGTGGATGATTTCATTTTTTCTGAAGTAAGCACAGTCATTAGCATAAAAACTTCATGTAAAAAATAAATATAGCAATTGTGTACCTGTTGGAAAGAAAAGAAAATGAAAGGACTACAGGGCTAGAATTAACATGTTGGGTGTCCAGAAATAAAGAAGTGTTTGTTATTTATAGGTCATTAAAATGTATTTGTCATGGATTGATTCCTGCTCTTTGAAATGCTCTGGTAGTTACTGTGCTATTAATGTCACACTGACCATAGAACCCGATATATTTCTATAATTAAAGGACAATCAAATGAGAATAAGGAAACAGCTACTTTTATTCTAAAGTTTTTAGCTTTTTAGTATTTTAGTAACAGATTATAATGGCAACAATATTTGAGTATGTATTTTATTCATTTTCATGATAGAATGATAACAATAATATAGCTGAAAATATACACCAGGCTCCAAAGGCATTTGAGGAACAACATCACATACAAATCTGAATTTAGTGACAATTAAGTAAAAAATAAAAATTTCTGTGGGATCAATATTGTTATTCAGTAAGCAAGGAAATGATTCTTTAAACCAATTTTATCTTTTATAGCCTCAAAAGCCACAATCTACATGGGAAGTTTTAGGGTCAGTATGCCCAGTAAGGCAGTGTTAATTATTTACCTATGTATTTGTCTGGAGCACTGCTTTCTCTAATTGAACAAGTCATTGGCTTCTTTTTTTGTTTTGTTTTGTTTTAGAGGTTTCAGGTAAAGCAAATAAAACTGATAGTAATGTGGCCATTTGAGACCTAAGAGGATATGACTGAGGGTTTTTTCATCAACCCAACCCTTGTCTCTGAATGTGCTTATTCAGCTGCTGCATCTTTGGAAGAGCCATTTGTCAATATTCCACTGTAATTTTGCAAAGGGGATTGATGAGATAGCCCTGCTACTGGCAGGATTAGATCCTATTTAGGATCATATGTTTGTAGTAGAGTTATGAAACCAAATATGTTGTTAGTTGGAGCAGTGCAGTTTACAGTTGATCAGTCTTCAGTCATCTGTGTATCAGCCTTCTTTTGTCACTCCCCTCCCCTTAGAAAATATTTGGGCTTTGTATGAAATTATTACCAATGACTTGATGACTTGGAGTAATTTTATTTTTTTCTTCTCCCTTTCAGCAGCTATTTTAAGATACATTTTCAGAATTACTGTCTTATTGTAAGAGCATGCAAAATATTTGAGGCAGGAGTCCCAGGAATCATTTGGTAGACAGGAAATGTGTGTGTGTAAACATAGAGATCTGGCTTAAATTTTAGGATTTTTTTTTTCATTTTAATTTGAAATATATATACAAAAAAGAACAGTCTCATTAGTTGATGTTCTCTGATCCCTGGCTTCTTTCTAAAATAATAAAAAGCAGAAAGTTGAAGGATTTATTTCTTCACACAGGAAGGAAGTATCTGTTCATATATTAAAGAAGGAAAATATCCTGTTTTGAATTATTCAGCCAGTAGGCCGGAGTCTTATATACTGTAATTCGATTGAGCCGTTCTTGTTTCACTCTGTTCGGCCCAAATAATCCCATGATTTATTCTTTTTATTTATTTATTTTTAATAGCTAAACTGAAAACTACATGGGCATTTTTGTTCCATCTGTCTGTCAGCAAGGCAATCGCATTTGGGCAGGTGCTCCTGAGGCCAGGGAGAAAAGGAAGGAGTGCAGAAGGCGGGGAAAAAAAGCCAGCTCATTTCAGAGAGATTTGCACTGTATTTGCACTCTGGCGTTGCCACACATTTCTTCCTTTTTTCTTTTTTTTCAAATTGTTATTGAATTTATTAGGAAATAAATAAAACATGGGTTTAGGGACCAATTCTCAGAGAAAGTGCTTAGGTTCGGATCATGACAAAAGAACCATGAGCTGACATTTTAATTTGCGCAACTGGCTCAAAGGCTGAACTGGAGACTGATGTAAAATAAGTTACTCAAGCCCTTGGCTTCTTGTGATGAAAAATACAAGAACATATGTTTTCTACAGAGCAGTGTATGGGATAAATTTGCAATCTATAAACCCATGAAGGATATACTTTTTTCAGTGAGTGAGCATTTCCATGTTCAAGATTGATGGCTGTAACTAGAATTATACCCTGCAATATTTGTCATATTTTTCCTCCTTCCCTTCCTCTTCCCCTTTCCCTTCCCTTCCTCTTCCCCTTCCCCTTCCCTTCCCCTCCCATCCCTTTTTTTTTTTCTTTTTTTTTTCAAGCATATATCTTGTCTGTGCTGAAGAGTTTGATTGTGAGCAATGCATGGCTGAACTGTAATGGGCCTACATTCTGCTCTGCCTAGCCCACACTAGCCATCCTCAGTACTAGGTTGCCTGGTTCCATGTGTCTTTAGCTGTTCCATTCTCTGCAGCTGGGCGATACCAAATCACATGGACTTTCTACTTCTGCAGAAACAAGCAGCAGAAGCTTGGAACAGTCTATATTTCCTATTCCCTCCTTTCTGGCCTCAGTGTTTTATAGCAAAGTGCTGAAGCAGAGCCAAATAATGACATATGATATTGGTGGCTATCTGTTGGGCCTCAAACAAGTGTGTAGGGAGGATTACATATTGCTGGGCTAAGAGATCCCATATGTTAGGGTGTGAAGGATGAGAAAAATACCTGGACACCATTTTGTACTGCAGATTTCACTGTTGGATAGGGTGAGTGAAATGAGAGAGAAGGGCAGAAAAATCTTTCCTTATTGCAAACCAATACAAATGTACTGAATCTTGTCCAAAAGTTTTTGGAATAGTCCACTATTTTGTGGCGTAGTCATTATTTGTTGGATTTTTTTTTACCAGTGTTATGTAGATTTCAGTTATGATTTTATTCAGTATTATCTAGCATTCTACAAAATCACTAATGTGCAATCATCTATTTAAACCATTTGCAAATATCACAATGCCATAAGTCATTAGGCACCAGTCTTCATTAAATTACTGTTTAATGTCTTCATCATAAATTCAGTACCAGTGCTCTGTGGAAGGTGAGGTTGGGAAACAGCATGGGGAAAACTCTAGTCTTTGCCAAAGGTCTTATGTTTTCCTCATTTATGTCCATTGAGCAGTGGTATTTTTAGTACAAGTTTGGCACCATATCATGTGAAAAACGGCTTGCATGTGAATGAGCTGGGTGAAGGGTCTTTATCTTGCTCACAATACCATGAATAGTGATCATTTCACCTGAAAAATTACTAGGATCTTTTTGTTTTCGGATCAGCTCCCGTATGTGGCCGAAGACATTCAAAGGCAATTGATGGCAGTAATGTTTTTTATCTGTTGTGTTGTGCAATGTCAAGCAGGCTATCCCATGTAAGACGAAAGATCTGGCCAACAGATGTCTCGGAAAGTATGAGCCTGGTATTTAGTGATATTTTCATGTCTTTCATGTGGACTTTGGAGAATTCCAGCCTATATGCTCCAGAAGGCTGATCTTAAGGCAACCTTTCATCAGCAGTCCATCCATGTAGAAAATGATCTACAAGGCAGAGCTCACTTTACCTCTGGTGGACAAAATCTGACAACATATTTGCTTGACAGAGCTCTGAAGGTTCTGTGCCATGTAACTATCAGGATTGTTGTTTTCTTGATGAGAATATGATGTGAGCCAAATGCAAAATGGCTGAATTTGCTGGTGTGTTAGAAAGCTGAACCAATTGAATATGATCCTAGTTTTAAGACAATTCTTTATTCAGAAGAGTGGCCATTGAATAAATTACTGTTTTTCTACACTGAGTCAGCATTTGTACCTGTGTCTTATTCTCAACAAGGAACATACCAATATTGATGGTTACATGGCACAGAAAGTAAGTAGTGTTTTTCAAAACTTCATTTTTTTAAATTTAGTTTAAATCAGGGCTATCTAGTCATGATTTTTCAAAAAGAAAGTAACTTTGTAAGTTGCAACCAAGCTAAAGAGAAATCCATCACTGCTTCCTTCATCAAAGGGAATAAATCTGTTGCCCTGAGACAAAGTGTTGTTCTGCTTCTGAGCTTGATTATATAGAAATTTAAAATCCCAGTCTTTTTGACAGCTTTTGAAATTATTGACCAGGTGTTTACTTCACATTTTTTTACATAACCACACTCAGATACATAGCCATTCCCGATTTTTTTGCTTGCCTTTCACTGCAACTAGGTAGCAGTTTTTCTCCCTTTCTCTTTCTCTTTCTCTTTCTTTTGGGAAGGAGGAAAGAGGGGGAGAAAAATAAAAACTACCTCATTTGTGCTAACTCTTGAGAAGTAAACACCATTAAGAACAACAAATCCTTTACATCTCCCATCTTTTACTATTCTTATCACATGTCCAAATTAGACACATACACCGTGTTTTGTTTTCTTTTCAGATAATCCTTCATGATGTGGTTTGTCTCAGGTTGTGAGCTTCTGATTGTGGGCTTGTGACAGTGATTGCTGTTTTCTGGCTAGTGCAGGAAATAAGTGTAGCCTATGGATTAGAAGGTCCCCATAACACTTCTTCTATCTTGACACTCTTAAGCATGTCTAGCTCTTGTAATTGCTTATAAATGTCAGATCAGAACCCAGCCTTTCGGTATTGTGTACTGCAAAGAATATGATCCTTTTTATATCAAACTTCTTATACAGTGTTACAGAAAAGCAAAAAAGTGTATAAAGAATATTTTATGAGATCCATCCTCCTCTTTTAAAAAGGAGGGAAAACATTATTTCCTAAGTAACATATTGGAAGATCAATCTTTTCAATGAATGTGTATCAACAATGTCTTGATATGTTCCTTCTTCTTCAGCCCCTTTGTTAATGAATTGCATGCCATTCTCAGTCTGTGGCACCATCAGATACATATATTCTCTTTTCTACCTCCTTTGCCAATGACGCTTATCTAAAATGCTGAAATCTGTTTTTCTAGTTATCTGATAGATATCCTGGCCTTGGAATTAGGTTGTTGCATCAGTATCTGATAAAATAAACACAAACACAGCTATTAAGAGTTGTGGCTGTCGTTAACACTCCAGTTTCACAGCTCATGCAGAATGTAGTCTGATTGCTTTCTGACCTTCCACCATGAGATTTCAGTTCTTAATGCCACCTGAAATTCTTTTAATTTTTAAACAGAAACTATATTCTTGCCTTATCTCTATCTAATTTTTGGTTAAATACCCAGATTCAAACCAATACTTTCCAAATAAAGCCCACTAATGATGCATGACACTAAAGATATCATTTGGAACTTGTATTTAGCCAAATGGTATAGTATTTTTCTAAATGATATTTAGTTTGTATGACATATCAAAGTGCAGTGATGTCATTAATTATACTTCCTATTCTTATTTCTCTAAAGACAATGAATTGGATAAACAGACCAAGCAATGGAAAAATATATAAAAGTGAAAAATGTCTCAGTTCTGTGGAGTTTTAGACTCATTACTGTAGCCTGAAAGGAAAATAATTTTAAATCAAATGATAATTATAAATGGAAGTAATAACAGAGCCATCAGTTCTCAGTGAGTACATTTGCATTTGGAGTCCTTTGAAAGCTGAGCTAAGGATCCCAAATCATTGAATATATCTTCCCTAAGTTCTAGTGTACGTATAGATGGTGTTTAAAGGATCTAGTTAAATGTATGATATTTAGCATGTCCACATAAATTGCTTTCCATTGAAAAAGATTTTTTTAGTAATGCGTATTTAAAAATTTCAGGTACTTTTCTAACTGACTTGTCTGTTCTCTGTTAGAAGAGGCCATTGATGCAGCTAATATTGTAATTCAGTTAAGCAGCAGTACTTTTGGAGAAACAAAAGAGGAAAGTGAGATTCCAGCTTCTGTTGTCCTCCACACTTAAATCCATACATGTCTCACTGCCTGGAGCTTGAAGTCCTTTTAGTTTAGAACATAGCAGATGTTATCCAACCACAGCACAGCTTAACTCACCTGAACATATAAAAGTCCCAGAGAACACATGTAATGCATCAAGGGGGGCTGAACAAGCTGCCTGATGTCAGTTTGAGGTCACTCTCTATCATCTTTGAAAGGTCATGACAACTGGGGGAAGTTACTGCTGCCTGGAAAAGGGCAGACATCACACTCATCTTCCAGAAAGGCAAGAAGAAAGATCCAGGAAATCCTCTCAGAAGCCATTTCTAAACCCATCAAAGAAGGTGATTGGGAGCAGCCAGCATGGGTTTACCAAGGGCTGATCAATTTCATTACTTTCTGTCACAAGGTGACAGGCACTATGAATAAGGAGAGTGCAGTGCCTTTATTCTGGCAAGGCTGTCAACAGTCTTCCACAGACTTATACTCATTATTGTTATGATATGGTCTGGACAAGTAGACCATAAGGCAAATTGACTGGAACTCCAGGCTCAAATAGTTGTATTCTGTGGTGCAAAATCCAACTTGTGGATAGTAATTAATGGAGCCCATCATGGATAGTATGGAGACCAAAATAATTAATATTTTAATCAACAGCCTGTATGATGGAACAGAGTGCAATGTCAGCAAGTGTGCAAATGATACCAAATTGGGGGCAGCGATTGGTACGCCGCAGTACCAGGGTGTTCTTTAGAGCAGCCTGCACAGACAAGATAAACAGGCTGATCTGAGTCTCATGATGCTCAACAAGAGCACGTGCAAAGTCCAATATATGGACTAGGGTCACCCCATGTAACACTGTTGGTTAGGGTCTGACTGTCTAGGAAGCAGCACCACAGAAAAGGATCTAGTGTTCTAATGAACTTTCTTCGCCATGCAATTCTTGAGTTTCTAATAGTGGAAATAGTGAAGGGGAAAAAACCAAAACCATACCTTATAACACAATCTTAATTTAGCTAAAAACTATATAACTTTATGTCTAGTTTGTCTGTGAGTGGAGGGGGCTAAGGAATCCTAAATGCTAAATATTGTTGAAACTATCTCCTGGTACTCAATCTAGTAGTTTTGTTTGCATGGAAAATACTTTAAAAATTTATGTCGATATGGAAATAGCAGTAGTTATTGATCATTTCACAAGTCTGAGTTTACAACAGGAAAACATGTCAAAGAATCAGCTCCTGAAGTTCTTGAATTTACCAGAGAGTCATGGTGCAGGTCCCAAAAGATTTAAATATTGAGACTACAGTTATGCATCAACAAATTTAAACTTGCAGATTCATTTGTGCATAATCTATTTCAAATAGAAGAGTCAGTGCTAGAGACTTAAAAGAAGTACAATATAAGTGAAGTTGGGAGATGATTAAGACATATCTTCTTCAGAATTAAGCATTTGTAGTGTAATTAGAGATTTGTTATCATCAGTACTTACAAGTTAGTCCTTCTTTGCTCTTTATCTTCCAAATACTTTTTCTCTCTTATTTCTGACATAGGGACTTTCAAAAAAAAAAGAAAACTTGTCTTGAAATTGAATCAATTTTCTCATGTGATATGAACTTTGAAAAATATTAAAGGTTAAATGACTGTAAACTTGTGACTGCTCTATTTTTGTTACCCTATGCTTCTGCCTGACTTCCCTTCCTTTGACAAACTGCAAGCTGAAGTACAGCTTTCTTTTCTATTGTGTTTTTAGTGTTTATTCTCCAAACTTGACAGAACATTTTGGGTTATCTTCCTTTGAAATTGTGTATTATTTGAATGCACTAAGGGGTACATTCAAATTTGAATGTGTTAAGGGGTTTTGTTTGTTGGGTTTTGTAACTCATTGCTCTTTGAAAGTTTTGTTTCTTTTTGTAGAGGTAGAAGAACTTGGAAAAAGGCTTTTAGGGACAGCTAAAGTTTGTGCAGATTTTTGAAGCATACATTTCTGATGCTTACTTGAATCATGTCTAACTTCTGAAGCTGAGGTCTACGCATCTGTATTTTTTTATTCCTGTATTCAAAAAAAGATGTAGGACCTGGAGCTTCCTTTGAACACTGACAGGCTTAAGTTAAAAATGCATTTCTAGAAAAGTTTGGGTCATGTAGGTCATGAATGACTGACATAAACTACAATAAGATTCAGACTTTTGTAGAGTTAATTGTGTATCTACACAGTCACCATTTTTGTGCACAAAAGCTTTTAGGGTCCCTGAAATTTTCATTATTCATTTACTTTTGTATATTCTGAAATGTTATTTCTGTAATTTTAGTCATATGTATTTAGAGAAATTACATAGGTACATATATTAAATATAAATATATATATATGTATTAGAATTTGAGAGAACAGTTATTTTTCTGAGCTTACTAAACAACTTGGAAAAATGACAATTGGAGAAGACATTCCTCAGTAAAATTTTCTTGAATGTTTTTCTTAACAAAACTTTCTGATTTTTCCAGTAAATGTCAATATGTCCTTCTTATAAATGGACAACTCCACAACTAAGCTTGTCTTCTAATTTTCCTACAAGAATGTACTCTAATAATTAACCAGCTTTCGTAAGTCTATAAATATCTCTTGGGGTCAATTAATCATTGCAATGGCTCTTTGGAATCCATATGATACTCACTACTTTTTTTTTGGCTGGAAACATTGTTTCGTTTTAGCAGTCATAAGACTGAAGCCGTGCCCAGCTTTCTTTCCTAATTCTCTTGTCTTATATAAAGACAGGGTTGAAAAAGAAGCATTGCCAAAGGTTAAAATAACCTTTATTAGGATGCTAACGTGTTTATCTTCACCACATAAAATATGTGAAAAAGCATGAAAAACAAACCCAGAAAAAAATACTGGTTTTCCTCCTACTTCCAGTTCAGGGATCTGAAAATCTATAAAATTTTTCTATAAAATGTATATACACTAAACTGTCTAATTAAATAGAAGTCTGTATGCAATTTTTTATAAAATTGTTCAAATCAATACATTTACATATAGTTTTAAAATGGCAGAACTTAATTTTTGTAGCATTAGAAATGGTATAATAATGCAACTAATAGATGATCCAGTGAAGGATGTTCATATTTGATAGTATCTTAGCTTTGGAAGTTTTTTAGAAAGTCTGGGTCTGAATTGATATTCAACTTCATAACATTGAATGAAGCTTTACATGTGAACTTGAGTTTCTCAGAAAAGTTAACCCATAGAGTAATCTCATTCCTAAAAAAGACTGGAGGAAAGAAAAGGCTAAATACACAAAAAATATTCAGATCTTCTATTTCAAAGGAAGTTTTCAATCACAGTCTATCAACAATATATAGATGAGCATAGAAAAGTGATCTGGTCCTTCTGTTTCAGCTATAAGAGCTAAAAATTCGTGATTTCTTAAAAAGTTTGTCAAAACTTACTTATGCTTTTAGCGAAGAAATTTCTAGCAAAGAATACTGAGACCTTGGCAGAGATGAAATTTAGTTTAAGAAGACATGAAAGATGTTGTCCTGGAGTAGCATTATATTTGAATGAAATGCCCCACAGAATGAAATATGTTTGTAAGGAACAAAGAGAGAAAGTTACAGCTTTCTGCCAGATGAAAGACAGTACAGTATGGCTGGCTGTGGTATGTCCTTTTCTTTTGTGAGTATCCACAGCGTTAACCTTCACCGCATGATCCTTCTGCCTGACCTTTCCTCCCAGTCTGAGCCATTATTTAACCTACAGGATGTCTAGCGCTAGGAAAAATGGTTCTTCGTGTGTCATGTATTGCCAAAAAAAGAAATTTTGTCAGCTTATTTGAAATAGTCAGAGAATGCTCTTGAACATTCTGCCTTGGATTAAAATACTGTCTTTCACTTGTCTTTTTTTTAACTTTTTGTTTTATTTTCTTGGCAAGAACCAAACTTTAACTGCACTATTCGAATATCCTCACTAAAAACCAAGAAAGTAGAAATCAAGGACATCATCACCCTAAAGAACTTTATTTATACTTGTATTCTATACAGAAATCTAGTGGAAAGATTAATTCTAGTTTATTTATTTATTTACTTCTATTATATATTATTCTTATTAGAACCAAATCTGAATATATAGAGGGCAGATACTTTGTAAAATCTGATTGAAAAAGGGCTATTCTGGCTGAGAATGACACTAATGGGGAGCAGAAATCCAGAAAATCAGATTAGACAAGACCAGGAAGATGATCTGGAGTGTGAATCTTTTTTTAAAAGCATAGAATTCCACACACTATTTTTGTGAAACTGTCGTGTGGAAATATTTTTTTTAATAAGGGATGCTTTTTTTTCCCTCACATTTTTCCTTTTGTAATGCTCAGGAGCCAGTCATGACTCTGAGTTCAGACTGAGTTTGGATAATTATTCTCTTCTGCTTATTTAAATTCTGTTGGGTAATTTTCCTGTTTTTATCTTAAGATACCATATAAATTAAAGCACTACATATATAACAATAAAACAATTTTTCAGGCTAAACCATTGCTGTCCTGCAAACAGCAAATGAGTCAATGAGGAAAAGAAAGTAGAAAGGAAAGAGGTATAAAGAGTTAGTTCTCCCCAGCTGTCAAAAACAGTTTCATAGTTCTGTCAGATTGTGATTCATCTTGTGATTTGGATTTTCACCATGTTTGGAAACCTGGGGTAGCTTCAGCTCCCATGGGAGCCAACGTGTTGGCCTTTTGGAGTTAATCTGCACTACTTCAGCAGTTATATGCTCTGAGCGATGTAAATTATGTGCATTTTTTCTGGATTGACCTAGAGACAACCTCACCAACACACAGACTAGATGTCTATATTTGTCGTAAGAAGTTAGATTACAGTTTTAAGGTGAGTATTTGTTTCCTAGATGTTAGCAGAAAGTCCTTAAACCACCAATTTTCAATGTCTGACAGAATATACCAAAGGAAGGATTGTCCTCAGCATGTCCATCTTCTTTTGTCCTTTCCATAAGCATCTGCTACTGAACTCTTCTGGAAACAGAGTACTGATGCAGATAAATATGTGATCTGACCCAGAAGAGAGTTGTTACTTATCAAATGCTTATTTGGGCTGTCCTGAGTCGTATTTAAACCATGAACAAAAAATGGTTCACAGGACACAGTGTCAAACCTACATTCAGCTTTGAAGCACTTCTACAAGTAACTGCCCAAACTGTGAATAATGCTGTTACTTATTGCCTTTCATCTCCCTTAGATCAAGGAGGATCACAAGAGTATAATAAAAACCAAACCAATCCCCCAAACTGTCCTATGGTTAAAAGCACAGAACGCAATAAGGCGTTAACAGCACAGGCCGAAAATAAAGGCCAGCATTTGATAAGTATCAATTCCTTAATTTGACTTTAGAAATAAAGATATAGTATGCCTATAACTGTTTATGTAGACCATACAATCAAACATTATGATTTTATTTGCTTTGTAATTCATCTTTTTTTCTTTTTTTTTTTTTTTTCTTTTTTTCTCTTAGTAGACAATGTCAGTAGAAATGGATCTAGTTTTTAGCATTAAGTATCATTACATCTGTCACAAACTTTTTGTTAATTATAGTTTAGGACTGCGTTATGGGAAAGATAAGGACGGAAGTTTCTTGAACTTAGTACTGTCAAAATCTCACAGGATAAACGTAGTGGAAGACCATATATTTGAAAATCATGTATGTGTTTATTTTTATTGGGCAAGGCAAATGACAGTGTGGTATATTTTAATAATATACTAGGCATTCAGAGTGTCAAATGTGCTTAGTGATAAACAACATTTTTTTTTTGTCTTGCATATTTATAACTTTGAATCATACTTTTATATTTTCATTGATATTTCTTTTCAACACTTAGAACACTGAAAGATATTTTATAGGCTATGAAAGAAATAAAAACTTTGTGGAGAATATTAAATGAATAAATGGCTAACACTGGGCAAAGAAGATATTTGTGAGAAAAGTTTCAACCTAATTATTGAGAGCAAATAACTTTATTTGGATTATGGTACAACTATTAAGCACAAGGATTCAATCAGTATACTGTTTAAGTGATTCGTGTTCCAAAAAATTAACTACAAGTTTGGAGTGCTAGTTTTCATGTTTCATGATTTTATTGATTTCTGTTGTAAACCATTTCATCAGAGAGGTAAAAAGTCAAATAGCTAGGATGCACGCTTGCCCTGAAATCTGACAGTAGACCTTGGATCATATTCACTACTAAGACATTTAAGTACTCAGGTAACTAACGGACACGTCATTGGACACACACAGATTAGGTTGATTGACATTTAAATTGTACGAGAAGTGGAAATCTACCCCTCTCCCAGCTGTATTGATTCTTTTGCAAATGCAGGAGGAAAAAATACTGCAGAAATTTGACATTTTCACATAATTTTATATACCTGCAAAGTTGAAGACACATCTTTTACAGACATTGGGTTTACCTGTGACTGGATTGCACGCCCATGCTTAGAAAATCAGTGAAAAACTCATCTGAAAAGCTAGAAATATGATTTGCATAGTGCAATTGAAGAGTAAATTCAAGGAGGACAAGGAGGAATAATATCTGATTTCACTGTCAGTTTTTGGTCAGATTTCCTCACTTTTTCATAGTTATTCATTTTGACCATTCCACCCATAGACCCCAGGCAATTGCAAAATGTGAATATGTCATAGCTTTGTCTTTGCTGAGATACGAACTTGTCAGTCTTCTATGTCTGAATTGTACCAATTTCACATCTTTAAATGATCACTTTTGGGATTTGATTTACTACCATCTGCTTCTGAAATAGATTTTAGCTATTACTTTTTTCTTTTTTTTCAATGAAAATTGTTTTAATCTAACACTCAGTGGATATCAGCGTAAGAGTAATCACTGAGGAGAGATAGGTTAGTGGATTGTAGGTAAATGTAATAGTTTAAAAATGTGATATGTTTTTTATGTGATTTGTGATACATACTTGTGGCATGCCTCTATATTTTATTTACATAGATTTCTTAACATGTACAGCCACCTGAGAGAGGATATGTGGTAAAAAGGGTATTGTTGTATATTTATCATTAATTGAAACAGCAAGGAGGGGAAGAGTGGTAAAGGGACATTATCTGTTAAAAATGAGGGCATAGAATTTATCTGGATACATTATATAAAAGAATGAAAACCAAAGTATACTGTAATCAAAGATTAGGGAATTCCAGAAACAGGGAATCAAAGATGTAAGAATGCATTCCTTTTAAGACATAAAGTCAAAATGTATTTAAAATTTATTTTCAAAAGCTAGGTCCGAATGGTAAGAGAATATTGGTTCACAGTTACCTAATAAATAAAAGAACTGGTCTTAGAGTTTCCAAATGGTGCAACCAGTACCTGAGCAACCTTTTCAAAATAGCTGGAATATGATCCTTTTGTCTCTAAGATTTCAAAGGGCTTAGGAGACCTTCTTGTTCACCAATGTACAAAGGCTGTGCAAAGTCCTGTTTGCACAAACTACACAGTAAGGTATCCAGAGTTAGAATAATTTCCCAGGGTCAGAAATCATTGCAATCTGAAATATTCTATGAATGGGAGAAAGGTAGTCCAGTTTTATAAATGAGACATTTTCAAAAGAATGAACCCCAGACTCTTTGCTGATGAAGTAAGGACAGCCTGAATGAGTAAGCCCTGTGTAAGTGAAGCCAAATTCTTCAGAGGTATTTACTTACTGTGTGGGAGTAATTTATTTCTCTCACTTATCAGAATATATTGAAAGAACATGTGGTCAAACAACTCAAGGACGTATAAGAAAAATAAGTCATATACAGGTTGAGTTTGAAACAAAATCTAAATTTTATTTTTATGCAAGAAAACTGAATTCTGCCTTGAAGTGCTAGAGACACCAGTTAGCACCTAATTCTGTCACCCCTCTTCATTCCAAGTTGCTATGTTAGTTTGCAAATTATCCCATTATATCAAAAATAAAATTGATTAATTGAAGGAATAAGTACATATAGCATTCACATTTTTAGCCCCAAATTTCAATGAAAACTATTCACCAATTCAGTTCAACTCAACAAAAGCAAGTTTGACAGAATTGGGCACCTACATCTGGATATAAAATACTCAATTAGTCAAAGACAGCAAACAAAACTGTTCATGTTCTTTAGAACTTTAAGTACCTTAGGTCTGTATTTTTTCGGAGTTTGGCAGTCTTTTTAAATAACTTGGGTTTACTAACAATGTTGGGATAATATTACAAGAATCAGAGGAGAGGATGCATCTTATTTAAAAAAACAAAACATAAACCTAAAAACCCAGAAAAAAACCACAACCCACAAATACTATTAATCTGGTTTATTTAAAATAAAACAGTACAATACAGCATCTCCAAAGGTGTTTTAAGTGTAATTGCTCTGCAGGTGGCAGTTCTGATATACGACTTGAAAACACTTGAAACAGTATGTAAAACAATTTAAAAGAGACTTTGCAAAAGTTATCAAAACTAAACTGATTGTATCAGTGCACTATTTGACTTTACTCATTCATGCAGGCTGCATTAGAGAAGGAATGGCTAGCTCTAGATTCCACCCGTTTCCCTTCAAAAACACTCCTGCTCTCAAACCAGCTGCACTGGCCAAAGGTAACATGTCACAGAAACTTCTTACTCTTCAGTCTTTTTTCATTCCTTAAGGATAAGCTGTTCTGGGGTGATTAATAAGACAATCTATTGACTTGAAAAACATAATTACTTTTAGAAGTCTCAGACTTCCTCCTCATCTCCAGATGCAATTTTTCTTTTAGATTTTCTTTCATTTGCTTAGTTTTTTCTTTATTTTGGATTTATTTCAACACTTTACTTCCCAGTAGCAGAAAAAAAGATGATGTGCTTCATCTGTACATTTGGCAATGGATTAAAAATTGCTAGTTGACACACTTCTTTAAAAATACTATGATCTGCACTATATGACAACAGCTGAATGTTTTCAGAACAGCTAAAGGTCATTGAACTGTAATGTCTGCTAGTTATTTGATAAACTTTGAAGTTTTAGCTTTTTGTTTTGGTAGGGTTTTCTCTTCTTGTTATAAGCATAGTATTACTAATGTTTTATTTCCTACAATTAAAAGGAGTCTTATAAATGTTTAATCCATTATATTTGGGGATGTTAAGTATTATTAAAGCCACCTTTTTGCCCTATCTAGTTAGTTGAAGGTAAGGTCTGTAATGGGCATATCACCATTAAGAACACTTTCTGTTATATTAATACACTCTGCAAACTCTGGTACAGTTTTACATTTTAAACTCAGACTTGTAGGAATCATCAACTGCATTCTTTTTCTTTCTCTTACTTAAAAGTATTCTAGGCCTTCAAATTCCAGTGAACATTCAAATAGTTTGCCATTGTCACCACAAGATATTTGGCAGTGTGTTAACAGACCACATTTATATTCAGCAGAAAATATTCACTTTCATAGCAGGTAAGTTAAACAACATATTTTCTCCACTATATTTAGTTCATTTGGACTTGACAGAAATCAGAAGAACTTGAGACTCTTTTCTGATGCTTTTGCTACTTTTTCTTAATATAATATTACCAGAGTCAAGATGTATTTACTTGCTACAACTAAATACGTTAAATTCAGTTGTTATTTTTCATTGACTACTGGAATTAGGAATATAAAAATATATATGCATATTTTTATTTATCTAGATTTGTCTGTAAATCATAAAACTTGTATTTTTAATATATGTCATAACATAGACATTGAAATAGAGATTTGTAAGACTAGATAAAAAGGGATTTCTTACACAGCTGCATTCTTTTGGAGAGAAAGGACTGAAATATGCTTCAAGTAATTGAAATGTAAACATTTCAAATTGATGGCAGACTTTTATTACTCTCCAAGATAAAACCTTCCTGGAGCATTAAAATAGATTTTTTTGTATTGTTTCCAAGCTTCAAAAGTGCCTTTAAAAGGAACAAACAACTTGCAGAATAACAAAGGCTGCAAAATAGTCACCAAGAGCCTTTCTTATTTACCCACCTTTCAGTATCACTCTTATTCTTTGTTTTCAGATCAAGAAACGGAACAATGTCACAGCTCTCTGACTGGAAAGAAAAAAAGCGATTTTCATTCATGTCTGAAAAAGAAGAGAAAATTTCAGAAGAATGGTAAGTTAAGCTATTTTGCTTACGTAGCAACTTCCAGGAATAGGTATAGGTTGGCTGTTGTTGCTTGCTTTTTTTAAGTTCCACCTTTCAGGGATCTCTGTTTTCTACCAAAGTAAAAATTATTGTAATTACCTTTACAAGTGTCTGCGCAACCATCTTGGTTGCAATAATGTTGCAATAATGTAATGTTAAGCATTGCAGCTGTCTGTGCAATTCAGAAAGTTTCCTATGATGCCTGAGAAGTTCTATACACTTGTATTCTTTTTGAAAAGTGCATTACACAATAATATGCAGCTGGTGTAACATAATATATGTGAAATGTTTACTCTTCCCCTAGGGGTTTCAAAGATATTTCTACTGCACAGCTAATGCTGAAGAGGGCCTATAAAATGAAGCCCCAAAAATACAGTAATAAAAAATTAGGTAAGTCAACAGCTAAAAAATGTTTTTTTTTGATGGAATCTTTCCATTCTTAAGTCTCAAAATAGTCTTTTTCTTTTAAAAAGTTTGTTTGCACACAACATTAAACATTGATTTGAATAAAGCTGTTGTTTGACTCAGGAAAAATAAATCAGTTTAAATCTTTCTAAAGAAATCAATTTTTTCCAGTGATAAAATATTCAGATTCTAAAAAGCATTCTACTGGACTTTTAAGTTGAATATTTGACGGCTATGTTAAACAGAAATTTGTTTTTGTTCACGTATCTCTTCTTCTAGACGTGAAGTTTATATTTCTGCATTTACTGCTTAATTTTTTCTCTTGGGGGAATCTCAGGCCAGAATTATTGACTTGTACAAGAACTGTTTATGAAAATATCAATTTGATAAATATGAAATGAAATAATATTTTTATATTAAATATTCGCTGTAGAAATAGATACCACTTATCCAGCTTCTCTGTAATTGTCTTCTGGTTCTTTTTAGATACTTCCTGTGTCAATGAACCTTTCTTAGAATTGTCAACTGTTAGTACAGTATGCTAATACAAATGTTAATGGAGTACGTGTCCTGGTTTGAGGGGGGTGCATAAACCACGACAATAGGTTAATAAAAATATTGAAATATTAAGAAAATACTGCTAGTATGAGAAACTTTCACATGTGTAAGAGCCTGGTTCACAATAGGACCTAACTTTAAATGGTCTTTGGAAAGTGTACCTTTATTTGCATTTAATTTTTTTAAATTGTGTCACAAACTACAGTTAATTTGTATAACTTTGGAAATCTCTCCTGTATTAAGTGTTGAAAATATTGAAAGACATTTTGCTCTTGGAAAGGAAAAAATGTAGCCTGCAGATAAAGTTAAGAAAAACGCTTTTCTGTGTAGTTTCTCTACTTTAAATCAATAAACTGTGCTTTTTTGTTATGGAAAGGAGAAAAAATGGATTATGGTGGTTAAAATGATTCTATTTAAGTCTTGATAGCTTCCCATGATGCCCTACTATGTTACCTAAAAAGAAAAAAAAAAAAAAAAGAAAAAAAAAGAAAAAAAAAACAATTTAGGAAATATCTGGTGTGCAGCTGTGTTTTTTACATATGATCCATTTTGTGGCCCGTGTATCATTTTTTAATGAATAGAACTTACTAGTTTATGTCATCTTTTTTCCATATGCTTTCTGGTTTATGTTAGTAATAATTGATCCAGTCATAAATGTCTGATTGAGCATATCAGATTTGCTATACTATTTTTGTTGTATTTCTGATACGGTTTTTTTTTTTTATGTTTCTATTCCCTTTGTTCAAATTATTCAGTATGGTACATGTGTGTTGAGCTTTTTAATGTATCACTTGGAATATCCTCCAAGTACATGACTTGTGTTGAAAAAATTAACAAAACATTTGCACATTGTTTTTATAGGTTCAGATTTTCTCTTCTTGACACTACCTCATATAGGAATTTTTTGTCTTTCTACTACAGCAAGCAAAAAATAACCTGTATATATAATTTTCTGGTATAGAGTTCTCTGACAGTCATTAAAATCATAGTCTTTTTTTCAGATAAAAAGAAAGTATAATTTCCCAAACCAAGAAATATGACTGAAAATATTGGACACGCAATCCTTTTTCAGTATAAAGATTATCAACCCAACTATTCTTTCTTATACAGCATACTGACAAAGTCAGTTCTTCTTGGTCAGTAAGGACGAAATAGACTAAAACTCAGCTGTTGCACTAAAAGGTAATCCTGATGGAATATTCCCCATGTGAGAAGAATCTCCACACATATATTAGTGTTTTACATCAGCTACTTCCTCTGAAGTGGTGAGAGCAAGTCAGGGTCTTTTGAGAGTCCGGGTGAATAGAGTGTCTTTACAGCATTTAAATTAGAGTAGATATACCTTATCCTGAGGCCAGCCAGCTCCACATCAGGAAACTGTAACCAGATCCATTAGGCTGCCAGTATCTTTCTTGGATCTCTATGTGGCACAGCTCATGCTAGAATACTTACAATTCCAGTATAACTAGAGAGAGAGAGAGAGAGGTGTCACAATCTTAGGCCATTGCTTTAAGTTTAACCCTAATTAAGCAGGAATTCTATAAGAGACTTTTTTCCTTCTAATATTTAAAAGCAGATTGAAATTCATCTGAATAAGTAGATGTCAACATTGTCTTTTAATGGTTCCACAGAAATTAGTATTCTGTCACCTTCATCTCCTCTCAAATGAGCTTCATATATCTTGTACTTACTGAAGCTGTGTATGAAATCTTATAGGATTTATTTTTGGTAGTATTATTTCTGTTTTTTCTTTTGAATTTCTGGATCCTCAGTGTTATAATTACAGCTGTTTCCTTTTTATCTTTCTGATTTAAAATAGTCAAAGGTATGGTAACTACAAGAAAATAATTTTGTTAGTGGTACAGATTCTTATCCACTAGAAAATAAGTAGCCACCATCCACTTAAAAGTGTGAATTATAAGGTGTAAAAAAGCAGGTTTCCGTGTTACGTCCATTTTCTACTATATGTCTGAATTTAAAGCAAAACTTTTAAGTTCTGACAAAGAGCAAAGCAACAACAACATCTAAAGGTTCTAGATATAAATAAATTATAAGCTGTTAACAAGTAAGCTGATAGTTTTTATGCTAAGGTTTCAGCATCATCCCAAACATCTTTTGTGTGCTGTTGAGCTCTTCCAATGGTAATGCTCTTATCAGTTGCCAGTAATGCTAAGGTACTGATGGGTTTTGTAGAAACAAATGGCCTGTCACAGTATGCTCTCTGCTTCCATAGGGTATCAAACTCCTTCGGCCTGAGGTTCACGAATACAAGGTTTTAAATCAGCCTTCATTCAGACCGTTTTGGAATTGCTCTTTAATATAATCAAGACTATGGAACTTGGACTGGACAGTCTTGAACAGCTTCAATTCTTAACATCTACATGTGTGGGAATTTATTCTTTTTCAGTTTCCATCTAAAGCATTTGTCTTCTCCTAGTGGAACAGTGATGGGATTCATTTGGTTAATTATAGAAGTCCACATCTGAGCTAGTCATCTGCATTCCTTTATGGAAGGAAATAGCCACCTTAAATGCTATTAATTTCCTCCTAAAACATAATTCAAAAGCAGGCTACTTGAATCTCACTGTAAAAGCACTTATAGTTCTTCATTGCCCAGACACAAAAGCTAGAGTGACTGGATGAGGTATAGTTAAAGTGAAGATATGTAGAAGTAACTGAGAAGTATCTTACCTCATGTGTCTGGCCACGTACCTTCTCAGTGGTGAGAAAAATATGGAAAATACTAGCAAGTGCACTGAATCCTGTGGTTTATGTTACAAAGAAGAGCTTAAAGTAGCATAACCTTATAATAGGGAGTGATTCAGGGAATGCTTATATTGCAGTAGACCAGTCCCACCAACTAATGGCCTTAAGGCCTGTTTTGCCCTAATCCACTACAGTTATGTATGCTTGTTTATGTAGTTAAATAAAGTTGTGGCCTGTATTTTAACAATACCAAATGTAGACTGTGTCTGCTTCAACTATTTCTACTCTACAGTAAGATAATACAAAAATTGTGGGCAAGAAACCAGAAATTTTGCAGCCAAGTAGAACTGGCATAATGTCAGAAATATTCCTGTTTATCATGGGTGCATAAAATGCTACAGAAATTCTAATTAAAAGTCTAAATACAGCAGACAGTAATGCACCTCACTGTGCTTAAAAATTATGACTCATAACGATTATAGCTTCCTAAAGATGTCTTGGCACAGCAGTACAGAATTTCTTGTTTAACTTTGAATTTTCTTGCTTCTGTGGATTTTATATTAACCTCTAATAGCCAACTTATTCTTCTTTTAAGATGGCTGGAAGCCTCATCTTGCTTTCAGCTCATCTCTCCTACACTGCTGTATTACTTCTTGTTTAACAATTTCTTCTCCGAAGGAAAGCTCTCTTGGCAGTGACTGCATAAGCTGGTGAAAGCAGCCAGAGCAGGCCTTGGCTTGTAGAACCAGAACACAATAATAAATATATTTCAGAGAGGTAGACAAACATCTTCTAGTTTAGAAATTAAGACAGCAATGCAATACTAATTAAAAAAAAAAAAAATGAAAAAAGTACCCAGTCCATCCCCCTCAAAACCCACAACCCCAAACCAGATGACCTGACTATACACCATTCATTTGTTGAATTAAGAACAGTCAGAATAAAAGTCTGGGGGATATTATTATTCCTTGTTACACATTACATAAATGACCACTAATCTGTATTTTCTTAGTAGCAGAAAGAAAGCTATTTTTGTTGTTGTTGCTGCATATTCCATGTAGCAATATCATCTGGAAACTCCAGCCATGGATGAGTTGGAGTTCTAATTGCTGTCAATTATGGAACAAAACGTGGTTGTTCTTCCAAATTAATTTACAAATTGAATTATCTTATAGATAAGCATCTGTCACTGTGCTACTTTGATTTATCAACTCTTTAAAGTTGGCACAGATATGTTTATGTTTTTCTAACTACAGATATTGCACAACAAAAATGAATGACAAACATTTAATTTTTTCAGTTTCACATATTATCAAGAAGTTGTTTAGCAAATGTGGTGCCAGATCAGGCAGTAATTAGTCCTTCCATATTGTTTCTATAACATTTCGTGTGTTTATCCAACTTATCTTCTATATTTGGAGTCAGCCAAACAATGTTCATTAAATTACCTCCCTGGCTCCTAGATTGCCAGCACAGATCGTCGTCTAATAAGACACATTTAAGTGAGTATGCCAGAATCCAGGAAGATATTTGTATGACTTTGAACTATTGGACTCTTTCACAGTTCTCTGTGTGAAATCTAAAACATTTGATTGCTTGTCATCAAAGCATACATGCGGTTCATTTCCCTAGCTCACTCAGAGACTGAAAAGCACTAGTATTATAAAGTAATCTATGTAATATTGACTATATTTGGGACTAGATAAAGAAAAGAACTCATTTTTAATAACAAAATTGCTGTAGGCAATGGTTGAGGTGATCCAGGTAGGTACAAATTCAAGTAGTTTGGCACTGTGTTAAATCCCTGTAGATTATTTAAATTATTTTGCAAAGACTCAAAGATAAATCTTCTGATAGAAATCTCTTAGAAGAACAATTTCCATCATTCCCCTCGCTTCCCAGTTCATGGACCTTCTTTACTGCTGATATCCTTGTGCACAAATGAATGTTTGAAAAATATAGGTTGGCACTTACAACTTCATGTGACTTCACCCAAAAGTCCTTGGTATAGTTTAATTTTGGACTGCTTGGAGTTGTCATAGAATTGCGTGGGAGGCTGGATTAAGGCAAAATGACATGTAAAAAACATTTTGGAACAATTTCAATAGACTCACATAGGAAAAAAAGGTGATATTTCAGGAATTATTTTAAGTTAATAAAAAATAGTTTGGAAATCCTCAATCGCATTTTGTCTTAAGAGTTCTTAAATCAATTTTGTCGCTTTGTCCTTGGCCTTCTATTGAAGAAAGAAACTCTTTTTGTAACTAGCATAAAGCTATTTTATTCTGCATATTTTTATCCATGTATAGCACTCATACGGCTATGTATCTTAGAAGTGTAGAAAACACAACTCTATACTTTACTTACTTTCATACTGCACTTAAAATATTTTTTATAACTTCTGTTACTTAAAATTTCAGAGAACTTTTAAAATACAAAGTACTACTATTCCAAGATCTTTTTATCACAAATCTTACTGTGATATATTGCCCCAAACATTTGCTACCCTGAAGAACACTAGGTTGCTACAAATTTATTTTTGAGTTGGGAGGCATGCCAAAATTGGCCTACTTTGTCCATCTATACACAGTGAAAATATCTAGAAGTGTAGTAATCCAGTTTGTGAAAAAAGATCCCGTTATTAGAGTCATTCTAATAATGTACCTTTAAAACGAATGCAGCTAATCATTATTAATTGTGCTTCTTGGGTTGTTTTATTGAATTTATACTTTAGTTAGTAAGAGTGTTTTAAAATGACTTTAAATCTGACCTCCTCTGGGTTAATCTGGAAGGTATAATCATCATACAAGATGAGAAGTTCTTCTAGACAATTTGAGATGGATGACAAAGTATAAGGTAATGCTGATACTGACTTGAGAAGAAGGCATGGCCTAAATTACTTCCATCCATATTTTCCATGATTCCTTGGTTAGTCAAGTTTGCTGCTTTGTGAGAGGTTTGCACCGTTAAGAACATTCTGTCAACCAAATGCTGCTGTGGTGTGAGTTGACCAAGCATACCATAACATTTTGACCTGTTTTGTCAGTGTGTTATCTCTTAAAGTATCCACAGCCCGTTAGAGATCTTCTCCAGGCTTGTAAGGCAAAGATACAGTATGTCTGCGTCATCTTGCTTGTGTCAAGAGAGCATTCTCTGAGAAAAAGTGGAGCACTTGGGATTGCTTTATGTTCCATCAGTTAGTAACTGAAGCATCTCCTGCAAATATGAAGGTCTAGTCAAAACCAACTTTATAAATTGCTGTTAAATTTTGTAAGAAATTGCCCACTGACTTAACAGGGCATTCTGATCCTTTATTCCCGTAAATAAGGAAACTAAATAGAAAAACTTCTTACTTTGCTGCAGTATTATAGATGCTCTTTAAGCTCTTACAAGCTCTCTCAATAAACATCAACAAGGTCATGTAACAAGCTCAAAATAAAGCACCAGACATATCTGGTAATGTAAATTTATTCTGTCTGAATTCTATTTGAGTATTTCCATCTCCTCTGTTTTCCTGCCCTATCTGTTCTGACAGTGTCTCACATACTCGTTTTTGCTGCAGTTGCATTCTTTGTGAAAATTTAGATCTTTTCCTTGCCATATCTTCTTTCTTGCTAAGTTCTATTTCCGCTTTCCCTCTTTATTTTTATTAACTTCTACTCTTCTCAGACAATTTGTAGTCACCTTTGTAGACAAACCTTTTCTGCCTCATTTTTTCTCAGGTGTTCCTGAGAGACTATTTGTCTGCTTGTGTTATTTTCTTCTTTAAACCATGTAAAATGTATTCGTTTGATTTTTCCTTTGTCTTGCTGTTAATAATCTTATTATGCTCAGTGTCATACCTGAAAAACCCTATATATTTTTGCTCATCATTATATCGTTGCTTTTGTTTCTACATTCTTCTCAGTCCTTTTTTTTTTTTTTTAATAAGTGACTGGTTTATTCGGCACTGTGCATAGAATTTTCACATTCTTTCTAACCCACTGTTTCCCTTAAATTCCTGCTTTCCTCTTACATCAAGCAAACAATTCTTCCTCCACATAAGAAATAATGCATGAAAATCACCTTTCCCAACTTGTGTAGTTTTCCATTAGTTCAGCTAATTTTAATTAATTATTTTTTAATATATGTAATTACTTTTAATTCATTAGTTAATTTAACTTTCTTTCCTACCTAGGAACATATAATATCAAGATTTATAGACAGTTCTGTGTTCATCCTTGCTTCTTTGCAAAGTTTTCAGAATAACAGTTATGACGCTAATTGAGATTTCATACCATGGCATATAGATGAGTCTATAGATTTTTGGAGTATTTTTTATTTCAATAGGGATAGGACATGGAAGAAGGTTAGTTAATTTTCTGCAAGTTTAGCCTAAAAAAATAAACTGCCTCCTGTTAAAACTTCTATGTGTAAATGACTGGATTTAGACTGCTGAATAATTCTGAACCAAATCTTTTAGAAACAATGCTTGGCATATTCTGTTAATATTTCTGCTTTAATTTCAAGCTTTAAAACAAGATTTTTTAATATTTTCTGCAAGTATATGCTTTATTTTTAATTTGGAGATGAGCTAGCTAAAATATCAACAGTGTTAGAATCCTGCAAAATAGTGACCTTGGTTCTCAGTTGCACATGTATTTATGTTGCTTTATTTTAGAAAGTGTAATCCTTTGTGAATATAAAACCTACTTTTAAAAGTATTTTCATTTATTAAGTGGCTAAAAGGTGAAAAACTGCTTGAAGGAATAAATGAGCCAGGTCTGACCTTTGATTTTAACTTGTTCTTTTCGTCTAGACCCAGCTGTGCGCCTGGCGTTGTTCAAAAACAATGAAAATAAACATCTCCATTTGAAACCACCAAGGAAGACACAGCCTATAAATGCTGGTTACTTTGAAGGTATGAACAAGCATTTCACTTTATCTCTATGCATATAAGCATATATATCTTCTAAGTCTTTCTTAATGTCTTTTAAGAAAGACTCCTTGAAATGTAAAACAATATGCACAAATAGAAGGCGGCAGGAGTTTAAAGTTCTTATCTGTTTCTAAGTATCTCAAGTTACAGCAGAGAAACATTTCAGTTTCAATTAATTGAGGAGGCAGGGGGGTTCCAAGAGATTAATTCATAATGAACTGGTGCCTAATTTATTTATTTGTTATTATTATTATTAAATCTTCATCACAAAAATAATCATCATAAAAACATAAAAGCATGTCACAGAGGTATAAAACACAAAGCACTAGAATAAAAGTTTATGAATTAAATATCACTCAAATTTTTCACTTGTCACCTTTTATCAAGCTAGACATTAATTCCTGATGTTTGTTAACATGTTTTTAGGAAGTTAATTTCATAAATACTCTCTAAAAAGCAATCATTCAACAGAAGACAAGAAAAGAATCTCCAGCATATGATTGGCTTGCAAAAGCTTTTAAATACTGATGCAGCTCTTTTACTGTTGAAATTCATGTTAAAACTCTCCTTAGTTTCAGTACAATTAGAATAAGGCCAAACCTATTTAAAATAACCTTGTTGGAAGAAGCTGAGCATCTCCAGAGGCATTGTTTTTGGACTGTTTTGATTCCTTTTGCAACTCTATAGCATGCTCAGAAAGTTGTCACCTCTGTCTTTTTATGCTGAGTTGGTCCCAATCCCACAAAGTAAAATTAAAAATAATAATACTATATTAAAATTCACTGAGTGAGGATAGAAATTAGGACCCTTCTGAGACGGGTGTGCAATCAATCTGAGTATGCCTGAATTGCAATTCAGTCAATTAACTTAGCTTAAATTAAAAGTCCAAATTTGCCTCACATTCATGAGCTGGTGCTTAAATTTGGTTGGAAACAGTTCTTGGTAAATTCTGAAGAGGAAAAGTGTTTGCTTTGGATCCAAGCGTGAATTTACCTAGAATATAGAGAGCTTGTATACGATGTGCCTGACTTAGCATTCCCAATGTCTCCTGTCTGTTCCTGTGGCATATGCTTATAAGCCACAATGCATCATCTGCTGAAGAAATAGGACATGCAAACTTCCTGCAAAACACTGGATGCCCAAAGCCTACAAGCAGTAGCGTGAATGTTCAAAGCTATGTCAAAGACATAAGCTTGGTCCCAGGCTCAGTACCCTAAAGTCTGTGTAGGTTTAGCTTAGCTGTCCCTCCGCTGGTTTATCTGTTCCTGCCTGGAGACGTTTCTTTTCATTTTGGAAAGCCAATATATGCATTCTAAATACTACTGAATTTTGAATACATGGACAGAAGGCACTGTAGCTGATTAGCTATTAAAAGACTGGCGCTGTCGTGACACTCTTGTTTACCTTTCATTTCAAGGACGACTGTACTCCTTTAGCCGGCTAATAAATAGATTTTTTTTCAGCAATCTTATTGGGTGCTTACATGCAATCTGCTGAGCCTTCAAGAAGGCAAGCAATACTCTTCTGATTGACCAGAATATGAAATTTTTCTTCTACCTAAGACTTTGCTACTTCAGATGATATAGCTAGAAAACACTCAGTTGTGAATTAGAACCCAGAATGCAGCAAAGTCCATGTATTTGTGTGTATGTGAGATACCATCAGACAGAACTAAGAGCTTCTAAATTTAGAATTCGGTGACACTTTGCATATTATCTACTACGAAGTGAAGCACCTGCGTGATAATTTCACGGAGTTGTGTTATCAGTCATTTCTTCCCTCACTCACAGAAAAGCTTGTTTCCCATTTCCCCTCTCTCACCTTTTGCCCATTTCTTCCTCTTTTGCCTGGAATAGATTTCTTTGGGTCTGTTCTGCGATCGGAGTTCTTTCTGTAACAAGAAGGTGGAGTGTTTTCACTCTGTATCCATAAATCTTGTGGACACTGTATTTTAAGTCAAGAGAGAACACAGTCCATTGCATGGTGGGAATAAACTTCCTCTATTCAAGCCCTTTTACTTTCACAGAGTGGTAGTCAGTGCTCTGGCAGAAAACTCCAATCCATCTCCTTCATAAACCACTAAATAAATCTTAAAACAAAACAAAACAAAAAAGTGCATTCTAAATATTCCTGCTTTATTTCTTTAAATTGGGAAATGGGGAGAGAAGTCATAGCATCAACAGCAAGTACACATGTGTTATCTGTTAAATAACAGAATCACTACTTTTGAAAGGGGATGCCCTCGGAAGTGAAACAATTAGAACAGTTTTAGATTTTCAAACTGGAACACATCATGGTAGTGAATATTTAAAAGGTAATCTAGTTAAACTGTACGATGGATGTCTTTCATCTTCATTGTGTCTTTAGTTTCTGTTTAAAAATGCAAAGACAAAAAGGAATAAAAAATTAGAGGTATAAAAATAAATGGTGAAGAGGAATGAACTTGATATCTGATGCTTGTGTGTTTCTGAGATAAAGATTGTATTCCGTCACAGGTTGCCTTCTTATCTATACTGCATTATATTGACAGTTTTGCATCATGCAACAAAGTTGTTGTGCATAACCGTTAATCACATATCTCTCATTTGACATACATATTGTAGGAAAATACATTTTCAAACTTGAGTGACAGCCTGATTTTTTATAAAGTTTTAGAAGAGTCATCATTCTTTACTCACTAATGTTATAAAAATCCCCACAGGGCACCATCATTTCACTTTTGTATCACTATAGCACACAAAAGCTAGTCAGAGACAAACGCCTTTGCATTACATGCTTCATCAACAGCATGAGGAAACATTGCTCTGTCAGACAAGAATTTATCATTTAAAAATACAAGCAACATGTGAAGGCACCAACCATGGGAATGTAACTAAACATTAATGTATATTTGTGTGTCTATATATGTGTCAGTACATATGCACACAATACATGTGTGTATATGCACACAAATATATATGTATATACTATGAGGAGGCATATGAATTCATATTCATAGCACTTTATGCTTTTTTTATTTGTATATTTTGAAAAGAAAGTAAATTATGAGCAATTACTCTCTGGTATAATTTGTAGTATCAGCATGCATTTTGTAATCCTAATGCTTTCTGTCTAGATGTTGTTTCAGTTTCTTTAAAATTAATTTAACATATGGTCACTGTATAATACAGGTTCATTAAAACTATTATTTAAAAAAATCATAGTTTTGAGTTGCAATTATATGTTGTGACATTAATTTCGGTAGTTTATAAAGCAAGCCACAGAATATGCAAGTGTAAATACGTGTTTGCTGCTTCTCTTAAGATACTATAGCCTGATCAAAAACCTGAAGACAGATGAAAGCCTGACTTGATGTACTTTCACTTTTGATGATTTACTGGACATTTTCTGGGATTATGTATATTACACTGCTTTTTTTGGTGTGATAGGGTTATGCTTTTAGCACGGTTGTTGAATTTCAATTAGTGCCAGTTAGTTGATAAACAAAATATGCCTGCTTAATGTTGTATTGAACATTCTTGGAGGGGTTTTTGCATTTTGTAAATGGTGACAATTTAAAGATCTCAAAATTTTGGAAACGTTACAAGGAACACAGATAACTTTCATTATTTCCTATTTTGCAGTAAAGCATATTTTTAGAAAGTTTTATGACTGCTTCTCCTCTTGTTGCCTGGAGGCTATTTCAGTCATTGATTTAACATAAAATAGTCTTGACTATTTTTGGATAAAGTACATCAGGAACTGACTGAAGGAAGAATCTATCCTTGACTCCTCTTTTCTTGGAAAGTGCCAATTAGTCCTGCCTGAATGTGCATCTCTGCCAGCTGTGGGTCTGTAATTACAGGGACTACATTTTCATTTACACAGAGGAAGGATAACTACTTTTCCAAACAACAGTGTGGGTGCTTTGTCCCAATACAGCAGCTCAAAACTAAAGAAGGAGCCCCGAGACCTAGCACATTGTTTTGCTACAAACTTTGGGAACAGTATTTATCTTTTGGGGTCCTCTTTAATCCATCTACCTCAACAGTTTTGGTGGGTTATCCAAATAATTTCTGTTCAGTGGAATGGGAATCTGGATTCCAATCTGTAGAGCAAGTTAGAAGAATGTAGTAGGTCAGCTGAGAGTCCAATCAAACTATCCAAGTATTATTTTTATATGATTCGGTTAGTTTCTCAGAATTTCATAGACTATGTTCTAATAAATTATGTAGATTAGGTGATTTATTGGCACATATAATACTTTTATTTTCAGTCATATCCATATCCATCAGTGGCAGATCTATACCATACACTTCAAAGAAGTGGAAACAGTACAACTTGACTTCACCCAAGAATGTGCACGATAACCAATTCCAGGAAGTTTAACCGTATTAAAAATGCCTTGGACTATATTATCAAGATATGTTTACTGTAGTTTGGGAACCTGTTAGTTCTAATTGGCAGTACTCTATTTCCTGTCATTTTATGCACATTGGTGACTAAAGAAAACGTAATGGGTATAACGTTAAGACAGATTTCACCAATACAGATTTGATAATGAACAGATTATGCTTTCTCAGGTGGCTTTTAATTATGGAAATATTTATTCATTTCTTTTAAAATTGTCAGTAGAAATAACATTTATTTTTCATATTGGAACAAGAAAAAGAGGTAAAATGATCTTGTGATTATGTCATATGATTGGAAGATAAATATTAAGGATCCATTTAAAGTCATCTGCTTTCCAGCTTTCTGACAGTTCACAATTATGAAACTCCTTGTAGTCTCAAGTGAAAAATGTTGCAAAACATTCTTGTAGATTATTATTACTAGTGCTAATTAAAAATGTGAAATTGAGACTTGGGAACATGGTAATTTAAGGTTACCTTTGAGTTAATTATGGCACTGCATTAAAACATTGTTAAATAATGATCAGCACAATTTCTTAGATTTTTCTATATTATGAAATATGAATACATTGAAGAAAAAGTATATATGATAATTAAATGAATTTCTGTTGATTCAAATCACCGATGCATTTAAATATCTGCATTAGAGTTAAGAGAAGGTAGAGCGGTATACTAATATTATCTTTTTCTGTGCTTTAAATATTCTGTTGTTTGTTATTTAAGAGTATTTAAAAAGACATCAAACGTCCAACTATAGCTAATAATTTGTGTTAGCTGTTTTTGCCTCTTAAAAATTAGCTATTTTCAATGGAAAAATAGAAAAGACATCAACCCCCAGGAAGTGCATTGTTTGTAAGCATCCATTTCTAAATTAAGTCATCTTTTATTGAGCTGTGGTCTGAAAAGCATTAATAACCGCGTTCTAAATATGATCTTGTTGCAATTCTACTAGCTCAATTGGCATGTTTACAGTAAAATGCAATTATTACATATCTCCAAGGCTTTAAATTTTTATGCCACACTAGGGAAGCAGTTTCTAAACGATACAGAACTGACAAAAATGACAGAATAATGCATTTCCAGAGAATGTCCTGAAAAGTGATGAAAATGCATTACAGAAACCTATAGAGTGGAAGGGCATCTATCTTTTAAAATCAGAATTCTATGGCTTTGTTTCTTATTATTTAGTTTGAGCTCACACAACAGAACTCTCGCATAGAAATATTTTCTCATTTTAAGGAATTAATGGCTCTCCACCAGCCCTTTAACATGTAAAATGAGTAGGTTACTTGTGTCCAGTACATCCAAAAAGAGCCAGGATAAAATAAACATAAGGAGTTGGATATCTTGGAAAAAATCTGTCATGGGTTTGGGTTAATCATCTCCAGAAGAAATTCAACTTGATGCCTGAAATGTAAGACTTCTTGGAGAAAGCAGTAAAGCCTGAGGCAGTGTTGATCTGAAGGAGTGCTCTCCATGGGTCAGAGCTGCTCTGCTGGCAGAGTGCAAACCCAGTTCACAACAGCGGTACGCTGAAAAGTTGTAAAAGACTGCAGGGGCCTTACAGTGCACGCACTCAAGCTTTGGTTACATAGTTCTAGTGGCCCAGTTTCTTATTATAAAATAAAACTAAAAAATAAAGTCTGTGCCTAATTTTCTAACCTCCTGTCCATCAATGATACTGTAGGATTTTGTCAGTATTTGTGGAATGAAGCAATCCTGAAATTCTGGTATATGTTTAAAAATAAATATGTAAAACATAATTTACATGCATTTATGCACATTTATGCAGTGCATTTCAGTGTCTGAATATTTATACATGATCTAGACATCTGACATTTTTAGTAATATTCTTGCTTTTCACATTCAGTTAAAAAAAAAAAAAGATCTTCTATTTGTCTGAAGTTTCCAAACAGGAGGTATTTGCCATAGGTACATACCAACTTAATATTATGAATTCTCACTGTGGTTCCAATCTTTAGGTTTCCTGTATTCACATGATAAAGTTTTCTGACCACATACTTCACCTGCCTGTTTATTATCTCTTAGTTCATGTCTCCACTGTTTTGCAGACTGTTTTGTGGTGGTTTATTAGTGAATCAAAATTAAATGTGGTCTCTGAGCTAGAGAGAGTGTTTGGTTGTTCCAACAGACTTCCAAAACTGGATTTTATACAATGTGTATGCTATCACCTGCACTTTCATAGCATAGTAGTTTACTAATCTTTAACCTAGAAGGAACTGCACATAAGATAAAAGTCTTACAGCTTTTTGCTAATAATTACCCAATGATGACTTCAGCAGGAAAGAGATTTCACCTGAAATGTCATCAAAGGTTCAAAACCAGTTTTTCTCATTGTTTAATAACGTAACACAATAGTTCAGATAGTTTTATTTGCATCTTCTGGGGTTCCACTTCTCTTTTTTCTCCTTTCCTTGACATTTATGTCCCAAAGCTAGGTAGTGCAGATATCTGCATCTCAGCCAATGTATACCTAAACAAGTTGATTCCATGTTCACAGTTTTTAATACTACATAAGGCAATCATTTTGGATGAATAGACCCCTGAGTACCGAAGCATTTCAAATCCTTTTTCATTTGACCATTCAGTGACCTGATAACTATTTCCTGTCCCTAAGTAAGGTTGTGACCCAGGTCTTAGGGTGCAAAAGACAGATAATTTTAGCAACAAGTTAAATCCAAATGGATTTGGTTGGAGGGAATAAGGGAGAATAGGTTTGGCTAAATTCCTCTAAAATAAAGTGTTGCAGCAGTTGGATTTAGTACTTCAAGTTAAAAGTACTTGTTGAATTTGTTGCCGTCTGTTTGGATGCCTGGGGACTGTAGTCAATATTGGGGTGGTTTGTTTATTAGTTTTGCTTTTACTGAACATTACCCAATACTCTTTTTACACTTCAAAAAATCAATTGCTAATGAAGGTCATTAAAAGTGCATTTTCAGATATATTCCAAGCATTTTCCAAAGTCAGTATTTCAATCATACTGGCATGCGAATGATATTTTAACATAGGCCAGAGAAAGTGTATAGTCTGTGTCCATAAAAGTATCATGAATATCGCATTGCACAAAAATTCATCTTGCAAAATAATTTCCATTTGGTATGGAGCTATGAACAGGGAATATAATGTAGTCTTAGAAATATTTTATAAGTGCAAATCTTCTTTCAGTTGGACAACATGATACATTTTAAATCACAATTAAATCAATATTTCCTATAGCTATAAATTTTAATAGCAATACCTGTGCATATTTTAAGTACTTTCAGAGGTGAATAAAAGGAGGGCCTTCACCCCAGAGCTTTTCATTGACTTAAAAATGTAGTTGATTAAAGTTGCTTGTAAAAGAATTCTTTTTTTTTCTATTCTGTAATGGGAACTATGGTGTTATGGAGAATTAATACTAATAATGAGGTTAGAGATCTACAACATTCCAAAACCGGCCATTTTCATGTGTTTAAGACATATTTAAGTCTCTTTCTTTTTTATATGTAATACTATTGTTGAGATACATAATATATTTTGGTAAAGTGCAACATTTTTCAAGCAAAACATTAAAACAAGACTCTAAAATTGAAATCTAGCTGTTAAAAAAATATGCTGCTCAATATTAACTCTTATAGCAAAGTCCTATACCTTTTACAAGTTTCATGTAGTCTATAAGATAGTATGTATGGTTAACTTAGGTGATTTCACAAGGAATTCCAAGTAACTCAAATATTTTAATAAAAACGTACAATCATGCAGTGATAGCTATGTAACTTCTTTGCTGTGTTATTTCTCTAATGTACAGCTTCCAACTTCATAACTGTACAGTTCAATTCTTACCATATACAATACAGAAACATTTTAGCAGTTGTTTGAAATTCATGGGTTTATGCTGTTTTGATGTATGCACTGCAGATATTTTATCTGGCTTATGTGTATAAAAAAGGTAGAAATACTGACTTTTCCAGTTATATATATTTATATATATATTTATGTATTTTTTCTCATATTCCTAAGAAAGTCTGCATACAGAGATACTATTTTTCAATAAAATTTTGACTGCATGACATTCTAAAGTAGTTCTTCCTCTGCAGGTTTATTGTCAGGTTAACTGTTCCAACATGGTTATAATTTCATAAATTGCTACATTTGTAGAATGTTGTAAATAACCCAGTCCAGGTAGTGAGAGAAAGAAATCCAAGTAGTCAGAGAAAAGAAGATCTTCATTTCACTTTCACAATCATCATTAAACAAGCAGATTATTAATAACTTTATTTTTTTAATGATTTCTAAATGCAGATTAAGCATCAGGCTTACTAAGAAATTGACTGTGGAAAGTAATTTCCCTAAAGCTCCTGCATGCTTATTTTATTCTAATATGAAGCAAACCTGGTAAATTTCAGTTTAAGAGACCAGGGATATCTTTTTTCAAAGACAAAATTTACCTTTTAAAAAGGGGGAATTTAAACACTACCATGTATTTCAACATTAAATTTACTGAGCATTTGCTTTAGTAGCTGATGTATATTTTGTAATTGAGAAATTAGTAGTGAATGTAAAAAGAAAGGAAGCTATGTGCTACTAGGGCAGAAAGTTCTGATTTAACCTACCAATGACCTGGCTTTGTTTGTTCAGATGACAGTTCTAAAAGTGTGCAGAGAATATTCCCTTTTAATACAGTTATTTGCCGCAAGCCGTGACCTCACTGCCTGTCAGGGAGCAGGTCTGAATTGGCCCTTTCTCTGATATCGTGACATTGCTTCTGTTGCCTCGATTGTGACCTCTGATTGCATGATACCCCTGGGAGTTCAATTTAATAAGCGTGACTCCTGACTCTTAGCCAGGTCTGCCTTCTTAGGTTTTGTCAGACTCTACTTGTAGTCTGGTCTACTTATGCTAAAACAGTGCTTAGGCTGTCATCGTACCATGTGAGTTGTGTGCACTGTATTCAAAATGCTCTTTCAAACATCTCTCATTTATGAGCTAACTCGGAATAAATTTTAAAAGTTGCTTCTTCAACAATTATGGCTGCTCAGGATTTTTTGGTTTTATACCTTTGTACAAATAGTTACTATTATTTCACTATATTACTAAGCATGCAAGTTATCCATGCATCATGCTAATTCCTTACTTTGAAATTTGTTTTATTTCCCCTATGAGTGTGTTATATATTTCTGTGACTTCCCATCAACAATATGTTTGTTCATTATATTAGTAGGGGCAAATACCCTTTTTTCATTGCATAATTATAACAGTTGCACAAGGAGACAGTACTGATGAACACCCAGAGCATTGTGAGATGTATTTTTTCAGGACTAGTCAGGTGAAAGCTGAAGAATCTGTTCGGAATCCAGGAGAAGGTGAGTAGAATTAAGACTTCTTGAATATTACTGAATCTTGAGTTTAGTGACTATTTTGCTACATCATTGCATTCTTTTCTCCTGTTTTCCTCCTCTTCTAGCCAGAATCCTGAAGGAAAGTATGTTCAGAGACCTGGCTGCCTTGAGGATGACGATGCTATTCAGACATTTCTCCGGTTTTAGCGTCCCTTGATGCATTCACTGAACCAGAATATGAAGAAGTTCAAAGATTTGAAAGAGAGTTTCAAGAACAGTGGTACAAGTTACACACAAGTTTCTGTGTTTACTTACATACGTTTTTTGTATTCGCATTGCAGACACCTTTTTCTAGCCTCTGTATCAGTACCTCTAACATAGGGCTTCTAATCAATGTATTTAGCTTTTCATAAAAGCAGAAAAGTCTTGCAGAACAAAATAGTGCTTTGTGCTCACTTCTGTAGTTAAATTTAAAAAAACCCTGTAAATATTACCATTTAATATTTCTCTATTTCTTCAACTGTTTTAAAGAATTCTGTTTGCCTTTCCACTCAGATTACTTTGTGTTAAAATTGTTATATCTTGTATGAAAAGGAAACTAGATCTTTCTTGTGAAACAAGTTCTCTGATGTAAGGCAAATAGTGGGTATTTTCTTGTCACATTCAAACTTGGCAATGGAATGGTGTTCATTCTTCTTCATGACAGTGTTTGTTACAATGTAAGTAAAATCTTGGTTTGGCCAGTTAGGTCATATTTAATTCATATATCTCCAAAATATCATATTTGATCATATACATATTTAATCATATACAAATTCCCATGTAAGTTAATACAATTTTTAATAGCCTATTTTAGACTATAAGGTAGTAAAACTCATAATATAATCATCTGTTCCCTTCTTCTGAAGTAAATAGTGTAAGATTAGCTATTGAAGTGACTTAATCTCAAGTGGGAGTTAGGTTAGTTCCTTACCTAATTGGAATTTACAGGATTTCACTCCTTTTTGGATCAGACCTTAATGCTCTCTAAGTTGCCGTGCTATTTGCAGGAACTTAGATAATTGGCTGCAAACAAGCAAAGTTAAGAATGAATAAGTGCTTTACTTGTTATTAGGCAACAAGTAAAACAAACTGTGCTTTAAGTTTACTGGTGATGGCTGTCTTTAAAGCTATTGCAAATATAGACAGAATGCACATGAGACAAATTCATCAATTCAAAATCATCATGGTATTTAACTTATTCCCTCCTTTTCAAACAAATTATATATAGAGAGAGATACATAGAAATATATATGTAGGTCAGTGAGTTGGAGAGTTTTGTAGTGAATTTAACTTTAGTAGAAAATAAACCAATTATTTAAACACACCTACTCTAAGAATAAAATATTTACAACGAAGCTTTAAGAAGATTAATTAATGTTCAGTAATAGAACTTGGGGGTTCATTCTGTTAATTTTCTTATGAAAAAAAGAATTTAACTGAAGTCTAAAAAAATTCTATAAAAGAACAGGAGGAGTCAGGGCTAATTTATTCTTTTTTCCACTCTGATTTCTTCATTCAGTGAGGTAAATCATTCAAACCTTCTCTACATGGATAGAAAAAACCCTGTGCTATTGTAACTATAACTGATCCAAAATCAATATAATTAAGTCAGTTCAATTCCCCTGGGGTTGAATACTCTTGGATATGTGTTGGTTTCTCTAAAATTATATATTGGGTTTCAATTATTGCATTTTTCATGTGTTTACAAGCTGAAATTTTCAGTCCAATTAATCAAGAAATGTATAAAAATACAAAGCTCTCTGAGCCATATGAATTTAGAATTAACCTGGGGCAATTTAAAGGCAAATTGTGGTTTTGTTTTGGTTTTTTTACCTCTCCTTCTTTACAAATGGAATTCCCTTTTTTAATAGAGCCATAAGACACTGGAATTTCATGTTGTTTATTTTCTTCTGTGATGTATCAACCAATTAAGAATAACTTAATAAGAAGAATTAGTATTTTATGTCTATATTTATTTATAGTCACTCATAAGTTTAGTATTTATGGTTATTTTTAAGCTGGATATAAATATATAAGAATTGTACACACTTGGGGATTAACTCACTTTAGATGTAGAGTCTTAAGAAAAAGAACCATGTCTATCTGAAACTTCTTTCCATTTAATTCAATGAGCATTAAATCAAGCCTTGTTTATACAATGTTTGGCATAATGACAGACCTGATCTTTAGTGGTATCTCTGGGTTTTACTATAAAGTAAGTTAAACAGCAGGTGTGCACTTAGTCTGTGTAGACTTTCTGTGTATATTTGACAATGTAGAGTAGTTCTGCATTACTGCACTGACTGCACTGTGAATTGTTGTCACAGCACCTTCATCAAATACCAACAGGTATTGCAAGTCAACATCAGAAAGTAAGCCAGAAATAGTTTCACCCACACAAAATAAAAGACTTCTAAATTGAAAAAGGTATGTATACATAATAGATAGAATAGATAACCAATTCATAGGTATTCATTGCTGAACTAGGTAATGACATTAATATCATAATTTCATTATTTCACTTTCAGTGTTACTCTGCATTGATAAGTACCAATCACATATGGTACTTCTGTACATGTGTGTTGATGAACATAAGTTTTTTAAAAACAAGTTCATATGTTATTCAGATAACTATCTAGAAACAATATTTATTCTCAAGAGTAAACACAATAAAGAGTTTTTTTAATGTACATTCCCAAGCTGTGATAAAAAATTACATTTTTAATTACTTGCACAAAAAAATTATGTGACAATTACTAGTGTAGTATGTCAGATTTACTGACTTCATGCTGCTCCTGAGTAATGAGTTGGTTTTTTTTTAATACTTGGCATATGTGTCTTCTTGTCACACAGTGACAAATCTTTTGTTGGGTGTGGATTTTTTGTCCTTTTCTTGTACTTTTAAGTCTTTCAGTATAAACAAAACCTACTTTAATAGCTGTCACACTCAATAAAATTTATTGTATTTCTTATATTTTGCCCTCTTAATAGGGGACAACCTAGTAGTTAGACCTCCTGCGCTCTTACAAAATGTTCCTTTGTATTTGTTTTTTTGAGAATTCCTTTGGAAGATCTGATGTCTTAAATCATTTTGCTTGGTTTATTGAATTTAGAGAAAGGTATTCCTCTGGCTTGGGCTCCATATAAAGTGGTAATCTTTTCTTGCTTGGAAATACAGTTTCACTAATGACCAATTAAACACTTCTGGAGAAGTTCTTGGTTGTTTCTGTCAGTTAATCTTAAGAACTGGAATGCACAGAAATAAAATCTATCAAAAAATTCTGTGAAAGAAATATTTGCGTTATGAATCTCTTCATTTTCTCCTGAGCAATATAAAAAACATTCTTCTTTTCAGTAGAGAATGTCCATCATTAGCATGTTTATTAATTACCAAAGATGCGAAGAAAAACTAGAGATATGGTGTGTAGTAAGCAGATTTAGGGGATGAGACAGAAATTATGTGAGTGTAGGCAGTAAGAATAAATAAAATTGGCTCAATCTCCTTCCATAATATTTATTCCTTACATTTACTAATGGATAAATATTCATGGAAACATTGAACATACCATTTCAAAATTTTTTTTTTACTCCTCCTTGTTTTCTTTGGTTCTTCAAGGGCCTTGACTATCCAAAGATCTCTGCATAACTGCTGGCTATACTCCAGATTTACTTTTCAGCAGTGCTGTTGATGAATTTCCCATGCTGGGTGGCTGAAGCAGGTAGTATATAGACAACAGAACACCCTGTTCATAGACTCACAAAAGAATAATGTGAAAATACAGCATAGTACTATAAGGTTTTTTTATGTACTTTCTGAACTTGTAAAAGCCTGAGTAGGTCTTGAAGAGTACTGATTGCAGGAAGGAGTACTTTACATAGGAACCCATTTCTTTTTGTGCATGTGGGGAGAATATCATCCCTGTAGTTTCTCCATTTTTGTAGAGTTGGGATTTGGTCTTGGATATTTTTTTTGGTTTTTAATAAAGAACTAACTTAGTTTTTCATACATGAAAGTGTTTCATGTTATTTCCCAACATATACATAATACAAGTCTGCCCATGGGTAGCTGAGCTGATAAATGTTAGTCTGCTCTTTCTAGCTGTTATACAATTTCAGTATATTTAACTTTTGGGAACATGAGGAAACCGCATGTGTGTGTGTGTCTATGTTGTGTGTGTGTGTCTGTGTGCGTAGGTAGATGCTGACATACTAACATTTTCTTTATATATACTCTACATCCTCTCTGTTGTCACTTGTTTTACATTTATTCCTGAGTGAAATACAGTCTATCTTCACTTTCACCACAGCTTTAATCCAGTATGAAAATTTCTGGCTATCCTAATAATAATGCTGTTTATTATACTATCACCATGGTATTAGAGTCCAATGTACTGGGGCTGAAGAGTTTGCTGTTTTGATGTCTTCAATACTTGTGTAGTACAAACAAAAATACCTAGAGCAGCTCACATATTTCAGCTGAGAGGAGTCAGTGACTATCTAGCCTTTAATAAATGCAAAATTGTAGACTCAGTCACTAGAGTTTGGTATTTGCATTTTCAAACTTGGACGGTTTAAAAAAAATTAGAATCTTAACATTTCCAAATTTTTGTGCAGTTTATTCTCCTGCATTTTCTTCTGCTTTTCTCCTGCTTTTCTTTGGTGAAAAATTTACATTGTATTTGTCATTCATTGAGGTTAAAATAAATAACCATAACTATATGTTTAATTCCAATGTTAAATGACTGTTGTAGCATTCTGAAGAAATAAACCAATTTTGCTGAATATTTCCTTGATATGAATGTGTTTGAGGAGCAGTCTACATCACTCTAATGGTAATAGTTTATATGGTAAAAAATTAACCACTTTTTTCAAATGGCAGAGTATTGTTTTGGTTTATGGCTTTTTTTTTTAAAGAAATAATTCTTTATTTGGTGGACAAGGGAATCTCATACAATTTACTACAGAGTGTGGACCTGTATTAAACCAGTGTACTACTGTTCTTTTATTTTTTTCTTCCTATCTCTGACTTGACACAAGCAACCTACTTTTGCATTACTATTATTATTATTATTACATTATTATTATTATTAACCCTCCATTATTAAATCCCTGTATCTTTCCCCAGATAGATCTTCAAGTTCTTATCCCACAATTCACTGCCTGAATCAGATCAGAACAGTCACAAATTAGCAAAAAATTAAATCAATGATTGCATGTGTGGCAGCTTCCTGTACACACCTCAAGTGAAATTTCTTTAGGTTTATAGATCGACTCAAAAAGGTGTTGTGTGTCTTGGAAAATGTCATGATATGAAACTTGTATTGTTATGAAGGAAATTATGAAAGATAAATGAGAAATAATTGGAGGAGTACAGAAAGTGGTGACAGCCCATAAAAGTTGTGAAAGTTGGATAGATTGGAAGGAACAGTGTTTAGTGCTGCCTTGAAGTCAGTGCCAGGAAAGTTAAGCTTATGAAGCAATTCAAAGGAAAATGTACCATGTTCACAAAAGTAAAGGACATAAGCAATTTAATATGGAATAATAATTTGCAATATATTTGTGTGATAAGAGGATTGCAGTGAAAGAGATTTAGTAATCAAGAAATACTGGGAGAACTTCATCGACATTATTATGATGTGAATAAATAACATTAAATGAGGTCTCTTAAAAGTACGCCATTGAAGATTAAGCAAGACTTGCATTTGCCTCAATGTGGGGAAAGGAACATATTAAGCATAACCAATAAGCTAGGAATAAATACTAATTACTATTTATAAATAGTAGTGGTGGTGTATTCTGCAGAGGCAGGAACAAGTAGCAAAACGGAAAAAAATGTGTGGGAAGGCCCAAGTATGAAATCCTGTTTTCCTTGAATTCAGAAGCTGAAATTTGTACAGTTTCAGTGGTTTAGGAATCTCAGTGAAAGGGTTCAGCTTTTACATAATCTAATAATGAGACTTCAAAGAGATAACACAGAAAGCACAGGCTGAAATGTGGTAACCACTGAACCAGGATGAACTAAGTCAGTGAAACTTTATTTCTGGTGTTAATGGCCCAGAAACAGAACATAGTGCAAAATACAGCAAAAAATAGAATTGAAAACAGGCAGAAAAAGGACAGCCAAAATAAAGACTATGGTTTTAACTGAGAGTGTGGTGCATACCTGAGTTCGGTGCAGGAAGAATGAGTGTGAGGGTCAAGAACAGTCATGTGGTAAAAAGGAGATGATTACAATAGCAGATGAAGAGATTAGAGAAGTTTTGCAGATAGAATAGTAATATAGTAGACCTTATTTATAGTCTGAAAAAAATATTAAATACCCAGTAAAAAGACAAAAGGGGCACAAGTTTTAGGAAAAAACCTCTTTTCTTCTTCCCTTTCACTAATTGCCTTTATAATTTTTGAAGGATGTGCTCTTGTCGGTGGATCAACACTCCCATATTCAAAACTCCTTGTGATGTAATTGATAATGCATTTTTAAGCATCAAGAAATTTGACATGTCATAACCTGATGTGGTATTCTTCTGAAAAACTTCTATTTCATCTTTTAGTCAGCTGTGAATTCACTCAGACACTGCTATCAATATTTTTGTTTCATTCATTCAGATCTTAGAGATGGGAGTTGATTTAGTCAAAACTTACTGAGATGAAAAAATAACATCTAAAATTAACTAATCTGTACAATATAACTACGTTACAAACAAGTTTCTCTCTTTTTAAGGTAGAAATGTATGTGTTTCACTATCTGAAAATTTCAGACCTGAGCGGTAGACAAACAAACATTATGTGGAGATACCATAATTTTAAGTGAACAGAGCTCTGTATCAGTTACTGCCATGTGATGTTACCAGCTGTCTGGAAGTCTTATATATGTTGCTAATATAATGTATTCACTGGTTACCTGTGAGCATGCTAAAGACCACTCTAAATACCATTCTTTTTTTGAAAACCAGTATTTTGGGCGTGTAGTGATTGCTATGTAATGCTTAGGTGTATTTAGTGACTTGTGACAAAGTAGACTTGTGATAAATGTGCCAAGTTTTTTGTGGAAGAGAAGAAATTAATTTCTTACATTCTGCTATAAAGTTCTGGATGGTTTAGGGCTGGAGGTGGGGACAATTGTTGTGGGTTTTTATTGTTGTTATTTTATACCCAAGCTCAGCTACTTAATTCCTCTATTAAGAGCATCATTTCCAGAATACATATTGAGAAAATTAACTCTGGTCACAGACTTTTTATATTAAGGGAGGAAAACTTAAAATGTTGAAGAAATTCCAAGTCCTTCTTTCACATTGTATGTCTTAGTTTTCTTAGTCTCTTCCTTTATTTGAATTGTACTCTGTATGAAGCAAGTTTTGATGTGAATTGAATCACCCTCTAAACACAAAATTTAACTGTAAAAGGTTGGATACAGTATATTTATTTGTTTCAAGAAACATATGACATATTAAAGACAGACCTTTTATCTTCCCATCATCAACAAATAGATTTGAAAAAAAATCACTGTGTTGAAACAGGTACCTCAGCATCCTCTTGCATATAAATTGAGAAAGAATTGAGTAGCTAACTAGGATTTACAACAAACAGGATCAGTGTTTCCTGGACATAGAATCTGAAAACTAAAACACAGAATCTGAAAGATCGCCCTGAGTGTAGACATTGTGTAACCATCTTCCTTCTTTTTGTGTACTGGCTTGCTGTTAAGAACGTTTCCCTAGCACTGCAGAATGTGGGTAACAAGTACTCCTTAGCCAGTGGGAAACATAAGTTTTAGGTACTCCTTAGCCTGGTGAGATTCGAATCTCAGGCTTCCACATGCCAGACTATTCCCTTTGGGTAGGTTTCGGTCCTCTTTTTAAAGCTGACTGTGACAGCTAAGCACATAAGATACATCAATCTTGAAGAAAAACCTATGAGAGGAAAACTGACTCTATCTAGAAGTTAGGACACCTCACCAGAAGTAGTTCACAGATTCTTAGCTCTTCTTTAAGTCACTTAATGGATTATCCAGGGAGAGTCTAATTTAAAGTACATAAGTATCATTTGTATTTTAAACTGAACGTGAGTCATGCTGTCTCAGAGCATGCCCAGCAAACAAATCTGACAGGTGGAGGATGAAATTTTTCTGGATCACAAAGTTCATGTTCTTATGAGTTTGCATGTTGATTTGGGGACCTAAGAAAATAATTTGTTATTTTTCTGTAATGTTCAGTTCCAAGGACATTTCAGGCTCTTCTGAATAAGTTCTCCCTACTTAGTTGCCCAGATTCTATAGGAAAATGGCAGTAGGCGCCCCTGAAAACTGCATTGGATCTAGCCTAGGTGCACAATATGTGTGTGGATGATTAATTGGCAATACCTAAAAATCATTACTGTATTAATGCCAAATGTAAGACTATTCCAATCTTAAATCATTAACGTGTGTGTTGTGAAAAAAAAAAAAAAGTCAAAAAGATTGAAAGCTTAGAAGTGATAATCTAATGAGGGTATGATACTTTAAATGCCTCTGAGATTAATTTGGTTTTTGACGGAGTTGTGCCGCCTTTGATGTATTCCTTTTTTCTTTGATATTCTAAGAGTTGTCTGGGTTTAACAATTAAAGATTATAGGTCTGATCCATTTCAAAGATGCAGAATGCTTACAGCTTTTTGGGACTTCCGTGGAATTTGTGAGTGTTAGTACTTCTACAAAATCAGGTCCAGGTTTTAAAAAATCCAGAGCCCTAATTTAAGAAAGCTATCAAGCAAATGCATGTTAATGATACTTATACACCAGATCCTCAAACACATGATGTTCGTAAGTGGAAGTGAAAAGTGATAATGCTGTGTTTTAATTCATAACATAGTATTTTTTCATAAGAATTAAAAAGAGAGATGTTACTATTAAAAAGTAAGAATATGGCTATATTCTGAATAAGAAAATAGAATACAGTTTTCTGCAGCATTATTACAGAAATTATTGAACAGTGTCTGCCCCTTTGAGAAAAAAAGCCACTATTAACACTAATATGGAACAAGATTACTCCATTTAATAGCATATATAATTTTAAGAAAAAAAAACCTATTGTGTGCACTTTTATCTTTGTCACTTTCTTGTTTCAAGAATGTTTCAAAAACTACCATGTAAAATAAAAATAAATTAAAATAAAATATTATTAAACAAAACCTGTTGTGTTTCAAACATAATTCAGTCAAAAATTCAAACTGCAACTAAGGTAAATTATTAACAATCATTTTGTAAAAATAACTTGCCAAGTTAAAAGTATTCATTTTTTGTAAGTTTTATCATAGTTTATTGTACGTGCATTTTCCTTTCACTATCACTGACACATAGACTCAGACATGAACTTCTACTACTGGTTTTAAATCCCCACACTGATTTCCCTTTTAATGGAGGAAAAGGTGAAAAACATTTTAGTAAATGCATAAATAATACCGATCCTTTTAATAGGAAGGAGTAATTATCCTGAGAAAGATGGTAATACTGGACTGGTAATACTTAATTCTGTAAATACAGATAAGAAAAAAACTTAAAGTAAATTTTTTGGGGAATTATTCTTCACTGGAAAGTATAAGCAGAAGGTTCTTACAAAGTCATGCAGAATGTTTCTTCCTCCTGTTACAAATTAGCATCTTCTTCATGCGAAGAAGGTACTGCTGTAGTTGTAGACTAGGAAACTATAAATTCTCAAATTGTAAAGGCCAGAAAGCTGTACTCCTGAAGCAGGGACAGGGGAAGGCAAGATCATAAACATAGAAAAGAAGATATAGCTCTCACTTTAATCAAGGGGAGTGGTGAACTCTGTAATTAGGAGTCTATATTTTATTATTTGGCACTGATTAAGCAGTTCACTACTTGACCTTTTTAGTCAGCCCTCACAACCTCATTTGGGTAAATACAATGACTGTCCATCCAAGCTTTTTATTTTCTGTCTTCCTAAGGAGGTAAATGAGAGTTTTTTGAAGTTCTCTATACCAAGGTAAATGGAGAGCACAACCAAAAGACATTTGCATTTCAGACTATGAAATAAGAAGCTATGATACTTTAGCAATGTTCCCTTAGAGCTAAAAGGTGAAATCAATGAGCTCACTGCAAAGCCAGGTAAAATGCAAGTGAGGAACTACATTTTGCAGCTTATGCAAAGTAAATTATAATTTCTACAGAAGGATAAGTTAAAAGAATACTACAGGTAATGTAGCAAACCTCTGAAGAAATGAGTTGCTGAATAACCTGTAACTTCAGTTTATGTTTTCAAAACATGAATGGAAACTAAGGCTTAAAGAAAGGAGTATAAGGAAACCATTCACCTCGGTGGCAGTTCTGACATCCCCTCTCCTTTACAGTTGTTGATAGTTAAATATTGCCATAGTGAGCAAATGGACCTGATACAGAGTGAAATGACCTAGGTTTATTGCTGGTTCAAGTGCAAAAGGACAGATATCCTCTTACAATTTACTAAGCCAATTCTAGTAGTTGCTGAATTCACATATCACCAAGAGGAATAAAAATCTGTGAGAGGAAAACAGAAATAATCGGGAAGAGGGAGGATAACTCAACATCATCTGAAATTACATTAAAGAAAAAAAACAAAAAACTTTTGTCCCAAAAAAAAGGTTTCTGATGTCTCATAAAAGCCCTGAGTCGAACGAGCCAAAAAAACCCAAACCTATAAAATTGATGTATAAGGACAGAAAATGAGAAGTTATTCTAATCCATCAAAGTCCCCATGCAACAATGATACTTCCTCTGCAGGCTCTTCCAATTCTGCCATCCTCTTCCTTATGCTTCAAAATATATCTGATATTCACCAGAATCGTAACAAAACCTGAAGGTTCTCCAGAATTTTACAGCTTTTTTTCATAATGTTACTATTTTATTCTCTGTCTCTGGGTGTCTTTTGTGATCCAAAAGTATGTAGTGATTTGTGAAAAATAGTTTCATTTATGTATACAATTGCTTTGAAATCCAATATCAGAAAGTGCCATTAAAGTGTCTTAATAAATTGTATCAGTAAAAGATAGATCAGAGGAATAAGATTGCCGTGTGTCCACTCTTGCATATAAGAGTGATTTTTTTTTTTACCTCATTGATTGATAGAATTAAAATAGAATTGTAAATAGGTACAAATGTGTATTTTTAAGCATAGAGATAGCACAATAAGCAACATTCACAGATGTTATGACAAGCAATTTATGTATATGTATTTATACATATATTTCAGAATAAAGGAGAATCTTATTTCATGATAATAAATAAATTTCTTCAGAAGGCCAATATTTAATCCCAAAAGATAAAATAAATCATAACATTAAAAATTAATTTAAAAGTATTTCTTAAATAGATCTGAAGAAATTCAAGTTAGTTGGACTCTTTGCAAGAAAAGAAAGTAATTACTTTTTTTCTTTTGTTAAAGGCAATACGCTCAAAGTTTATCTGGGGAAGCTTAAAAAAATGATATTTTAAAATAATAATGAAAGACAAGAGTATTTTTTTTTCCTCCCCAGGTAAAAAAGAAGAACTTTCTCAGCTGGATACTACTTCAGATGAGAAATTCCAAAGGAGAAAAGACTTTACATACCAATGGCTTCATACACAGCTTTTGGATTATGAAGCAGCCAGTTCCAAAAATATAAAGTGGTGAGGTCATTGCCTTTAAATTAGATATTTTTTTTTTAATTTTTCTTGTAAAGTGAAACCTAGGTTAATAGTTCTAAAACAAACATGATTTTGTAGCTAGCAGACAGTACACCATATTTCTGAGTCCGAAGCATGGTACCCTTTAGAATTGGTTTAGTAGTCATTGTACAGATACTTATTCCGCAGTGATAATGAAATGATACACAGTGCAGAATCTTGTGATTAATATCCACATACCTTTATGCTAACAATGCAATGTATTTTTTGTAAAGAGTATGGAAAAAAGTGCTTATTCATCATATACTTTATAACTTTATTGTTATATAATAGGGTTTTATGTAATTAGATTAACTGTAACATTACCTATATTGTTAGATTTGATTAAGGAAGTAAAAAAAACCCCACTTTTAACTAGGTAGTATGTATTTATACTATGTCTTCAAAACATAAACCTAACTTTTTACATCTTCTTAGTATACTTCAGTAAAATGTTGTAAACATGTTCCTTCTATATTTAATTTTGGTTATTAAATGGGTAAAATATCAATATCATTAAAGAAAAGGTTAATCTCATTCCCTAAACTAACATGAAGACATAGTAAGTATATTTTGGTAATAAATTCAATATAAACCATTGATATCTTAATGAAGTCATTGGTAGACACAATGCCAAGCACCTCTAATAAAACCAAACAAGGTGTCAGTAGGCAAGCAATGGATTTAGTGTAAGCATTTTAACTTTATTTTCATTAAAAATGTATTTAATTTGTAACGCAATGGAAGGCATATTGTTATGTTTTGTACGGAAAAATATTCCACTTTTCTGAATTGTATCAATGACTGTAGGAAGTATACGTAGCACATATTCTTTAGCAAATATTTATCTGTCAGTCATGTTCCATGATAGTGAAACACTCCAAGTGTTTGTTTAAGATAACTGTCATGACTTTTAATTTGAATGAAAACACTGGAACGGAACATGTAATGATGTTTGAAAGTAAGAAGACATGGAAATTTATAAAGGAATTTTTTTAAATGTTGTTATGTTACGTCTGCGGGTGTGTGCTATGCATTAGTATTTGTACTGACATTTTTTTAAGATTATGATCCCATTTTTGAATGTGGCAAAAGTCCCACTGATGTCCATTGTAAGATAACTGGTAGACTGTGTAGAACAGCTGATACATTTATGTAACTGAAAACAATTTTATTCCTATGTAATGTAAGAACTGATTCGGCTATAATTTATGTCAGTATATGCAAAAATTCATGCATGGTTGCACTTATTGACATTTATATTTTTAAATTAGAGTTCTATCGTAGGAATAAACAATATTAGTTATTACTAATGTCTTGGTTTTAATATTAAGTACAAATATTTTAATATTAATTACTCTGATACTTTAACATTATCAATTAATATTAATTACTCTGATACAATTTAACCATGGAATTATTTTAAATAGCATCATTTCTAACTTAAGCAGGAGTGCTTCCAGGAAAAGATTCTGGTATTCAGGTATTTTAGTGAACCCAGTACAGTGGGATTTATTGAAATTTCTATTCTACATTTTTCCCAGGTGTCGTTTTTTGCCGGAATTAGATCCTGCGGTACGTGACAGTAGACGAGTACAACTTGTGGTAAGAACTTTTTCCTTGTGGGATTTTTCAGAATTTAGCTATGCCTTGATGGTGTTTTCAAATGCATACTTGTTGTTAAAAGAACCAGGAAGTGTTTTTGATTGAATATAATTCTTAAATATTGTCTCTATTTGGCAATCAAGTCACCCATTGATGGAGATCAGAAGAAGGTGTTTGAGCACAAGAAGCCACGTGTGTACATAGGGTTCGAGTTTCACAATTTGATACTGGTTTTGTTTTTTAAGACGTGAAATGCTACTGTGTGTTTTTTAAAGCTTCTAAATCAACCTTTTTAAAAAATTAAATATGGTTCAGCACTAATTACATTATTGACTGAAGACATGTATTCTTGTCAATCAGACAAGTTTAAATGTTCTTAAGTTCTGTAAATCACATACCTCAATCATTCTAATATGTCCACAGTGTCATTTATTAAAAGACAGTAAATTGGCCTAGCATAGTCCATTACTAAAAAAATTATATAAAATCAGACTTATTCCTACAATTTCTTTTCTATGAGTTTTACATCATAAAATGCCCTCTACTCTTTTCATTATTCATTCTTTTCTTTGCAGAATTTAAAGAAAAATTGTATTTTCTAAAATGGTAGTTCTTTAGGCTGGCAGGAGGGGGGATATGAACAATTTAAAAATCTGAAGATTTACAAAATGAAAAGACTCAGTGTCAGAGAGACCCAAAAGTTCTTTTGATAGTGAGCAGTATTACGATGCCTACAGGCCAATTTATGTTATATAGATATATACACACACACACATACACACTTTGTTGATATAATTATGTGGGGGTTAAAAAATAGGGCAAAAACTTACAAACTCTACAGAATTAGTGTCTTATATTAATATACATAATGTAAAATGTTGCATAAAAATTATTTCCAAGTCAGATGATGTGTCATATGCCTCATTCTTTACTCTGAGCAATCTTGACCCTTTCTAACCTCTGTCTTCTTTAGCTTCACCAATTATGCAATATGCATGCTTTGGAAATGCTTCCGTAAACTCTTCTAAAATCCACTGTTGAAAAAATTATTTTAAGACTTAGATGTTACTATTTTCTTTAAGTCATATTTTGTCAAAGATTTTTCTGTGGGGTGGGGTTTAGTGGCTGACATGAACCAGGCTACCATTGTGATGGGGTTTGGTTGTAGCCGTGCTAATAGTTATTTGTTAGGTAAAGTCTGAAACAGTAATTGTTCTACTTTGAGCAAATCATAATTTAATAATGTTATCTAAATTACACATTATGTAATTATTGGTAAGCATATATGCACATAGGTAGATTGTATCTTATTTACAGTAAGCAGTGTGTCCACAAAATACTGCTGCAATCCCACAACAGTATTATGTGGTGTGCCCACATAACTGGAAATGTTATGGGATTGTCACAGCCTGTGCCACATAATAACATAGCTGTTCCACATGAATGAAATACAAAGAAAAATGCAATAGGTCAAAAAATAGAAAAAGGAATAAAATGTATCTCTAATGCAGAAAGCATTACTTATAGGCAATGAAATAATGATGTGGTTTGTACATATAGACAGCTGGAGAATTATGGTTTTAAAATTTATATGGATTCTCTTAACATTTAAAGGTTGAAATGTGAAATGCGAACATACTCCTAATGCTTTTGCACAGTAACTCAATTAAAAGCTGTTAAATCATGACAAAATGAAGTTAACACTTAGCTGCAATCCTTATCAAAAAAATAGTACTTCTGGTAAGCTGAAAGAAAGAGGAAAATATACATTAAAAAAACCCAGATAATTAGAAGAGGAAAGTATTCCTAGGAATTTCCAGTAGTTTATTCATATGCCATATGCTTGATCATAAAGTTTCCTGGTGTGTAATAGGATCCCTAACTTGTACATGTTACATAAACCTGCATTCTGAAAGTAGTAGATTAATATAATTTTTTAACTGATAATTGTACACATTCCAAGAATTTAAGACATTCTTTCTCATGGATACAAAATGGTAATTCAATGGTTGCTTATTAACAATAAAGTCTTAGCCCTTCTCATTGGGGAATAGACCTGATGTAGTAACCTGCAGTAAATCTAAGACCTTATTATGTTAATCTTGGTCATTTTGATGATTTTGCTTACTACTAACTACTATGTAAGTGCTTAGGAAGGGATGCTGACTGGGCATCCCTTGGCCATCCCTAAACTGGGCACTTGAAATTAATATGATTTTGCTGAATGACAAATAGGAAAGAGTTCCTGGTTCCTCTTTGTATATAGTTTAAGTTACTTCTATGATTAACCACTTCACTGTTATCAGTATCTCCAAATCATTAAGATATAACTTGAATTTAAAAGCACTTTTTACTTCAGAACATTACAGAATATCTTGAAAATTTGACATAGAATAGACAAATATTCAGATGCAGAGTTGTATTCAAGGCAAAGATTCCTCCTCATTGAATTTAATTTCCAATTAACTGGGAAAAAAAAAAAAAGGTTTGCAGTAGTAAAACTAAGGGGAAAAAGTCTGAAGAGTTAAATATGGTGATCACTACAGATGGAAGTCCAGTACTGCACTCTGTGTAAAAGTGTACCAGTATCTTAAATTTCTTCCAAATTTTTGGCTCTAAGCTATAAATGTAAAAGGGAAGGTTTTAATTAACTTCAGAGAACTTTCAATCAGGTTCTTTACAAACCTGAAATTTAGTTTGCTCCAGTGATTAATACAACTTTAAATATTACTCTGACTGTAATTGGGTGAAAACACTTATCTTTATTTGAAAGAAAATAACAAATATTTTACATCAGAGCGCCAGACATCCCTATTAAAATCTATCATATAACACTGAATATTGTCTACAAGACAATGAAGCCTCAGGTTCTGTGATGATAGGGATTGGATAATAATTCTGTGGGGAGGTTAGTTGTTTAAAATACTGTGTCCTTCTGGGTCTTTGGGAATTGAAACATTTGAAAATTTCTGCTGTGTGTTGAAACAGGTTAGATGGAAATAATGATTAATTCCATTGGTCTGAATCTCTCTGAGTATCACAATGATTGCATTATTTCTGCTAAGGAAAGACTTTCTGTTTAAAGATTTTGAGCATATGGAGCTCTCTCAAGCTTAAAGCAACTGTAAATATTAAGGCAAAAAATATAAAGAGTTGGCAGGATAAAACTGTAACTCTTTTCAAAGTTTCTTGACACTGCTATGGAAGAGAAAATAAAATATTGATAATACAGCCTGCTATCTGTGCAAAGCAAAACTTTAAAATCATGATCATTAAACATATAAAAGGCAAGTATCAGAAAACAAGGGGTAAACTTTCTGTGCTGACACAAAGGGTACACAGTCACTAAGGAAGAGCATAAAATCTCTGTAGCTTTGGAGGTTTTGGTTTGAAAATGCATGAACTTTTTCATGAATTTTACATTAAACAGTGACTGGGTAAGGACAAAGAAATGAAACAGGGCTCCATTTCATCTGAGTTCTCTAAGTTAGACTGGACTACAAAGCCTGTCTGCACTGGTGTGACGCTGCTCTTGGTACAGTGAGCTGGTTTGAACAGGAAGTCTGGAGATCGTCTCCTCCAGAATAGCCTACAACTTCATAGTAATGGCATTTTCCTGAGAAAAAGGGAGCTGCAGGCTTCAGCCCCTCAAGGAAGGAATTGAGACCCAGGCTCTTGATTCCTGATCGACTGGTCTAGCTACCACAATATTATGCAAAATTTTGGTGACATGACCACTAGCGTGGTCTTTCCTTTTTGTTGTTTGTTTTCTGTTTGTCTGAAAAATGGACAATACTCAGTTAGACACCTAGCTTCTGAAAGCATTTGGGACTTTTTAGCCCAGATTTATTTGCCTCGTGGACTCCACTCCTGAAGGTCCAGAGACTTGAAAAGTTAAACACGTCTGTATTTTCGGTGCTGCCAAGCTGATGGGCTCTGCACTGGGGATTTTGTAGATCGCTCTTCTGCAGAGTCTGTTTTTTCCCTGTCATTGTTACTGGCATCTAGTCAGCAGTATTGTTAGATGGCTGCTTTTGATGTTGAATAGCTTTTCATTTCAAGGGAAAGGTGTTCTTGTTGAGTAAACATGAAGACATTTCTGCAAAACTAACAATTGACCATTTCCAGTGTGTGGTATCTTCCAGGTCTGTATTTTTAACCTTTGCCCACGTGTTCCCAAAACAAGGACCCATTGCAAAAGTGAAATATTATTTTCATTTCTGTTTTGCCATATTTATGTGCAGGTAAAATGCCTCTTGCCAAAATGTACTACCACTGAATGTTAGAAGTTTATAATTAAGATAATATTCTTACCTAAAGTATAATTAAAATGCTGTCTGATGGTTATGGTTAATTAGCAAAAATCTAAAACATTAAATTACTTACTGGGCCTTTGGCTGATTGAACTGATATGTGTTCTGGATAAAACATAAATATTGCAGAAAATAATCCAATATGACATCTCTGACATTCAACTATAACTAAAATTATAGACTGGTCAGTAAATGATCTTAAGCTGTTTAAGGTTTCATCAGCCATCTGCAAGATTGATTTTCTTCAAAATTACTGTACTAAAATGTTTTCTTTTGTTGTTGCACTGACTCAGATCACAAACCACAATTTTAAGATCGGCTCTTATTTACAAAAATGCTTTGACATAGTGCATTTGTTCAGCCTAAGCAACAATAAAGGATTGTGGTATCATTTTGAAGAAGGTTGTTTGACAGACCCTGTTTGTTTATTTGGGGTAATGTGAGCTGCATTCAGAAAATGTTATATTTTGTTTCATGATTGTGTACATTCTCTCCCACTGCTTCCAGGCAAGCCCTGTAAGCAGAGAAGACACGGATTTAGACCTTGTTTCCATGGCCAGTGGAAGTGCTTTGACTGAGAACAGAGAAAAAAATAAGCAGCCACACAGACACTCAGCAAGATCTTCAAGTAAGTTATGTTTTTTTTCAATATCAGTTTTAAAGATCACTTTTAAATGCTAGGTGGAACTGAGCATGCTTGCAATCCCTAATAACACATGTTACTTACCTTTCTGTTTCTTTCTTACCTAAAACCTAGGTTTTCTACAGTTCTGTTAAAAATTGCGTCATTAGTATCAATAGCCTTTCCTCTTGTGATTTTAACCCAGGGGAAGTTCCCTGTGGCGTATGCTAGGTCTGATGACGATCGAGTTCTTAAAAGATTTTCTTTTCTCTAAATTATAAAACAGAGTGATTTTTCTAATGTTCTTTTTTTTTTTTCCCGAAAGAGGTTTGTAAAATACGTGTTTTGTTAACTGAATACCAGAACACATTTCCTTATCAAGCTACAGATTTCTGTCATGTTGATTACCAATTATGCTGTAGTATATGCATCCTAATGAACTTATTGTAGTTCAGTGGCAGAGGATCCTTTTAAAGCCTTGTATCTTTACCACTCTAATATCATACAAATAAACAAAAAATCTATATATAGAAAAAATGAAAAATAATAGTTGAAAGTCATAAAATGACAGAATTTTAAGTTTCATGTTTTATTTTGTGTAATGTAACTGAAGAAAATGTTATCATATTTCTAACAATATGACATACTATATCTTGTCATTTGTGTACGATTTCTTTTCCAAATAAATAAAACTCCAAAACCCAAAACTGTATGTTACAGAAAATATAAGCAGTGTTAAATGACATTGGCAAAATTATTGAAATTCCTAAAACTGTTTAACTAGTGAAGTTTCCTGAAGTGCTTTATGTCAAAATAAAAATCAGGTTATTTCGTATATTATATGTAATTGCTGGATTTGCTTTTCTGTTATGTTTTTATATGTGCTGACTTTTCATTTTCAATGAAAATTTTTTCAATGAAAAACAAATTAAAATTCAAGGAAAACATGTAAAAATACTTGATATCTCTATTTTTCTGACACACTCTTTAAAGGCTTTGCAATAAAGATTTATTTACATTATATTAGTCTACCACAGGCAAAAAGTAACAGTGAGTACAATTTGTCTTACTCACTGGATTTGCATTCCTAAAATCAAATTTATCCTCCTGGTCTAAGTTAATTGCATCCTTGCAGAAAGAATAGGATTCTTTCTCTCTGCCTGCCATCTTGGAAAAGAAAGAATTGTGTCCTGAGTTTTCCTGTTTCTCTTCATTAGCTAGTGATGAAGCCCCACAATTTAAATTAGGTGAGATTTCTAACTGATGAGATCCTGAATTCAGGTGAGACAAGTGTAAGCTACTGATGTCAATAGCAAAATTATCATTATATTCAGAACAGAATGTATGCATATCTTGAATAATTGAGTTAAATAATATACACTGCATTCATATTAATGAATAACTGCTGTTATAACCTATACTATACCTCCATCCAGAAAAATAAATAAGATTAGGCTCTTTCCACAAAGACAGACAAATTCTTCATGCCTATGTCAGGAGCTTGGAAACAGTAAAGGGAAAAAGTGTCATTGTATTATACCTTCAAAAAGAAGAGACTAGGAAGGAAGCAGGAAAGAAGAGTCAACTGGCAGGATCATAAGTGTGAGAAACAGAGAGACAGTTTACATAATATATATGAATTTTCATAAAATACACAACTACTACAGCACAATTTAATATTCATTCTCCTTTCAGTAGCCCAGGAACTAAGGAATGAAAGGCCTGGGTCTTATATCTTTCTATATACATTTCTGTATGTGCATCTAGATAATGTTATTCATCATGGATTTGAGAAATTAAACAGTGATGATACATTAAATTGTCATGCATATTATATATAAAACCAGTCATTACTATTATCTTTGTGCAATTTATATGCAGTATATAAATACTTTTATTATATTAGTTCTGTTTGGCAAAGACTGCTGCTTTTTAATGATCAAAAATAAATTATTAGCCCTGTGGTATCCTTAATCTGAAAACATTAGAAATTTGCCTTTCTTTATAATGTATTAATTATAAAATCCTTTCCTGTTGTATTGGATCTCTTGGTTTTGCTTTCTGAAATATTTAATGAAGAAGTACAGCAACTATTTTAGTGGTTTAGGACGTGTATTCCCTTTGAGTTGGCCTGTACATGTATTACAGAAGAGCTTAGAAAAAATTCTGTGACCTTAGAGGTGTTCCGATTTGAATTAATTGTTAAATCAGGTTCTTGTGTCATTTTTTCAGGAGAATTCAACCTCAATGATTTGATAGATATTAATTAATAAAATGTTATTAAATTCACTTTGCAACATCCATGATCCTGATTGTTGCTCAGAATTCTTCTTAATTATTGGTAGGAAGTCTTCGGCAAACTGAAAGATATTAGAATATGTCAGAGATATTAGTTGGGGATATCATATATATTTCTTATATAAAATTTGTAATTCATTAATTGTATCAATTAATTGTTGAGATCCTCTGGGATAAAAAGTGACGTCTAAAGGTGCAGGATAAATTATTTTCAGGTATTTTTACTCAAAAAAACCTCAAATATGTATGATACTGAAAAAAAAGGCATTTTAAATACTGCGGGGACATGACTGTACATGATCATGTTTTTCTAGAAATAAAACATGCATTGCTTCAAAGTTATTATCCTTTAATTCAGAGGGTTTTTAGAAAGGCTAACTCAAGATTTTCAGAAATATTTTGAGGAACTGCCCAACTTTGATGTACTTTTTGTGGATCATATTTTCCAAGGGTATGTTCTTAGAATTCCTGGTTGAAGAATTTTAAAGGTTTTATCACCCAAATTTACTATTTTTTTCTGAAAAACCTGGGTCGGGTAAATTAAGCGTAAACTAACTAAATTCTGTTTCTTGACAAAACCAAATTAATTAAGGAATAAAGGAAATGCTGTGGACATCATATATCTTAGTTTAAGGAAAGCATTTGTGTACTTAAGGTATTTGATGTGGTTCCATGTTATAAGTTCAAAGGGAAATTTGACTGTGGGTTAAATTCACCAGTATTAAAAAAAAAAAAAAGGTAAAAAATATATGAAATATATGTAATTTAAAGAAACAGTAGTAGTTGTTCAGTTAGACTAATGAGTTCCCCATCTAGTTTAAAACCTTGCCTCTATTGAAGGGCAGTATGTTATGTTCTCAAACATACTAGTTTATATTCCTTCCAGAAATTGTAGTTATTTCTTTATGCTCTATGATAACTAATTTTTGTTTTCTATTTTTGGGGGTGTTTTTTGGTGTAGGTTGTTTTTGGTTTTTTGTCCATTCTTGTCTGTCCACTGCTAAGATCTTAATCGCCGTGGTACCTTGTACCAATAAGTTGCAAAAGTAAGTGTGTTAGCATGACCTTTTGCTGATTATATTTTCTACCTTTCAATTTAACATAAACTTACCTTGCTTTTGTAAAAAAGTACAGGAGAAAAAGTTCTTTTTCCTTGATGTATAATTTCTGTGTCGTACACACACATGAGCCGTGATGGTCAGGGGCTTACAGTCAGAGTTGTGCAAGATTCAAGTATCAGTCCTGCACTCATTGGTATTTTTATTAACTCCATAAATATTGGTGTGAATTGGTGTTTTAATCCTTTCCTGAACACTGGTAGTGTAGTCAGCACTAAGTTGCACTATGGACATAGAAATATTTTTGCAAGAATTGAAAGTTAAGTAATTATTTTTTTTATAACTATCTAGACCAGTTGAATTTTTCTGTACTAATGTCCAGTTTGTGATTAGGCTATGCCAAGCATCAACTCCATTCTTTTGTCCTAATCTGGTTCTGGCCAACCAATGCTGGACCTTCAGATGAGTCTCTTATATATATACATTGCCTACGTATCATCACAATTTGTGGTTTTCTTTTCTCTGCAAATCTTAAACTTTATTTTCATTGTGCTTCTTGTGTTGTGAACTGCAATCTTTTGACAGAGATTTGAAAGTATCAGAATTTGAAAGAGGAATGCAATGGGAGCTGTGCTTTGAATTGTTGTTTAAGATACTGCCCAGAATTCTTAATTCTTCTCTTCCCTGAATTCTAGTCTTTCAGGGAGCCTCTCATAGCAGCAAAATACTGCTCTCCAGAAAAAAAAAAAAAAAAAAGGACCTGAATTTTATCATTCCTTAGTCACCCCAAGTTCAAAAAATAGCCCAAAAATACTACCTGCACTACAAAACAATTATCAATTTCATTTCCCAGATAAATTCAAACTTTACCATTCTGTTTGTCAGTGAAATTAAATTAATGAATTTTAATAATGCCTTTCTCACAGTGGAAAGACTTCAAACTCAAAGGAAAAATCCCAACCAAACAGTAACTTTTCACTTTCCTTTTTACATCTTTCTCTCAGTTCTTATTTTTCCTCTTGACAGAACGCCCACCTTCAATTTTTTTGCCTTCCTTTCTTTTGATAATGAGAGTCGGTAGAAAGTCTTCAACTTTGTTTTAAGCAGTGTATGGTACAGCTTCACTTCTTAAAAAAATCTCTGCTTTCCTGCTCCTTTCTCCTTGGCATTACTATTGTCTATACATTCTAGTTCCATAGCTGCTGTCTTTCATTTAGGATTTGTAAACTCCCTGTGTGCAGTAAACCTTTCATTTTTAAGCTCTCTCTTCATGCCTTTACTCATATTTTACCAAGGGATTTCTGGTGGTGGGTGGTGGTTTTTTCTTTCCTTCTTTCCTCTTTTTTTTTTTTTTTTGGCTTGTGCAGTCTGAATTAGAAGCTTGCCATGTTATAGAAACTAAGTAAGAAACCTCTTAGAAACATGGGACCGAATATAGACATACTTATTTAGCAGTCCTTTCAATTTCTCAGCATTTACCTGCTTAGTAGACTTCCTAGAAAATAATGGTAAAATTTATGCTTTCTCCTTAGAAATGTGTAGAAATGATGTAAATTCATAGAGAATATTTACAGTACAAATTACTTATTATTGTCAGCAAAATGTTGAACCCAATTTACTTTAGAAATCACAACTGCTGCCAAAGTTTTAGGAATAAAGCTGTCTCTTCTTTAAGTCACATCTGGTTATATGATGTTTATATGACCATGTGGATGTTAGTGAACAAACATTTTGTCCAATAAAAGATAATGACATGATTACATACTATTAATATTTTTGTGCTCAGAAAACGAAGGCATAAAATGAATGAGAAAGGGTTCTACAGTTATGAAGAAATTAAAATTTACCAGGCTTTGATACTTAGTAGAAAAACATTAATATTGTTTTGAATGTTTTTAAACATATTTTTTCCCACCCAGATACCTCTGTACATCTTACCAGAATACAAAATATGCCTCAGAAAAAAGAATATAAAATCGCCTCAGTCTGGAAACCCTTAGAGATCTTAGAATAGAATGGTACCTAGGCAAAAAAACATGCAGAGAGATGGGATGATTTGTCAGTGGCAGAAATCTATATGAATTTGAAGTTCTTTAATGAGTTCCAAACAAGAGCTCATTTATATCTTGCTAACTTATGGTGCAGGTAGATAAAGCTCATAATCTTAATATTGTGTCACATCTAAATTTTTCTTTGATGCTTTCTTTTAAATAATCAGTGAGAAAAATCACTGTATTCAAAATTAATAAATCAGTTCAATACTCTATTCTATTTTAAACATTCTTCAGTATACTTAACTTTACTTGATGTCCTATATGTGAAAGTATATGGCACAATGGAACTTGTTCATGTGCAGACTTAGGTACTAAAATCTACTTTTCTATGTATGGTAGCATATATTTTTTCGTGGTTCTGTCACTAGCCTCTTAGTTGATATTAGGAATCTTATTTTGAATCTATGTCACCCATTTTCCTACCTGTAGAAATAATAATCATTATATATACCATCCTTATATACTGGCTATGTATCTGCTGATGAAAGGATGATAGCAGCATTATGTTTAACTGTTAGGAAAGGGAAGGGGCCTCCTTCTAATCTGTGATCTGGATAAACTATTTGGAAGTTGCCATGTCAACAAAAGAGTAACGTTACAGATGGATATACACAGGTACAGCCATGCAAACAACAAACTATTTACAGTATGATGACAAAATCAAGGGATATGTCAAATGGTGGAACGATTAGTTCACAAAATAAAAATAATTGGTGACAACTTAGGTCTAACTCTTATACTTTCAGAGTTTCTTAAATCCACTATTTTACTTTTTTTTTAACTGGGGAGATGATGTATTGAGTAGCAATAGAAATGCAGTAGTCCTTCAAGAAACATTATTAAAAATTCAATGGATTTTAAATTTATAATTAGTATTATATTTATTATTATAGTATATATTATATAGAATTATTATATATAACATCTATTTTATATACTATAATAAAAATAATTAATATTAATTTATTATTATTAAAGTTTATAATGATGAAACTAGGAAAAATCAGGTATGTACCATGAATTTCTTTCCAGTATAGATATAAATCCTGTGTTTGGATTTTAAGTAAATCAGCATAGGTGTCACTGTTTATGTGTGCAGAGAGATATTTATCTTAATATTATCTGCTTGAGAATAAGGTTTCTCTCAAAAATAAACAGAAAATCATGAAGGTAAAAGTGAATTTCTGAGGTGAAATCCTGGTTTAATCAAGTCCAGTAAACCAGATTTTAGTGTGATACATGCATCTAACACTAACAAAAAACTTTTGACTGTTTCCTTTTTCCATTCATAGGTATAATATCTGAGTATTTCCCTGTTCTTGCATTGTGCAATCTTAATAACTTGTATTTTTCAGAAAATTTAAGGAAACACACATGTAGGCCTTGCTCATCAATGTAATTCCATTGATTTCCATGCCCAAGTGTTTTAAAAATTTGACTAGTGGTGTGTGTGATTAAGAAGAAAATCTGGACCAGGAAAGTACTTGTGTGTAATTTTGCATAATGAGAATACTCATGCATTCAAATTTGACTATTCTGCAGGATCAGAACTTTTTTCTATTTGTTAAACACAGCTGAAAGATACTGCTTTCCTAACCATTTGAAATGATTATGGAGATGCATATATATTTTTCTATGTATTAGTTAACTCTCAAATGGTACATACCTAATCTTTTTGAACAGACTACAGAATGATAATTTACAAAATGCTGTTTAATTCACTTTAAGGTTATATTTTTAAAAGCGTGATCTAAATGCAAATTTTTAAAGGCACTTAGAGCTTGTTTTCATTAAATTTAACAGGCTAGGGAGAAAAAGATACATTATTTCATGTAATTTCATCATCTGTGTTTTGAATTAGAAAAATAATTCAAGAACTATATGTAACAGATACACAGAGTCATTTCCTAAATTTTAAGTGCTTGATTTTGCAGCCTGATATTATTTTAGTAGGGTTTAGGTGTTTGGGAGTGGGGGTGGGAGGGTGGGGTGTGGGGTGGGGGTGGTGTTTGTTTTT
>JAOXNO010000001.1:45236015-45257741 GCA_028565335.1 Limnodromus scolopaceus
GGTTGGGTTGGGGGTGGTGTTTGTTTTTCTTAAAGAGAAAGCATGTTAAAAAATTATAAAAAAAAAGAAAAAAAAAGAGAAAATCCATTCTAAGACATTGTCTTACATGTAACTTAAATGCCCACTTGGAACCTTGGAACCATTAGGCGTACCACAAGGATTTCTGTCATATGATATGAGTAAATAATAACAGATTTAGGTTTCTGTTGCTGTGAGGTATTTGTCAAGTAGCTTCAAAAATATATCTTGAGGCACTGAACAGAAAGACCCAGTAATGAATGTTGAGCTACTACAGAGTTGTTGCATTGGATGGCAAAGATGAGTCTATAGATTATTTTTTTTCTGAGGACAATCTTTCTTTCCATATTTTTTTCCTTCTAATTTGTCTCTCTTTCATTGTTGACTTTTCCACACTCGTGTTTCCTAATTCTTTCCTTTACTATGAAAAATTCTTTTTTCTGCTTCTCCAATTTCTTTTTCCAGTGTAAGCTTCCTCTCCCATCCACTTTTAGGCTTCCTTTCCACAGTTGCCATTGAGTTTTGTGTTTTCTTCTGCAGATCCTTGTCTGATTACCTTTTTACTCTCTCTCTTTATTCCCTTTTGTATCCAGCTATTCCTTGCCAATATTCCTCAGATTCATCGTCTTCTACTTTAAATCTCCTCCAAATTTGGCCTGATTTACTGTACTACTTAGGCAGATCTTGAGTGTAGACTCTAAATCTGCTTATTCTCTGTATCCTTTCTTATCATCGCCTGCATTTTCACTTCTTTTAATTAGGTAAATTCTGAGAGTTAGGGCCAATCTAGTGCCCCTTAATCTGTCTTCTTACTCAGTTCCGCTTTGCCAATTCACAGTCTTCTTCTCCCGCATGTTTTCTCTCTGCTCTCAGTGTCAGTCTGTTTGTCAAGTCATTTTAGTCACTTCTGCCAGCTATGTCAGGGTATCGTTTGCCAAGTTAGCCTTAGTTTCTCTCACCTTAACGCCAAGTCAGTCTCATTTCTCTCTCAGGTTTTAATTTCAACCACTGCCTCTCCTCTCAGTCTCCTTCAAGTAGGACCTTTGGTTCTTCCTCTCTGTGGTTCCTGTAGCTAGGCTCCATTTGCCACACAGGGCGTGAAACAAGCAGGCTCTTAAGTTCCCTGACCTAGCATGATCTTCAACGTTATTTTTAGGAATAGTCTTGTTTAGCTCCCTGTAGCATCATGGTAAAGCACAGTTCCATGCTGACTAATATTTTAGGGAATATATCCAAAAAAATCAAGAACGTCTCCTCTGATCCTGTAGAAACTTCAATTTGTATACACTTGATCCAAATTTGGACAGATCCTAAAAGCAAGGCTCTGTTACTTGGTGGATTTCCAGTCCCTTTGCAAAGGGCAGCATAAATATTTCACATATTTTCTTAGAAGTGACCGACCTTTCAGAAAACTTCCGCCAAAGGCAGATAGATACTCAGTATGTAAAATTTCATCCTAAATAGTCAAAAATGGGGAAATAGATAAGGAGCGGAAAAACAAAATAAATATGGGGATTTAGTAACCAATGGTGCTAAAAGTCCTATTAGTAGTTAGGAAAATGTTATATTTTACAGGAACATATTTGGAGCGTTATGTTTATTATGTTGTTTATTTCAAGTGTGTAGAATGGCAATTAATAAATGTTTATAACATTATTTTATCTTCAAATCTCCATATGGAAAGGGGATATATCTTTACGTATTATGTGGGATTTTGTATAAGATGCTCCTGACGCTTCTCAATGCTATTCAAATATAAATGTGAAATAGAAAAAAAAAATGTAAAATTTCAATACAGTAAATGTATTTTTGTTTTGATGTAAAAAATGCAACTAAAAAAAATATTTTAATCCCTCTTCACTATTGCCATAAGTAACAATACTAAAAGTTACTTTTCTGAGATTGTAGCATTTACCTTTTTCACAGATCTGCCGAACCTACCTTCTTTCCAGAGCTCAAATTGATGTAAACGCTTTGCTGCTAAGGATTCGTTCTGGTCACTTTCATTAAAATGTTGAAGTTTTTTCTCCATGCCTTCTTATGCTGTATTTGCTCTTAAGTAATACAATATGGTAAGGACTTTGAAATAAATTATATCTCCAGACACACAATGTTAGGTGGATCGATAAATGCCCTATGACGTCTACTATACATCATAAAATTTCTATCATAACCTGTTTAACAAAGCTTTTCTTCTTGAACACCAAGAATTTCATTCAAAGCATTTTACATATTGCATTACTTATCAAAACAGAGGATATATAAACCTTGACATTTGTTAAAAGACCCAGGCTTTAACCAAAAAAGACCAGAACAAATCAATAGCAGAAAACAGATTAAACAACAGAAAAGTGACTGCTTAGAAATAGAAGCATGTTAACTTAACCCAAGACAAGCTTTCAGCACATACTCAAAAGAAATGGTTATTTGATATATACAGGCACCTGAAAATCTCTCAGACTATACTGGAGCTTCATACAGTCAAATAGTACAATTAAATGAAAGTACAGTAAATAACTCTTACAGCCTGTCTTCCAAAGCCTAGCTTGGGATAGGAGAAGTCAAATTGCTTTTCTTGGCTAAGATTTTGTTCCCATATGAGTGGGTATTAGAATAACTGTACATCATGTTAAATTATACTTAATACACTTGCCAGGTTCTATTTAATTCTAGTACCAGTAATGGTAAAAATTATTATTGTTATTATTACGGTTGTCAAAAACATCAGTACTTTATAGAGTAAAACCAACGTAATAGTTCTAATTTATATTTGTAAAGATACTTATATATGGGCTTGAAACAATGTGAATCTTTCTGTTGTTGCCTTTGGGTAATAGAAATAGAAGTATTTCTATTATTAATTAGAAATAATTCTATTATTAATTATGCTATTATATAGAATAGAAAGTATTAAGATCACGTTTACAATTATTCATGTCACAAATACACGTGTGCACACCTACATGTATATGTACACATACTAGTAAAGGTATGCCTTACAGATCTTTTTGTAGCAAAATATGACTTTAAATGTCACCTTTTATTTTGCCAACCAAAAAGTTCTGATAATAATCATAGAATCATAGAGTGGTTATAGGATCATAATAGTTTTATTCACTCATTTATGCTAATATGTGAACCATTCATTGAAAGGCATGTTGCAGTTTAGGGAAAAATGGAGGTATTGAAAATCCAAGGTTGATGTAAAAACTGTTCACATCATTAGTAATGCTGTAAGAGAAAACTATAAGCTCAAAAAAATCTATGGAGGGTAAAGGAAGTTTCAAATAAAGTAGACCCTGAAGAACAGTTAAAGGATCGCAAAGTTTTTTAATACTTTCATAATACCTAAATATCTGACCTTGTAGCACTTGAGGTGCATGCTTGGTAGAACATTTTAAAAATGCAAAATGTTTTCATTTTCTATCAATCGTTGCTTTTTGGTGAATCTTTGCTTTATTTTTCTGTTCATTGAATTAAGTATCCCACTTTTTATTATTTTCTCCCCTTTTCCTAAAATAAAAAAATCTCTTAAAGCAGTGAAATTTCACAACTTCCCCTGAGCAAGTATAAGTGGATTTATGTCCAAGTAGAAGTAAAGCACAATAAATATAAGTAAAGACAACAAATATAAGTGAACAAAATATAATAAAGATTCAGTTACCTATTAATTTGAATATGTTTATGAATATTGTTTGTTTGTTTGTTTGTTCGCTTAGAAAAAACAAAGCTGTATTTTTAAGGGACATTACTAGGTTCAGTCTCTTAATTCAAAGTGGCATTGTTGCCTCTTACAAGACTCTCTTGTCTTCCCTCATCCCCTTGATCTAGACAAAATTCTAACCATTTTTAATGGGAGCTGCCTTTATTGTATATTTCTGAAGGAACAAATTGCCTGTTTGAACAAAGTAGAATCAGAAAACCTGTTGTAAACATGGGTATTGACAAGAAAATAACTGAGTTTTAGTTTTAATTTATATATAATATTTATATATAATATTTTTACTTCTTGCAAGACTCTATCTAGATGCTTACTTTATGCTTAAATGCAAAGCTGCTCTTACTTCACCACAAGAGCATTCATACCTAGATTTCCACTGAAATAGCAAAAGACATGGATTAAAAATAAGCATAGTAATTTGTGGGCACACATATGATAAATCAGGTGAGTCCTATGTTTGCTATGCATTCCACTCCTATATTTTCATTTTTCTTTCTGTTTGTTCTTGCATTAAACTCCAGGAGAAAGAACTTCAGTAATAATAATTCTCATATTTGCCTAATACCTTCATTGTAAATGAGGTCTTTCTCTGCTTTATGACACAATTTTTCAATCTTATTTAACATTTATGCCACTAGCAGTCTGTAAGTATAATGTCTGAGAATTAGGTGTAATATGAATAGGAGTAAGCAAGCCTCACTGTGCTTGAGAATTCTTCTTCAGGGAATAGGCTGTTGGATCTCCATGCCAGTTTTGTTTCTCGTCACTCCAGTTAATCCGATAACTGGAGCAGCAATACTGGTAATAATCCCCTTCTTTTCGTACTATTTAGTAGATATCACAAGCGCTTTATCAGAAGAGCAAGCATAATTATCCCCATTTCAAAGATGGGAAGATGGAAAATACAGAAGGAGGGATTTGCAGTGATTTAAAACAAACCTGTCTTGTCAATATTTCGGTCTAAATTAGTTGATCATTCCCTACAGTGGTTTTATTGCATTTGGCTGAAAGTACTGAGAACTGTGTGAAGGATGGAAAGAAAGATTCAGTTTATCTATCTAGGTCACTACTGTAAAGTTTAAAGCAGGCCCTAGGAAATCTAACCAGCACTTCAGACTAGATAAAGAGAGCTGTGACTGTCAGACTTTGGGATAGCTTCTGAGATGTTAAACATGCATCAAGGGAGCAGAGAGTTTACACATTTAGAGTATTTGGGATTTTGCGAAAACACCTTCAGGCTGAAAATGTTATCCTGCTGTTACTGAGGGTCCACAAATCCTGAGCTGTGATTCTCGCAGACATCTAAGCCATTGTTTTGTCAGACAGCTTATATGCACTCAATATTAATAAGTTATTACATTTTACTCACAGAATACTTGACTGCTCTATCCTCTGAACAACGCATAAATTGATTACAATTAAAAATTAAAAAATTAAATTTGTGAACTTTTGACTCTGAAGTTTAGACAAGCATGATTTGTGCTATGACAGATACAGCTGTTATTCTGACAAAATAAAAGAATATATGAGTAATTTATTAAGACTTTTCACAAGTTTGTTGTAGCAAATTACAGCAAATCTTTGGGGATTTTTATGGAATAATAATACATATTTCATAGTCTTGGAAAGGCAATATATCCCCTCCAATGAATTACATACACTTATTAGTGGAAAGCCAGAAAACCTACATTTACAGATTTCTGAAGTCCATCATGAAGATAATATTTAACAGTACAGACAGGTTCATAAACAAGTGAGGTTGTTAGTCCAGAAATAATCCAGATTAGGCAATTGGGATATGGTTGACTTCCTCTTTTCCTACATTACCCCTTCTAAACCAGTTTTCAAATTTATTATTGATGATTTTGTTCTGGAATTTGTATTTATTCTGTTTTAAAAATATTTGTTTTGACAAAATATAGAAATACATAACTGGTACGTCTAGTTTACTGTTAGCATTGATGCAACCTTGAAGATAATTGCACAAGAAAGTCAGTCTCAGGCATAAATTGTCCCCAAACTTCTTTTCCAGTCTAAACATGCAATATCTATTTCCCTTTTTTTAACAAAGAACACATTCCAGTCTTAAATCTTTTTTTTTTTGTTTAGCAATGTTTGCAACTTCAGAAAACATATCTCTAAATTAAAGAAGGGATGCAATTTTTTAAAAAATTATTACCATGTTAGATTTATTTTGAAGTTTCACTAGTTAACCACTTAATTTACTAATTTGAGAGTTTCATCCTTCAGTGAATATGTTATGGTTCCCAGTCAAAAGAATTAATGGAAAGTTTACCGCTTGATTAAATAAATTTATTCTTTGCTCTTTAACAAAAGCCTTTCTGCACTAGAGATATCTACGGCCATTTGAGGTGCTAAATTAAAGGATCCAATGACAAGGAAACTGGGAATCCTGTAAACACGAGACACTAGTATTTTAAATCTTTCTCAGGTTGATCTAGAGTAAGTTGTATATTTTAAGAAAAAAAAAAAAATTGACTACATCCGTAGAGCCATAAGAAAACAGAGATCATGTTAAAAATGCTTGAAAGCTCTTGATTGCAAAAAGAGAGAATTATTTAGTAAGATACATTTGCAATAACTTAAAACTTCTTAAAATAGGGAACTGTAGGCTGGGAAAATCTTCTGACATTTAGATCTAGCAGGCTACAGAAAAACATCCATGAGAAAACAAATAAATTCTTGCTGTTTGAAATTTTTAGCTAAGTTGTGTATATTAGCAGATAAACTTATATTCAGTGATATGGTTTAGGGTTTGTTTGGTTTTTTTTAATTTTGGGGGACTATTTGTTGTGAGAAATTTACTTTTGCTATTAAAAAGTACTAAAAAGTTAAAATATAAAAAATACTAAATGCAGGAGTCATCTTTGACAGGTAGCAAAAAGTTACTTGTAAATTTTTTATTTGATAAGCTAAGATAGCATGCTAATTTTATATATATATATATATATATATAAATAAAAAACCTGCTGTACTGTGAACATCATATCTTTCTCTTGGAAAGACTGAGTTGTCTTCCACAGATGCTTTCTTCTTTATAGATGTCTAAAAAAATATATGTCCAGCTGTAAAGTGTTGGTTTGTGTAAAATAAAGATCAAAACCAGGTCTACTGATTATTTTATTGAAATAATTGTCATTGTGTAGTGATTTTATTGTCTATTTTGATAAGGAGTTTGTTTTCTAAAAAGTATTACCTTGTGGAAATACTTGTATTACTTTTAAAACAGTGAGCAATGCATAATTTTAAAAGTTGTGTGCTATCAAATGAGACATTAATGTATATTGCCGTCTTAAAAAAAAATATGATGCAGTTAAATTTAGGGAGTTTTGTTCATTTGTTTGTTAATTTCACATGTCTGTTTATTGTTTAGAAAAGAATATATCTACTCCAGAAAAATCTTATCTGGGTCCATCTCATAAAGAACGGATATCATTTCGAGACCATCCAGTGCAGCTCAGCGGAGGATGGGGAGCAGGCAAAAAAAGGCAAAAGTTTAAAAATATTAACTGAATATTGGAGATAGTTTAACTAGTTGATTTAATCAAATATGGAGAGCATATGGAAAGCTGTTTCTTTTTAAGCCTGTGAATATCCATTGTTGGATTCTTATTTATTACCAATATAAACAGTCTCAGTTAATGACATTTGACTTATTTTATTATACATGGTTACAGTGGTTTGGAGTTGGGTTTTTTTTGGTCAAAGTATTTTATACCTGTCAGTAAGTTATCATAGTTAGTGTTTTCAATTGCTTATATGTTCATGTGGTGTAGAATGCAGAACTGATTAACTCGATAAAGATTGTTATAGGGTGAACAAGTTTAAGCTTGCTTATAAGAAGTGGTTGAGATGTGCAACTGTAATAATGGTTCATGCTCATGTGATGTATGTCGCATATCAAAACACTGAATTCTCATTTTCTCACAAATAAAATACGTGCTTACAAACTATATTGTGAGCTGTAACAGCCAGCAATGCCATTCTTAGAGAGGACTGTTTAGAATATTTTATTGAAGCGTCAAAAATTCACAGGAACCTACAAACAGTGGAGACGTACTTACCTTTCTTTAGTAATACAAGAAGTCCTCTAGAGCTTTCATGCTGAATTATGGTCATAATATGACAAAGCAATCTGTTATAGTTTTATACTTTCAAGGACTTCTAACATTTTCCTAGATGGTTGAAGAAAAAAATCAACTTACTAAGTTCTTGTTTTGTTCTGGTGTAATGTGAAGTTACATCTACATGACACTGCTAACCCAGCAACTTTATTTTTTCATGTAAGCCAGACTCCTTCAGACCCATGCGTAAAAGTTTTGCTGTGCGAAGAGATCTAGAGAAAGAGAAGAAACACTATTTCAACTATTCATGGATATCTAACTCATTACTTCTAGTGGATGCTTTGTCTATCAACACACAGGACAGAAAATGTTCCCTGATTTCAAAGCCTAACGTTATTTTAAAGTTTTCCACTTTGAGGGTAGAAGTTGCTAATTGGATCTAGAGAAGTCTGTCTTTGGTATTTCCTCATCTGTTTTTGTCCAATATTGTGAAGCCTCAACCCCCTACAGACTGCGAGAGAGGTGGGGAGACTAATGGGGCTTGAAACTTCAGGCAGTAAAGAAGATAAATTCATATGTTGTGGCTGTTTTTAAAATGTACTTAAACTACATATGACATTTTTTGTGAGATGCTTTATGTGCTAACATACACGTATGACTATGGGTTGAAAGCAATTATCTCCATTTTTGTCAATACTCACATTCATTTTCAGATTAAAAAATGGCAGATCTCATGGAAAACCTCCATTAAATAACATTGCTCGTTTGAATCCACGTGCTGTTTCTGTTATCATTTTACTTTTCAAAAGTCAGAGAGGATTTCTTTCACCTTTCTGAGAAATAATGACCAATGAAGGTTGCTTGGCCTGACTATAGAAATGCTGTGGTTGTCGTCAGGTTATAAAATATCATTAGATGCTTAAGGTATCTAGTTAGTTTCCCAATGTATGTAGTAAGTGTTAAACTGAATTTCCAGATCTGCTATATAATGACTTAAATGTCACCCCCAAAGACTGGAGCCTCTGTGGTTTCAATTGTATCTTGAAGGATACAGATTTTGTAGGAAAACCTTTGTTCAAAATATGTGGCAGTGTGGCCAGTAAACAGATATACCACTCTTACGGGTGTTAACTGGAAATCAAAATGCTAAATGAAGCAGTTCACAGTTTAACGCTTCTTGCAGTTTATTCACGCCATTTGTCTAGAGTGTCCAGAATATACTGCACATGACCACAGCTGTAGATAAGATATTTTTATTTCATATTTCATAAATCTTTCTGTAACTGTATCATCTATATCTATCTCTGTATCTAAAGAAGATCTGCTATATAAAAGTTGTCTTAATGAATTTCTTTTGCTGCCCAGGTGTTTCTGAAAGGGAAATACATCCAAGCCTAAATAAAATGCTGTGGCAACATTTTCAAAGTTATTTTATTTTGAAAATAGAAAATAGTAGCTTTTAAACATATAATTTACTAAATTATAAATTGGAGTGACAATATTCACTTACATGCTATACCTAGTCTGATATTCCATAAGTTAATATTGTCATGCATAAGTTAAATAGTATACCAAACAGTAATCAAGTTATAAAGTATGCAAAAATATGTTGCCATTTTCATTACATAACATTGTGATGTGTAATAGGATGGTGTCTTATTGTTGTATCCAACACATTTTTTTAAGAGTCGCAGTGTTGAAAGTACAGTGTGTTCAGCTAAATATGGATAAATGTGCAAGGTGCAACTTCGGTTCAAGCTACCTGCAAGACCTTTATTGCTTTCAGGAATAAGGTGAAGCAACCCTAAATCTGGGCAAAAGCCTGCTATTCACAGTCACATCTTACGGTATGTAAGGGCAGAGGTAACACGAATGCTACACATGGTGACAGATTTATGACATGACTTTTTCAAGCCTTATTCTGCAGGGCAGAAAGCTGTTCCATGCTTTCTTTGTGTCTTTCTTGGGTTTTCTTTTCCTTCGCCCTTTTTTCTTTTTCTTTTTCTTCTTTTTTTTTCCCTTTTTTTCTTTTTTTCCTTCTGTTCTTTCTCGCCTCCACCCCTACCCTCCAATACTGTAATTCCCATTTAGGACAAAACGTATTCTTAAAAGTAAGTTTCTCTGGCAGTCTGTTCTGATGTCAGAGCGGCTGTGAGTCACAGTGACAGCCCACCAAAACCTACACCACAAACCCCTGAAACTGCATGTTTCTAGACGCACTACTCCCTTTGTGGTGCTCCGGACCTCTTCGCAGCTCACTACTCACTAGCGTCTTCTCCTCGGCAGTTTTTTCTGTTCTCTGTAGATCATGAAGGAGGAGGGAATTCGTGGGGATAAGCTCTTTAAAAAATCGTCTGTGGATGTATGAAGCTCGAGTCTCGGAAATGTAGAAAAGCAATCATTCAAAACTTAGAATGAAACAGCTGAGGTGCATTTACGCATTGATCCTTTGATGGGTATCATTCACCAAATCGAATTTAAAAGCTTTCTACAAACTCTCCTGAACGGATCCCTGCAGTGTCTTTTCCAGTTCAACTTACCTGAAGGTCTGCACAGTAGTTCTTTAAATCCTCCGTCGTTTGAACGGTGGCATTAGGAACATCATTACCTGCTGCAAGAGAAAAAGTGCTCCCCAAAATGCATATTCTGAATGAGAATGAGGTGTTAATGGTACTCAGATAACCCACACCTGAATGACAAAACACTGTGAGGAAATGTTTCTCGCTGAATAATGGGCAGATTTTCCTATTTGCATGTTAAAACACTCTTGAACAGTAACGATGCTGACTCAGAAGATTATTGCTCAAATAGATTTCTTGTTTTAACAGATCTGCAAATAGCAGGGAGCCAATTTATCTATAGCATAGACATCGCTTTGGTGAAGGGTGAGGTGGTGTCACATTTTGATTTAGTAAATCATTATAATTAATTATCAATATTCCCGCTATGAATGGGAATTAAACATGCATTCAATAAAGGAATGTCTGCTCTATGTAGTGTTTACATTTTTCAAAAACATGCCACAAGTGGCATCCAAGTCTGGCCTCACACACATGGATGCAAAACTATCACTTGGTTTCCCACTACAACTGTTGTATGCACTATGAGGAATACAATGGATTAATATCCTTTTGATTTTAGTGTCATATCATCATGATATATGGGGGTACAGCCTTTCCTTGATACATACTGAAATTACTCCTATTAGCATTAATAGAAACCAGGTTAGTATTCTGGGACACTGCTCTATCTTAATATGCTTTTCTTTAATGAGAAAAACACATACGAAAAGTAGCTATTACCACATGGCCCCAAAAAGGCAGGAAAGGAACTCAACCATATTATAAAAGATTGAGTAGCCTGATATCACATCTGAGATCCAAGCTGTTAGTACTTAGCTGTACGAGCTGAGGAAAAAAAAATGCCAGCAAACTTTATTGTATTGTTTATTTCTTTTTACAGTCATAATTGAACAACAAATTAATTTTCTTTTTATAGGAGCTGTGAAAAGCATAGGAGCTTTGAGTAGTACTCTGTGAAAAGCAGATGAATCACAGACTCTGCTGATTTCATTGCGTAATGTCTTCAGAGAATGGAAATCTTGGCCCACAGTGGACTACTGAAGCACTTGCTAGAGCCTGTGTGAGATAGATATACATGAAAGTGGGATGTCAACTGGTCATGGGTGTAGCTGTGGTTAAGTAGGAATGGGGCACCTCTTTCTTCTCCCATAGAAGCAGAAAATTGTGCCTAGAGTAGAGAAAAAGACATAGGTATGGCCTGCAAGTAACAATATAGGTCAGTCCAAAGCAGCTGATGGGTCTTGTGGAGAGCTGCTTCCCTGATTTTCAAGTTAGATGGGGGACAGGAAAGTGTTGACCACATGTCCTTGGATCCATCCTCAAGGCACTTTCTGGGTGCCAAGTTGTGCTGAGGGTTTGTTAGGACTAAAATCCCTACTGGAGGGAAGTTCCATGATGGCCGGTGGATGGGAACTGGGTTTTCAAAGAGTAGAAATATTGTGCAACTGCCCCAGGCTGGCCATCCTTGCAAGGACTGGAAGTTGAAATGAATGACATTATGAACTACGGTGTTTTTTGCAGAGCAGCTGGACAAATGGATTGTTCTTCATGAGCACAGGTGGACTTTCTCCATTATTTTGATGACATAGGTGCTGGCATAACAGGTTAGCACATACCTAGCTGCCAAGGACGAGGATTTGTTCCTCTCCTGGTCTTCACTTGAATGACAGATAGATTTATTTGGAGTTAGCAACCTTTTTTTAGTTTCTTAGTGATTGCTATTTCTATAGCTAGGGGTTTTTTGTTGGTTTTTTTTTCATCAAACACTAAATAAGCCCTAGGTGGAGGCAAAATTACTTCTAGCTGAAATGCGATTGATATCTCTTTAACAGTAAGCAGGTAAGAGCATTTTATATAGGTAATAACCAATGCTGATTTCACAGTTAAGACGTGATAAAAAAAAAAAAAAAGTTTGTTAATAGCTGGGGGGTCGGGTTTTCTTTATTCCTAGCGCATTCATTTGTTAAATTACTCGGAGACAAAGAAACCACAGATTAGCAATTTTTTTTTTTTTTTTTTTTTTTGGCGAGGCATTACTTCAAGCCTGAGCGCAAATAAGCGCCACCAATTAGCTGAGCCACAAGCAACGTGCCCGACCGATATCCTGAGGTACAAGTCAGCTTTTTAGGAGAGATCGCTACAGCTATTTAGTTAACATCCTAATAAAGGATAAATGCCTCCGTTTCAAGTCAGCTTCATTTTCTTCGCTTGCGAGCCACGCTCCGAAAATGCGAACTTAAAAAAATAAATAAATAAATAATAGACTCTATTTTTCTGTTACATTCTGGTCATTAGATGAGAGGTGTCCTTTCAAAATTGCTTGTATTCTGCCACCGTCACCATGTGTAGGAGGTTCGAGAGGTTATTCTTTGCGAGAACACAAGTCAGCCATGAACTTGAATCTAATTTGCCCAGTATGTTGCCATTCGCGCGATTTAACTCCTTTCTCCAGCAATTTTCCTTTAAGCGGCAATTCCCTTGATGTGCGGCGGAAAAAAAAAAAAAAAAAAAAAAAAGTCACGTCTCGGCGAGCGACAGGAGAGAAGGAGAATCCCTCTAGCACTCAATAAATGGTGATTCCTGGTGGCTTTTTCCTCTTCTGTCGCAGTTTAGTCTTAATTCGCGGCTCCTGCGGAAACTACCGCGGGGCGAGCGGGGGCGCTTCGTGGCGCTGAGGGTCGGTGTCAGCCCCGGCGGAGCACAGAGGGACCTGTGTGTGTGAAATCGTTACGTACGTTTCGTTCCCCGTTGTGCGCGCCAGGGCTTCGTTCTTCATGGCGGGTTCAGCCCCGTTGGTTTCTTTGCGACTTTTTTTTTGGCTGATTTAAAAGCCAGTGGCAAAGAGCCGCGTTTTACGCAGCCCCTGCGGGTCGGTGCCGTTTTCATGCGCTGTTAATTGCCGGCAACGTGCGGGGAGGTTGTTGGGTTCACGCAACGTGCAGCTCGGCCGTGTGGCGGGTTAAGCTCAGAGCCTCCACCAGGGCGGTGCGACAAAAGACTTGGCCCTACTCTGGAGGGATGCTTTCTGGCTGTGGTGGCAAGTGGTCCGGGGGGCGACCTGCTTTCTCTTCGCGGCTACCTCTTGGCGGCTTGCACCACCTTCGCTTTCCCTGATTACTTGGTAACACCCGCCCTGGCCCCAGCACAAACGCAGACACAAATAAGTGGCTTTCCTGCTGGGTCATGTGCCCTCCCCGTCGCCCATTGCTGCCTGATACCCTCTAGAAAGAGCCACCACACAAACGGGCTCGGGAAAAGGTCTCTCGCTGTGACATATGCCAGGTACGGGTTTTGTCAGGAAAAGTGAAATACTCCGCAGCAATTTGTAATACAGTGGATTAATTTTGATTGCCCAGGGTAGAAACAAAAAAAAGACTGTCTCTAACCATAGACTGGGGGCTGGCTTTATTTGCCAATATCAATATTTGTGTGGAAAGCTTAAAATATGTTGTTTTTCCAAGAGCTGAAGTTTTAAAAGGGGGGGAGGAGGAGGCCTGTGGATGAAATATTAGCAGCATATCGGTTAACCACTAAGTCTTTTTTTGTATTCATCTAGCCGTTTCTGGTAAAAAGGGCAGAGAGTCTGAAGACTCGGGGATAGATGCTCCTTAATGAACACTAGCGTTTCAAAAGATACAGGCAGCTCTCAGCAGAAGACAAAATAAGGCTGAGACTGTACAGAGCCGGGCGCTGAAAGACGGGAATAAAATTGCTCTGTGGCTTTCAGCATCGCTGAATTACACATTTTAAATCGGATCTAGCACACATCGCATTGAAAAAAAAAAAAAAGAAAAAAAAAGCAACGGTTCTTTCAAACGAGCTAGCCTTGAAAACCAGCAGTCCCTGTCAAAGCAGCTCAATGCATCCTCTTGTTAGTGCCTCCAACTTGAACAGGGTTCTATTTCTTAGCCCCTGTCCCTTCTGTCTCACACCTTCCTTTAGCTTCGTGCTTAGAAACCAGAATGTCGAGCCATATTTCATGCCTTAGAAGAAATCAATTCATCTGAGATGACAAGGCAGCCCCCCACACACTCTCCAGGCCCCTCGATACGTTCAGAGCCTCGGGGTCGCTCCGGTAATGTAACCCGTATATTTTCGGAATTGTCCCAATATTAATCAAACTGCCAGCGGGGAAGACCGCGTAACTTGCAAAGGGGGACTTTTCTTTCGGTTTGCTCGTGTGCAGAGGTGCGCTGATGCTGGGTGCTCTGCAGTCAGAGCTCAGGCGCAATGGGAAAGCGAGAAGGGGTTATTGGTAAAAACCCTCGGCTTTATTTAGACTTCTACATTTAAACCTCTTAATCAGCTCCTTTTGGGGGAACCCCCCCTCCTTGGACATAAATTCCCGGGGAGAAGCAAATGTTCACCCCTAACATCCTGCATAACATACTAGTGAGCTTCTTTTTCGGGTTTGGATTTTTCTCCTAAAGCGTCTATTTCTTTGATGCGAGGAAAGGTGTCGGCATTTTGCTTTGCGTGTGTCTCTAATTTGTTGGAGAGCACGGCGGAGCGGGCGGGGGCAGGATTTGGATTTCAAAGAGCAGATCCAGCTGCTGGAGCACAAGCCCGGCTCGGCTAATTCAGCCGGCAGGTTTGTCCCCCCGTAAAGGCGGATGGGACAGACGCCTCCTCCAGGAACCGCGCCGTCTCAGGCTTGAGGAAAGCAGAGAAAGACTGTGCCTGTCTTTCCTATGATCCCGAGTGGAAAAACAGATCCTACTTTTTCACGAAATGAGGAGCGAAAAAAAAGGGATCCGGGAAGCATCTCTAGGAGTAGATCTCTTCCCGATAGTGCCAAACTGCACGGGGCTTTGAGTCCCACGGCCTAACTTTCAAATCCTTTCTAAACTTGATAAAGGGCTACAATAGCAGCCCGATAAAGCATAGATTAAATTCTTGTAGGATTTGTTTTTATAGCACATATGTAAGTAGGATTCATTATAATTTGAACTAGATCAAGATAAGAGATTAATGCTTTTATAGAGCATCTCTGCTGAGATTTCCTATGGGACTAAGATTAAATCCACACACTAAATATTATCTCATTCCATTTTGTGTTGAAAGAAACGTTAGACGGTTTAAGAAGAGTCATTACGTGTTGCAAGAAGAAAACCGTCGAGGTTCGATCAGCTCTGACAGCAATTCCGCTTTCCGAGCGGGCGGAGAGGGACGAGGGAAGCTTCCCATTCACCAATTTCTCATCTTCCCCCTGAATATACCTTTGAGACACATGAAATCTTCATTTTATCTGTGCAGGTGTCACACAGGAAACCTCCCAAACAGCTGAGGTGCTGTCAAAGCGCCAAACTGCAGGAACCGTGAAATGATTGCTGTCATTACTTTTTGGCTGGTTTGTGGACAAAATCCGCGAGCTTCTGAACCTCCAGTCCGGGCTGGGAAAGGCTCCAGGCTCGGGCCCAGCCTAATGAGAAACGACACATCACTTTCTCTGTGCTCACTTCTAGGAGATGAGCGGGGCTCAACGGTCTCGTTCTCTGCCGGCGCAGAATTAACATTAAATTACCGAGTAGAAGGGTAGCCGATTTGCTCCTACACTTTTCACTTATCCCTGAAAATGTAGATTCCAGGCTTTTGGTAATGTTATTCCAAACAACGTCAATTAAACACTTCCCTCCGAGCGGAAAATCTGAAGGCTACGCACCTACACCAGCACTGATTTTTGTTTGTTTTCTTAGGTGGATAAAAACTGCCCTTTAGGATGAAAGTTCGTTAAATGGTGCTTGGACGGAGATTCGAAGCACAGTCGTTACTTTTAAGCATAAGGATAGTGATGCTTAACATGCTGTAAAAGAAAAAAATAATTCAAAAAGAAAAAGAAAAAATATAACAGCCCCCAAGCCCCAACTTCTTTCAGTGTTCATTGAGATGTATCGCACTTTTTTTTTTTGCTGGCAGTAAGAATACTTCACATGATTCTTCTCACAAACAGGATGTCTGGAAAAATTATAACCCAGCCAAGCTAGATTTTGAATCTGTAATTTGCAATTTGCCACATTCCGCTGGGAGGGAGATGGGGAGCGAGTCGCGCAGTGTCTTTTTACACCTTCTCTCGCCTCTGCAGGTCAAGTCGCTCTGTCCCAGGACCGGGCGACGGAGACCGGGGACTTCTTTCTCGAAGTGTTCCTCTGTAGCCTAACTCCTGAACCAACCTAATACAATAAAATCTCTGGGACTGAACGTGAAATGAGCAATTAGGTAAAGCCTCAGCAAGGAAAACAGAAGGCTTGTGGAAATATCGAACCATTTGAGCACCTGTTTTTCGAGATAGCGAGTTCCCTTCATATTTCATGCACCCTCCTTCTTCCTGCAGTTGTTGGGGTACTCGGTCTCATTCAAGAAAATGCATTGTTCCCCTGCTTGTCCTGCTGCCAGCACCCAGTCGCCCCTTAGCGCAGGGGCTAATCCCCCGCGGGAACACCCAGCTCGCATCTTCAGAGCTTCCCCTGCCATTTTCACGGATAACCGGAGTGTGTGTATGTGGAAGGAAGCGAACAATACCCCCAAAATTCGTTTAGCCCAGTCCCGGGTAGTGCTGATTTCTTCCCATTCAGTCCCTAAATAAATTTCGTGTCGTGACTTTTTTTGGAGGGAGGAGAAGTGTTGGTGTGAAATAGATTAAAAAATAAATAAAGTCTGCTCTGTGTCCCGACATCCATAGTTAAAAATCGGTATTAGAAATGGAGAGGAGGGTCAGGGGGGATGGGTGTTTCTGGGCATTTGGAAGAGAGGTCCTCGCCTATGTTGATGCCGTTCTCACTTTAAACAAACGGAAGAATTTGAGGAGAACCGTTCAGGAAATCCCTCAAACGTGTTGTAGCACCTTTTCGGCTGGAAGCTGCCACCCAGAGCAGCAGCGTCAGCATCAGCTGAGGACGCAGCAACGACCACCCTGTCCAGGGCGAGTTGTCTCGTACCGTGCGGGTCCGGCACCGGACTCGCACGTTTCCTTTCCTAAATCCATTGACTTTTAGGCAGCGAAACTCTTGCAATTTATGCCGGATTCTCGCTTCTACGCTCAGGTCTGTAACTCGTCATCTCAGGAAGGGGAGGAATGCGAGGGCGGAGGAGGGGAGACAACCCGCCTTCCCCGCAGGAGAGCCCCGCGGGTGCCGAAGCGGGGAAGCCTCCCGCGGTGTGCGCTCCCGGCTTATCTCAGGGGACAGGCTTCCCCCGAGGAGCTCCTATGCACTGCAGGGGCGAGCTCCTTCACACCACCTCTGGCCACGAAACGTCTCTCCATCACACATAACACCCTTTCACAGAAGGTTTAGGAGATACTCCATCTCTGGAAACACAGCGGCACATCTGCACGCAGCTCTTAATAACCGGGCTGCCTGACGGAGGGAATCAGTCCCTGAAGAAAGATGCTTTTCAAAGCTGTCTCACCTCAGCACAGGATTTTTTTTTTTTCCTTTGCCGCCTTCTCCCCGGGGATCTGTCCAACCCCTTTTAAATGGGTTTAGCCCGTTGAAGTCAGCTTTCTGTTTTCAAGCTTTTAAAGAGAACGAATGCCATACGTGGCGCCAATTCTCCCCTAGGTTACATCTCTCCTTCCCTTTGAAGTCAGCTGGGTTGCACAGAGGTAAATGAGAGCAGAATTTGGCCCCTGGAGCTAACAATGCTGTGGAACCACTCTGACTTTTATTTATTTATTTGTTTTCCGGAGGAGGAGGGACGGATTTTAAGATCCGGTTATAATTTGTGTCGCTCTCTGTCTTTAATACTCAGATATTGTTAAGCGCGTCTATAAATCACGGCACTAATCTCGTCGGGAAGGGCTTTGCAAAGACAGGGCGAGAAGCGAGTGGAGTCCCCCCTGGGGTGCAAATGCGACCGGAAGGGTCTTTTTTTCTCGGCAGAGACAGGATTGGGTGGGGGGGAGAGGGAAGAGCACAGAGGACGCGGCAGTCTGTCCTGAGCCCGGTCCCCCGCGGGCTTCCACCGCCCCGCGGCTTAGCCGCAGCCGCCGGGGTGGCCAGGTCCCCCCGGGAGGGAAAGGAGCTGCGGGGCTACCGGGGTGGCAGGGAGGGAGGGCCGTCGCCGCCGAGGCGGTTTTTCGCCGTCCGCGGGACACGCGTGTCCCCGCGGGCAGGCACCCGCTCTTCTTACAGCCTCACTAGAAAAAGCCACGCTGCTGCTGGGACCCCTTGGTTTTTTTACGGGCACATGAGATGCTCCTTGTCCTCGGCTCCCCTGGAGTTTACTAGCTGCCTTTAAAGTGGGACATTTATTGGAATAAAAGTGGATTGCAGCCTGCAACAACGTTGCATGTGTCTTTCATTTAAAAGACACCGAGAGCTCCTTTTTTTTTTTTTTTCCCTTCTCTTTTTTTTTTCCCTCCCCCAAGGCATTTAGTGCTTTTAAGGCATAGTTATAAACAAGCTGCCGAAACGCCAGCACACGGAGATGCGGGCGGCGGGGGCGGGGGGAAAGGAAGAGGATCTATTTCCCTGGGTCTGGAGCAGGCGTTGCTCCAAAAGGTGCAAGGAGGAGACGTGCCGTTTCTTCAAGAAGAATCCGGGGAGGAGAACAACCCCTGGAGCGTCTCCCGGGGCCTGGTCCTGCCCCTCGCCCGGGTGAGGCAGCGGGCTGACCCCCCTCCCACCCGGCCACGCACCGCGGGCACCGCTCGCCCTCCGCGCCCCGTCCCCTTCTCCCGGGAGCTGACGGGAACCGCTTCCACCTCTCTCGCCTCACAGGCCGGCAAAGCAGCACCCTAGTCCCCATAAAGCCACCCCAAGTCCCCCAGCGCCACCTCTGCTCTCCTCTCCCGCCCCTCCGGCGGGGCCAAACATCCCTGCGAGGACGGCAGCGTGGTCCGTCGGTCCCCCGCTCCCGGGCTCCGCGTCTCCCGCAGCCGCTGGCGGTGTCGGGGGCAGGTGAAGCTGGAAAACGAGGTGGAGATGCGGAGGTGGCAGCCCGGCTCAGCGGGATGGCAGGGAAGGGAAGGTTGTGCGTGTGTCGGGTGATGGCTACAGCTCCTGGCATGCAGCTGAAATGAGCATCCCTCGGGTAGCTATCTCTTTCTCCCAGAAAATATCAAACTAGAGACCAGATGAAGAAGGAGGGGAGTTGCTCGTCGGGAAATACGCTGGACCTGAACTGGCCTTCTCTTCACCTTTAGCTGGGTTCACAGGAAAGGTCTCTAAGACGCTCAGCAGGCCCGGCTGGCCATTAACACACCTATACTTCAACCCCTCATTAAAGCTTCATTCACTTCTTCCCCCACATGGGGGAAGGGACATTGAATTAATTTCTAAAATACCCTTAATAGAACAGGCAAGCTCGGGCCCACAGTTCTGAAGTGATTGCAGACCCGGTTTTACTTTACTCCGATGAGTACTCCTTTCACCAGGAAGCAGGGAGCTGCTCTTTTCAGTAATTTGGGCCTTTTCTAAATAGTTCCCTATCTCGCTCTTGCCTGTGCTTTAAATCCTGAATGTGTGTGAAAGGACCAAGGAATTCAACACTTCAAAGCTTACACTTCGGGTGAAAACCACCCCCTTTTTCAATATCCATAGGAATGCATGCATATATGGCTCATTTCTTTTTCTTTTTATTACCTAAGACTCTGTTTTAATACTTTCATTTAGAAACTGTATTTTTTTTTCAAGTCTGTAGTGATAATATTTCAGGAGATTTAAAATAAAGGACCTGTTTTAACCGCTTTGCACACATACACAGAGAGAGGCAGACTGGAGGTCTGTTTGATAGCAGCCAAATTCTTTTTTAGGCCGGTTTCTGATGTGAGAGATTTCTAGTTTTAAGTTCCTCTATTTTCCATTCCCACTACACAAACAACCGCCTGTAATATTTCTGTCTCTGTTTAACTCTAGGACCAAACTTCTGAGCTGTTTAATAAAGAAGGAACACCGGTTCTTAATTTTACAGCTTCAGAGAACAGGACTGCAGCTACTGAGGTATCAGTCAAATTGATTAAAGAAGATCCTTTACTTGAGGGTATGTGCCCCTGAAATTACCTTGCTCTAAGCCTCTCGGAGGAGCTCGGGGGGGAGAGGGAGGGAAGCAAGGGATTACTCTCTTTCCAGGATCCCTGGAGAAATGCGAATAGGTTGCAGAGGTGAAATGTCCTTTTCATGTGTCCTCTCTCCCTCCCTGACTCCCCTCACCCTCCTCGCATGCCTGTGTGCGTCTGTCTGTCTGAAACGGATCTGTCTGTCGAAAATGGGCCTGGAACTCCCTCCTGTGTTGGGATTAGGTCTTGGGGGACCTGGGGTGGAGTTACACTGCTTGCCTATTTTCATATTCATTAGAAATGGGAGGTTGCATAAGGAGCCCTGCTGAGCTTCAAGATATAAAAGCAACTTCGGGTTCCCCCTTTCAAGACAAGACAAATCAAAGGCTCAGAGGCAAAACAGCTCCCTGAGCTCTGAACGTCTTTCCCTCCCTCCTTCCTTCCCTCCCATCCACTCACCCACTCTCCCTCCCTCCCCTGCTCACAGTCCAGCCTCTGTCTAGGGAAGAGGCTCTCAAGCAGCCTTAGATGATTATGGATTTTCTGAGCGAGAAGTTTGCCCTGAAGAGCCAGCCGAGCAAGAACAGTGACTTTTACATGGGAGCAGGAGGCACTTTGGAGCACGTTATGGAAACTTTGGACAATGAGTCCTTTTATAGCAAAACGTCAGGCAGCAAATGCGTGCAGGCCTTCAACCCTCTGCAAAGGGCTGAGCATCATGTGAGGCTGGAGAGGACATCACCCTGCCAGGACAACAACGGTGAGTCGCCATCCCAGGGTAATTCTGGCAAAGCCCCTGCGCTTTGCCCTCCTTGGAGACGTACAAGGGAGGCTGGGGCTTCTCCTGCCCGCAGAAAGCAAAAGTAGTGGCACAGAGTTTGGATGCTGGCATGTGAGGGGCTGCCAGGTAGTAGTAAATAATAATAACAATAATAACAGTAACAACAACATCAACAGTAGTAGCAGCAGCAGCAACAACAACAGTAATATTGTTATTAACGACAACTGGAAAAGGCGATCACGTACTTCAAAGCGCTCGCTCTTTATTTCTTCCCGTGCTGCCCCTCCGGTTGATGCCCTGCCTGCCGGCCCCGGGCCGGCTCTCTCGGCTCGTCCCCGCCGCCACCACGGGAAAGCTCCGCGCCGAGCAGGCGGCTACAGCCCGCCCGGCCGCGGGGCCGCCCGCCCCGGGGGGACCGACAAGCCGGCGGGGGAGACGACGGACGGGGAAGGGCCTCAGTGTCGGAGAGGCGGCGGCGGCGGCCGGCGGGGCCCGGCGGGTGCGGGATTGCTCGGCCACGGCCCCGTCCCCGCCGCCGGCCG
>JAOXNO010000001.1:45257841-45305946 GCA_028565335.1 Limnodromus scolopaceus
GGCCGCCCCTTCCCGCTCCCGCTCCCCGCGGCGCCGGGGGTCGGGTCCGCCGAGCGGCGTCCCCCGCGCCCGCTGCGAACTCCGCGGAAAACGCAGCCCCGGGTGTCGGTGGCGGCGGCGCGGCGGGGACGGACGGGGCTCGGCCGGCCAGGTACCGTTAGAGAGCGGGAACGGAAGGTCATTTGGTCGCGTTCGGTTCTTTCAAATAACGCCCTGCGGGGACAGTGGGGTTTTTCTTCTGCCGTGTTACTGAATAATGCACAATAGTGATTCTTCATACCGACCGAAAAAGACCTAGGTATTTCAAACAACCCTGTTAAATATTTGTATTTTTTCTTTCCTAGCTGATAGGTAAGGAGAATGTGGATTATTTGAGACATTTAAAAGTTTTCCCGTTATTCCAACACATTGTAAATGTGTCTTAATCGCACCCACGGATCCATTCCGAACCCCTTCAGGACCAATCGGACCTGGACTTTACAATCATGTGCAGAAAATCAATTAAAAAAATCTCTGCCTAGCAGAATCGGAAAATATGGTTAAGACCAGCTGCAATAATGAGACTAACAATGTTTTACATTTTATTGACTTCATATAGGTATTGAAATATTTTTTTGAGGAGGTCCTTTTTGTATGAAACAGTTTGTAAGAAATATAGATAGATTTCTGCAAGTGCAACTTAAAAAAAAAAAACCTACTGAAAATTGATTTATACATTGAAGTTTTTCTTAATTAGCTCATTTAAGGTGTGCCTTGGGGGCTTTGGGGCATTTCCTATCTATGTATGTATTGATGGTAAGTATCTAAAAATTGTGTTTGGTTAAAATAAGATCGGACTGAAAGAAATTACCGAGACTGTGAGAAAATTCCAAAGCAAGTTTCTTATCGTATGTTACATGCTATCTTTGTAGTTTTTAATTTCATTATAGTTTTAAACTTCTTTTGCCTGTTTCCGAAACCGAAAAAAAAAAATCCTGTAACATATCGCACGACTTTTTTTAGTGATGTGAGATAAGTAAAAATAGAAAAAAATAGGAAATGTTTTCATTTGTTATTAAGAAGCTACAGAAGAATATTTCTTATCTCTACCACTCAGATTTTACCTAAAGACAAATAGTTCTTGCAATCCTTATACAAAGTATACGAAACGATCTCTTTTAATAAGTTAACATTTTGCAGAAACTCTCTGTATTTTGTAACCATAACAAACTTAATTGGAAACAATTCCACTTTACAAATCCAAGAGAAGGTATATGGAATCTATTGAGATTGTAAAGCGAAGTTAATTTTCGGTTTCATTTGCTTCTTGATTTGTCAGTTCACAGCTACTTAGTTTAGTTTGCAGTTATTTTGTATTTTCTTAGAAATAAAGCTTTTTACATCTGCTTCCAAGTTTAAAGGCACGTTTGTCAATAGCTTTATACTGCTTACCTTATACGAAAATCTGTTTTGGGCTAAAATTCCTTATCTGTGCAGCTCTAGTTGAAGTTGATTTCATGGATTATTAACTACTTTAGTGGTAGAGTAAAAGTATTCAAGTACTCTTATGCAGTCTCCTTAAACTGAAGAAATTTAGATTATATTTCCAGATACAATTCTTAGTTAAAATTCTGTGTGATACAGTACTTTTACTCTGTTTGTAGTTAGTATTACAGATTCCTCTTCCACGATCTTGTATAGAAATATGCAGTCACATTGAATCTGGTTCCTTGTGAAACTGTTTTACAGGAAACCTTGAATTTAAAGCCCCCCCCATTTAACCAGCTATTTCCCTCCCCCACCTTGTGTACAGTGAACTATGGGATTACTAAAGTGGAAGGACAGCCTCTTCACACAGAGCTGAGCAGGCCCATGGACAATTGCAACAATCTCAGGATGTCCCCGGTGAAAGGGATGCAGGAGAAAGGGGAACTGGATGAACTTGGTGATAAGTGTGACAGCAATGTCTCCAGCAGCAAGAAGAGGAGACACAGAACAACTTTCACCAGTTTGCAGCTGGAGGAATTGGAGAAAGTATTCCAGAAAACTCACTACCCTGATGTCTATGTAAGAGAACAGCTGGCTCTGAGAACAGAGCTCACTGAGGCCAGAGTCCAGGTAGGAACCAAACTTCAGCATTTCCATGACAAGTTGAGCATTGTAGGAACTGGTAAACGACACCCTTGGGGATTGTACAAAAGCCCATAAAGCTAAAGTAAATAGCTCGTTTTGCTTTATTTCTTTATGGATATGAGCTGCTATGCTGCAGTACTAAAATTACTTGTTATGTTTTTAAATGGCTTGTGGTGTTGTTCTAGAAACTTGTTTAAAGGATGAAAAAACAACATCAGTAGTAAAGCAGTCTTGATCTCTGGTAGTCCTGTTTTACTGTCAGAATTCCAGGCAGTGAATACATGAAGTGTTACGTGTAAAGATCCCTTTAAAGAGATATGTTGCATGTACTTCAGACTGATGATGATGCAGAACTCAGCCACAGAGGATTCTCTGTGTGTTACGGCATGAAAAGCACAATCTAAAAAGTAATCAAATTCCTTGTTTGGATCCTAAGAGTATGCAGTGAAACTGCATGTACATAGATGTGTATGAGTATAGAGCAAGGACATAATTCTTTCACCTCTAGCGTACAGAATGAGCTTAAAAATCACAAAATTGGGGAGTACACTTACTGGTTTTTAAACTTGCATAACAAATGGATAATGTTATTCTAATTTTCGGAATGAAACATACTGTTGACCACGTAGTGCAGTATTTGAGACCTTAACTGCATACGAAGTTGATTCATTCAGTATGTGCTCATGCAGTAATCTCAACAATATTTATGGCTTTGGACATGTAATGGTGAGAAAAGAAGCTAAATATCCAGGAAACGCAGCCCTTCCCCCATTCAGACGTCTTCCCTTAGAAAAGGGTGTGAGCTGCATTTTGTGAGTTTATCCTATTTTTAGAGATCTTCCCCACCCTGGTAATGCTTATAATTTCAATTTAGAGAATAGCAGTCCTGGTGATTCTTACAGACTGGGATTAATTTTTTTAATTTAGTGACTTGAATATGATAACAACTTCACAACTTGTAATTAAACACATACTCACACATGCATATAAAGAAAGAGACGTCAGTGCACATGCATACAACTGAAATTAAACCAGGAACACTTTCAGAAATGAACTCAGCTAATTAGTTATATAAAGAAGTGTTCTTCTCATGTCTATTCAACCAGATAGAATATTCACTGTTGTCATCGGGAAATAGTGTCCAAAATCATGTCTCAGTTACATCGATACAATATCAGTGATGCTGATGGAATTTAGTGCAGTGGCTTTTAGCTCTTCAGGCTCTGTGCAATTGCTCTCCTGTTGAATTTGTTGCATTTTTCTAAGTGTGACTTCCATTCATTAGGTTTCAGTCTTGACTTAAAGAAAAAGCTTGTATAATGTTAAAATACCATTCTTCCAATTTCATAATTCTGGGATAATGAGAACCACTCCAAGAACAGATTAATACAGAACAGGAAAGGGAGAATTGGGCTAAAATGTGTCAACTGACTTTTTGTCACTTTTTTTTCTAAGTTTTGGAAGCTTCATATGGTAAAAATACTAAAAATAAGAGAATAAATGTGAAAACATGTCTTCACCAGACTTTCACAGAATAGCTATTTTTATTTTATTTAAGCATGTTCTCCCCTTTCTTAAAAGATAACCAATCTTTGCATTTCTCACATGCTAAATATGAAGGGAAATGGCGATCATTTTTATCCAGAGTAGCAACAGTATTCCATCACAAGATTAAGCAATTTAAAAGGCCTTACATCATTAGAGGCAAGCATCTGGCAATGCAAGGATAACAAGCAGCAGATTTTTACATTGCTTTGTGGAGGCAAATGGTTACTTTATCTCTGCCAAGAGACAGTTTCTAGTAAAGTGATGTAAACAGAAACATTTTGGGGGATTGTCAAAGGGAAAAAATGTGTGTTTTTTTTCTCATTTAGTTACTATAAATTCAAGCAAATTGTTTGATTTAGTTTAGCAGACTGATCAGCTGGATACCTTACCCACATTTCCCTTCACCGCCATTTCATCAAGACCCAATTTAATATTTGTCCTGCATACACGCAGAGAGAGCCAACCTGAACCTAATTTATCTAAGTTGTTCTCTTTCCTGCTGCATGTCAGTGAAGTAATTGGCACCCATTTTAAGGAGATTGTCAAGGTCTTTTTTCAATGAAAGAGCCTCATTACTAAATTCCCTTAGCGTGTTCTTGATGCCTCCTGTGGAGACAGGAGAATATTTTTTTTCCTTTTCTTTTCTTTTTGCTGAGCCTCAGGCATCATAAATAATATAAATTTACCAGCAAGGTCCCTAAGAATATATACTTAGCAGTTACGTGCGTGGGCCTTGTTTTGATTGCCAAGTAAATTTTAAAAGATTGCACGTACTAAATTTGCAACAAGTTTGTGGAAATTAAAATGAGAAAAATTGTGCTCTGGTTTCTGAAGCAGCATCAAAGGACAGCTGAGTTCTCCAAAGATCAAGGCAAAACCTGAATTATAAAGCAAACAGTGCTATTTTAAATATCCCACTATCAGGGATCTGAAAATATCCCTCAAATGTGATTCATAGGCAGTGTCTTTATTAAAAAAAAAGTCTTAATGTTGTATCTATCCAAACAGATTCACGATCTATTTAGCAGGAAGGCCAACCAATGGCATTGTTTCCATAAAAAAATAATGATTCTGTTAGTAGTGTGACTTTAAAAAGAATTGGAATGAGTTTGCTTATGGCTGAACAATAAAGACTTAGTCGGATAATATTACTTTTATAAATGAACAGTTACTTTTCTTAGCAATCCCTTTAATTCACCAGGATAAGTCTTAGTCAGTCCAAACTAAACTGTTTGAATTTTTTTTTTTTGAAGACCGCAGGACAACGACAGAAATCAGTCACAGCAAGAAATGTGCATATAATAGGTTTTGAGATAACACCCGACACTCAAAATATTACAGAACAGTCCAAAGGTTATTGAAGCATAAAAAAATATAGCCTTTAGTTGACAAGAAGGCATTTCGTCACTTCTGAATTACTTCAGAGTCTAATTGTAAAGTGCTATTCTTTATTTTTCCATTGTCAGAAACACAGATTTTCCTAACACAAATGTGAAAAAATGTCACAATAGTTTTAAAACTGTCTGTGATCTCCTGATTTTGTATTATCTTCCTGCTCTATTAGCCTTCCTTGGAAAAATTTTTTCTGCAGCACAGACTACTGTCCTGGTGCCGGCTTTTCCTGCCCTTTCATTGCTGCACTTGACAAAGATTATGTATACTTCTAGGAGGCAGATCACAGGTAGTCATATCAAGTCAGTGGGCATATACAACTCAGAGAAAGTTTATTTACAAATTGACTTGCTGTCACTTGGGAATTTTCCTCTATAGAACAGAACTCTGTCAAAATTGGCACTGCCTGATGGACTGATCTTTCCTCTGCCTTTTTTTTTTTTTTTTTTTTTTTGTGGCACTAGAAAGGAAATATCATATACTTATAAATCAGCCAGAGATAACTTAAGCAGGTCTGACACTGAGAATACTGAAATTGCAAGAAATTAATCCACAGGCGGAGAACATACCTTTCTCAGATAAACAGAAATTTTCAAAGCTGCTGTCCAAAATCTTTTGGCTTTTTCCTAAGACTCTTTGCACACTATGTAATTAGGTTTACCTTGATGACTGTTTCATCATTTACCATAGGTTTGGTTCCAGAATCGAAGAGCAAAATGGAGGAAAAGAGAACGCTATGGTCAAATCCAGCAAGCTAAGAGCCATTTTGCTGCCACTTATGATATATCTGTTCTTCCAAGGACTGACAGCTACCCTCAGGTACAGTAAAGACCACGTTGCACCTTGCCTTCTCTTCCATCCTTAGGCACACGTGCACAGAAGGTGCATGAAGACTTTCCTGTGTTTAGCTTTCAGTGTTCTTTAGACATGTCGACAGGACCTGCCACTGTGAACAATATTTTCGACTTCCAATATGTATAATTAACGTTTAAAATACAAGTATTTTTAAACAACAGTTTTAGGAGCTGCAGAGTTTTGCATAAGTTATGTACTGATGATGGCTGTGCAGTGAAGTCTTTTCTGCACATAAAATTCTGCAGGGATTTGAATCACTTCTAGGTCCATACACAAATTCTGCATAACGTGTAGGCTCATTTAGATTGACAGGAAAGATGTAATTTTATACAGTAAGGTCAGAATGTCACTTCTAAGATATTTATATTCATAGGTACAACTGCCTTAACAACTCTGGTCTTGTATGCTTTGGTAATGTGTGGCATAAACTATGTGATCTTTAGGCAACTTCCTTCTGATGTATTAAACATGCACACTTTCTTTATTGACCTCAATAGATCATTGAATACAGCAGGTCTTCTACTAGCATGAAACCATATTATGGCCACATACAATCAGAACTGAATGTATATGGCTCGGAGAGGGAGGCAGGAGCTCTCTCAGACAGTAGTAATTTGGGTTTTGGTTAGGTTTTTTTTTTTTTTTCAATTCTCTATTAGTATAAAGTAAGGTATTACTGTGTAATAAGATCAGAATTTGCTGTTTCTGTTCTCCAGTCCTTTGGTTTATTGCCTCGCCTCACTCTCTGCTATTGTTTTTCTGCTTGCTTGTTTTAGTACATTGAATACTTTTATTCTGAAGCCATTGTTTTTCATGTCTCTAGTTTCCCATTACTTTTACCACATAATTAAAAAAAAAAAGCACCATACAAAGCAAAAATCTTGTATGGGTCCTTGTGGTAGAGTCCTTCCACTGCTCATGTCCTAGTGCTCTTCTAGGTCATTAGGTAGCAGGGTCTCTGCCAGCCTCAGGAAATTATTTATATTCTATGTGGGCTTGCTTTGGTCCTGCTTTACATTGGCTGAATGTGGTTAGCTTTGATCCAGAGGCCTTTGGCCCATGTGTCATTCAGCTCTGAGGAGGTTGCACGTTACTAAGTTTGGTGCCTGGGCCAGAGCTGGTGTGTGTTCCAGCAGCTCAGAACATGCACACAACCATTTCACTCCTGGTGACATTTACCAGTCTCCTGGTTTTTATTTTAGAATGTAATAGTGCATTAGTCCAAATTACATCAGAAACCATTGCATGATACACTCTGTGTTTAAGAGGGAGGACACGATATGTGTCTGAGGCCTACCTAGGTGGGGGTGTACAAAAAGACCTTAAGCTCTCCTAGTCAGATTCACAGAAACGTAGATGCTCGTTCACTCACAGACCTCACTCAAGGTGTCCAAGTATCTTTTGAAGACTTTTCTGACTCACCTATAGCATCACAACAGATGATACAAGGAATAGTACTTAAGCTTTGGGCTTTGTATCCCTGACCCACTTCCCTAGACTAAATTTAGTGCCTCCAAGCTTATCTTATAGTTTTAGTAGAACTTCACCTACAAATTTTCCCAATTGACAGAAGTTTCATTAGCATGAGGAAATGGAATAATGCAAGCCATAGTAAACACTTCAAATAATTGTCCTAAAATTAATGTTTTTAAAAAAGAAACACTTTTGCATTATATAAGTGTCTATAAAAATCTAAACCATATGAAATATCTATTCTGTAGTTTCAGATTGTTAAAAAGATGAGTGAATTAACTACATTTTTATTAACAAATCTGTTAAAAAACATCTTTCCCAGGCTGATGACGCAACTAAATTTCATCCTGGCAAAACTTTCTATCATTAATTTATGAGTTCTCAAAACCAGGAGGTTGAAATGGAAATGTTGGTTCCATAATCTTAAATAAAGCATCTCTAAAATGTGTAGAAATATAGCATGTATACTCATTCATAAACATAAATGTGTAGTACTCATCTACAACCACAGACTAACACACTGCTGGTAAACAGACCATCACAAACACGTAATGGAGTCTGATCACCTGCACGAGAAAGTTGTGTTGTGCTGTACTGTACCGTACTTCATGAACAGGAACAAAGAGCTGAATGAAGGTGTGAATCTGCTCTACATTGGTTATTTCAGTTGAGTGCTTGCATACATAGCTTGGCTACATGATAAAAGCACGGTGTCTTGCTCCTCAGTGAAGAAGGTGGCTACTTTGCTGTATACGGGACTATGAATAGGTATCCAGGCAATTACCACAGAACAGTCAATGCAAGTTCATGTTCTTGCTAACCTGGTGGTAATTCTTCTTAGTTTCATATTCTTAAATCCCTACTTTCATTAAAACCATGTGTGTATCATATATGTACTATTTCCAGTGACAATCTTTCAGGCGACGAAAATCCTTATTAAAAACACAATGACCACTAACATCACTACATTCAAATCTTTTGAACTAGATATCCATTTAGAAGTGCTTCACTTATGGAAAATAAATATACAGTACATGACTTGCTATAAACTCCTTAATCTATCCTACAGTTCAAGCAGAAAGAAATATATTTAAAATTGTGATCTGCATTTTTGGTTTTAGTGTTATAGATTGATTTCTCAGAACAATTCAATTGTTTCAGTACAGATAATGCAAGAAAGGAAATGACATATCCTTATTTTTTAAATTTTTATTTTTAAAAATTTTATTTATTTTTTCTTTTTTTTCCATCTTTTTTTTTCCATCTTTTTTTCCCATATACAAGCACTTTTATTGTGACATTGACATCACTAAATATTAGACAGGCTTTGCCATACTTTTGAATAACTAGTTTTTCTTGGGGATTGTGGAATACAGTTCACTAGAGCTTGTTTATGAAGCTTTTGTTAACATGGGGGAAAACAGACTGTCTATTGCTGGCAAAAAAAATATAGGATGATGTTGAAAAGGGATAAAATCAAGCCAAGATATTTACTGTTGTGTGGCAGAACAAACAGGAACAAATGCGAATTTCTGGTGTGAATTATATGAATTTGCAGTTTGAAGATTTCTGTTTTGAGCCCCACCATGGATATGTTCCCAAAACAGACATCCCACTCACATTCCAGCAGAAACATCAGTCCCTTTTGCAGTCAACAGAGGGTGTGGAGACCCCTGCTTAGTCTCTTCACCAAATATCTCATAAGGCACAAATTAAGAACATGATGCTGCTTTGTCTTGTGTGACAATATAAACCTGAAATGTTTTCCTGTGTGGAAATGATCTTTTCAACTTCAGATAGAAGGTTGGCTCTAAATCAGAGGATGGTTGAGGTTGGAAGGGACCCGTTGGAGGTAGTCTAGTCCAACCCCCATTTCCATAATTCATCCTCATTTTGCTATTAAATTACACATCTTTATCTTCAAAACAGCAATAAACAATTTAGAATTTTTTTTCTTTTTTTTTTTTCTAGACCATCATTGTTTGCTTTGTTAATTTAGTCTAATGTTAACTATTTTTACAGTATATTTACTTCAGGTGGTATTTATTTTGCAAAACAGTTGCTCAGCTGGCTGCCAAGAAGTTAAGTACCTCCTAAACTGTCCAAATTCTGCATGCATAAGTTTTCCACTAATTATACTGACAACACCTGGATTACAGAGGAGGACAGTTAGTACAATATTCCAAGATAATCATATGTTATTCACATGTTTTTCCTAGGCTTTAACGTTAAAAATACTGCAGAGTTGCTAAGTTTTCACTCAGATGACATATTTAACCTTTGACAACATTATGCTAAAAAATCAGATTTTTTTCTAGGAAAATATTATATACAGTACTTTTCATTCATGTCAGTAAAAGGTTTCAGTTTCTTTAGTTTAAGTATTTAAGCTTCAAGTTTCTTTTGCAGATGCAACATGTTGTGGTCTGTCATCTTAAGTGCACTCAGAAAACAAATTGCTGGTTAAAACTCTTATCCCAGACACTCTGAGTCTCATTAGCCAGAGATATTCTGCTGATGATATGAAAGCTAAGAGGCAGCATCCTAACATGAGTGAGGAAATGAATGTAGATTCACTTCACGGCAATCTTTACTTCAACTCACTTGAGTAAATGAGAAATACTTGATTTGGTCACCTAAATATGGTGCTATTTAAGATGTCTTGGGATATCTGAGACACTGCTACAGCGCTGATGAACAGACTTAAAAGAAGCATGCACCCTTTAGAGGAGGCAGCTGGTGGTTGGATAAGTTATTAGACACTTGCGTTTAGGAAACTTAGTCACAGGGATTTTTATGCCAGAGATGGGTGCCCTTTAAAGTTGGTGAAAATCTAGTTAATTAAGTTCTCTCTTCCTAAAATACAAGGTATAAAATAGGTAAGATGATCTCTAAAAATGTGTTTTTGTCTCTGATGCATGATTCAGCTGCAGACACCTAAAGTTATCTTAGATGGATCTATGTATTATGTTGGGAGAGGAACAATAAGAAGGCTGCTCTTCTCTTACTTTATTGGCCTTTACTTGACTACTTTTACTTTCCTATGTCTAGTGAGAAAACTAATGTGACAAAGGGTGCTTAAAATTGTCAGATTTTATATTTTAGCATTAGAAGTAACAAGGGAACAAAAAACCTGAGACAAACTTTCATTTTTATCCCTTCCTTATTTACACACAAGAGTGAAATTTGATCAAAAGCCTACCCTATTATCATATAGATCTCTAGCTTTCCCTGTATGAGTTAAATTTATAAAGATGTCATCTTTTTAAATGTAAGTGCATCAGTATGTAATTAAACATTAAATTGTATCTTTGAAAAGCAGATATAAGGGACAATGTTCTTCTCCCATATAGTCTCTTTCCACACTTTGCATATTTTGTTATTGCTTGTTCTTTGAGTTTAGTCCACTTGTTGTCATTGTTCTTTTAAGCTCTTTTCATAAAATCATAGAATGGTTAGAGTTGGAAGTGACCTCAGAGATCATTGAGTACCAACTCCCCTGCCATGGGAAGGCGTTTACTTGAAAATGAAGGCAAGACTTGGATAGGACTGAATTTAATTTTTTTTTTTTTTTTTTTTGAAAAGCCCAGCCTAGTGCAGCTGGGAATCCTGAAGAGACAAAAACATTTCAAAGGTATGGGAACCGGAGTGATATAGAAGGTGTAGAAAGAAGGGAGAATGTTGAAATATCAAAAATAGAAGAAGGACGAGGCTGAAGTTTACATTCCATCCACCAGACTGATAAATCAAATTAAATCTGTTGAACAGCATGGCATCACATGATTTGTTTTGGCAATCAAAGAGTGTAGAAGTGGTATCAGTATACATGTGTTATGTACTAAGTCCTTGGATCATCATTACTGTTCTGCTCTAGCCCTAGTACATATGGGTAATTCTCATTAACAATAATCAAAGTTACATGCTCCAATTAAATTTTTCATATGGCATATATTAGACACCACATGTTATATGACTTAAAAACTCTTTTAACTGTATTAGACATATAAATGACACTTAATCACAGTAGTTCATTAAAGCTATGGATACACTGATTAAGTAGGAGTAGATGTGGTAGACATATCTGAGTTAGCTTCAAAGAAGTTCTATCATATACTCACGCTGTCTAGCTGTGACAGCATGCAGCTCAGGCTGGGCCACCACCTGAATGGTATGTTGCTTGCTGCATATGTGCTGACTGTCGCACTGCTGCGGTTGATCTTCCAACAAGAGTAACACTTCTAATCTTTTTGGGTGGTGTCTGTTCCACACAAAGTAGTTTGTGCACTGTGCTTTTGTTCTTTCTTGGTTCTAAACCATCACAGTATGTGGTCCTCCTCACAGTCTCAGCATTTGGTATGTTGCTTTATTATTTTTTGTTGTGAAACGTATTTCTTTAAGCTTGTGAGTGGCTTAAGATGGGGCTTAATTATAAGGCAAATCCTTATTTTTTCTGAGATAAAAAAAAATTAATAGTATTTTTCAAAGTGTGAAATTTTGTCTTTCACTGTATCATAGACGTGAAATATAAATAATTCTTATTGCCACTGGCTCTGAGATTGCAATAGGGAGAAGTTACAGCTTATCTACAAAACATACTGTACAAGAATGAAAGCTTGATGATTTTTCAAATCCTGCATTGTCTTTCACCTTAGCAAACTTGCTAAACATGGAATCAAACTAGGAGATTTTTATTTTGTTCACTGTTTGGAAGGCCTAAAAGTGGACTAAATCTATCACATATTTTAGAGCTGTAGCATTAAGCCTCTCACTACCAAGGGCCAACTTGCATTTTATGGACAAATCTGAAAATGGTGTGCTGCAGCTCTCTCATATGTACCTGAACCCAGTACAGTACAGCTATCTGCACATGTTTGTTCAGTAAAATATCACAAATTACACCAAGATGTATTCTGTCTAGATATAAAGGAAAAAATACAATGAGAGCAGTAAAGCCTTGGAACAAGTTGCTCTTAGGAGTTATTGAGACTCCGTAGCTGGAGTTGCTCAGAACTTGACTGGATAGGGCCTGAATAATTTGATCTAAATTCAAGGTTAGCTGTGAGCAAGGGTTTGGAATAATAATTCCAGAGGTCTTTCAGTTTAAATTATGCTGAGAATCTATGACTGTGCAAACTTGGGAAGTACAGAGAAATTTCTGCCCATACTTTGGATGTTCTTGAGAAGTCCCCAGGAAAAAAATACTGTGGCAAGTGACAGACCAAATTAGTTGTGCTGATGGACTAGGAACAGCCTATGGATCATGAGTTGTAAACTAGCAGTTCTGAGCAGTTTAACAGCTATCGCATTTAACCTGCCTAAAGTAGCTCCCTGTGCAAGTGTAGATTTCATGTTTTCTGGCACTGCAAGGATTGTTGCTTCACTCAAAGAGAGGAGTGACAAAAATTCAGGAAATCAGTCTCTTTGACATTCACGTGTTTTCTATTAGTAGGTAAATTCTTAACTGTTCAGTTAGTGCCACTGTTGTCTCCCTTGTAATGCCCAGGAACACCTTGAAAACACAGCTGACATGTAGTTTCTAATTACTAGAGTAATTATAATTACATATAACATAATTCCAGTACCTACAGGAAAGATGGGGAGGAACTTTTTATCAGGGAATGTAGTGATAGGATGAGGGGTAACAGTGTTAAACTGAAAGAGGGGAGATTTAGATTAGATTTTAGGAAGAAATTCTTTACTGTGAGGGTGGTGAGACACTGAAACAGTTTGCCCAGAGAAGTTGTGGGTGCCACACCCCTGGAAGTGTTCAAGACCAGGCTGGATGGGGCTTTGAGCAACCTGCTCTAGTGGGAGGTGTCCCTGCCCTTGGCAGGGAGATTAGAACTTGATGATTTTTATGGTCCCTTCCAACATAACCATAACTCTAACGTAATGTAACATAACATAACATTTAGTATGTAATATAAAACTAACAATAATAACTTATTACTTCATATCTAGAGATCTTAACAGAGATTAACATTTTGTTTCCCATGTGAAGCACTAAACACATGTCCATTCAAATAGAAGCTGTGTGTGCTTATATGTGTGTCTGATGGAAACAAACACCAGTCTGGATAGGCAGGTGACTCAAATAGAGCGACAAGACATTTGGTGATGGGAGGACCAAAACTGGGGAAGTGATAGTACAACCCTCAGAAAATTTGGAACTTTGAATTTATATGATTTCTCCAGGTACTGTGTAAGAATGATGAAGGTCCAGGAGCTTGAAATTTTAACAGAAAAAAAGAGCAATGACAGCAAAGGGGATGACCAATTACCTCAGCTAATTTTCCTCTGCAGTGTCAAGCAGAAGGTCATATGCTTAGGAAATGATATCATAGCCATGTTAACAACCATAACTCTTCAGTTGTGTTCTTGTCACAGCTATGAAATCCTGCTCTTTTTTCCTGTTTTTTTGTTGGGTTTTTTTGTTTGTTTTTTTGGTTTTTTTTTTTTGTACTGGGAAGGGTGTGTGTGTATGTGTGTATAAAACATACAGTAGGTAAATATATTGAAGGGCTCTGGTAATTTCGTGGTAACCACAAGAGCAAAGCTCAAGTTGTTTGTGATGTTAACAGAAACCAGAGATGTGCTGTATGTATAGCCTCATTCACAGTCTCTGAATTGGCTTTTATATAGTTCATGGATCACACAAGAGTTTAAGAGGAAAAATATTTTCTTTAAACTCATGTACATAATGTCCCTTTTCCTTCCAACATACCCGAAGAAGGTCTGATAATTTTGACTTATTGTAAAACATCACTGTATTTATTTTTAATACAGGCATACTTTCAGCACCTGAATTTCACTATAAGATATTTATGTTATAAATCCTTACTAAGAAATGAAAATCTAGTATCAAAAGTGAAGTCACCCAACCAACTAAAATGATCAGAAAATTGATATGACCGAAACACTCTTTTGAAAAACATAACTGTCTCATGAGAGAAGACGTAAAGCTTTCCTAGCATCTTGTGGCATTTCTGAAGTTAAGTTTTCTAATTTGGATTCCTTCCTCTAAGGAAGAAACCTAGGACACCCCTTGAAAATTTTAGGAATGAATAGCTTGTTCATATATTTCTTTAACAAGACATTGGTATATTTTAGGATTTGCAGCTGAATTCTGTTTTCATTTACACCTGTGTAATCTCACTGAAGCTAAATTGAAAGACGTTTGTCCAAGATAAAAATATCAGGAAAATTGGTGGTACTAAACTTAGTTTACTGCAAACCAAGCTACTAGAAATATGGAGGGAAAGAGTGATTTTGTGGTACCTCCAGACCACATAGGTTATTGGGCACTTTCAAACTGAGCCTCTGAACCTTTTGAAGTCTTCTCATCACAACTGTATTAAAGGCAAACTTGTGCATGTTCCTATTTAAACAGAGTTTTTTTGAAAATTCTTACCATAATTATATCTGTGCAGCCTGGGTGACTGCAGCATTTGGCATAGTGTTTCTTAGAAAGACATCTTAGAAAGCCAGATAAATGAGACTTTGTTGTGTGTAAGTCAGCTTTGGGGATGATGAGCTCCTTCAGAATTAGGTCATGTGTTAGAAGCTGTATAGATGAACTAGTCTCTTCCAGTGCAGATCCATCCTGTTGTGAAGGTCCTGAGACTAACCATTTGGCTTGGAAATATCATCAAAAAGAATGGGGGTTTGTGTGCATGTGTTTGAAATATATATATAACTTTTTCTGCATTCTTTTTTAACTTTACCATCTCCCTGTTTCAATTCAGTAGAGTTGTACCAGCAAAACAAGCTGAAGTGGAATAGCACAGAAATAGGAATAGGTGACTTGTTTTGTAGGAAGAAAGGGAAAGAAAACCCCAACAGTTGCTTAATCTGTCATTGCCACTGCAGGAAATGTATACCTAACCACGAAATACAATAAAGTACAATTAGAAGTTTCTAGTGTTCCTGAATACCACCACACCCCTCCTTCTGCCCGCCCCGCCTCCCAGTGATTTTGGATGACTGTGTTTCCAATTTTCCCAGTTCATGGTTGAGATAGAATGTGTGCAGCTTGGGCTTCCAAGCAAAGTGAAGATATTCTCTGGATCTGATAGGCTTCAGTTGCTATCTTCTTTACTACTCTCCTCTGTTCTCTAATCACATGCTATATGGCTCCAAACTCATTAAGTCTTATAATGCAGTAAGTGTTATGAGTCTTAGTGGATGACTTCCCAGTTGCTGTTCACTTAACTACCACACTTTCCAGCTCTTTTGGGATCCCTTGTTTCCTTCTTGTAATATTCTGCAAATTTGTGCTAGGATCTGAGAAACTTTCCAGGCAACAGGACATTCAGGAATCCCTGAATCTTGAACCATAAGAGATGTATACTGCTCTCTTTGGGAATGTTCTGTGTGGTTGAATGCAACAAACTTTTGTAAGCAAGACAATGGTTCACATAGGTCCAGATAAGCTATGTCTTTTAATCCCCAGATAAACCACCTGTCCTCTGAAGTTTATAAGAAGTGTGTCTGACTATAAGTCAAAACTGGCTCAGGCGGGCTAATTAAAGAGTAGTAAGGCAGCTGAGGATCATGTCAAGATGCAGAGGATCTTCTGTGGTCTGATGTTTGAGAGTATTCTAAAAACTCCTGAAGGGAGGGAAGGATGACAACTGGAAAGTTCTGAAACTCTCACTAGAGTCTCTTTCCTCCTGTAGATCTCAGGAGGCCCACAAGAAGGAGGAAAAATCCTTGATATCCTTCCCCAGGCACCTTATTCACTCCATTACCTCTCAGCAGACCACCAAAGATATGCAGGAGCAGATGCCTGAGGTGTGCCCAACTAGCTGTACATGTGTGTGTGTGTAAAGGCAAGCTGTATTCACATGAGTGGGTGTGGAAGTGTGTGTATGCCTATACGTATGTATGTCTGTGTGAACAAGAAGTTGGGCAGACGAAGAGTTTGGGGAGACATGTTGCTACTGTGACTTTTGCCCAGCCTTCTGCAGGAAAGCAAAATAAAGCATTTTCTCATTCTTTTTTTTTTGGCTGGTGGAATTTCCAAGGAGCCCAAATTAGTCAGCTCCTGACGACCCCTGCTATTACAACTGTTCAAAACATTAATTTTTAAAATAGACTCTGTCTCCTTGCTATCTGCGCTAGATCTTAGCTAGATGAGTTCAGTGAACCATAATTTATCTCTTTGGCTTGTTGGTGGCTTGGTGGGTATGTGTTGTTCCAAAGTGATAGGTCAATGAGAAAAAAACAACTCAGCATTAGAAACTTGTTTTTATTCTGTGTGTATGTGTATGTGTGTGTCTGTCATAATTCATTACTTCCCCTGACCTCTAATTTGGCAGAAAAAAAATCACTCAACTAGAGAGACAACCTGCATATCTTAAATCCAAAAAATCCTTTGTCTATGGATTTGGAATGTGAAGGCAAAATTAAGTTTGAAGTGGGAATTCACTTTACTGTGCTAAAGAAAGAGTAATTGCAATTTCTCCAACAGCAGAGAACAAAGACATGTGGGCTCAATCCCAGTGCATCAGAGCAATGATACACTGAACAGATAACAGATTTTTAGGATGAAGACAAATTTAGCAAAGTAAAACAAAAAGAAAAAGATATAGTTACTGGCTGGGAAGTTCTGCACTGTGAATGAGAGTTACAAATGTCTTGTAACATGGTATTTGTACATATTTTTTTTTTTTTTTTTAAATCAGCATTCAGGAAAGAGATACAAGTAAAAGTGGAGAAGAAATATAAAGCTGTATATTGTATAATGGTGAGTGCAAGTGAGAAGTGACTGAGGAAGACATAGAGAAGAAATGAAAGAATGCACAGTCTGAGATAATGACAGGAACTGACTTGTGCTAGGCCTTGAAAATCTTTCCGTCTGTTCATCTAGTAACAAATAACTGAAAAATACCTATCCATAAATAGCATCTATACATAGTGAAGCCCTGAGACTCAGAATGAAGCTTTAAGTGACTGCCAAGTAGAGAAGGCATTACACATCAAAGCTTGAATACATGGTTACTCCAGATCTTCAGCAGACATTGCTGGTAACCACAAAGTTTGTCTCCTAGTCTGTCATGCAACGTTTTCCAGGGACGCACACTGCAGCCACTTGAGTCTGAGAGCTGAAACAGAAGTGCCCTCAAGTATAACTTTCATATAAAAACATCATGAAAAGAATTTTTATCTTAAAACTGTCTTTGAAACAACTTTAGGAAAAGCTCTTTGATGTATTATCAACCATTCCTGTATTTTATGAATCTATTTGTTTTAAAGAAATTATGCAAGGCTTCTCAGTATTTAATTTTGTAAATACTTGTTGGGCTTTGTTGCTTGAGAAGTCCTGGTTTGTTTTGTTCACCCTTTTACACTCCTTCCTACCATTACACTGAAACAGAATCCTCATGAGGAAAACCTTTTATGGTGAGAACAGCTATGGTACTGTACATTTTTTCACATCTCTTCTTTGAAGTCATTTGTGTACTTCCACTAATTTTACTGACTGGCAGGGATGATGGCATCCTGAAGTTCAATCGTAAACACTCAGGATAGAGCCAAAGAGCAAACAGATGACAGAGCAAAGAATATGATTCAGCAGCCCTTGCTCTTAAGTGAATGATCTGATATTTTGACTCATGTAATGTTGTCATGGTATTTTCCAATGTGACTGCAGAGAACTAGTAAAGTACTCATTGCTTATTTTAGAAGAGAACTAATAATGGATGTGTTAAATAAAGCAAACTAAGCATTGCAGAAAACAAAAGATGAACTATCTAAATGTAATCTTATTCATTTTATATGTTCCAGATTCAGAACAATCTGTGGGCAGGGAATGCGGCTAGCGGTTCTGTGGTTACTTCCTGCATGCTACCACGAGATACGTCCTCCTGTATGACACCTTATTCCCATTCACCCCGGACAGATTCTGGCTACACAGGCTTTTCAAACCACCAGAATCAGTTCAGCCACGTGCCCCTTAATAATTTTTTCACTGACTCTTTACTTTCTGGGGCAAGCAATGGACACGCTTTTGAAACCAAGCCGGAGTTTGAAAGGAGGTCTTCCAGCATTGCGGTTCTACGCATGAAAGCCAAAGAGCATGCTGCCAATATTTCCTGGGCCATGTAATATAGCAGTACCCTATCTTAATTTCCTTTTTTTTTTTTTTTCCAAATAGCAAACTGAAAATGTTTTTATTTCCCATATTTAAAGGACACAACAGTAAGCTGCTGCGTGTGGAATGCTAGAAATCACAATATACATGATGTCTGCTTAAACAAATGCAATATAATATTTAACAATAAAAAAAGAATAAACCAAATAGATTTACCATGCATCAAGCTCAACAAGCCCTCTTTGTTTTGGTTTTATATAGAAATATGTTTTGTTGTACAAGTTGATGAAATATGATTATAAGACCTGCAAAAAAGAATAAAACTATTAAGAAAATACTTCTACTCCATTGGTTTTTAGCAGTACTGTATACAAAATTAATGCTTTACAAATGAGTACTTCATAAGGGAACAACTCTGTAAAGGAAAATAAATTTATTATACTAAAACCATGAAGTAAATCTCTAAGCGTACCACACAGAGAAAGAAATATATGATTGTTCATGTTGTAGGTGGAATTTGTAGACCTAACTCTCTCAGCACTGTGCTGCTGCTCCGAGCCAGCTCTGTTTTGCTAAACGCATGTTGAGCTCATTGGAGTTATATGGATGCACAATTAATATACTGAGAATAGAAACTACTTTTTTATTTTAAGGACCATTATTCTTGTTAAAGATAATGAGATTTTTTTTTTCCCAAACATATCACTAAAAGCAGGATCACAGTGTTTAATAGAATTTTTAAAGACGTGCAGAAATTATTTGAGTCAACTAGGTTTAAATGAAATCTTCAAGGTTGCAGGTAGGGTATTTTGAAACTTAGGTGATTATAAGAGAGCATGGAATAGTACTGCAGCATTTTCAACAGAATACAGATTTAGAACAAACCCACAACAACAGCAAAGTCTTACTTCCAATCCAGTCAGTCTTACTGTTTTTGTTATGCTACGATCATATTGAAAAGAAAAAAGTTGAACAAGACTTGCCAGTTTCAGTCTGTAACTGATCTCAGGATGTTATAAGAGTACTTATCTCATTTAGTTTTAGTTATAGTTTGTTGATACTTTGTGGGGTGGGTTTTTTTTTTGTTTGTTTGTTGCTTTGTTTTTTCCCAGAGGTTTCTTTTTTTTAAGACTGGTTTGCTCCCTTTAAAGTCAATAGGAAAACATCTTTTCGACTGCAGTGGCAGCAGGATTTGGCTCTTAGCTCCCAGCCTATCACAAAGGAATTAAAATGTCAGCAGACTTTCTGACATTTCTGGTGGAAAAAAAAATAGAGGAGAAGAAAAATACTTTACATCTGGAGAATTGCTATCTGCTTTGATTTACTTCTCCTCCCTTTCCCCTGTCACATTCCAAGCTCCTTTGGATGAGTGAAATGTCAGCCTCTTTGAAAGCAACAGTCAGTCTCTCAGGTTCATAAAGGCAAAGTAAATTAATTGAAATAAAGAAGGACTTGCATGGCTGTGATTAAAACAGGATACAACTCTCTGGGCACCCCCTGCTCCTTCTTGCTTTTCTCTCTGGCCATTAGTTAGGAACGGAGGGCGGATGGGGGGAGAAGGGAAGATCAGGGAAGCACATTTCATCACAGCAACTGCAGAACTACCAGTATGTGCAAAAACAAACTCTCAGGAGCCGCTAAATTGTCTCTACTTCCACTCAGGAGGCTAAATTTGAAAACAAGTATAGAAGATGGATCCATTCTGTAATCATTCAGTGAAATAAATAAAAGTAACTTTGAAATCAATGGAATCAGTTGAAAATGGCATTAAAATTTTATAGCAAATTCTTACACAGCTGATTGAAAAGGTTATCCTTTTTGCCACTAGTAATAAACTCCAAGTTTAACACATACGTATGCTCCAATTTGTGATTTCCTAATTTTATTCTCCTTCTAAATATTAACTTCAACTTTGGCCTGAAGAACTAAGATAAAGCATTCTGGCTAGAATTTATCTTCTCCTTTTTTTATGGTCTGTTTATACAGCAGTGAAATGACCCTTTTGATTTAAAGCAAAAAAGAATTTATTAGTACAGGTAAAGAGATTAGTTTTATATAGATACTTTTGCTACATGCAGAAGGATGAAAGTGGTGGAAATACAAGGGTGTTTTTAGCAGATCAAACTGTTTCCAGTTCTAAAATGTGTTTTCAGTATTTTTTTTCCATTACAACATAATCATTTTTTAAGGTGTAGCTTTTATAACATGGCAAATTGATTTCCAGATAATTTTAATTAGAATGTCATTAATGGATAAAGAAACAAAAGCTTAGCTGGCAAATTTAAAGACATTTTTATTGTTGCCTCTCTTTCAGTTCACTTATTTATTTTGATAGCACAATTTGCTATCCTTGTCTTGTGAAATCCAGAAAGAAGTTCATTTTTACAAGACTATTTATGTCAAGAGTAAAATTAAACAATTCCTGGGAATTTATTGCAGTGACAGAATGCTTGGGGAGAATAAATATCCATTTTCAAAACATTATAACTTTTTTAGATGCTTGAAGCCTCCAAAATCAAAGGGGAAAATAAAAGACTATGTCATCTTCCTGCAAATTTTAATTAAGTGAAAGGGATACAACGCTAATCAAATTTTCATCCTCAATTTTAGCAATGGAAACTATTTGTTAGATGTTACTAGCATAACTTTATGCATTAGGCAAACAGGTATTCAACCCTTCATTAAACCTGAGGTGTGATAAGTTGCAGGCCTGCATTAAGCTTGTCGTGCACTTGCAGCAGCCTCGTCTCAAAGAATGAATGATAGTCTGTTGGTTGCAGCGTTTCATTTAGCTAATGAAAAAGTATCTTCATGTTAGATGTCAAGTACTACAACAGGGTCACATTCTGCCACTTTTATTTAGTAGTGCTTTACTCCATGAGTAGATGCATTGATGTGAGTGAGACTACTCACATTGGCCAAATTGTGAATCACTTATAAATGTTTATTCACAATGGCCCCATTCATGCAAAGAGCTGCTCAGCACAACATGAGTAATCGGTTCATAATCAGGCCCAGCTTAAGGTACTATTCAGCTCTGGTAAGGATGGCAGAATCTGGCTCACGCTGGCTTAAGGCCAGACTCAGATTTTTTAACCAAGATGAGTAGCTCCTTATTCCACAAATAGTGCAAATAGAGCCAACAGGGCTCTTTGTAGGGTTCTCTTTTTATAAGAAAAGTCTAGAAAAGAGGCATTTCAGTATATGTAAATAATTTGAGCAAGATTTTATTCAAGGTAAATTATTTTATTTTCCACCGGCCTATACTACCACATTTGACAGGACTTGTGTTCTTGTGCTTTGATTTTGTCCACTTAATGATTTCTTAGCACGAGCAACTAATCTTTTTGCTGCTTCTTCAACATGTGGCAAATGCACTAAAAACAAAAGGAGGTGATTTACATAGCCTTCCTGCCAAGTACTTTAACTAATGTTTGAGATATGTGATCATCATGCAATGCTGGGAAGTAAATTTATAGAACTTCTGGGCAAAGAGTCCCTATCCTGTTAAAAGAGAAAGTGAAATATTGTTGTAATTATTGCTGTGAAGAATTTGTGATGACATAGTGCTGGACAGATTTTTCTCTTGTGATTGATTCATCAGCAATTTGAAAATGTTAAGCCTGTATTTGAAACAAATTTTTGAACAGATGCAAATTTATCTATGAAAATTAAAAGTCCTCTTTAAGATTTTTACAGACTCACATGAGTGATGGACAACACCGCACTTAAAAGCCAGTCTCCTTACCACAAAGATGGTCAGAAAAGTTTGACACAACTGAATTCTACCTACAGTTCAATCAGCAGTGTTATATACCAGAGGAATATATCAATGAAGGCACCCTTTGTTGCTGAGAATAAGCTGAAATGTACTATATTTCTAACTTCACTTCTTTACTGTCATAATATTTTACACTGTCAAGTGCTGAAAAATTCCAGTTCAATATGTGAAAGGTATTTCATTCTGCCTCTAAACTTTATGGTAAGGCCCTGAAGTATAAAATTTAACAAGTAAGACCAATATAATACATTTAATACTGAGATACTTTAGCATGATAGAAGTAAATGATTTTGTTTGTGAAGAATAAAGTATTACAGTGTGTTCAAAATGACACAAATTAATTAATATTTTATTGATACATTTCTAAATATCTGAGATCCTTCAAAATCAGAGTTATATCAGCCTGATCAGAGTTAAAACTCATTTAAAACACTTTTACTGCTAAAATTCAGAATGTTTCCAGCAGAAGTTCTTTCTGTACAAGGAACTGATTTTTTTTTCCCAGCACTTTCAAAACCAATTAAAAGGTGGCCCACTCATGTCCAGAATACACCCTTTTTATCCCTTTACAGTGATCTTTTAAGATTTGTATGGCATTAGAATGATACCAAGACATTGCGAGTTACCCAAAGCTCAGTACCCATTTACTTTATACTACTTTTGAGTAGCCTGAAGAAGCTGAAATAGATATCCACTGGTGAATTATCATATGAAACATTGTAAGTAAACATCCAGAATGAAAAGTTGTGGTAGTTGAAAAAACATATTTTAGATTTAATTTGCGTAAAATAAGCCATGCTGGGCAAGCACTGAATGTGAGGTGTGGGTATGAGAGAAGGAGTGTGCAGTCAATATAGGGGTATGATGACTGGGAATCACAGAATAATCTTCTGTGAGGAGAGTCAGGGTGCAGTGCTGGAGTAAGAAGGAAACCTAAACCCAGTGCAGCCCTCCCTGCCCTCTCTTCCCTTAGTTCTCCCACCTAAATCTCACCAGGACCTGTGAATATAAGATTTTATTTTATTGCCACCTCTTCCATCTCTATTTGCAAGGACAGTATGGATTTAATGAGGGATATAAAGAACTCAAAAAGTAAGTATTGAAGAGGCACAGCTGGTATGTGTATAGCTGTAACTGCCAATAAAAACATATTGGGAAATGAAAAAGTAATTTTGTGGAGAAACATCTCCAATAATGAAATTCATTTTTCCTTTCCCTGCATTTTTAAGGCAGCATGAGGGCTCAGTGTTAAAGCACAGTGATGGTCAGACCAGTGAGTCTACTGTACTCCTGAAGCATGGCCATTCTCCTTTGCACCACAAACTCATTAAACCTGTTACAGTGGTTACCTGCTACCTGTTACATACAAATGAAGGAACATATCACAACACTCTCACATAAGAATTATTTGAGATACTGCCATTTATTTTTACTCTATTTAAATAACAATATAAAAATTACATTGTTCCTCACCAAATCTATTTGTTCAAACATAATCCACACATGAGATTTCAATATATGAAAAAAACCCAAATGGTTGAGTCTTCATCAAAATGCACTACCTTTCCAAAGAATAAAGGCTGTTGTGAGATCTCACATTCAACAGCTCATGATCTCATGCTGCCTGCCTTCATAACAATGATTATTCCTGTAGTAATAAGTAAAAGATGAGACTAATAAATACATCAATGTATAGGTGTTAATATTGGTTAAAGACAATGATGTTCTTAGCATGAAAAACAATTTGGAAAACTGTAGGTTATAGGATCAGGACAAAAATCATACTTTCTGACATATAGTGGAACTTGACAACTCACAAGATGCTGTTATATGTGTGCTTTTCCATACCCCAGTTCTAACTACAGAAATCCTCTATAACCTAACAGCTGGCCACTTCAGCTCTCAGAAGCTGAGGCATTGATGGTTTCTGCATCTTTTAATCATGAAAAATAATTGGAAGAGGCTTGATCTTCCCTACTTTGTACTTCTGTGAGAATATCCATATGCATGTACCATAGTTTAGTACAGTCCCAGTGTCATTTCAGTTGGGCAAAGTCTTCTGCTGTAATCCAGTAGTTGCAAAAGACTAGATCCTTGCCTGGAAAAATGCTCTGTGAATGAGCAATTATATTGATGTGGAGAGGGACAACTAAAATGTTTAAAGCCTTTTCTGGTTAAAAACCAAAATATTTTTTTGTGTGTGTGTGAAATCCAGTCTGATTATGACTAACAAACTGATTATAGTTGGAATAAGATCCTAGTTAACATTTTCATAATGTTTTTGTCCTTCTGAGAAAGAGAAGGTACAGTTAAAATGAAAGTTTTCTTAAACAGTGTCCTCAAAGAGAGACATAAGTATCTGAATCTGTGTAAGACTGTATTTACTCAGGTGTATTTACTCAAATGATTTTGTTTTAATCATTAAAAATGAAAACCAGCAGAGATCTTCAACTGTGAATATGACAATATGTTCATTGCATTCTTCTTTCAAAGGGATATTAAGGGAATAACTCAGCTTCTAGTGTATTAAGAATGATTTTCTCATTAGTCTTTATAAACATTTTAACATATAATTAAATGCATATTTACATATGGAAAAATCTGTCAGATATCATTTGAACAGATAGAGTAAATAAAATACTGAATGATTTTGGGAGCCTTTTAGAAAAAGATCTGGGAGATCTGAGTTAGTATTATTTAGCAAATGCTTAAGTAATATATACAGTGAGAAAAGAAGAAAACACACTCGTTGGCTGGGATCTTATTGAATATTTAGAGCCAGAAAACTCAGTGTTGGCAGAAGGATGAAATTTCCTTAACTTTACTTAAAAATCTCCCAATGAACAAATCCTAGTTGAAGTTAAGGGGAATCTTGCCAGTGACTTCACTGGGGAGGAGAATATGATCCCTGATAAATACATAATAGATTTACTATGCTAAATCTAATTGTGCTGGAACAACATTACTTAGTTTATTTTAATGTTTTTTTTTGCTATGTAGTCCATTCTGCTATTTTTAAAACACTGAACTTTATTAAATCAGTGTTTTACATCTAATTCACTACAGTAGTTTCCATATTTGTGTCTGTTTTGTTTTTTTCTTTTTGTTTTTGTTTCTTAAGATCAGAGATACAAGAATGGACTGAGCGAAGCTTTTTCTTTTTAGGAAGACTTGTTCTAAGGAGGAGTGTTAGTTTTAGTTTGAAAACAGTTCTCTGCATATGCTAAATTGTAGTCCAGAGGCAGAGCATTAACCCTTATATAAACTAATTGGGCTAATTCTCTTCTGGAATTTAGGCAAATAATGTAGCTGAGATAAACAGAGAGTCACTTATATGTCCACATTTATCTACACTTCCTATTTATACTGCTAAATGCTTAAAACAACACTGGCCCATAAATTTGCCTTTTCATTCTCATTCTTTTGGCAGTGTTTCCTACATGCTGCACTTTTAAGAGTGCAGTTTGGTCTCCTCTCAAATAAATAAGAGCCATGGAAGGAAAAAACTGCAGCTACAAAGTAGTTCTAACCCATTAAATGCAGATGGCCCACAGGGGGTTTAATCATAAGAGAAAGAACACACATCATGCTGAAATATAGAGCTGTTTTCTATCACTTGTTACCATTTGAATGTCTGTCCCAGGAAAGTGAATTCCATATATCTTCCTGGCCATCAGTTGCCCTCTGAATACTCCTTCTCTCTCTGATGTAGTTAGATTTCCCTTTAGAACATACAGAGATGAATGAGCTCTTACCACACGTAGAAGTGAAAGAAAACATTTCTTTCTGCACCAGAACAGATGAGATTCATCATTAAGAGAATGGATTTGACCTTGTCAAGCGGACCAAAGCAATTTATAAACAAACTCCTACAGGGGAGGCTACTTTTGGCCAAGTACTATATTAGCAGTGTTTTACTTATGCCCGCTGCTACCTTACAATAACTTCACAAACAGGCTGACTTCCTGAAATATAGAGTGCTGAGAGATATCGCAGATGTACCTAGAAACACTGGGATAGCATAGGGTTACTTCCCTCCCTAGAGGCTGTAGAGAAATATGTCCACCCACCTTGCTATCTCATTCTTGGCAAAAGTTGTGGATCACTACCCAAATTAAAACTCCGTTTGATGTTTAGCATATGTATCAAATACCATGTTTATACTTCAATTTGCCATTATTATATTGTTGTTTGTGTAAACAACACCCATATGGAAGATAGTGTCCACTATGAAATTGAATGGCATCTCCCTACCAGAACACTAGCAGAAAAACAAAGGCAATTTAGTGTGTGTCTATTTCATGTCCAGTGTTGGAAAAAGAACATGGGGAGTCAATGGCTTGCTACAAAGTTGTTTAGACCAGCTGCTACTCCCATTTCTACTGATAACTCTTCTTTATTAATAGGATTCTTAAAACGCAGGTAGGAATTTTAACTGTCCTCCTCCCGTGCCTGTACCACATAAGCTTTTTAAGTGTGAGCAGTGTTTCAATAGGTATGAAAGCACAATGGCCCATATCTTTTTATCCTGTCCAATAACCATAAGAGAGGCAGAAAAATATGGATATTCAGTGTCTCAAAGACAGTCCTCTTGTGTGGGAAGAGTAGACTATGTGCCAGCCCAAGGGGGTGCCTGCATGGTAAAGTGGAGGAAAGACTCACTAGAAGTATAAGCTACATATCATCGATAAGAAAGCTTTTACTATGATTTGAAGGACATAATTCCCCATTTGTATCAACCTTAGTTGAGCCAACAGAGCTGATAGTGTTATAATCTCCTCTCTGTCTCCAAAAAAGGAATCATGGAACATTTGCAGAAGGAAACTGACCAAAATATTTACTGTTCTCTTAGACTCACTTTTCCTATGGCACCTATCCAAATAAAAAAGGTGAAGTTATTACTTACCTTGAAGTCTACAGTAATAAGCCTGTGTATAGTGATAATATTTTATTGCAGTTTTTGTTGGTACTGCTTTTGAAATCATAGGGTTGATGACTGTGAAAAGGATCTCTTTTAATACGTAGAAGCTTTAATAGACTATATGTGGAGTCCTTCAAGCCATTAAATTTCCCAAAGTGTTCAGAAAGCATGGAGCCTCCATCATTCACGGGTCTTATGTGAATAGCCAAGAGCTAGATGCGTATTTTAGCTCAGGAGAAATCTATGCTGTCCAAGTCTTGTCTGCTTCATCATAGAAGCTCTTTAATGTTCAAAAAACAAGACAACAGTCTCAACTGTGTTTCATTGCCAGAAGATAAGAATACTGACCCTCTTGAGGTCAGAACGATTAAAAGAATTTCCCAAGTCCTTAGAAGACACTATATTGCATGTATTCATAGCTGCTTAGCAGATTTATGCCTTATTCATCAGTAGGTCAAGTTTTCAAGGTCTTCTGCTATTAGGCTGATAGAAGAGGAAGGGCCACTTGCCTACTTCTTATAGCTATTATTCGTTATTCATTATTCATGCACCTCACTCGGTGTGTGCTAGGCGTTTTTGTGTCAAATATGGAGATGAGGGAGCCAATTCTGATGTTAATTTCCCCAGTTTTATTATCACATCTTCACTCTGATTTCTAGATGTGTAAGGAAGAACAGAGTCAGGACCTTGGGCCCTGGACCCAGCATACTTAGAATGAAATGTACAAGTTACAGAAAAAGGAAAAGATCACACCAAAGGACAAATGATTGAGTACTACTCTGTAACTTATTTATCTTGACTCACATTTTTTATAAGTATGCATCTGTTTACACTCTTTAAGAGGAAGATCAGAGTTCACAGAGTATTTTTATTACCCTGGGAAGAAATGTATCTTCTTTTTTTTTAAGAAGAAAACATGGTTTTCTTTTTCTTATCTGCCTTGAATGAAACAAAACCAAATCTGTCCCTATCTCCACTTTTGCACCAGGCAGGAATCATCCAAGATGAGTGATACTTAGTGAAAGCTATTCTGCTATGTCACAAAATTTCTCTAAAAGCACTAATTCATTCTGAAAACAACCCTCACAGTTTTGCTCTGCCTGAAAATTCATTAGGATATTTGTAGAGATGATATTCTGCTGTTAAATTTGGTCCTATGGATTAATGGGGTAACCACACCTCCATTGTCCTTCAGCTTTATTGATTCTGCTTGAAAATATAGCCTAGTATAAAAAGTGCTATTTTCCATTTATTCTGCGTGTCAATACTCAGTTAAGGGACCTTCTCAGAGGCAAGACTTGTTTAAACTGAAATACCTTGCTACAGAAGACATTTTATTTATTTTTACTTCACCTCTATTCCTCTTTGGCATCCAACATGCTTATAGTGTGGCTGCTACTTTCCAGTTTGAGTTTAGCACTCTTTGTTTTTATATAAAATAGTTCTGTTACATTTCCATAGTGTGCCAAAGCAAAATCAAGTTTGTTGTAACTCTTCAGGGCTTTACACATTGTTGCTTTTCTTTTGTTAATATGCAAGCTGACTTAGCGTCTCTGCTTCACCAGTGCTTGCAAACCTGTTGTACGGCAACATATATGCTCCATTTATATAGTCCTGATAAAGTATTAGAGTCCTCCCATGCAATAATTTGGCTGACCCAAAAATGAGTTCTTTTAAATTGTCTTCCTTTTTTTTTTTTTTTGTAGGATAGTATGGATTTGTACAAAAAATGAACTAGTGTAATTCATTTTCCTGAATTTTCAGCTTGTGACACCTCAAAGCAGAAACTGTCCATAATTTTATGGAGAATGATTGGCACAAACAACTACATAAAGTAATTCTTGTAGGTCACCAGATTTATGACTTCCTCTCCCTTTCCTCACTTTTAGTTCTCATTCGGAAAAAAGCTTCCATATTTGCTTCCCAGTGAATATCTTCCATCTATTCAGCTACCTGTTTCTCATTCACTAGTCCTCTTTAACAGCACACAGATTTCATTTTCTTTCTCAGCTCCATCCTTCTCTTCATTTGTCCAGTGCCTTTTTCTGCCTGCAGTCTTAATATAGTTTTCCTGCACTGCCCAACTTATTTTTTCACGTAAGTATGTGCATTATTTTCTCTTGCTGATGCTGTTTCATACGTGATTCATACTCAAAGACTTCCATTCAGTGTTTACTACAGAAGTGCTGTCAGCCTCTAGCTTTTACTAGCACCATACTCTGGTTGCAAATATATTGGTAGTGGGGAAAATCATGATAGAAGTGAATTAATCACAAGTTATTTTCCCTGTGAATTCTGGAGGAGTGAGAATCAGTGGGAATCTCTCTGGATCTGGTTAGTCCTTTATCAGCTGCCTTTCTGCAAAGTTCAGGGGGAATGAGGAAACAATAATTGATTCCTTCACCACTGCAGGAATATCTCATGAGGAGTTCCTTTACAGATTCACAGATTCACGGATTTGACAGAGTTGGAAAGGACCTCTAGAGATCATCTAGTCCAACTCCCCTGCTAAGCAGGATTGCCTAGAGCACATTACTCAGGACTGCATCCAGTCGGGTCTTGAAAATCTCCAGAGAAGGGGACTCCACGACCTCTCTCGGCAGCCTGTTCTAGTGCTCTGTAACCCTTACCGTAAAGAAGTTGTTCCTCAAATTTGAGTGGAACTTCCTATGTTCCATCTTATGTCTGTTGCCCCTTGTCCTATCGCTGGAAACCACTGAAAAGAGTCCGGCTCCATCATCCTTCAACCCACCCTTTAGGAACTTGTAAACGTAGATTAGGTCTCCCCTTGGTCTTCTCTTCTCCAGGCTAAAGAGCCCCAGCTCTTTGAGCCTTTCCTCGTAAGGGAGGTGCTCTAATCCCTTAATCATCTTAGTTGTTCTACGTTGGACTCTCTCCAGTAGTTCCCTAGTGTAGTTTACACACAACTTTCTCTTTGACTGACCAACACATGAAAAAAGTTCATATTCTGAATATGGAGAGATTAGTGGAAAGGGAGGAACTATATGCTGCTAGATGACTTATTTGGTTTTTAATATCTTGTTCATATAGAACAGATTGATTTTGCATATGTCACAGAACACAACAGTTTTCCTGGTAGTTTTAATAGCCATGATGTATCATTTTCCTTTTTTGGGGAATTTTAAGTAAAGATCCAAATCATCACATTTCTCCTTCCTTATTCTACAGATATATAAAGCTGTACTGTCCTCACACATTTCTAAATAAATAATACAAACAAGGTTTTTCAAGGTAGAATTAGAAACTATCCTCTCTATACTTAACCCTTTTTTGTTCCTTTTTCCCTACAAATCTCCCCAGTGAGTTTTACTTTGTCTGGATGATAGGAAGTTATAAGTGGCTTTCCAGCTCCTGGCACAAGACTTTAACAAACATCTGAAGCAGAAGAACCTTTCTTTAAGACTGAAGGCATCATTAGGAAACGTGACAGAGCTGTCATTCAGCTCAAGGCTTTTAAAGGGCACTCTGCTACAGGAAGTATTTCAAGATAGGACTTTAATTGTTGCTCCCATGAATACTTAATGGAAGAACCTGGCAAATATTGCTGGATCAAGATGGGAACTTTTTCAGATGGGAGTCTACTTATTAGATGATAAAAGTTATTCTCATATATGCTCTCTTTTTTCCCTTGCATGGTGATTTCTTAGGCTTCTGGTTTCAACTGAAGGTAAGAGAAGGACACCTCTCCCTAAAATACCTGATGGCTTTTTGCAAGGACAGTGTTGAGGCAAAAATTATTATATTTTTTCAAGTAGAAGAAGAAGCTGAGCCTAATCTCATAAAAAGCAGAGCCCAGTGATAATCCCACCAGTTTAAGGTTTTGACATGCTCTGAGAATTCACATACACCTTTTGCAAAGAAGTTTGCAAATCCCGAAAGTTTTAGCTATGAGCTATGCTTTGTGTTGCTGAAACCTAGGGAGAAGGTGGCCTTTAAGGACATGCCCAGAACAGAGTTCTCCACACCTGGAATACTTTAAAGTTGAAGACACAGAAATGTCTTGGTTTAGGCTTTATCTTAGATGGGGTGTTGAAGCTGTAACCTTTAGATTCAGGCATATAAAATGGCAGCTAGATGCCTAAATGTTCCACAGTTCCTATACGGATCTATCATAAATCCTTGACTCTGCTCCCAAATTCTTTTCTCTTTTGTCTCTTTTAAGTGATGTCTCTCTTCAGGTTCATGATTTGCAAAGCAGAAATGACCCTGCATACCTCAAAAAGTCTATGTTTTCCATATGTGCATTACATAGGTTTTAATATTTATTACCATATTTATAAAACGGTGTTACCATGATTATGGATATCCAGGCTTCATTTTTATATTTCAGTATTCAAAGACATAACACAATATGTTGTTGATATACTCCAAATATACAGGGAAATATTTTAACTGTCATAAAATGTTTATGTTTGAATTTTTCTACATATATTTCAAACAGTATGTCAAGTTCTCTGCAGAAAGTTTAGTGAAAGACACTAAAATGCAGAAATTGAAACTATGTGGCTTTTTCAAGATAAGTGATACAGTAAAGTGTTGATCAGTCAAAACCACCTGAATCTGCAACATTTACAAGCCTTAAAGTGGTATTTGCATCCAATTTCAGTAACTAATCTTCGTTTCTGACTTTGCGATAAAAATATGTTTTTTATTTTTCAGATTTTGAAGAAGCTACGGATAAATGGTGCAAGCAATTATAAGTGATGGGTGAAAGATCAGCAGTTGGCATTTGCTTAGATCAGAACACTTGGTACATATTATTAACATAGACAAAATTTTAATGTCATAGTGTTGGTTCTCAAACTATTACTAGCCACTGGATTTCACCTCCTTCCCTTGTTGACAACCGTGTTGTGTGTAGACATCAAGATGTTAGCAGCAGGGACCTGCAAGGGAGACCTCTGTGGGAGGAGGCCAGGGGCTGTCCTGTGCTGAACTCATTGCAGGACACAGCTGAACCGAGTGGTGAAGTTGGTGGAGCCTCTGAGAGAACATTTAAGAAAAAGGCAAAACTGCTGGACAGAGAGAGGAGTTAGCAAAAAGAAACAGTGGAGGGAACACAAAGATCAGAGGAGGAGGACAAGAAGTGGGGGGCAGCGAAGGTGCTCCAGGCACCATCACAGATATCTGCGGCAGTCTGTGCAGGACCCACATAATGGTGGAGTAGTTGTTTCCTGAAGAAACTAAGGCCTGGAGGGAGAGTCCATGCTGGAGGAGGGTAGAAGTGTGATAGGGAAGGGGTGGCAGAGAGGAACTGTTTGTGTTGACCATCACCTTTCCATCCCCCTGTGCCACTGTTAGGATGGGTACGGAATTTGGGAATGAAGGGGCAAAGCTCGTCTTGGTGGAAGAGGAAGGAAAGTTATATTAATATTTGTCTTTGTTTCTCACTACCCTAATCTATTTTAACTGGCAAAAAATTAAATTAATTTTCCCCAAGTTGAGGCAGTTTTGCCCATCACAGTAATTGATAAGTGATCTCCCTGTCTTTATCTTGTTCCATAAGCTTTCTAATCCTTTTTTATCCTTCTCTCCTGATGGAGTGGGGTGGAGTGGGGTGTGTGGGAGTTTGGCCCTTAGTTAAGGTTAACCTGCCACAACAACCAAATCGGTTCTGGATCCCAGAAAAATTGGTCTGGCTAAGACATGTCCAGTCATCAATCTGAAGATTTCACATGATTAAACGTCTGCCACTGCTCTTGAAAGATTTGTTCCACTTCTCAGTCCTTCCCATTGTGAAAAGTTTTTACATTGTTTCTCAAAACAGTTCACCAGTCCTAGTTTGCAAAAATACCCACTTTTTTGATAGGGGAATTTTGGACAATTTGATGACCACATCTAATTTCCATTTATGGTGCATTGGATAGAAAAGGGGCTTTAAAAGTCTGAGTCAGAGTCTGCAGAATGGGTCTCTTATTTTGAGTTTAATGTCACATCTTGGAAAAATCATCTCATAGTTTTACCCTTTTACCTTTGTTTGCAGTATATTGGAAATCATTGACAGCAGTTACAAGTACTTACATTGCAAAGCACTCATACATTGAGAAATAAAACTGCTCCAAAAATTTGCAGGGATGAGGAAGATAAGAATACTGCAGAACCAGGTCTTTGATGAGTAGACTGCACTACTTTGAACATCCAATCGGCCATAACTAGAAGTACAGTATTTCCTCAGGAGCCGTTGAATAAAAAAATAACTAAATACTGTAAGGAGCAAAACATGCACTGTAAAAACATAGCAATCATGCAAGAGGGAATACTAAGAACTATCCCTTTTGTGAATGTTATTTTCTACCCTACTTCTACATGCTAAACATTTTCTGTAAATCCTAACTGCTTGTGTGTGAGAACACACATAAAGGATGTTTTCCTGATGCATTCCCAAGTGCAATGGATAAAAGGTGAGTTAAGTGATGCTTTTCAGCTCCTGTGATGGGTAGTCCGTAGAGATGTATCAATATACCGTTGTTAACCTCTTATACAGAAAATAAGTGTGACAAGATAAGGAAGCAGCAATATTATACAGTGATATAAAAGAATAAATATTTCTGCTCAGGAAACTTCCACATCAATGGAAAGTAATAGTCTCCTCAGATACTAAAGGAAACTCCTAACCTATTTCACCTCATTGGCTGTAAAGGAAGCCTAGGAAAGCTTCCCTTGCCCATCTGAAGTTAGTTTTTGTGAATACTTTTCAAAATTAATGGTATTACTAAAGCCTTCCCACTGGCTTACTAGACAAAAGGTACATATATGTTTCTGGCCTTAAGGCATGGGAATGAAAGGTCATTGAAAGGATGGCTGCTGGTATAAATTAAAGACTTTCCAGATTTGCAGTGGCTTACTGCAGCCCATCCTTGGCTTCACTTAGGGCAAATCCTGCCTGAACATCCTAGTTGCCTTCTATGATGGAGTGACTACATCATTGGACTGATGGAGAGCTCTGGATGTCATCTATCTGAACTTCTGTAAGGCCTTTGACACTGTCTCCCACAACATCCTTTCTGAATTGGAGACATCTGGATTTGATGGGTCGACCGTTCCGTGGATGAGGAATTTGTTGGATGGTCACCTCCAGAGGATAGTGGTCAATGGCTCAATGTCCAGGTGGAGACTGGTGACAAGTGGAGTCCCTCAGGGGTCTGTATTGGGACCAGTATTGTTCAATATCTTCATCAATGACATAAACACTGGGATTGAGTGCACCCTCAGCAAGTTTGCAGACAACACCAAGATGAGCAGTGTGGTTGGCATGCTTGAGGGACAGGATGCCATCCAGAGGATGCTGGACAGGCTCAGGAAGTGGATTCCTATAAACCTCATGAGGTTCAATGGCCAAGTGTAAGGTCTGGTACTTCGGTCGGGGCAACCCCCGGTATCAATACAGGCTAGGGAATGAAGGATTTGAGAGCAGCCCTGTCAAGAGAGAAGGACTTGGGGTGGATAAGAAGCTGGACGTGAGCCGGCAATGTGCTCTTGGAGCCCAAAAGGCCAACTTTATTCTGGGCTGCATCAAAATAAGCGTGGCCAGCAGGTCAAGGGAGGTGATTCTGCTCCTCTACTTGGCTCTGGTGAGACCCCATCTGCAGTACTGTGTCCAGCTCTGGAGCTCCCAGCACAGGAAAGACATGGACTTGTTGGAGTGGATCCAGAGGAGGGCCAGAAAAACAATCAGAAGGCTGGAGCACCTGTCCTGTGAGAACAGGCTGAAAGAGTTGTGGTTGTTCAGCCTGGAGAAGAGAGGGCTCCAGGGACACCTTGCTGTGGCCTTTCAGTACTTACAGAGGGCTTATAAGAAAGATAGAGGACAAACTTTTTAGAAGGTCCTGTTGTGATAGGACAAGGTGTAATACCTTTAAACTAAAAGAGAGTAGACTAGATATAAGGAAGAATTTAATTTTTTTTTTACAATGACGATGGTGAAACACGGGCACAGGATGCCCAGAGAGGCTGTAGATGTGCCATCCCTGGAAACATTCAAGGTCAAGTTGGACAAAGCTCTGAGCAACCTAATCTAGTTGAAGATGTCTCTGCTCATTGCAAGAGGATTGGAGTAAATGACCTTTAAAGGTCCCTTCCAACCCAAGCTTTTCTACAATTCTTTTCTATGATTCTGTCTCAAAATTAATATGGGCAGTAGGGAAGAATATAAAGTGAATTCTATGCTGTCTCTGTCTGAGTGCTCGGTTGTTGCCTAGGTTGGGTCTCATTACTCTGAGTCTCTGTCAGGGGTCAGAGTAAGTCTGGCTCTTCTCGCCACACATGAATCTGCCGCCTCTGGATCTTTCTTTTGTAGTGCTGCCCTCTCTATTTTGTGGAGCCACATATAATGATTGAGATGAGAAGCAAGGAAGGAAATAAGGAGACTATGTTTTATAAAAATGAAATACACAGGTCCACATATATATAACATATATCACAAAAATTATGGGAGTTACGTGGTTAAAGCCCCTAAAAGTCATTATGTTCTCCTACGGCAAGAAAGTTGTCTTCCTCCTACCCCTTAAGGAGAAGGGAAACCCCTCTAGAGAGGTCATCTGTGATGTTCATTATCTCTGAAATGCAATTATTTTATAAATCAGGTTCAAACAATGTGGAGTACACAAATGTATGCAAACCTCTGAGGGCAAGTATGTGGAAAGGTTCCTCCCTCTTCCTACTTCCTTCTCCCTCCCCACAAGCAAGGCTTGCAGATGTTTTCTTCTGCTCTTTATTCTTTTGTTCCTGTTTGGCTGTGACCCTTACTCCCAACTGATCCCTTTTTGTCAAACTTTGTTTTTTCCTGAGCCTTTGATCCTGTGCTTTGACTCTTGCAATAATGAACATGACACTATTACTTTGCTAGATTCATTTTATGATTCTTTGCCTCTCAGAGTTCCCATGAACAATAATATGCACTTCTTCTTTTGTCAATGTCTTGCAGAAAAAGAGGGGGGTCTCAAAAAACTGCCACCTTGCCTAAGGATGGGTGAAATATAACCTTTCATATGTAGATTAAGTACTTGGTATTATGCATTATAACTATACATTTGGTTGTCCAGTCTATCGTTGTTTATATTTTTTCAGTTTCCCAGCTAGATAAAACTAGTCAAAGGTTAAAAAAGATGCTAAAAGAACCAAATTTAGAAGACACACAGCAGACAAGAGGCTAGGCCTCCAGAATTGGGTCAGGAACAACAGTTCCTTGTTCGCAGAAACAAATATTGCCTTATGCCAAAACTATTCTCAGGTCTTCCGATGCTTTTTTTTTTAATGATACCTGTTCCCAGACATCTCAGTTTAATTGAGAGAAGTGGAAGAAAGAGGATCTCTGTCTTCTTCAAGGAAAATAAATGTGGCTACCCAGAAAACATTCTAGTTTTTGTAGTTGAGTATTAGTCGTATAGTATGTAACATATGCTGCAAGAATATCATAAACCATGAATCTAAACCAACAAATCTAGTCCTTACCAGCAAACTAGTAAGGTTTTCCTTCATGAAACTGTGATTCAGATACATATATTGAGCAGTATACATGTGTAACAATAATCATAGAAAGTACAGCTTGAGAGAAACTGCAAGCATGATTTTTCATACACCTCCTTTCAACTGCTCCAGTGATTTACTAGAATCTTAAAATTGGTGGCTTGCCTTTGAAGTAAGGTGACTCTTTAGTCAACACACAGCTGATCAAGGAGGCTGTCTCTCCTTTGCAACAACAGTGAGGAAGTTATTTAAGGTTACTACTGTCAGCTGCACACAGATCTTCAGACTATTTTAATTTATGTCATAGTCAGGCAGGCCCCAAGCTGTGCTCAGATGATCAGAAGCAGCAGTAATAACTTGGAAACAATATTTTTTCTCAAGTCTATGTGCTAAGTACAACTCATCTGGAACAGAGGGAATCAAATGCGACCGTTGTAAATTGATTCGGTGAAATAAGCAATCTTTGTGAAGAGAGATAAGGGAGGTGATAGTGGCTTGGACAGTAAATCATTGAACACAGATATTTATGCCCACTTTTTTCTTCTTAAATAAGCACTATTCAAAAGCAAAAATCTAGTTAATAACTATTATGTGGGGTCAGAAGAAAAAAGGAAAAAGTCTGGATAGGAGAAAAAAATTCAATAAAGAAAGGTAAGTAGAAAAGAAGGAAGGGAACAAGAGTCTTCTGCCTTGTTCCATATTTCTAAAATATCATATTTAAAAAAAAAAACAAAACAAACCCAAAATGTGAAAGCAACACCAAAAGGGAAAAAAAACCAAACCCATAGGATCAAATCCATATGAAGAAAAATACCTTTGGCAGACAGTAAATCAAAATTGCCCAAGCTGATTCCCTCAAAGACTAATTGTATACAAAGTTGCATGGAATCAAAATGAATGCTAGTGTTATTTGTACTTTCAGAGTTCACACTGGTTGGATAAATGTGAACTAGCTGAACCCCAGATAATTCCATTACTCTGTCTCTGACCCATTACCGCTGCAAGTGATGTGCCCAGCTAGCAGTGCTGGGAAAGGCATCTAGTGCTTTGTTCTCTAGTGATTATCTTCCTGTAATTTCATACTTGTGTTTCCCAGATATATGCAACAGAAAATAGACTAGTGCTTGTTGCAGAGCTGCTGGTAGAAAACATTGATTTATTGACAACATAAATAAAAAGTCCTGCTGGTACATTGGCTGACAGCTGGCTGTCTTGCGTAGGTAAATGAAGGTTTTCGTTGGGTAATAAATTCAAGAGGCATGTATACTTAAATCATGATGTTGAATGTTGAACCATTTCCATACTATAGGACAAACACACACATTTTTGTTACATTTTAAATCCTAGATAGCCAATGTTTGGCTCTAGTTCAGAAATTACCTAAAGTTTAGAAATATTCTGAAACTTTATATAGAAATTGACATGAAGTAAATGGGGGAAAAAAGCAATTAAAACTGCATATTTGTAAGTAAACTTCAGAAAAATGTAAGCATGTTGTGGTCTGGGGTTACTTACTTTTAAAAGAAGAAATTTTCTAAGTACTTACATAGACTAGTGCCAGATAGTAAGTAGTCCACAGATTTATTCTTCTGTTGCACCTGTAAAAACAATGAAAAATATTTAAATACAAGAATATGGAATAGAGCATCCTTGAAATATTCAGTGCTTTTTAATGGAGACATGACTACAAGATAGAAACAGAAACAGAAACAGAAAAGGTTAAATTCTGACTTAGAAGAAATCAAAGAAAAACCTTCCCCTGAATTCTAATATATTTATTCTCATTCTGTGTCACCCCGACTATCCAAATGAAAAAAGTTTTGCATTTCTATTACTTTAGGATGATTTTCTCTCATGCCCTGAAATTCATTCTAATGTTATTCATTGCAGATTTATAGCTCAATCAGCTTTATAATAACCTCTTCTTTTATAGGTGGACTTTTTTTGAACATTATGAAATATATTCCACCTCTTTCCTTTTTGGTTGGAGCTTTTTTCCAAATCCTGCTAACTTTTCCTTAAGATCTACAGAACATGGATTGCATTTCACCGCTTAACTTAGATTATGCACAAACCACTTGCCATTCCCAGATGATACTCCATTGAAACAGTTTTTCAAGGTATGACTACACATGTATTGCTTGTCAGTGAAACAACTGAATACCATTATTTGAAGTCCTGGAGTTCAGAGCTAACAGCTTGTGGGGAGCCATGGTAGTCCTGCTTCTCATGCAGTTCTCTTTTAAGGTCTACAGTTTGATGATCCAGTTTTTTAGCTATTGGTATTGGATCAAAAACACCATGGCTACACAATGAAAAATATTTATCTGATGTAAATTTAGTTTATTTATTTAAATTTAATTGCTCAATTTTTTTTTGCCTACTATATTTTTTTTCCTTACAAATACCTGTAAGGTTGCTTTGTAAAGTATGGTTCACACCAGCAATGTAAAGCATATCAGCTTTGTCTGTATGCAGGCTCTTCCTCTCAAAATACAATCCTGTATTTATTCTGAATTAAGATCATGACAGCGTAAATGACACATCATAAAATCACACTCTATTTTTTTCTTTAAATTATTTATGTGAATATATCATAAATATTGTCATTGTTTATAAGTAGTCTTATCTAGGTAGAAGATTTTCTTCAGTCACTTCTTATGTGAGAGCAGGCATATTTATTGGTATCCTGGAATTAAGTCAGAGCCCTTAAAGTTAGATTTAGAAGTCCAGGCTTTTTAGCTTAAGCTATAACAGACTCAAATCATTTGGTAGAGTCTAGACAATCTTCTAGCATACATTTATCTCTAATTTACTTTTACCTGCTCCGAGTGCTAGTGTGTTTGTTTGTATTTTTAAAATATTCTTCTATTTAAAATTGTGATCCATGATTTTCCTTTTGAGGAGAGTGTGCTTGAGACCCAGTATGTAAGTTTAAAACTTCAAGATGTATTAACAATCTAATTTCTAAACAGTGTGCTTATGAAATTATCACGTTTGTAAGCAGAGGTGAAACAAAACACATCCAGTCCTGAATTAACTGGAAATTCCATCCATAGAAAAACAGTTTAGAGCTTACACTTCCTTGACTTGCATCTGATATACCCATTAAGCTTCCCACTGGTTATTAGATAATAAATAATTTAAGATTTTCTATATATAATAAATATACAACAATAAAAAAGATTTTATTTTTTAAATTATGCTATAATTGTCAATAAGTTCAAATTAATGTTGAAAAGTAGAATTTTTCAATTCTATATTCTCAGAATTGATAAGACTATTTAGTTAATGTTTAGTTTTTTCTCAGTACTCATGGAAATTTAAGTTAGAAAGGGAGAGGAGGAAACACAGGCAAAATTCTGCCTTTTTCCTGGTAGAGGCACGCAGGTATGAGATGCAGTGTTCAGTTTGGGCTGCTACCAGGTTCATCTTCATATCCAATAACTTCAGTGGACAGAACATTTGCTCTATCTTCTTCCATTGATAGTAGGAATTAGGTATCACCTGTATACGTGCACTTAAAAGTTTGCAAAGGTGAAGGGATGCTTTTGTGAATTGCCATTTCAGAAATAAGCTAAAACTGTAGGTCCTGGTCAGTATAAAGCAGGAGTTGACAAAAGTAAAGCAATCACAAACATCACTCTGGACAGACTTTTCCGGCCTTGGCAAGTCGGAGATGGAAGTAGCTCTAACTTGAGTCAGTCAAACTTTGTCTAAGGGAGCGAGTATAAAACTAATAATATGTTTTTATTATGAAATATCTGAGTTTAGAATTTAACCAGAGACATGGTCTTGTATATGACAGAAAAACAGATAATATATTGCCAGAAACTGTTTCATTGGGAACAGTTAATTTGGAGCAAAGGAAAATTTCTTGTACTAAGGATGACACCTGAAACAGAGCCCCTATAAGACCCATGGTGACTATGAAGTGGTGTTATTCCAGCATGAATCTCCAGTTTCACTATGACATACATAAACATTAGTATTTCTGCTCTTTGACATATTCTGGAACATGGGAGAAAACACCGCATTCACTCCAGGAACATGTTGTTGGTGACACACTGATGCTCCAGGTCCAGTTAAGCCACTTCATGAAAGGCAAAATGCTCTGCCACTCAGGCTGCATTTTGAATTCTTGCTGTATCTGGGTGATGGATGAGCTGTGTGCAAGAAATGGCATAAACACCTCTTAAAAAACCACAGCTGCACTTACATCAGAGTCCTAAAAGGGAAACCAAGAAAAGAGAAATCATGAAAAACTGAAGAAAAAAGAAAAATGGGTCCATTTATATTTGCAGAGGAAACAATTTTAAAGCACATATAGAATGCTAAGGTAAAGCAGAAGTTACTGAGAGTTGTATTTTCTGAAATATTTCTGAAGGCTCTCAATGTCTCTTTCTCATTATGACCTATTCCTTTTGTGAATGTATTTTTTACTTGGATTTCCATGGAATGGTTAAGTTGGGATCAGGATTTTTTTTTCCTTCTTGGACCACATGGAAGGGTAGAATTCTTGTTCTAAAGCTTTTATACTCAAATTGTTCAATCATGCAACCATTAATGCACAGGCAAAGAGATGTAACTGTTGATGTATCACAATTTCAAATATCATGTTTGCTTAACTGACACCCATAAAATTTCATTGCTCCAAACACATTTGTAATTGCAGCCATCACTAATTCACACATTCTATTTCACTAGCTGGAAATAAAAGTGTTTTTAACGGAAGACAAATAACAACTGGAGCAATTTCCTTAGCAAAGTGATAGGTTCTGAATGCACTCCTGAAAGCTGCTGTAACTCAGATAGATGCTACGTATTTAGGACAAGTTAGTAGATGAGTTTCTATTGTGTGTATTTTTGCAATCATCACAGGTGATAACTGACTTTAAGATACACAGAAGAGAATGCTTGAAGGATGGATGCAATGTCAGTTTTATTTTCTTTTCAGTATGTTCATATTTATGAACTCTGTTTCTTGTATGTAGTTGGTACATCTGTGCCTAGCAAATGGAGAGGACCATAAAGGCAATTTTGTAACTAAGATCATGCTTTTCCTCCTTTTATCACTCTGACTTGGGTTATTTTTCTATATTTTAGTACTTGTATAGGTGCACCTAAAAAAAAATGGGTGGCCTCAATACTGATACAGTCAATGCCTTAAATATGCCGTATTTGTGCTACTTATTTTTAGTAAAAAAATTACCTTTAATTGTCTTATTTTACAGAATAAGTACAGCTCTTCAATGAGTTTCTTCTGTGGAATATTCTGTTTACTTAGTTTAAATTCATTGTCTTTTTAACACACTTGTTTCTGTACCAAGAATTTAGGTACACCCACACACACCCAAACATACATATACTACACAAAGACAGAAGTTTTCATTTTATGTGCAGAAACATCCATCTTGCTAGTCGTGGAAGGGAAGTCTCCCAGGAGCTCATTCCAAATGCAATGTCAAGTTTACAATAAACAGAATAATTGCACTGTTTACAGGATTTATTTTATTACTATACTTGTGATTGCTGCAATTGTAAATAAATGTGCTCCTTGCCACAAATTTATTTTGTTTTCCAGAAAGAAGGGCAGATTTGCTTCCTTTCCCTGCAATTATAATAATGGGCAATATATGTTTGTATTTAGGTTTCTTTAGCCAATGTAAGCCAGACAGCCAGGCAGCTGTTGATCTTAAAGGATTATCACAAAACAAGTTCACTTAGCTTTAGATTGTAATTTATCATTCGAGACAAAATCCTGATTGTGTTTTTAAAACAGTTGCATTTAAAAAATGGCAACTCCAAAGTATATACAATATATGAAAAATGTTGTACTCTTTCATGAGAAACAGCATGAGTCCATGGTGATCATGTCTGAACACTTAGTTAGGCTATCAAGATAAACTCATGCTCATATCAGCCATATAGCAATTGAACACAAAAGACCAAAATGTGTTGACAAGAAAGCAAATTTTCTCCTGGAACTTCTGGTTGCCTTGACTCAACCAAATTGATTTTGCACCACCTCTTCCCCTAGAAACTGGAGGTAAGATTAAGACTGTATAATGGTTGAAGGACCTTCCCAGGGCCCTTGATGGCTTTTGGATATCAGTAATGTAATTTTATTTTCCTAAGAGTCTGATTCAAATCTGAATTAACCTATATATAAATGTACCAGTAATGTAAACAGATGTACAGTCTACTTAAGGAACTGTTATATTATACTCATTTTGTGCTCAGTTATTTAGGTAGTAGTTTCTCAGGTGGAATTATTTGTTGTTTCGTCCTTCAGCATCAGCAGATACTATGGTACTACTGGAAAATTGTCCCAGTGCAGGATAGTCCCTTAGCGCAGAAACAAAAAGAGTGAGAAAGACATCTGTCCTCTGCCCACCTCTGTCCTAGTTTAATAGAGTGACAGCAAAGAAATGTTCCCATCTTGTGTCAGGCCCGGCTACAGTTTTGACTTCCTGATACCTTTAGTAATTAACGTAATCTGAAGCAGTATAAGGATTTTCAAATACAGGACAGGGGCAAAAGCCTCAGATCAGTCCACTGCAAACACACAAAGATGTCATGTTATGGCAATGGTTTGTCCAAGCCCAAGAAATGGAAAAAAAAAAATATTGGATATGGAAGGTTCTAGTATAGTTTCAAGATGCAGATAAAAACTTCTTATTTCAACTTATGTAAAGACTGGAGATCTTAATGCTCTCTTACCCCAGAGAAAAAATTTTACTTAAAGTTTTGAAATATTTTCATGTAGTTAGTTTCCTATAAAAAAATCAAGAACAGGTTTGGCAGAATTGATAAAAAATTTATTTTAGCAAATATTTTTATGGAAAGACCCCAAATAAATCTCAAGTAAATTTAAGACTCAAAATTTTACTATTTTGACTTCAAGTACATTTCAGTGAAGAAAATACACCCATTTTAATAAAACTCAGAGAGTTCAAAGTTTGTTTGTCATTACTATTTCTTAGGATGAGTTGAAAATATTTTTTTGCTATATTTTCACTCTATCAGTCAATAAGAAACTAAATTCTTGCTGGAATCTATTCTGGCCTGATTTTAAATGCTTTTAAAAGGTACATTTCTTGTCATAAAGTACAAATGGGTGAACAAAAGGGAGAAACAACACAAAAAAATTGTAGTTAGTTTTTTTAATTTTAAGAATGAAATTATTAAATGTACAGTACACCAAGCATTTTGTTTTTAGTAGTCGATCTCTCTTCTGTACAGAAAACCTGAACAATGTTCTTATTCTGCCATTTGTACGTACCCATCAGTCCCTGTGTCTCAAGCATTTATAAGTATCTGTCATCACTTTCCTCTGAAAAACCTTTACAAATAAACCATTTGGTTTTTCACTATTTGATAATGAGTAAATCCTTTGATATTGTGCTAGTACACAACACAGGACATCATTAGCAGAGGAAAGGAGTCAGCAATAAAATCAACTGGAGATTAAGCTAATTCACAAAACTTCAGTCCCTGTCGAGTATAGTGTTAAGCATGCTTGACTGCTTCATTCAATAGTACAGCTATTGATGGGGTCCCAAAACCCTAGTTAAGTTTTTATAAGGCTTTTCACTAGAGAACATAATTGTTATTTCCACATACCTACATTCAATTTTCAGGGATTAGTTTAAGTGTGAATTCTCAGGTATTTCTTCCAGCTGTCTCCTGTCAACCCATAATCCCGTATACTGAGTTCTGTCCCTGCAGGGTAGGCACTTGATCCTAGGGTCAAAGGTCCTTTAGCTCTTGACTAATGCACCTCATTAGAGGAGGAAAGCAGAATGTCTCCAGCAATTGAAATGTCATGAGAAGTAACAGAACTATATATTTTTAATCATGTTAAATAGGTTTGTTTTATTTTAGACACGACGAGAGGAAAAAAGCTGAAAGCTTTTAATTTATAACCACTGGGAGCACCAAGTATCTAGTTTTGCTGTGTATCCAAGCATGATGCAGGAGCGTGCAACTAAATTGGGGAGGAAATAAAATAATTAATAGTTTAATCATGTGTAGTGTCTTTCTTTTTTTATTACAGTAGGAAGCTGGTCATAAATTAATAACTATAATTACTCAGGTATTTGGACTAAAATGCTGCTTTTCTTAGTACTTTCTATGAATGTCAGGTGATAGTTTTATCCTGTGCTGAAAAAATAATCACCTCATAAAACAAGTTTTTGATTAAACAATGAAACTGGAACTTAAGTACAACTGAATCCCTAGGCAAATGTAAGCTACTATATTGTGTACAAAAATTTTGTTCACTGTAGACACAAACAAATCTCCTTTGCTTTAGAAATTGTACATGGTTAATTGCATTTGGACAAGACTATATTTTGAATGTTTTTTTTCTTTACTTTAAACTGACATCAGCAATCCTAGCTATTTGTCATCATTGCATTTTAAAGGAGCTTTACAAGATAATTACATGAGCTAACTTGTTTGTTGAATTTCAACTGTAATTATTCAATTATTGAGCCTCATTTATTGCAGTAAGTCAACCTACATGCTGGCATTCAAATAGCTTAAATGAAAGAAATGTCAGCTACAGTTGCACAATAATTGTTTTTTAGACAAAACATTTTGTGTATGGATGGAGATATAGAAAATGAAATCTTGATGTCATCAAAGCCAAAAGCACTCTCCCACTGATTTCAGAGTGGTCTCAAATGTCCTTAAAACTTGTTCCATTACACTTCTGCCTGACAAGCATTCTGGAACTGTATGTAGGATTTTCTGACTTTCCCAGACATGTTCTAGAATAGATGTAAGTTTTAAATGTGTAATTTTAATCATTAGAGGAAACAACACCACAGAGGTAGATGTGACATCATGATACAGGTTTTTATATCATGACTAAAAGGGCTTTTCTGATAGTATTTTGATGTCAGAAAAATCTTGTCAGTTTTTCTATGTGTAGTTACTTGTAATGTAAATATGAAACATAAATGTGAGACAAGGCATTTTCTTTTATTGAATTAACTGATAAATTTGGAAAATGTTGGAAAATTCAGGCACCCATTTCTTTCTTTGTTTTGAGATTGTCACATTTCTTCTATGCCTTATTTAATATCTCTCATTCTGAATAAAATGTGATTTCACACTGGTATAGATTTGGATTAGTAAGTATTTTTAATACCACTTTATAGCAAGTAAGTCTAGAATATTTGTTTGTAACATGCTCGGTTTGCTACCATTATAGATAATACATATTATATTATTTTACCTTCTTTTAAGTTAAAAGACTTACACAAATGGATGTTTTATTCTATCTGGAGACAGGGAAATGACACAGTGCATTATCTTTGGGGTTTTTTTTCTGTTTATTAACAAGAAAAATAAAATGTGAACTTTCTTAAACAAAATGGGTGTCGTCTAATCAGGTGTTTTCCCTACCCTCATCTCTTTCAGCCAGCTCTCCTTCTGCAAAAAGATGACTATTAAGATCCCCTTTCAAGCTGAGCACCAGTTTAAGCTGTGGAACATTTTTCTCTCAGTCTTTGTTTTAGAGCTTATAGCTACGAGTTTCTACCTGAGTTCACAACCCAGCTCATAAACAGTGTGTGCACCAACTACTTTCTGCTCAACACTTGGCTCACACCGTTCAATTCTCTTGAGCAGCCTACCACTTCTGTCTTTCTCCCACCAACTTCTTTAAATGAAAAACAGTGAAACTTAACAGCTCAGGGAGACTAAATCATCCTGTAATAGCAACACAGTTTAATTTGGTCTGAAGTAGTGAGTACAGAGTTACTGGTCAACCCCATGTTTGTCTCATCAGTACATATGATTTTGAAGTGTCATTTACTACAGCTGTAAACTCTAGCCTTCTGGTTTGTAAAAGTTGTATTAAACCCATCCTGCTCACTGAAGAAAAACAGTTACATCTGAGGTAGTTCTCACTATCAAATTGTTTTGTACATTTATTTTCCTGCTGGCTGTTGTTAGCTGCTATGATTTTTGCAATAAATGAGCAAAACAGCTTTGCTGGCCCTCAACCTTTCCTTTTCTGTCTTACCTATCCTAGGCTTGTCTTTAATTCTACAAACCAAGCCACACACAAAAAGCTCAAAATTTCCAGAAAAGGAACTTCTCTCAAACTGTTGTGATGATGATTATTGGTTACAGCTAGAAATAGTTACATGTATTTGGAAAGGATCAAGTATTATCATAACAGGCCTATTGCAAATAATCCACACAGAATTTAGTAATGTTATACCTCTTATGGTGCTTGAAGATAACACTCACTTTTACCTCTCATGGTAAATTCATGCTGCTGATGGTCCCGTTCTACAATCAGCATACTGTTGAAAAGTTGTCAGCTAAACACAAAGCAAAAAGGTGAAGGGAGACTTGAGGACTGACAGTGCTTTTCTGTGTCTCTTGTAAGGCTGGGAGGTTAACTTCATTTATGATGAGTAAGTGTTTCCCATGTCTGTTTATCAAGAAGGACCAAACATTTTGCATAGCAATGATATTCTGCTCTATTCAAGTTGCTCACAAAGGCATAAGAAAGTATCTTCCTATGAAGGCTACAGATGCAAAAGCAGAGTAGACTTACTCCAACAGAAAAGTAGATTGGAAACATACTTGGGTTAATAGAATACTTTCTCTCCTTCAAAGATGTTGAAAGGCACACATTTCTACTTCATTTCCATTATTGCAGTAATAAAAGGCTTACAGCCACAATAGTTAAGAAGCTATAATCTCAATATTAATGCAAAAGCTATCTATTTCATATTGCTACTGTTCTGCATCTGCAGGCTTCCTCTTATGTGTCCTGTCTTATGAACAATATGTATGCTTTTGATTTAGGAATGAATAAAATCTTAAACTCCAATGTTAAAAGGAGAAAAAAAAAAGAAAAAAGCAAGAAGTGGGGAAATGATTGAATTACATAGAACATATTTTTCTTTTAAAATGTAGTAAAAGATTCAATAGTTCAAATTGCTCAGAGGTGATCACATTTCTTTCAGAAGGTGCTCTGTATCTTGGGGGAAGTGTATGCATCAAATACTGCTGATAGTTCAGCAGATGCTTTTTTTTATTGAAAGTCACAGAAAAGAGTTGCAATAAAACCTGCATTAACAGCCAGAGCTCAAACTGAGGCTGCCTCATGATTTATGCACTCTTGCTTGGTTTTGATCTTTTAATGAATGTGACTTGCCACATTATATACCCTTCTAGGATTTTCTCCCTCACCACTCTCATTACTGTACTCTCACTGCTGACCTGATCATGCAGTTTCATATGATTCAGGAAAAAGAAAATCAGCTGGGAGAAACCTAATGAAATTTAACAAGGGCAAGTGTAGGGTGCTGCACCTGGGTAAAAATAACCCCAAGCACCAGTACAGGTTGGGGGCTGACCTGCTGGAGAGCAGCTCTGAGGAGAAAGACCTGGGAGTTCTTGTGGACAACA
>JAOXNO010000001.1:45306046-45375770 GCA_028565335.1 Limnodromus scolopaceus
GGGCACAAACTTGAGTATAAGAAGTTCCACCTAAACATGAGGAGGAACTTCTTTACTGTGAGAGTGGTAGAACACTGCAACAGGCTGCCCAGAGAGGTGGTGGAATCTCCTCCTCTGAAGGCATTCAAAACCTGCCTGGACAAGTTCCTGTGTAATGTGCTCTAAGTGGACCCGCTCTGGCGGGAGGTTGGACTAGATGATCTCTAGAGGTCTCTTCCAACCCCATATGATTCTATGATTCTATGACTATGCATGATTTTGTACTTTTGTACTGATTTTTGTGGCTAGGGCTGTGACTCAAAATGCAGTCAGATGAGTGAGAGGACTCTAGTTGCTTTTAACAGGCTTTGGATCAGGCTATGAATAACATGGTTTTAAGAGCGTATCATTTTAGATTATTCCTTGTGCATCTAGTTGCTCTTTTCAAGTGCCCTTCATCCCTACGTAAAGCTAGTCACAGCAAATAAAATCAAATAAATACAGTTTCTCTGTTCAGAATGGACAATATTGATCTTTTCCTTATTTTTAAGGAATAAAATTATTTAGGAACTTAGTCCAGAGACACTAATATATGGAGAATTCTTCAAGTACCATCCATAGGTCTTATTTACATTTGAGACTCTGTAGAATTTTTTACATTATACTTGCCTCATGAAAATAACTTGGAGTAAGAATAATTTTTCAAATGTTATTAATAGATAAAAAGTAATCCAAGGATAAATGCTTCCAGACTGCAGCTACTGTGTGTATCTAGGCTAGACATACATATCTCACTGTTTTGTTTTTTTAGTCTGACTAATTGTCTTTGTCTTTAATGACTCTCCTTTAAACGTCTGCTTTATGTTTCACAAATACTTAATCATTGCTTTTCTTCATCTATTTATTGATAGAGTTTAAACATGCACATAAGAACCAAAGTGACATTACCTGAGGAAATGTTGGGCAGAAATCTGATTTTTTCCCACCACTCAAATAAAATCTTTTCTCCTAGCTGAAGCTAACAAAAACAATCATGCCTTTGGTCCCTTGCTGTAAATGCAGGAAGAAAAGGCTGTGGAAATGGGAATTGTTAAAGTATGCATAAAATACACTTAAAAGGGGACCACAGGAGAAAACATCCCTGCTCAGGATCCCATCATGGCCTGTATGAATTGTACCAAGAAGACTAGTAAGCCTTCTCATGCAAGTAAACATTACACACGTGTTAATGGCTAGGAGAATGGTGTCTCATAGATGGAAGCTCTTACGCTCTAATGAAACACCTTTGTGTATGATGTTATGTCAATGGAACAGCATGTGGCTTTGGTACATATAAAAGCAATTATGGAAGTAATATCAGAGCCTGACTTGCCTTTTGCCATTGGTTTCAGGATTTCAGGCTCCCTAACAGCTCTAACCTGAGTCAAAACGATAGCACTTTCTTTCTTGTCATCATCTCACAATAAAACTTTCCATGTTTTTAATGGCCCAGAAGCCCTTCAGATGTGTCATTGGTATTTATATTAGAAACATTTCCATTAGCTAAGATTTTACAATTTACCTCTATTTTTTTTTTTTTTAGAAACTAGACAGTCTGGGATATTTTAAATAATAGTGATTTGGTTTCTGGTTATTTATTGACTTTTCCCATACGATGTGTCTTGAAACTATGGTATCGCATATGTCCGTATTTCAGAGAAACCCAAAAATGTAGTGTCAGATGATGTAGCTACAAAGAGTATGTTATAGTGCTAGCTTGACTGTATTGGCCACTGATAACCTGTTCCATCTGTCTTGCCTCTGACATGTTAGCCGGACAGGGGAGAGATCGTGCAGCCTCTAAAAACAGGAGTCATTATGAGAAAAAACAGCAGCCCAGCAGCAATCAGGTATTTTGTTGAAAAGTTCAAGAGATCATATTTTTTTTCTTCTTTTACCTGCTCTAATATCCATTGCCACAGCAAATATAGTATTTCCTTAGTGAGTTACAGAGGATGACTCAGTTTTTCTACCCTTCATTAGTGCAGTGGTGTTGGTTAAGATTCTTGGAGCCCACTTGGTCAGCCAAGTATCTGGGCTTGTCTCTTCCTTCTCCCATTTTGGTAGCTCCAGACTTGAACCCTGATCAGCTCTGACACAGTTACACTGCTTCAACACTTCGTACCTATCCTCCTGGTGTATCTTTACAATAAGTTTTCCTACAAGTAATATGAGCTTTCTCTCTTCCTTTTCCTTGTAAATAACTTTTAAAACATCAAGCCCATTAATGTAAAAATAGTCTGATTTGTGTACTATACATTATGTTATTCATTATATTATACAGTATGTGGGATATGTGTTCATATGTGCACATATGTATATAGTCAGTTAAGAAGGAGTAGTATCATTTGTTTATGCATATATAGGAAGTATTAATTTTTTAAATAGTTTGTGACCTAGATAATATATAAATCTTTGCACATGGCAGACTTCTCTGCCTAGGAGAATGTAAGCTTCTATGGCACAAATACTTATGAAAATGCATTTAACCTCTAGTGCTCTAATAGAGTTGGAAACACAGTCCAAAACCACTGTTTTATTGGAAATTTTCATATTGGCAGTTCACGTCATGCTTTCTGGCTACTAACCAGATGAAGTGGGAATTTGAAACAGCAGAGCAACTGTCTCAGTACTTCAGAGCTTAGCATAAAAACCCAGGGAGGGGGGAAGGGGAAAATGTTGAAAGAAAAATTAAATAAGGTATACATGCCAACTACTGACCACTCATTCATATCATGCTGTGTTTTTAGATGGTTATCCCTTTTGGTTCCCTTTTGGTTAGACAATAAAATCACTCCGTGTGTAAATGGAGTACAACCTTCCATTTCATGGAGAAAAGTCCTCTATGAATAATAAATTTTACCTCTTCCCAGGCTTAATTTCAAATTTTTCCTTCTTTCTTCAAATGATATTGAACTTAAATGCAGTTATTGGCAGCTTGTGACACTCATACTGAGCTGAATATTATTCCAGCTCTGCTATTTTGCTTTCATAGTTTCTATAGCTCATCCTGTGAATAGACCATGAAGCTTTGGGGTAATAACTTCTATTTATTCAGATGTGTTTGGTTTAGTTCCTTAATCTTCTGGGTTGAAAGCTAGTACTGGCACAGTACATGGAAGTTATCTGGAAAATGATTGTAAGCTCCTAAAAGCCATAATTAGGGCCTTACAATATCCCTATCTGTGGCAAATGGCAGACACAGCTACTGTGACATAGTGACTATGATGCCACTTTCTTTATCAGAAGCACAACAATAATATGTAGTCCTGATCACAGCCAAGGTCCCCGGACTAACCCCTCCCAAAGGTCTGGGGATGCCCAGGTAGTCCCTAAAAGCTAAATATTAGAGATTCATGAATGCAGACCAAATGGTGCTTCTTGTGTTCTTGTGCCCGTATAGAAATCATGGCCATTTCCCTGCCTTAGTCAATCATCTCTGCCACTTTTATCTATGGGCTCACAAAGACCTCAATAAGGTCTTAATAATGATGCAAGTATTGTATAGCAGCTTTTACTGGCCCACTGTGCTGCATTTCTTTCTTAGTATGTGTTCTGTTTACTTAAGGACTGCCTACCCATGAACATTAACCATTTGTGATCACATAACACCCTCCCCCAAAATGTGTGTCTAAAATTAAACTACAGATGGTGTTCACAAAGGTTAACCTTAGCCTGGGGTGCCAAATCTCTTTAGAATCCCTCCTCAGTCAATGAAAAAAGGAAATGTCTCCTTTAATGCAGTATTCCTCAATCTGTGCTCTGGGAACCAGTAGTGATCTGGAAGACATCTGATGGTAGTTCATGAAAACGTTGGAAACATTTAACCTTCCCCTGCAGAAAACACCTCCAAACTATATACAGAAATTCCTACGTATGCACACAAGCAAACAATCAATTTGGGAGATTTTAAAAGTAATAAACAAACCTTGAAAGGGCATTTGGCTGTAAATGAAAACCATTATGACAACACTTCATAACACAGTATTTCAATTTTTTTTTTTTTTTGAAGGTTTGGTAGACTTTCAATTAGAAAAAGAAAAGAACTTAGGCTAAATTTTGAGTCTTTCTCTCCCATGTAACTACACGAAGGTGTTAAAGAGACACACTTACCTTGGGTAAGAGTTGGTTCTTATAAAAGACCTTACATATTGAAATAAAATATGAAAACTGATGGCTGTAGAGTGGTGCATCCAGCACAGTACATTCAGTGGTCATTTCTTGAGAGCTCATTTACTGGATAGTTATCATTATATCATACATTTCCAGAGGATGGTTTGAAGAAGGTATTTAAAAAAAATTCAACAAATTCACCTTAAATTGAGTGACTGGAGTCTTTACTTTTTGAAATAAACCTGGTGACGTTAGTTTTCAATGCAAAGAGTTAAAATCAGAAACATTATTGAAGTCAAATAGACTTATGCCATGTCACATAAAAATATTCTAAATTGCAGCTAGTAAAAATATAATCTAATAAGTGAAATTTTTCCTTTGTTATTTTATCTGACTAAAGATTCTGCTAATTACAACAGCTTTATGGTTATTTGTATCAAGTAAAATTCATTCCCATGTGGAAGGCACCATAAGGATTTCTGCCTAACAGATGGGCTTCTCATGCTTTTAATTCCTTTCGGAAATCTTAGCTTTGTTGTGTATGAAACAAAGAAGAAGAAACTGGTGTGAAGGTCTTTTTGTGCAATCCTTTTCTGTTGTGAGCTACATGAGGGAACAAATCTGATGCTGTATGTAGCAAAAAGACTAGGTTAAAAGAAGTATCTCTTTCAATCCATCCCTTTGGGTGTTCATCATCATATTTTCTAGTTTTAAAGTAACATATTTTTCCTTGTTTGCACTCGAGATCCACTGATGGTAAATTACAATAATCTGTACTCTGATCATAAATCACATCCTAGTTAAAAGTCAGTTTCCAAACAATCTGTGGCTAGCTTCTGATCCCATCCCAAAATTTGCTCCTCAGGACATTTGTTTCTCTTCATTTGAATAATGCCAATTCATCTCATGAACTGTATTTCTTACATGTCTCAAGAGGTCTCTCACCATAAGCATTCTGAATATTCATAATTCCAGGAAAAAATAGATGCTCTATATATGACCAAAGTAGTATCTAATAGAAGGCTTTATTTTTCCAAACTTCTAGATTTTCTTAACAATGGGTAAAGGACTTAAATAACAGACTAAACATCAATTCTAAGGAACAGAGAACTGGTGACATAATAAACTGCTAAAATGTTTGCATGCTAGTTTTAAGGAACTGAGCTGTCTGACCAGAACTGTAGGCTACAAACAAATTTAAACAGTGTGGTATACAAATCACATCCCAGGATGCCTGATTTTCCACTTCAGTCACATTTTGGAGTACCTTGTGACTGTTTACTAGACAGCAGGTCCAGAAAGGGCATTTCAGGGGTACTAGGGAGTAAGCGAGGACAGCAGCTTCACAACTGACTCCTGCCCCAGCATGGAGTGTTGCTGTCAGCTGAGGATTGCACCAGGATCAAGAAATTATAAATGCTTTTCCGCTGCCTACATGTAACTGCAGAAAACTGCATATGAAATATAGATTTGTGAAGTCCCATTGTATTCTGGAGATGTTTAAATGTCTTATTTCTGCCTAGGTTTCTGATCAAAAAGTCCGTGACATTCTATCTGTTCAAAACGAGGTAATCTTGGAAGTGGTGAAACGAGTTCAAAAGTGGTGAAAAACCAGTTGGCGGCCAGTCACTAGAAGTGTCCTAGTGGCTTGGTATTGAGGCTGGTTCTCTTTAGCATCTTTATCAATGATCTGGATGAGGGGATCGGGTGCACCCTCAGTAAATTTGCAGATGACACCAAGTTAGGTGGGAGTGTCGACCTACTTGAGGGTAGGAAGACTTTGCAGAGGGATCTGGACAGGCAGGATCGATGGGCTGAGGCCAATGGGATGAGGTTCAACAAGGCCAAGTGCCAGGTGTTGCACTTGGGTCACAACACCACCTTGTAGTGCTACAGGCCTGGGGAAGAGTGGCTGGAGAGCTGCCTGGCAGAAAAGGACCCGGGGGCGTTGATCGACTATCGGTTGAAAGTGAGCCAGCAGTGTGCCCAGGTGGCCAAGAAGGCCAAAAACATCTGGCCTGTATCAGGAATAATGTGGCCAGCAGGAACAGGGAAGCGATCATCCTCCTGTATGCAGCACTAATGAGACCGAACCTTGAGTATTGTGTCCAGTTTTGGGACCCTCACTACAAGAAAGACATTAGGGTGCTGGAGTGGGTCAGAGAAGGGCAACAAAAGTGGTGAGGGGTCTGGAGAATAAGTCTTATGAGGATTGACTGAGGGTACTAGGGTTTTTTAGCCTGGAGAAAGGAGGCTGAGGGGAGACTTTCTCACGGTCTACAACTACCTGAAAGGAGGCCGTAGAGAGGCAGGGGCCGGTCTCTTCTCTCCAGTCACAGGCGATAGGACAAGAGGAAATGGCCTGAAGTTGCGTCAGGGGAAGTTCAGATTGGATATTAGGAAAAATTTTTACACTGAAAGGGTTATTAAGCATTGGAATGGGCTGCCCAGGGAAGTGGTTGAGGCACCGTCCCTGGAGGCATTCAAAAGACTGGTTGACATAGTGCTTAGTGATGTGGTTTATTTTATCAGAGTTAGGTTGATAGCTGGACTAGATGATCTTAAAGGTCCCTTCCAACTTAGACAATTCTATGATTCTATGATAGCCCTTTCAGAAAAGAGCATGGAAAGCAAAACATTGAAATCATAGAATTATTTTTCAAGGGGTTGACCAAAACTCAGTAATTTCTTAATATTTCTTTTATGTGATTACCTCCATTTATGGAATGAATATGAAAACACAGTAATTTTGATGAACTTGTTTTTAAGGCATGAAAGAAAAATCCAATATAGCCTCATCTAGTTTCTTTGTATAATTTACAACAAATTTATATTTTTGAAAAGTATAATCAAATGGTTATGAGTAGATATGTATAGCAGAAATGCATATGAAAGAAAGTTCCACCATTTTTCGTGAATGTGAATATTTCATTATACTTTTGGGACCTTACCAAAGGCTGGCAGGAGAATGAAAATGCCATCTTGCAAATGATGTTTTGAGGTTGCTCTGACTAAGCAAAAACTCTCTATTCTTCTATATACTCCACAAACAAAATGGCTATGAGCAGGTAAGTTTTATTTTCATTCAGTCAAAATGTTTTATTTGAATTTGTTTTGTATGTTCCATCACAGCATGGAAAGGTCCAACATGATGATCACTCAAACATAAAAAAAATAATTCTGAAATAACGGTGGTAGAATATTTAACAAAACTTTTTAAATATTTCTTTCTGGATTTTGATATGCTTTTTCTACAAAATTAACACACTTCTGTGAAGCATTTTCATTTAAAAGATGCAATTTTTAATGTAGAAAGATCTAGATTTTAAAAAATACATTCTTAACTTCTGGCTTTTCAGTTGGCAATAGTATTTTTGTCAAAGATCTTACAATTTATAATCACAGAGTAATCTTTATCCTGAGCAAAAATTGCCTCCTGAATAAGAATTTGATTCCAAACACACTGAACATAGCTGCTGGGAAATGGGCAAGTATGAAAAAAGGATTATTATCAGAGAAATGAGATGAAGAGACATTATAGATTCACCTACATGACACAGTGCAGCACTGTGTAGAAATATGTGATTTAGTTCTCAGTAAGAAGCAGGGAGATGAAAAACTGTTTCTTTGAAAAATTCCCAACTGATTCTACAATGAAGTCAAACAGTTCACTTATCATAATGCTATTATAGTACCCTCTTCTAAATGAAGATTAATAGCAACATGTTACATTTGTCCCTAAATATAAAGATTTCTATTTAATAAGCTTACTGTGAATTATAGCCTCAGTGCAACCATTTTCCCCGTGTCTTCAAAAATGTCTATCTTTATTGGCTTTTAGTTGTAATCCAGGGCAATGTCTCTCTTGCAGACTGCGTGCATTTTTCACAAACATGTCAACATGCACTCCTCAAGAAGGACATTGTTTACTTTGGATAAATCTGCCTTATGAAGGATAAAACCATTCTTTGTGAACACTTATGAAGGACAAGAGTGAGTGTGCTACTTATGAAATGTTTCGTTATACAGTATGTGGTCTCCATTATATAAATAATTCGTTCCCCCTCATCTACTTCTCTGTGGGAATATTGAATAAATAATTAAAGGGAAAAAAAAGAGTAGGAAGAAATAAGTATAAACAATTTGAAAGATGATTCATAAGTTGAGCTATGTTTAATTGTATTTCCTACTGAAACATCAAAGTACTTTTGGTAATATGAAATATATGCACCTTTCCAAGATTTTATATTTTGGCTCTCTTTAGGGTGCTGATAATTATACACAATAACTTCATGGAAAATATCCCCAAAAGCTTTGTTTAGTGTTTATTTTCACAGAGCAAGGCACCACTTCTAACCTCTTTTTTTAAAGGGTTAGTTCTTTGCTCTTTGTTATGAAAGTCTAGTGAGAGACACTGCTGAATCCACAGAGTATGTAAATGCTTATCAGAGTCACATAACTTTTCTATTTGCTGCCTTTATGAGGCTTGTTAGCCACGAGAGAGAGAGAAAAAAACCAAACCACCAAAAAACCCCACAAGAGGGGCAAAGAACTAATGAAAATGACTGCATTTTGGCTGTTCTCTTTGAGAATTATTGAACACCAAAATAATTGGGTTTTATTTATATTACAATAATGTCTGGAGGCCCTGATCCCCGATTCAGGGTAACATTTTCTAAGGTAAGTAGTGCAACAACTATGGTCATAAAAGAACGAAGGCAACAGTTTCTCACTTTAGGTCTGTAAGTTTAAATTTCAGGTACTTGAAGCCTAGCTCAGATGTTTTATTGCCCTAGTAAACCTTGATTGCCTGTACTTCTGCTGCTGGATGTTTGCAGAACTTCCCCAGCCTTGCCAACACAGAGGTGATATTGCATACATAGGTACACCAGGAATCATGATATGGACTTTCTACTGCCTACATGTCCTGGTAGGCCTGATGTAGAACATAGTTCTTGTCAAATAAGAGGAGCACTCCTATCAAATCTGGACTGACTAGAACCAAGACTGAGAAAGCAACGTCTTCCTCCACTCTCCTTTGAGAGCTTCAGAATACCCATACAGCTTCCTAAAATAGTGAAAAGATGAAAAAAGCAGGAGACTGACTGTTATGCATAAATCACCCATTATCTTATTGTCTTTATCTGAGGATAATTTCAATGACAGAAACCTATGAAAAATCATCAACAGGACGGAATAACACACTTCCTTTTTTTTTGCACATCTTCCTTGTGCTGCTTCCACACTCATAGAATGAAACTGGTTAGCATTTGTTTGGGCTGGCTGGAAGAGAGTGACTGAAATATTCTGAGATTTTAACCATTGTTTTTGTTCTACCTGAAGACATCTTAAAAAAGAGAATTTCCATAACAAGTAAAGAGGAACTATGCCAGTAAACACCCACTTGAGTCATAGCACATCATTAAGGTTCATCCCCTTAATGTGGCTAAGAGCAAGTTCTTGACTATGTCTGCTCTGTGGCATGGAGTTGTCCAGAAACCAGCTGTTGATGAATATTTAATGAGAGCAAAATAGTTTCAATGGCAGTACCTTAAAGCCTGAGAGATTCACTTGATAAGCCAGGTTGAAGTAATATACTAGGGAAGAGGGAAAGGCATCACATCAAAGTCATGACTCTGACTGTGTTTTTCTCTAGAATACTAAGTCTCAAAAAATGCACAAAGTTGGCGCTTCAGGAAAATTTCTGTAACCTGTAGGAGTATACTGGCTATTCTGAAATCTCGCTCATGCTTTCTGGCTTCCATTGCTGAGAAATGCATGATAAGCTATGGTTTCTGTAAGAAAAACTCTTAGTTGACTAAATTGTGCAATTCCTAGTTATTCAGAACTTCTGTTGGCAGGAGTATTGATTTTAGACACACATATACACAATATTATATCTTCTACTGGCTGAAAATTATGGGTTTCAAAATATCATTAAAAATAATAGTGCATTCTGTACTGTATTTTAATTTTCACCTTGTTTCAGGATATTTTTCCCCCGCTGATAATGCGGTTTGTTTGTTAAATTGAAGCAATCTGAATATAGCAGTTTGAAATCAGGCCACAAGCAACAAATTGTTTTGTTTAAACTTAGTATAGATTTTACTTGCTTGTTCTTCTCTTCTTTTATGCATCCTCTATCATCAGCAGGATACATGAGAGGTGCCATATACTATACATATTCAGCCTGGCTGCTGTGGAGAGATTACCAGCCCAGCTCTGGCATAAAATCTCTTAGTATTTGCTGACTGCAGCATTATAACCACAAACCTCTGGCAATGACAAGGAAATTAGGGGTTTGTTTGTTAAATCTTGCTATGGGGCCTTGATAAATTTTCTTATATTTCAACTGAAACCTTAGATATTTTTCACCAGATTTTCTCCTTCACCCGTCTCCCCCACCCCTCGCCAGATTTTTATCTAATTACAGTTTATTTTGATTGTACTGTTAAAAAAAGATATATTATAAAACATTGTGATTTTTTTGGGAACTGCTTTCTTAATATAGTTGGCTTGGGTAAAATCTCTTTTTTCTAGGTGGAAGATTGTAGCTGCATGGTGATTCCTATGCCTGCCATGAGAGGTCTCTTCCTGTGTGACAAACCTGAAGACTAAGAGCTAAACATTTTTCTCAAGTGTTCTTTCAGGCTCATGTTCATGTTCCAATGCCAGCGAAACTTCAGACATATTTGAGAATAAGTCTGTGTTTGCAGACTGCAACAGTGATTAGAATCTGACGTGTAGTTTCAGAGTTGAGACAGATCTGAACACAGAAAATAAGGATGATATTCCAGTGCTGAATTTTAGCTATATTCCAATTGCCTCTACAATTTCTTCTTTCCCTTTTTGTGTGTTACATCAATTTCCCTGTTTCTTCATAAACCAAGTGTGATGAGCATGTGCTGTGCACCCAGACCCAGTTCTTCCATGTTAGGGTTTCATACTTCTGATGGAAAATTATGTTAAATTTCATTTATTACATTTTGAGACACCACAAATAAACTTCATGTCCCTTTTGAGACACTTTTAATTTGTTCCTTCCTTTAATCTAAAATTTTCAGTGTTTTTTTTTTTAGCATATGAAAAATGTGAGACTTATGAACAACATAGTCTTCTGGCATGCTCTAAAATAGAGACCAAGTTTTTAATGAGTAAGATGCATCTGTTTCTCTCTCTAGTCTTTGGACCTTATGTGATGGTTTTATCCACCATTTTCAAGGACAAAAGGGAAGAAATAGATAAGAAGAAATGGAAATGTGTGGAAGACCAGCAGGTAGCTGATAGGACCTAAGCAGAAGATTCTGTCTATCAAAACTTTAGATTTGTTGTGTTGAGTGATAAATGAGTTCTTCAGTTGTTAGTATGGACAGTGAACTTCCTAGATAGATAATGAAGTTGCTTAGACCTTATGAAAGTTTTGCTGCATCCATAATGGTAGAAGAAATTTTTAAGTTTAACTAAACTACTAGTATTGTGAGTACTATAGCACAGAACAGCAGCTCCCACTTAGCATCCAGTAGCATGTGGATAATTAGATTTTATTTAAAAAAAAAATCATAATATCTTTTTTATTTTTCTTACACTTTATCGATGGTAAACGAACTGGTACTTGCTCTCAGTAATGCAATAGAAAGGAAAAATTACCCTATGTCAAGCATATCCATGTTTCCTTTCTTTTTTTCCCATGTTAGGCATAGGCAATGTCTAATGGCTGCCAAAATCATCACAGAAAATTAATGTGCCAAGTACAGTGGATCAGCAAAAGTTTAGGATGGAGGGAAGCCAAAATAAGTTTTTAAGAAAAATTGTGTGGCTACAGGTTTGCGGTGAAATCATAAAGAACCATCTTCTGGCAGGCTAGGAGTCAATCTTATTTAAATTTCTCCTGCTTTTAATGCCAATACTTGGCAAAATTCCCCAAGTCAGATAAAGGCACCATGATTTCAAGACAAAGCAAACTATTTATGTTACCTGATAACATGCCTCATTTGACTCTCCTTTCCACACCCACTCCAGAGGGAATTGCACATAACTTTATGGAGAGAGAAGTTGGACTATTTTGGCAGTCTTTCAAAACGGAAATAAAGTTTGAACAAAAAATACATGTAAGGAAACGACTTGGTTATGCCCTCTGATTCCAAAATTACTATATTTTATTTTATTTAGTTTCTATTGCCTCTGGGAAAGTATTTTCCATCCATGAAAAACTAATTTCTGGTGTTGTTCATGCACATAATCCCGGTGTTTTCCCACAGCATATAAAGGATGCTGGTCACTTCACAGCTTACTTTACATCTTATCTTGGGTTCTTCAGCTCCTCAAAGAATTAACATGGGACTTGTCTAGCCAATTGCATCCCTGACAGTAACTGCGTCTTACACAAAAGGCAAGGTGTGCAGTGTGTACATCTTAAAGAAGGAAATTAAGTGGCTTGGAACATAAAATATCAGGCTCAGAGTTAGACGATGCACTTTTTTCTGAAGTGTGACCAAGACAATTTCATCAGTGCTTTCTACGCAACAGCAGAACATAATTCAGTGTTTCTTCGTTCATTTTGAAACAAGCATTTAACAAGTTAAAACATTACTTGGCTGTATGCTTATTACAACTTTGCAAAAGCTTTTAATTGACATAGTACAATTTTTAAATTATACAGAAGGCTGGAAGACTGCTTACAGATTTGCTCAGTCTATAAATTTGCCATCAAGAGAATGAAAACAAAAGTACATTCAAGCAACAGTGTGATATACTGATAAATAGTATATACCTGGGACCCTGCCAGACTGCTCCTAAAGATGTACCACATATGTGGTCAAGAAATAAATTACACTTATCATCCACCTTTGCTTGCCTCATTCATCCATCTCTGCCTGGACTACCTTAAGCATTTCAAGTACTGAGCTGCATCAAAGTCTCTCTCCAAAGCAAAAAGAAAAGAAGGAATAGTAAGAAAACAATTAATTTTACCCTTCCTCTCAGCTGGTATAACATTCATCTTTCCCTGCAAAATACCAACTTCTTGTTAGTCAGTTTTGGGATGGACAATAGCAAAGCATTGTCTAAGTGTCTGGACAGACAACTCATAGAGCACTCAGCTTATCTAAAAAGACATGGGCTAGTTTTCTGAATTTTTGCTTTTTAAACTAATTTTTTTGTATTCCAGATGAATAAATCAGACAGTACAAACTAGATTTGGCAGGGGCTTTATAGGTCATCTAATTCATCCTCTCTTGCAATATTCTTTGTATTGTTTTCTAGCTTTTTCAAACAATTTTTATAGTAGTGTTAATGTTCATGGATTAAGGATTTCTAAAAAATTTACATGAATTAGGACAAAAAGCTACAGACCAATAATAGTCCTGGAAATCTACAGATCATTGATTCTTAGCTTCCTGTCCTTATTTGCTCTTTAACAGCAAGTTCAGTTTGATGTCAGACACCTTTTTATGTTGCAAAAATCTCCCTCCCTTACCTTGCTTTGCCTTCCCTTTCCTTGTATTTCCTGGTTCCCTTCCTTCTGATCTGAAAAATGGTGTAAAAATGGTACAGGATTCATAAATACCTCTTAATTTCTATTGTCAGATTAAAGTTTCAGTGATCCAGAACCTCCGGAGAGTAAGAAAGATTTCTGCTGAGGTCCTACATGAAGAGCAAAATATTTTCATCATTCTGTGGGTGATTTGCTTAGGTTTAAAGATGTATTGCATTAACAGAACCATCCCTTCTGAATTTTGGAGAGAGTCAAAACAAAGAACCTAACTAGAATGGGAGGAATGTAAAAATCCAGCTGGTCATTTCTCTGTGCCACCATCACATCCTCCCATGTCTGAAACTCGGAGGAACAGAAAAGACAATAGCTTATGGTGGAAACTGAGGAACAGAAAGAGTTTAATATGATTGATAAGAAGAGTAGAGGAAGATTTCAATTCTTTGCTAAGCTTGCAATAACTGACATTTCAGAAGAGTGCAGACTTTGTGTAAAATCTTCTTTTGGAGACGATAAATTAAATATCAAGTGGTCATAGAACAAAGATTAAACATTACAGAAGACATGTTCCCCTGACAACTCTATGCCTGTCCCACCTTCTTCATTCTTTATTTTGGTGCTGGTGTCCTGCTGACATGGTGACCTCTTTGACATGCTTTCTGCTTGTTCTTCTAGGGCGGGAGTGACCCAGGATGAGGAGTGCAAGTGCTTTGTGCCACCTTTGTGCCACCCAAGGAGTTGGATGCACACATGGAGTCCACCATGGATCCACTAGCACTGAGATAAATGCTCTGATACTTCTACTTCAGGATAAAAATTTTAAACAAGAGTTCTGGATCTTCTCGAAGAAGGGGAAACAGTTTAATTCTAAACCTAGGATTAAATACCACACTAACCGAATCATTAAAGTTAAAGGACCATTAAATCACTACAGCTAAAATCCCAGCCAATGGCAGGCCTCAGCAATTTTTTATGAAGACAGACCTAGACTTAAACTCAAAACTAGAGCTCAGAAAAGACTTCACAGAATGTTTGTGCTCATGGAATTAAAATATGCAAATCCCTTTGGAAATTGAGAGCAATTCAAATTTCTAGAAAGGTGAATCAGTACAATCTTGTATGTTAAACAACTAGGAGGAACAGAGCGTGTTTTAATAATCTGAATGGTATGCCGTTCCCTCAGTGTTAAGTGTAGAATTGTTAAGGCATTTTGTTTAAGAAAGCTGGGTAGACCCTCAACAAGGAACAGAGATGCTCATAGCATCGGGTATCCAATCATACAACTTAAATAGTCCTTTTGTGTAATTCAAACCAAGAAATAAAGGGTGAATAGCTTAAAAATGCATCAGTAGTCCATAACCACCCCTTAAAACTGTTTAGAGTAATGCAGTGAGAATGCTTTTATGGATAATATGAAAATTTTAATTAGTTATTTGAGTAATTACTTTGCCTGGTTTTCAAAGGCAAATCACCTATTCAAGTCTATGGGAATTTTGCCTGTGTAAGTCCTCAGTAAAGCTTGAGAAGACAGAGCCCATGATGTTGCTATTAGCATAAAATATCCTTTGGATTTTTTACAAGCTGAAACCAAGATTTATAAAAAATGGACTCCATGTGCTGTTATTTGTGGTACTGAAGGCACAGCAGTGGGGTAAAGGAGATGTTTCTAATAAAGCTCCGTCTCCAGCCTGCTATGAGGCTCAAGGCTGAAGGATGTTCAGTCTGTATCCCACTGGGAGCTTCCACGTGGACCTAGAACCCCTCTGGGGAGAGTTCTACTTTTGCCTGAAGCTAATTAGAATGCATGTTTTCTTAGAGAATTAAGGACAGTGATAACCACTTACCCTCTAATTGCAGTTAAGCCTAATGGGCAGCCCAGGATGGATAGTTACCCAAAGTATCTACCCAGCAAATATTTTGACATTTTCCTCCATTTCACATTTACCACTGAGCACTCAGCAGGTGCTCCTGTTTTAGCAAGGAAGTGCTAATGCTTCCAGTCCTTCTCTTATTCTGGTTAGTATGCATCTAATTGATGGTTCACCTCTGGGAAAACAAAGCCAGCAAATTCAGCTTAATGCTCCTGAAGACTGGGATGCATGGCTAAGCGTATTAACCCAGCTGAGCCCAAAACACTGACACCTACAATAATATGAGGAGAAATTACAAGATTCCTTGGGAATACCATCATACATTAAAAGTAGTCTTCAAATGGTATCAGAAAAACGTAAGAATAACATTTGGAATTACTTTTCTCATGTTCAAAGGGTGTTTACTTGTAAAATAAAAATAAATGCACTTTGTGGGATAAGTCTGAGTAAAGAACCAAATGTTAAGGCCAGAGGATTGAGGCAAAGATAAGTGGTTCTTGTTGTCACTCTATCTGCCTCCATTGAAGAGTAATGCCTCTCCTTCAACACTGAGCTCAGGGTGGTGCATTCTCAACACACACTGAGAAATTCACCTTATCTAAATGTAGGTGCCCATATTTCAGGCCCTGGGATAGATCTGGACTAGTTGTCCTTGTATCTTACCATCTGAAGAATAAAAGAGGGATTTCACAGCATGATTTATCAGATTGTTTCAAGTACCTCCCCTAGGATGAGGTGTTCCACACCTTGGATGTGGTTGTTCCTCTCAATGGATTATAAAAGTCTTGACAACTTTTTCACTTGCAGTCTCTCACTTGCTATTTATTTCTCATGTATTATCAGGTTTCCTTATGAAATCTGGACTTGAATAATGATATGAGGGTATAGAGAGAGCTGATATTCAAAACACAGCTGTAGAGTTAAATATTCAGCTATGGAAACATGCTTTACTGTAGTTACTGTGGCCATTTATATTTACACCAGCTAAAAAACAGTGTCAGGATGATGTACAGCACAACTCAGAGCCTCAAAGATTTGTGGTCCCCATGAGAAATGTACACCTTAATACTTCTGTAAAGTAAAAGGCTATTATTCAGAAATCTTCTCTTTTGCATTTAGCAGCTTATTCCCTTACAATGGAATTCAGAAGTCACTAATTCATTACACTCTAGAACCGAGAACCAGCTGGGAAGTAAAAAGCATGAAATCATATTTATTAGCTATGCTGAATTGCCTCTTTATAAAATAAATTTACAGTTTTTCTGAAGACAGATGTTCAACATTGCTTTACTAAATTGTTCAGCTCCCAGAAAGGTTTTACTGATTTATGTGGTTCAAGGTTAAAGAAATCAGCAAGTAGTAATCAAGCAGCTATAGAAAAAAGATAATGGCCTAAGGCTGACCTTTGTGCCATGTGTTAAAAAAACAACTCACATTTGCCACATTTGTATTCAGTAAACCCACAAAAAAGTTGTTTAGAATCATGCTTTTTTGTATGTGAAAAAGGAAAGCACAGGTAACTTCAAAAGAAGATAAACTTCTCTGAAACTTCAGAAACATTCACTCTCTTGGCTTTCTCTCCCTACTAGCAAAGTCAGGTATTATCCCTAATGAACAGACTATTGTCTTTTTGTGTTAATTCTAGGCAAGATTATGACATATGACATATGACATACACTGGTAATAAACTGAGTCTCAACTACTTTCAGTGTTTGGGAAACACACAATGCAAAAATGAAAATATTCATGCAACTTAGGGTAGTAATAAGATTCTGCGAACTGTCCCCTCTGTCCCTTCCACAAACTGTGATTAAAAAAAATAATGATATTGGAAATGAAAACCCTATTGCTCCACACTCACAAAGTCACCTCCACATTTTCAATGCTTTGTCTAGAGAGGCATTACATCCTCCCAGGTGAAGTGTGAGTTTTTTTGTCGTTGTTTTTGGGGTGTGTGTATGTATTTTCTTTTTCATTGTATGGATGCTGTTGTGTAAATTCATTTGGATTAAAGAGTTCACACAAATGGCATAATTATATCATATTATTGGACCTGCTGTAATGTAACTTTATGAAGTTTTTCACAAGTGAGAATTAAGCCACCTCTGTATAATATTTCCCCCAATATTTACAAGTAACATTTGACAATAGAGCAAAGCAAAAGATGTGGCAGCAGATCTCTTATCTTCACCCTCATAGAGTTGATTTTGACATTCCTTGGCTGTGATTGAATGAGTGGTTCAATATACACTTCAAACTGGCATAATGTTTCTGCTAGTGAAAGGAGCATTCCCGCCTTCTATCCACACTCTTATTTTCTTCCCTTACTGTCTTGGTCTCTTGCAGTGTCACAAGCACTCCTTTAGCTGAGCAATGTCAGACTGGGGAACGGATCTAGTTTGTAAGAAAAAGAAAGGTAGTGTCAACACAGACCAGTTTCTCGGTTCCCTTGACCACAAATAAATGCTTCTGTTATTCAGTGGGGCAGGGAACAGCAGGATGGGGGTAGCTTGTGTGGTAAGGACTATTTAAAAAGAGAACTAAAGAAAACTACATTCAGAGATTCCCCATAGCTATATTAATATTCATCAAGTGCAAGAGATTAATTCAGAATGTAAATCTTTAATCTTAGAGAGAAAAGGAGTATATCTCAGTGCTCCCCAGTAAAGAAAGCCAGTACTATTTCTTAGTCATGTGAAATAAATAAGTAAAGTTTTGGAAGCTCATATTTTTGTGGCTCTGTTCTCTACTACAACTAGTTTATTTCATCCCACTGTCCTTCACTATTTCAAGTCTTTCACTTTTGAATAATTCTTTTGGAGTCTTTATTTAATTGAATGTATTTTGTTGTGTCATCATTATTATGAAGTGATTAGAATTAGCCTTATTTTTATTAAACACAAATTACTTAACCTTATACTACATTTTTCATTGAGTATCTGCCCTTCATTACTTACAGCATAAGATTTTTCAGATTTTTTTTCTGTAAGAAATAATATTTGAACCCAAAATAAATGAAAAGTCTATGTGCGGTGAAATGAATAAAAGCTGCAATTTAAAGATAAACAAGAAAAAAAAATAAATACTGCCATGCCTACTTCTTCATTTATGTTTTTGATTATATTGAATAAATACTCATAGGTTTGGTTGAATTCTGGAAAAATTATCCAATGAAAAGACCCAGTAAGTCTTTTTTGTAATCTACGTCAAGTCTAAAAAAGAAATCTGCATAGAATTCAGAAAGAGCAAAACAGTGATTAAGGACAATCCATGAATAATCAAAATTGTTTCTTGCAGTACAGTTGGATAGCAATATAGAAAGCTGGTTTATATTAATTTTTCCAATAAGAATGTATATCAGTCTTTGGGTTTGTTTATGCAACACTTCACACACAAGTATACATGCAAATGCAAAACACCATCATGTTTCCGTACACACTGTGGTGTGTTACTCCGCCCACAGGGGTGTAGTTGTGATTGCAAGTAAATAATGATAAACGATTCTCAGTCTTGATATGGCAGGTCACATGATTTCATATGAACTGATATTTGACGTTAAATGATGTTGAGCACTGTGGTACCAAGGCAAAAAAATCACAAAAACCACTTAGGCATAACGGGTAAAAATATGAGATGCAAAGAAATGGTCTCCCAAGTGCTGAATTAGGAAAAAAAAAAAGTAGGAAAAGGAAAATATTACTTTTGCTAAAATGGAAAGATAGATTTGCAAGAGTTTTTTGGTAAAATTAACAAAGAGCAAAACAAAACCAAACCACTCCAAAACTTGAAACCCCTGTCTCTCCCAGAAAAGCCCAATCAATTTTCAAATGGAAATGATAATTTTTATTAGAAACAATTTATAATGTGTCTTAAGAACGTTGTGGAATTCCATAAAGAAACACTTGAAACAAAGTGACATTTTGGCACTTTCAAGTATTTCCCTTCCCTGTTTCAGCCACCCCAATTAGCCAGTTCCTCGATACATCCATGAACGTTCTGAGCTCCCCAGAAACTCAACTTTCAGAGACAGACTTATTTTTCATTGAAAAACCAAAGTCTTCTGTTGAATCTGGATCACATCTAAAGATCTCATCATTGTGAATTTGATGTTGTAACAGTGCAATATGCTTTTTATCTTCATTCATTCTGTACAGAGAGTCTGAGCCAAAAAATGTATATATTATAGTTAAAAATAAACTGTCACATAGATAACATAGACCAATAATCTGGTTTTATTTTGCATTTCAACCCGCCTGTTGTTAGGAGTGATTTAACTAGCTTATTCATAGCAGATTATTAGCTGTTTCTTCTGAATATGGCTTTGTATATCTTACAAACTTGGCAACATGTCTATTACGTTAAATGATTTAGAGTACCTTGTGAGGATGTCATTATATAAATGGACTTATTGATAGATCGTAGAGTTCACTGACTACTTTAAAGCATGAAGACAATCCCAAGAACTGGATTTTCTGTCACAACAGTCACAATTAAAATTTTCATTTTTTTCTTACCGTTACCATTCTCTTATAGTCACTGAATTCTATACCTTAAAAAAATTAATTTCTTAGAATAAACACAAAGTATATATAAAACCTCTATGTAGATGTTTACAAATTCTGATGACAGCTATAGAAGTAGTTTGAAATGCTTAGAAAAGTTGCTGTAAATGTATAGAAGCACATTCAGCCAAACAATAATCCATGTCTACAGACACCCAGACAAAAAATATATCAAATTTCTTTTCCATTCAGTCTTTGGAGGGAATAAGCAGAATTTTCTCACTTAACCTCTGTACTACTGGCCTATAAGTTTTATTGCAATGAATAAATGTTGCCCTTCATATTGAAGGGAATAAGAGTTTTCCCATTCCTTGCCAATTCTTTATGACCTTACTAAATATCAACAGAGAAGAAATTTAGCAGGAAGGGTCATTTAATACTAAAATGAAATAATTTAATAAAGAAAATTGTTACCGTAAATAAATAGTGGCATAAAATTGTAGATAGTAAGCACTTTCCTGCTATGAAGAATGAAGGAAAATATTTTTTTGTTTTTCTCACAAATGTGAATATGCACACTGTAAAAAAGTCACACAAATACATATGTATCAATATACATAAGATTAGTTTATATGTACATTTCAGCCAAGTAATTCATTAGACTCACAGTCTTTTACAGTGCACTTGTCTCTGTGTAGAGGTTGTTGAGGTCTCAGCTTGTGGAAGATGGATCAGGAACATTTAGTTTGTGGAAATCACTCTGAGGCTTTTCCCTAAATCTTTCTCAAAACCAAGACTGATTATTCCACCCCTTTGTTGATGACTCCTGACTCCCCTCCTCTCCCTGCAACCCAATTACGCTACAAAATAACTGCACTGCAGTTCTCTAGACTGTCTGCTGTGTTGAGAAACCTTATACTGGATGTATCTATTCTAGTGCAAAGTGGTATCACTCTGAAAGTGAAATCTTAGTTATTCTGAAATCAGTGGTAAGTCTCACATGGCCTTCACAGAGGCTGAATTTCACCCTGCAGACTGCACTGAGTCTAGTTAGTCCTCCTTTTCTCTGAGACCACATGAACTGTAACTGTAGGCAAGTTATAAACATTTCTTTCTTGCTTATCAGGCAAATAGAAGGGTAGCATACATTACACGTGCATTATACATTTCCTTTTTTATTACCAGTTTACATGCATATTGAGAACATAGTCCTAACTCATCATAGTGTTTTTAGCACATGTTTAAACTTAAGCCAGAGTGAAGCCAATTCTCAAACATTTTGCTGAACCAAGACCAACATATTTAAACACAATATTGAGGTTATTTCTTCTTTTGAATCCAACTTGGCATGCACTGGGTAGGAGAGGGCCAAATTTCAACTGTACTATTACATTTCCCTCCTTTTAGAGCAAAATGATTTTCCTGAGGTCTTATGCACAAATGAACTAACTAAGACTGTATTTCCAGACCAAATGAATTCAAAATTGAAGATAATCAGATTTGGCAGAATTTGGCTCGATATGAAAATCTGGACAGCTGGATAGGAGAATAATATTTAGAAAAAATTGTAGTCCGAATTTGCTTCTGCCATTCATCTAAAACTAATCAAACACAAGGTTAGTCTGTGGAAGTGTTTGAGAAAGGAAGTTAGAATGTGAATATTGCAACAGCATGACTGTTATCTGTTTTATTTCTTGCAGGGACATCCTTATTTATGTTCCTAGGTGTAGTTTAACTGAATGCAACCCCAAAGGGAGAATAAGAGAGTCTACTTACAGACATCATCTGGTGTTGAACCACTATCAAGGAAGAGCCATTCTAGTCTGTTTTGCTTTGCATAAAAGACAGTCTCAGTTTTTACATATTGGAATAGAAATAGTGTTATTTCACATTTCCTTTGCTGATCGAGCTTTCTGTGCAGAGTTGTGGGCTGTTATCTATGTGAATCTACAACACTGAAATGTTCAAGGCTTCAGGAAAGTTTGAGACTAGGAAATCTGTGTGTCTTTTATCCTCTGAATATGATTAATGATGCTTTGTGTTTTGCAAGACATTATTAAAAACAGAAGCCTATGACTTCATTGTCTCTGACAATGACTTTGAACATGGGGTCAGTTATTCCACTTTTACATTTCTTTGCAAGATTAAAAGAAAGTAAAAACAATTGCATTGGGAGGGGGGAAACTTTACACAGATGTAACGAAGCAGGATACACACACGTTTTCAATATGTTTCTTCCAATGAAAATTCACCTCATTCATATGATACTGCTGGTAAGCAAACACTAGTGACAGGCAAATCTAGCCATCAGGAAAACATACTGGGTTCAGGATTATCTCAAGTACCACATGCTAGAATTGTTGAAAACTTTAAGGAAAGAGTTCAGAGTTTGATTGGGGAAATTACAAGTAACAGATGCAATTTTTTATTTGCATTCCTGGACATTTAGTGATTGACAAGAAAGTTATCATTATGCAGAACTGAAATAAAATGTGCAACAGTGAGAATTTATATAAAAATATTGGTGAGCTGTTAAATATCAGTACTTTTTATTTTCACATAAAATACACTGCTTTCACAAGTTGAATATGCTATACGTTTATACAGTTTATATACAGTCTTGTATAAAGTGCTGGATATGCTAGATCTTCCTTTAATATCTAAACAGGAAATTATTTGCTCTTTTTGAGCTATTCTGTTCATCTGTGATACATTATTTTATTGAATTTCTGCAGTGTAAGGGTTATTTTTTTACTGATATCTTCACCTTTCGTGAATGTCAACAACATTCCCATTGTACTAAAAGCCCAAAGGAGGAACTGAAAGCCTCACAGAAATTAATGGGAAAATTCAAAATTATTTCAGCAACGTTGAGGTTTTGCTAAGTGAGGCTGGAAATATGTTTGCAATAAAAAAATCACCATCACTTTACCCATTGACTGAGTATTATCTAATGTGCAGTTTTATGCCTTCAGAACATCATTCAGAGAAGACACTAGAAAATCATGGTACTTTGTCAGTCAGTTCTGTGTTTCGCTGTCTTTAACTACCTTGGTTGTAAAAATCGTTCTGCCCAATGAACCTTGTCTGTAACTGGCTGGGATAAATATGAGACTCTATTACACAGTAATAAATTAATCTTTTGTATTATCGAGGTCCCTTTTTCTGAGTTCTTCCTGTCTGACCTTTTAGTGTTGCATTGGCCTTAAATCATACTGCAAACAGGCAACACTGCAAAATAAACTTCAGTTTATTCACCATATTCAGTATATGGTCAAAGAAGGGGTGGAAGAGTCAGTTAATATTGCATTTAAAGCTCTTCTATTTGGATCTTCTCTGCCTTAACCAGAACGCTTTCCTGAACTCTCTGATTTGACACAAATCTAAAATGCCTCTTGCAATCTGGTCTGTTTTTTCATTTTCTACCCATCTAATGATTTTAAAAAGGGATTCGTATTTGCCTCTATTGGTAGCTCAAGAACCAGATAGGAATTATTAAACAGTTTATACTAACACTGAAGTTTAAATGGGATGACCTTCAGAGTTAAGTCTTAAAAATGAATAAAACCAGTGCAGAATAAAACCAGTGCAGAATAAAACTAAAGCAAGACTCTTTTTGATTCTCTGCAGCCAAATAACAAAGAATTGATTACTATTTGCAAGCATGGTTTTACCAGCTGAACTTTTGGAATATAGGATTACAGTTGAGTGAAAATACTCATATTTGCAGAATTGTTGGCTTGTCTGATACAAGGATAAAAGCCAAATAGTTTTCTTTTTTAAAAAAGAAAGTGAATTTCACTGTGTTTCACTTCACACTGGGATGTTCCATTTTCACCGGGAGCTGCCTCTACCTATATGTCCTCTGCATTCTCTGCTGGCACCTGGTGGCTTGTCAGATCTTGTTAGACTGGCGCTGGCTCCCTGGCGCTGGCTCCCTGGTGCTGGCACAATACATGTCAGACTCCTAGTTACTCACCACCAACTAGCAGCCAGATATTTTTGTCAGACTTTTGTAGTTAAAAGTATGCTTAGACTTGAGTTTTCATATGTAGCAATATCTGACGAGAATCACATAAAAGTTCTGGCAAGGTGTCTGTTCCAGCCTGTGGGTGCAAGGTCGCAGAGCTGGAGTACACAGAAATCCAGAACCATTATGGCCCTTCATAGACCAGGTAAGAGACTAGAGAGTAGCTGGGATGCCTGAAATGAAACTCCTGGTTCCACTTAATTCCCAAGTGAGCTTTATCGTCATGTCTTGAGAGTTAGGGAATTTAAGAAGCTACTATATATAGCTATGCATACAGTTACTATATATATCTCTGAGGAAGCCTGCACAGCTGGAAACTCAAGAGATCGGCTTCAGAGAAGGCAAGTAAGAAAGCAGAGAACCAGCAGTTTTAAGGCTTCTTTGCGTTCCCTCATGATTTTATCAAAGCAGATTTTTTTTTAAATTCCAGTATAAACATCCTTCATCATTGTTCTCACTGACTTTCAAAAAAATTTAGTTAATTGAAAATTTAGTGTCAGAAACATGAATCTTAATAATTCTGTTGAAGGGTCCCCACCAGTTCCTGGATATCCACATAGCTAAGGCTCAGCATTGTTGTATTTCGCGGCTGCAATAAAACTAGATAGAAGGTAGAGTCAGACAGATTCCATTACCTTTTTCAAGCAACCTTTCTGTCAATACAGAAATGCCTGAAAAAAACCTCACAGAAATATTTTGCCCTGCCGTATATCTATATTTTTTTTCTTTAGGAGATGTAAATGTTCGCACAAAGAACAAACAGGGAGGTCTTGTATTTACCAAATAAAAGGTAAAAAACAATAGCAGCTCTTTACGTATTGCTCTACTGATATTTTTCCTTTTACTTCTGTAAATAACAAGTTTTCTATTATAAACAATTTTATTAGCTAGTCAGAACTATGTGGCAGCATAAGTCATATTGGCATGCTCCGATACATGTAGATATGTCTTTCATACACACAAACATATTTGTAAGTATGTAAAGTATATAAAATGCATATACATGTACATAAAAGATCATTTTCTTGAAAGTCTAAAAGAACTGTGTTATTGTTATCTGCTGACGGATTCTGCACTTACTTAACAGTAGTATAAATCTGAAGAAGTCCATTACTCCATACAGTAATGGAGCTGATCTAGTTTTAGCTTAACCAAGAGCAGGCTCCTGTCCATTCTTCCCAGTTTCTCTTCACTATCGGTTTCAGAGAATTACTGTTCTAATGTTACATACACCTCACTGGTTACTAGGCCACAACCTGACCTTAAATTTGTATGAAAAATTAAGTGGAAGGCAGACGATTGAGCTGTGGTTTCTTTCAGTTTCATATCATTGCCCTTGCATCTGGCTGAGGGAAAAAAAAAAAAAAAGCAGCTGCCTGATACCATAATGTCACTTCTAAGTTTTACACTGAAAAAGCACTAAGCAGGGCTTACTCAGAGTCATTTTTCAGCCAATTCTTCTTCCTGGAAATGTGATGATGTGAAGACAGACAGAACTGAGGGAAGAAACAGTCCAAAAACCATCTCCCTCACTCTATTATTAAGAATCACCCCTGTTATAGAAGGAAAACTACACATACCCAGCATGCTTCAAAGAAGGAAAATGATGTGACAAAGCCATGAAGTTAAATTAAACAGATCTGATCTACACAACCAATTTCATGTCTGCATATTTTTCCTTCTAATTAAAAAGTAGCTTGGGAATGTTTTTACAGTTTGTGATATCAAGTTAATATAGTAAATCAGAATATACTTATGTAGCACATCTGTCCAAAAGAACTTCATGCTTGAGATTCGTTGATCAAGTTAATTGAATTAGTGATTTTATTTTGTAGGCATGAGGTAAAGGTAGCTTATAAATAATGTGCACTTTAAATTAAAGTTTGTACAGTGTTTCAAATACATACCTTGAAAGCCATTGCTTTAGGATTTTAGAACATTTATATTTCAGTAAGTACATTTTAAGGTTAGCTAGTAATTCATACTAGCATGCACAGGTTCCAGAATCAGACAACGTTTGACTTTAAGAATGAGACTTCTTTATTCTCAGTTCATATTTTTCCTTCTCTTTTGTAACAAGCAAATTTTACACATCAGAAATAAGTGCAGCAAAGCTATTAAATAACACATTTTCTGTATGCCCTTAGAGAGGTAGATGATCTGTCAAATAAGTCATGTGGTAGTTATAAAAATGTGGATAATTAGCAGGGGAAAAATATTCACTGTTGCATTGCTGACGAATTAAAAAATCCTTTGTTATTCATGGAGGAGGGCGGAAGACTAGATACTTCAGCCTAAAGCTGATTTCCAAGAATGAGAGAAATGTTCTTCTATGAGCATTTGAACACAATTACTAGTACAGCAAAACTACAGCAAAGTGGTAGGGATTTAGGATGTTGTCAACTGAGTTGGCAACATAGTGTACTTAAAAACCCTATTCAGGAAAAAACAATAGCTTTTCAATTCCATTATCAACTTTGAAAAAGGTATTATCCTTGGTGCCCCTGTTACTACTTCCTTGGGCACAGACTGCAGACTAAAGAAGAAAAAGAAGGCAGGATTATTTCCTTCATATACACAAAACCCACCAGAAAGTATTGTGGGCCCCCAAAAGAGAGTGTATTGGTGGCTGTGGACACTTAGCTGATGGTGTTGTGTAAGTTCTGCCAAACTTTAGACACTTCTATACCTGAGTTAGTAATATTAAGCTTTGTACCAAATAACTAAAACTAGAACTTCTAAGACAGGGTTTGGCAATTTTAGACCATCTGTACTTTATGATGGAATGAGTTTGGCCTGGATGTTCCTGCCTCTCTCCACTGATTTGCATGATTAAAATAGAACTAGACCAGAAGAATCAAGCTCCTAGAGATATGGCTTAACATAGGTTTAGAGGAGACAGCAGATAATATGTCAGCAGCTCTTTTCATGTTGTTGTTACTGACGTCTCCATGCAAATTAGAGTGTAACACTGGAAAAATTGAAGAAAAATGCTTTTGCAAGTCTTATTCTCCATGGTTTTCTACCATCCCAATGAATTAATTTCAGTAGGGTCATCTCAATCTTCAGTGGGTGAAGAAGCAATTAGGTCCATTGTTTCTGCTGACTGCTATCCAACTTCCAATGACTCCCTGGACAAAAGATACCTTTGTTAAAATGTCAGCACTCTTTCCCTTCAACTATGATGCAAGAGTTCAAAATACACTTTTCTGATCTTTCCTTCCTCATTCCCTCAAGGAATATTAGGATACATCTACCCAACAGATGACTAATTAGCTTTAAAAGATCTGGGTTGAGAAGATAAGCTGTGATGTAACTGAGCTGTAAAGATACAGTGTGGTTTGCATCTTTGTAATACATTATATAGAACAGGCAAATGTTACACTCTTATTCTTTCAGATTACTAAGGACAAGCCAGCATTACTATGATGCCACAGCCAAACTCAGACTGCTGGCTAGGTCAAGTGTATTTATTGCTGTAGCTGTAATCTGACCCAAATTGATTGAAGGATTTATTATCTCTGGTTCTGCTATATCTCTTCAGGCCTTTCCTAGTAAAATGTTAACTATTTTTTTTTCACAGCTATTATCTAGTTCATTGACTTCCAAAACACTGCTGACCTTCAGACTTTCTCACATATCAGCTTGTATAACATTTAACAGATCTGACTGAAAACAATACAAATGCTGTTCTCTACAAATTCATGGGCCAGCACTGGACCACTGACAGTGACCTCAGAGATCACCCACAGTCCATGGATCACAGTGCGGAACTAGTGATTTACATCTTTTTTGTTCCCTTGTTCACTCAACGCAACTAAACATTATCCTATACTTACTTTAGGTGGTAATACACAAATAATTAAGGTGACTTAAAGTGAAAACACTAAAGCAACAAGACTTCTTGTTCCAATAAACATCCACATTCCTTTCCAATGTATGTGTTACTGAAATTTGAAGAATAGGAAAGTAGATAGAATGTGGCTTTGATTAAAAACAGTATTTGTTGTTTTTTATAGTTTGGGTGTGAAAAGACCTACATAATCAATAAGTTCCAGCGCAGTGATAAGTTATTAAAGTAATTCAGATGCAGAAAAAAAACGGGAATATTGATCACCGCTAGAAAAGATATCTTATTTATTTGCTGGAAAAATAATTTAACATTATGCTTTTTGTTTATGTTAGTGTGCTTGTTAACAAGAGATTCAAATTAATTTCAGCTGATGCCAGGAAAAGAACATGTTCAACATTGTTAGGTAATACATATGTGTGGAATACCATTGCTGTTTTATTAGACTGTGAAATTACTACTGACTCCTATGGAATAATAAAAAAATATATTATGGAAAGGGTCTTTATGCAATTTCTAGGTATAAATGATAGATATGTTTTATACTGTAGGCAGTAATATTCCTTCTAAATGTATACCATATAGCACTTCAGTTTGAAATGAGGGAATAATCTACCCAGACTCAAAACCATATGCTATGGCTGATGCCTTGTGGAATTTTAAGCAGACTTTTAGACTAATTATTCCTACTTAACAACATTATGGAGGAGAATGCAGCAGTGGATGACAGGATTTACAGTACTATAATCTAATGAAATCCCTCTGGAATGTTTCTCAAGTTTTATTTTAGATATTAAATTTTAATTTTTTATTATTGTTGGGTCTAATGAGAGAGTAAATACTGTTCAGAGAAGAGGCAGAGACTTTAATTACTTCTAATCATGTAAGTAATTCTCTAGAAAGAGTCATGGCAAAAAAAAGAAAAAGAAAAAGAAAAAGAATTCAGCTTTATCTGGAGAAAGAAACCTGCAGAAACACAACTTAAGGAAGGTTTTATTCTCCTCAGTAAACTTAATATCCTATATTACAAAGAAATCTGAGTAAGTTTTTGACAATTACAGTGGCAAAATTTGTATTTCCCATAGTGCAAAGGGATAAATGAAATATTGTATAAATATATTTTAACAATCAGGACATACAGATGACAATATTATTTCCACTACTTTACTGGCAAGATATGGAAAAGCATGAAACAAATTTTAATCATTTTTAAAGTTTCTATGAAAATAAAATTTAATAGAATATACATACTTCAGGAATGACTGTTTATATTATATATTCCAACTACATTCATTAGTTTCATTACAGTCAGAAACAAGGAAAGTTGCTGTAGCAAAACGTCTTCATTTATGCAAAATGGCAGATCTTTAGAGCTCATAGCAAACCTTTTAATGTTCTTACACAAAATTTCATACAATTCTGTTTAAAATAAGATTTCATAGATTAAATAAACTTATTATGTTATATAATTTTCTTAATGGATTTCATTATTATTTTATCATTATACATTATCTTACATAATTTCCTTTCTAGTTAAATGTCACTAATAATGTAAATTTTCAAAATTCAGTAAACTTTTCATTACTCAGTGAATCCTGAGCTGAAACGGAAGTGGTTAATCAGCTACAAATACAGCCTAACTGGTCTAAGTAAGTGGAAGCTACTCTTGATAGACATATTTTTCTCTATACTGTGGTAAAAAAAACCCAAACTGATCTCGCTGCAGAATTAAAAATTACTTAATCCAGCAGGGCTCTGCCAGAATCATGGACATGTTCTATAGAAAGTACTTATAAGTTGTGAAAGTATTTTAAAACTTTTATTTTTGGGGGGTTTGTAAGTTTTTTTGTTTGTTTGGTTTTTGATCCTCTGTCTATTTATAAATTATATAATTTTATATATAAGGAGTATGTTTTATTGCTATTTACAGGATAGAACAAAACTCACAAAAATGTTCATATCCTTCTGCTATATTTCTTAAGATTTTTGCTTCAGGTTGTTACTTTCCTTCATTTTGTTAGTCATAGTTAGAATCCATCACTGCTGAAGTACCAAGGCACAGACACTAAAAATGGTAAATGTGGTAATGTCAAGTCTCTATTGGTGTTTTGTGTCACGTAGACCTGCTCTGTGAAAGGTTAGATGACAGCATATATATATATACATGTACACATATACATTCACATACATACACACAAAGAAACCAAACCAAAACATCTTAAAAAATCCATCACAAACCAGTTTATGTTTGTCTTTCTATGACTTAAATTAGATCAGTGGTTATTCCTCAATAGGAAATTTTAGGGAACAGAAGGTCATGCCAAGGTAGAAAAGTAATAATAATAGTAATTAAAAAGAACAGTTTATGCTAATCTCAAAGGAAAGTATCTAATTTTTAATTTGGTAACTAAAAATGTCAAATGTATGTCGAGTGTGCAGTTCTGAAGTTAGTCTAAACATTTTCCTCTCTAGCATTTACTTAGTTATAGTGTCTTAAACATTTTGATTAAGATATGATTCAGTTAGTATTAGGTTTTACTTTGGTTTTGAATTTAAAGTAAGCAATAGCTTCTTACTAAGAGTTCCAAGCTTTTCTTGAAAATATGCAGTCCCCATGCAGCAATGCATTTAAAAGATCCTTGTTAATATGAGAAATAATAAGGGTAGAAAGCAAATAATTCATAAAATTCTTAGGATTAAACAGCAAAAAAAATATATGTTTTAGGGCATGAAGGAAAATAGATGCAAGAACAACCAATAGACCAGGGCAGCTTACAATACAGAGTGAAAAGGGAACCACAAAAGTTCAGGGTTCATTTTGAAAAGCATTTTACAATCTGAATTCTTTTCCTGATCCTAAGGATATGCTGTCATCTTACATGTACTACCTTTTTACTACAATTCCATACAGTAACAGGAACTGAGATCCACTCACATCGCTAAGTAGCCCACATTTTTTACTTTTTTTTTAAACTTTTTTTTCAAACTTTTTTTTTTCTCCAAAGAAGCATAGGTAAAAGGGTTTATCGCTCCTTCTGGATTTTTTTCTGCAGAACTCTTTTTTCCTGGAAACCCACTTACTAAAGTTAAACAAAAAAAACCTTTTGTGCATGTCTGTGTATTATTAACATTCGGTTAGAAAAAAATTCAGTCATGTGTTCAGACTTAAAATTGAGGCCTAGACTGATGAACTGAAATGTTTCTTGAAACACATTTATTTAAAAGATTAATTAAAAAGATGTTTCTTTCCCACAATAGAGATTAAACAGTACATCTGAGTAGTCTGGGTGTCCTGTGGAGTTATTTGTGAACTAGTTAGTGGTGACTGACAGGGCTACCCAGTGTGCTAAGTGTCTCTTGTTTTGGTTTATCAGATAACTGGTGAAATGTAACACTGATGGTGTCAGCTTCTTATTTAGAGTATTGTTGGATAAACAAAAACTGCATAGGATTGTTTGGGATTTTTCACTCATTTGAATTCTTAATTTGTCCTCTCTTGTAATATCCCTGTTTCTAATTAGCAGCATTTAAGACGGGATTAACTCTCTTTTTGCCCTTACTGAATAGACCATGGCCAGTTTTACATGTTGAGGAGCTTTCTACTGTAATTACAATTTATGCCACAGAAACATAAAAATAAAAACATACAATCATAGCTTTGCCTTTCTTCCAAGATTAGGTTGGCCAACTCAATTGAAATAAGTTGTATAGGAAAACAATTTTAGACTGTGTGGAATGAAGTTTTTACTAGCAAAGAATAATTCAAAAGCCTCCTCTTAAAAGCTCAAATAGCTTTACTGGTAGAAAATTCCATCATGGTTTGGGAATTCTCAGATTTTGTTCCAAAATTAGGAGTTTCTAAATTAGTTAATTTTACTAATGAAATTAGTTCACTTTAGTTTAGATGAAAGCAAGCCAAGTAAAAAAAGTAACCAAGACTTAAACTAGTTATCCTGGATTTCCAGCCTTAGTAGATAGCAATAAATATGGACTCCCATAGAACTTCCATCTCATTCTTAAACTGTCTATCAACATAGATAAGATTAATGAAATATCTTTCCAAGTTCTATTATTTAAGCAACAGCTTGTGACATTTTCTTCATGATTTCCCATTTATGATGTCTGTTAAAGTATGATATTTGTTATTGTGTATGTCCAAGATAGAACTGAACTTTTACTTCGCTTAGAATAAGCAATTATCCTCCAAACTTACTCATGCATGGAATCCTTATCCAGCAGATTCTTTATATGACCAAAATTTACAGAGGGATAAGATTCAAGACTACTGAAATTTACTGATGTTATCAGACTTCTCTGTCAGTTTTTCAATTTCCATCAGTTATCCTACACTAAAAACACTAGGAAAAAATTTAAATATAAATAAAAATCTGTCAGAAATTGAATCTGACAGATAAAATATCCACTGCTACAAATTACTGAAAATTTACTTTAATGCATTCTAAGTAAGATCAATAAATTATAAAAAATCTGAATCTTAAATTATATTTATATTTACCCAGTAATAACAAAATATCTAGAAGTTATAAAAAGATGAAGTGCTTTCTTCTCAAATTATCAATTTAGTGACTTTAAAACACAATTCTATAATTTCTGTTCATTTGCATTTTTTTTGTCCTGAAATCATACAAACCTAAATATAATTAAAGTATGAATTTAACATGTAATGCAGAGTGACATGATTTGAAAAGCAATCCCTTTGTGTTGTAAATACTGCAATGAGTAACATGGTGATGGAATGAAATAAATAAAGAGAGCTACTGCTGACCTGTTGCAGATAGACAGGGTGGGTTTAGGATTATTTTTCTGAAGCTTAGATTTATCTGGAACTTCATATGTCACAAAGTTACAGAATTACAGAATCATAGAATTATTTCAGTTGGATGAGAACTGTAAAATAATCAAGTCCAACAGTTAACCTAACACTGCCTAATTACCGGTAAACCATGTGTCTCAGCACAACATCTACATGTCTTTTAAATACCTCCAGGGATGGCAACTCAACCACTTCCCTGGGCAGCCTGTTCCAAAGATTGACAACACTTTTGGTGAAGAAATTCTTCCTAATATCCAACTTAAACCTCCCCTGGCACAACTTGAGGCCATTTCCTCTTCCTATCTCTTGTAACTTGGGAGAGAAGACTAATCCACACCTCACTACAACCTCCTTTCAGGTAGTTGTAGAGAGTGATAAGGTCTCCCCTCAGCCTCCTTTCTCCAGGCTAAACAACCCCAGTACCCTCAGTCACTCCTTATAAGACTTGTTCTCCATATCCCTCACCAGCTTTGTTGCCTTTCTTTGAACATGCTCCAGCATGTCTTTCTTGTAGTGAGGGACCCAAAACTGGACACAATACTCAAGGTTCGGCCTCACCAGTGCTGCGTACAGGGGGATGATCACTTCCCTAGTCCTGCTGGCCACAATATTCCTGATACATGCCGGGATGCTTTGGGCCTTCTTGGCCACCTGGGCACACTGCTGGCTGCTGGCCAACATCTTCAGGTCCTTTCTGCCACGCAGCTTTTCAGCCACCCTTCCCCAAGCCTGTAGTGCTGCATGGGGTGGTTGTGATGTAAGTGCAGGCCCTGGAATTTTGCCTTGTTGAACCTCATACCATTAACTATGGCCCATCACCCTGCCTGTCTGGATCACTCTGTACAGCCATCCTACACGCGAGCAGATCAACAATCCTGCCCTACTTGCTGTCGTCTGCAAGCTTACTGAGAGTGCACTTGATCCCCTCATCCGGAGTGTTGATAAAGATATTAAACAGAATCGGACCCAATACTGAGCCCTGGGGAACACCACTTGTGACTGGCCACCAGCTGGGTTTAACTCTGTTCACCATAACTCTTTGGGCCGGGACATCTAGCCAGTTTTTCACCCAGTGAAGTGTACGCCAATCCAAGCCATGAGCAGCTAAACTGCAATGAGATGTTCCCTCTTCTTTTGCAGTATAGGACCAATGATGGGAAGCCTTTATTAAAGCATGTAGAAACCTCACACTGAATGTTTTAGAGGACTCAGTTTAAAGTACTTGAATAATACCTGGTACATGATCTACACGAACCTTTCATGACTCACAGACTGTGCCCTCACTGTCTGGTTGTGCTTCTTCACCTTGCAAGTTTATTCACTTTTAAAAAATGGTATTAACAATAAAGCAATAAATGATAAGACAGAAATCTTGTAATATCCTCAGGAGAAGTATCATCTTAAGCTAGATTCACTTATACCATTCATTAGCTCTTTTATTTCTATCTTGTTTGCATGACCATCTAATGTAAATAAGTGCTGTGGGTTAACAGTGGTGGACAACCAAGCCCTACCCAGCCACTCACTCACTTGCCCCACAGTGGGATGGAGGAGAGAACTGGAAGGGCAGAAGGGAGAAAACTCATAGGTGAGATAAAGATAGTTTAACAAGGAAAGCAGCAAAATAAGGAATTTTTCACTGCTTCCTATTGGCAAGCAGCTGTTCACCCATTTCCAGGGAAGGAGGGTTCCACTACACAAAATGGTAACTTGGGAAGAAAAATACCATAACCTCTCTTTCGTCCAGCTTTTATTGCTGGGCACAACATCATGTGATACAGAATATCGCTTTGGTCAGTTGGGATCAGTTGTCCTAGCTGTTTCCCCTCCCAACTTCTTCTGTACCTCCAGCCTACTCACTGGTGGGGAGGTGTGAGAAACAGAAAAGGCCTTGACTCAGTGATCACTGTTCAGCAATAGCTAAAACAGTGGTGTGTTATCAACTGTGTTGGTCACAAATCCAAACCATACCATTATACAAGCTGCTATGAAGAAAATTAACCCTATCCTAACAAAACCAATACAATAACAAAATGGCATCTCAGGAGACACTCCTCTGGGCAAAAAGACTAAGAACTCTAGCAAAATTAGGATGAAAACCGGAAAAACTTCCAAAGATCCGTAAATAGTTCTCCAAAATACTTCAAAACTAAACTTTAATCCGCGTCAGGTGGAACAAGACACAGGGTACCTAATAGTGATGGCAACATAAATTCATATGCTGCTCATGTAGCACAAATTAAGGAAGATTAAAGTATTCTCTGCTGTCCCCTATTAAATTATAGGAGCTTGGAAAGAAAGAGCTAACAAAGCATGACTTCAAAAGGGAAGCTGATATACAAAAAGAGGAAGAAATAACTTTCTATATAAGTAGGAAGGAAATTTTTGATGCATTGAGTCAGTCATACCATTTACTCACCTATCAACCTTTCCCTTCACATAGTATAGCTTTGATGTGTTTTAATTTCTCTTTCTTTATACAAATTATGTAAATAAACTGCAAACTGACCAACCGATGGTTGGTACTCAGAAGTGTTGACATCTTTCTGAACTGCCTGACTAAGACAGAGTGGAGCAGAGATTTTCAGAAGTAAGAATTATGTCCACATTCTTAATAATGTCCATGTTTATGTGGATTAACTAAACAGGAAGAAAGAAAATGTATAAAATATCCCCTTGCAACTCAAAAAACACCATAAAACTTCCATGAGAGAAGATAAGTCAAGTCACTATTTCTGGAAACACTGCTCTGGTTGGAATGAGCAATGGTGGTGACATAAGAACATGGTAACTGATTTTTAATTTTTTTTTTCTGAAAACTCAAAGCACCTTGCCCTGATTTGGGGATTTAGTTTCAAAATCTGTTTACTTGTCTAAGCTTTAGCTCACTGAGATAACCTGTAATAACTAAAATAAAATTATAAAAAGGACAGCATAAAAAGGCTGCAAGAACTGTACTAAGTAGAGGTATTTCTATACAAATTTGAAGCCACATCTGCAATATCCTTTTTTTCCATAAGATTCTTTTGGTGAAACAAATATTATACAAGTCTAAGAATCTGAAAAACTATAAGACTAAAAACAAGATCAATTACTGGTAAGAGACTCTCCTTTGCATGTATGTGTAAAACTAAACTGTTTTCATAGAATCATAGAATGGTTTAGGTTGGAGGGGACCTTAAAGTGGGACACCTCCCAATAGGCCAGGTTGCTCAAAGCCCCATCCAGGTTGGCCTTGAACACTTCCAAGGATGGGTCCTCTACAACTGTCCTGGACAACCTGTTCCAGTGTCCCACCACCCTCATGGTGAAAAATTTCTTCCTGATATCTAATTTAAATCTACCCTTTTCCAGCTTGAAGCCATTACCCCTTGTCCTATTACTACATGCCCCTGTAAAAAGTCCATCTCCAGCTTTGTTGTAGCTTTCTTTCCCCTTCAAATACTGGAAGGCTACTATAAGGCCTCCCTGGAGCTTTCTCTTCTCCAGGATGAACAACCCCAGCTCTCTCAGGCTGTCTTCACAGAAGAGGTACTCCAGCCTTCTGATAATCTTTGTGGCCCTCCTCTGGACTTGCTCCAACAGGTCCACATTCTTCTCCAAAGCTGGATGCAGTACTCCAGGGGGGGCCTCACCAGAGTGGAGTCAAGGGGGAGGATAACCTCCCTTGACCTGCTGGCCAGACTTTTTTTGATGCAGCCCAGGATGCGGTTGGCTTTCTGGGCTGCCAGCATACATTGCTGGCTCATGTTGAGCTTCTCATCCACCAACATCCCCAAGGCATTCTCCTCCGATCTGCTCTCAAGCCATTCTCTGCCCAGCTGTTTTTTTTGCTTGAGATTACCCTGATCTAAGTTTAGGACTTTGCACTTGGCCTTGTTGACCAGGCCCACCTCTCAAGCCTGTTCAGGTCCCTCTGGATGGCATCCCTTCCCTCCAGCGCGTTGACCATGCCACACAGCTTGGTGTTGTCAGCAAATTTGCTGAGGATGCACTAGATCCCACTGTCCATGTCACTAAAAAAGATGTTGAAAATTACCTGTCCTGGTACCAACCCCTGAGAAATGCCAATCATCACTGGTTTCCACTTGGACACTGAGTTATTGACAGCAACCCTTTGAGTACAGTTGTCCATCTAGTTCCTTATCCACCAAGTGGTCCATCCATCAAATCTGGTCTCTCTGATTTAGAGACAAGGATGTTGTGCAAGACAGTGTCATACACTTTGCATAAGTCCAGGTAGATGACATCAGCTGCTGTTCCCCTATCCACCAACTCTGTAACCCTGTCATAGAAGGTCACCAACTGTGTCAGGCATGAATTGCCCTTCATGAAACCATGTTGGCTGTTACCAATCACCTCCTCGTTTTGCATGTGCCTTAGCAGAGTTTCCAGAAAGATCAGTTTCATGATCTGACCAGGCACAGGTGTGAGACTGACTGTCCTGTAGTTCCCCAAGTCTTCCTTTTTTCCCTTTTTGAAAATGTGGGTTACATTTACCCTTTTCCAGTCAGTGGGAACTTCACCAGACTGCCACAAATTTTCAAATATAATGTTTGCAGTGAAACACATTATTTCATGCTTTTCATAAAACATAATGGTTATAACAGAACTATTTTGCTTTTATATTTGAGAAAAGTTTTATATATAATGGGAAATTGTGCTCAAGGGAAAAATTCAGTACCCTGTGAAAGTAGGAGTTAGTAGTAATTGTTTTCAGCCCATTTCCTTCTCAAGCTGCCACATCATCTTCAGAGCATGTCTTTCCATACTGCAGGAGCTGTCTTTTCAATCCTCTCTGCACATCAAATAACAATAGTTTAACTCTGACATAAAGCAAGGCAAATGCTACAACACTTTTAAAAAAATAGTTAGTCCTCCTGATTTTATTTAGCTTCTGAGAAGCAACCAAGTTTCATATTAAATAGCAAGCTTAGAAGACAGAGGTTAGGAGTAATTTAGATAATTAGGAATCAGAATATGCTTAATATTCCATCATTTTTCATTGCCTCACATTCATGGAACAAAATCTTATTTGAGGTACAGATGGTCCTTACTATTAATGTAAATTTTAATTAATCTGAGAATCTGGGCCTTTTCACTTTAGAATCAAATAACGTCTATAGTGGGTTCATACCATATTGTCTCCAGGAGTCCAAGACCTGAAGCAACAGGTTAGTTACTTAAGGTTTACAGAGCTGCTGGATTTAAGACTGATGAGATGCTGTTCTTCTAGTGAAGTTGCACAGGTTGCCCATTCACTTCAATGAGAACAATAGCAAGATCCGGCTCCAGATTTCCTTCCACTTTTAACTGTTAATTTGCCATATCAAACAAACATATTGAATATATGGACATGAGCCTTAATAGCACTAAACCCTTTGAAGCACACAAGATGACCATTAATGGGTTAAAGGCTCCCCACTTCTGTCTTCTAGCCACTAAATTCTGCAATTACAAAAAAGGTCTTGATCTCTGGAAACCATGCCTTGTTAAATTTCCTTAGCAGACAAGATGGTACTGTGTAGCATTACATGTGGTTACTGTTAGTCACATCCTTGCTGTAAGTTACCATAGTGTAGCTAAGGTAATAAGATGTGACAAATGGCAGCATGGCAAGTCAGTCTGGGTAGTTTCCTTTGGAATATGAAAACTGTATAAGAAGAGGCTTATGCCACTTTTCACTAGCCATTTGTTCATGGATATAATAAACAACCATTAACTGAGCTTTGAGCCACACTTACCAACAAAGAGAAAAGTAAAGACTCCAGGGAACCGCAAGAAATCTGCTAGGGACAAATGGTGAAGCAAGGCAAAGTGGGACACTGTGCAGAATGGATATACATCTTGCATCATTTATTTAGCCACAGTTACTTCACAAATACACTTAAAACATCATATTAAAAAATAATAATCAAACCCTAATTTTGCCATGAAACTCTAGGATGCTGTGGCAACTGCCCATGAGGTGAGATTTTGCTGTTGGGCATGTGCAAAGCCAAAAGCAACATAATAATTATATTACTCTGCACTCTTCATCTCCAAATATAAGACTGTCAAAGTAGGAAATTGTACAGCTCCTCCATTTCCCCAGCACAGATACAGTGTGGTCTTCTTTGTTGTGATTTACTGATGCTGGTAGATTTTATTAGTTGCCTTATAAATTGCTGTTACTTCTAAGGGCTTTTGAATAAAAGAGGAAAGGTGGAGTGAATGATAATTTTCTTCCATAAGAAAGAGGAAAATACACAGCACTTCTAAATCATAGAAAGTTAGAAACATTTCAAAGGCCCTTTAGCTTCCCATAGCTTACAGAACTACCAGAAATAGATGCAGACAACAAATGACTTCAGTGATCATTGGTGTGTGGAAAAAAATGTTAAACCCCCACCCACAGTTCAGTTATATTCTGTTGTTTAGATACTGTATGATAGTAACCATATAGAACTAGAGGAAAATGGCAATTATTTTGGGAAAGGTTTTCTTTTTTAAACCTTGTTTGTAAAAGATAAAAATGAAAACATTTTCCTAAATTTGTTTTCTGTGTTCTGTTATAAAACCAAAGTAGGTTTGGGCTTTACAAACCCATGTGATGGAAGAGTTAAACTTAATAGAAAGATATGAATTTTTATTGATTGCCACAATATTGAAACAAAAATTTTTAACAACAAAAAAATTCCATTCCAATTTTATAAACACTTTAGCAGATATATATATATAGACATGCAAGACTAGAAGTTAACAGCACATATATCCTATATGCTTCAGTTTATTTTTTGAGAAAAAAATGGTGACAATTCAAACATATGTACTACAGAATGGTTCCTATCACTACTGCTGAAGCCACAGAGAATTAGTATTTTCTTACTGAAAACTCTAGTCTGTAATTTGAAAAAAACAACAACCAAAACTGAAAAATGAAACACAAGAATACAAATAGGCTTTGAAGAGGCATAATATACTGCAGAAATGTGTTTTAGGTGCTTTCTCAGTCCTTTTCTTCATTAATTTTGGATTTGTTTTCTGTAAAAGTTCTTGCTGAGTATCATCATTTGTTTAACATTTGCCTACATAAAACACCAAACACCCTTATGAAGGGGTGATATCTTCATTCTTGTCTCCACAGAAGTCAATTACAACATTACTTTTATTTTGAAAATGAGATTTCACTGTAGTTATATTATGAAAAACAGGCAGCATAATCACTACTACAATACATAACAAGACCACTGTAGTCATGTAACATCTATAAAACTTGCAGAACAACATTTTTAAAAAGTCAGTTCCTTTTAAATGGTTGTATCGGTGTCAAATTCAAATATGTTAAAAAAAAATTAAGATAATATGAATTTTGCATTCTGTTTCATTTTCCCCATTTTTAACTAAAGGTAAAATCAGTTTCAGTCCGTATAAGCCCTTTTTCTTTAGCTTGTTTTTTACGCTCATACAGACATTTTTGAAAAAAAAAAAAGAAAGGTCCTTGTAACTTCTAATGCTGAAGGAAGTTGAAAAACTTAGAGTGACAAAGTTGCACTTTCCATTCGGTACTCTGAGAGCTCCTCAGAGTTGGAAAAGACTTTAAAAGTTCCCAACCGGGGAAAATAAAATGAAAAAAACAATCTCAGGCATTCCATACAAATACGAAATAAGGTACTTTAGTAATGAACCGGTTAAAAGAGATGAGCGTTGATTAACTTAGATGGTGGTTCTTTGTTACTCAGTTTTTCACAACTTCTGCTTTTCTTGTCCTTTCTAGCAGCACACCTGTAGTTTAGACCATGCACTGAGGCTGAGGTCAGACCAACAGCTCCAGCCAGAGGAGGTGACTGTCCCACCCTGTCAATAGAGCTATTGATTTTCTCAGTTGCTGACACAACTCTGAACCACAATACCCTCATCGAGTGTTTTATTCTTGCTCCTCTCAAGACTTGCTCTGTGATTATGAGAAAGTTCCATTTGCTGTAGCATGAGTGAGTCTTCATAACATGAACAAAATATTACTGTAAGGAAGACTGTGGAAAGGTCAAGACGTGCATCCTCTGCGCTCATGGATCCTATTTGCTATAGTTAGTGCATGATGCACATGAAAGGGATTTGGAACTGCACTACTGGGGATAGCTGAGAAATATTAAGGCATTCATGGTTGCAAGAGGATCTAGATGGAAGAACGTGCTCTTTTACAGGCCCTTTGCAAGGCAATGGATGGGAATTCAACTAGTCTATTTTTCTCTTTCCTGTTCTAAAAAGGAAGAATAACACTCCTGTGGTGACATTGAATTTGTTAAACGTTCTAGTCCTGAATATCGGAGCAGAATTTATGAAGACAGTGTTTTTCCATTTATGAAGACAGTGTTTTTCCTGTCTTTAATTAACTTAATTTTAATGGAATAGATAGTTAATTTAGAATAGGGGAAGAAGAATCCCAGGTACCCTTGTCCTGACTTACTCTTAAATATTTATATTCTGGTATTCTGAATATTCCTTTCTGATAATAATTTAATAAATATTTTTTTGCAGACCCAGTTGCTGATAAGAAAAAATTTACTGTCAAATATTTCACCAAGAAATCACAAGTAGTGGCATATGGCAATTTGGGTTCTTTCGGTTTATGTTTCTAAAATTCGGATTAAAAACACAGCTAATTTAATCCTGTGTTTCACGAGAAATATTTTTAAATATCTCATCTAATTCCATTTACTAATCTATACCTTAAACAATCAATCTCTCTAAGATATGCATATATTAAAAGTCACTATGTTTGAAAAGTCAAACAAATGTAGGGGGGGAAAATGGACTATAGTCAATAGCTATAGTCGCTGTCATTTCATAAAACATATATATATATAAAGCATTTTGGTTATTACATTGAAATGTGTTTTCTAGAGAACTATTTCCAGTCTGAGTAACCATATGGAAGCAGAAAACCATTTAAAAAATGAAAATAAGATGGTTTATATCACCTGCATAACTTGTTTTGTTCTTTGCCTTCAGGCTTCAAAACCCGCTTCCCATATTTTTTCCTTTCTTTAAAAATAATGTACATCAGTTTAATTTATCCCAGGTCCCAACAGAAGGATCAGATTTTAAGCATTTAATGCTGTGGTTTCAAATCCAATTTTACCGTGTTCATCGTTTCAGAAGTGGCAGAATCCAAAGTGAGCTTTAAAAAAAAAAAAAAAGAAAGAAAAAAAACCAAAAAAAGCTCAAGCTGTTCAGTGTGCACACTAGTTTTTTTTTTAAGGTGCAGCTTTAGTACTAAGCTGTAACCTGATAAATATTTTTGAAGGTATTAGTTAGGAATAACTCTTTTTTTAAGAATTGTTTCTTATTCAAAAGAAGCAAAATTTTTAAGGATAGCTTTATGTGCAAATATTTTGCGTACTTGTTCTGATGAGCCCTATTGAAATTAGTGCACAAGAAGTCAGTATTTCAGATTAACAGGAAAAAAAATTCACTTGAACGCAAAGTGTAGAATAATCCCTTTGCTGCCAAATGTATGTGTGCAGAAGATGATATAATATGGCCTGTTCTTCCTCCTCATGGGATTGCTTGAGCAGTTTTGGCTATCTTTCAGACTTGGCCTCTATTTACATAGTACAGTAGCATCTCTTTTATTTTGAATGTACTATTAACAGGGCAAAAAAAATTGCTTCAGATAATCTCTACTGCCTCTATGGCATGTGCCTGGGAACAGCCTCTGCCATCTGGGCCAATCTATACAGATGTGTTCATTTTCCTGCTGCCTTCACTTTTCTAGCCAAGTCTACCATCCTTAGGGGATTTCTATCTGGATTTCCACCATCTGTAGAGTGTAAGCCCTCCAGCAAAGATACTAAGCAGAGAAAAGAATACTATCAAGGTCTCATTGGCAAGGCGGCTTTCAGCAGCTAAAATTTGCTTTGTCTCTCCATATTCCCCAGTGAATAGCAAGTGCTATTCACAGGTTCAATTTTATTGACTTCAAAAGTGGGTCTCTTACTCAAAATCAGTGTTGTGTCTACAGGACAAACAGAGAACTGAAGTGAGCAATGATTGGTTTTTGGGCCCACACAGACACAGAGGTTATAATTGATGGAATGAAATATATACTTGCTAAGAAAACCAAGCCCTGTTAGAGGTCTTTCACGACTACAGTAAATGACTCCTAAATACAAGATTGTGACCACCACATACCTGCTTGAAAGTAACAGAAAATATACATAATATACATGTCAGTGTTGGATATCTTTCTACCCTTCCCAGAAAACCTTGCTCTGCTTGGAATTTTTTCCCTCAGGGAAATTTGTTGCTGATTTTAAACCAAATATAAATTTAATAAATGAAATGGGGATTGTGGACTGAAAATTGGCCGTATGGATTTTTTTACTGCACAAAGTCATCTCTTGGAGGGAATTTAGGTACAGTATCTTAGTTGAGTGTAAATCAGCAGTGGTGGTACCACTGAGGTTGCAGCCATAACAACAAAGCAGCACCTTCTTTGTGATCACTGTAAAATTAATTGAATTGACTGTCAGCTTCTCAGAGGCTGTGACAGAAAACTGCATGGGTAACCTGTTTTTGATGTTGTAAAGAAGCCAAAGATTTAATGGATATGGAAGGTGAATTACCTTCTTCACCATGAATGGACTCCTACAGGTCAGGGTTGAGATACATTAGCGAGGTAATATGACAAAACCTATGCTGACACTACATCTAGGGAGGCTTGGAAGATGTTTGTCAGTTTGGTGTCACGGGCAGTCTTAGACTGACTTTATTTTAAAGTGATTGAAGAAACCATACATCATCCATTTAGACATAGCAATCCCTTGTAATACATTTTAAAATAAGAAAAAAAAAGTTGGTTTTTTTTTTTTAAAACCAAGTTGTAGCTTATTGTTTGTATGTGACTTCCTTGTATTGCCTTTTCTTTGTAAGGTATGCAAAATGCTAAAATTCACCCCCTTTTTAACAAAGTGTAGCCAAAAATAGCCTAGACACATGATACTGAAGCTGCTCTTGTGCTACCCATTTAAGTTATGTATCAAGTCTAAATTTAATCAAGGCCACATTTTATTTATACATTTCATGCATTAAACTCATTTAAACTTTTAGTCAGATTTCATTAGGGGAAATACTACCGCGCACATCATGCAGTAGTAAAGCTAATGTGCTTCAGGAATTTGAAAGGATTTAGAGATCAGAGGGTCTGATTTCAAAATTTCTTTTTCTTTTTCTGCTTAGTGCTTGGAGCAGGTCTGTATGCTGCACATAGTTTGTTTCCTAGGACACTAATACAGTCAGCATGGTCTGTACAAATGTGTAAACACAGACATTCTCTGTAATCAGTGTGTTTGGTGTCTTAAGGCAAGATTATGTTTTTTTAGGAAATGCAATTTATGTTCAAGATTAAATTTCTCCTCCAGACCGATAACGTCTTGAGGTTGAATGAGATCATAAATATTGTGTCCTGACTTCGTGCTCTCCATCTTATATCTTCATACTCTTTTTCAGTGTTTTAGGAAAGGGGAACTGAGAGAAATGTATCTATAATGATTTACCTACACAAAAATATAACCTGTGAGGCTTGATAAAGTGTAAATAAAAAAATATACACCTAAAGTCATGGACAACTACAATAACACTCCTAATCAAAATTACTGTTTCATTCAGATTTCTTCCAAGATTAAAAAAAACCAAAACAGTCAAACAAACAAAAAACCCCCCACACAAGAAAACAGTAACATAGGCCTAACTCAATTTAACTATTCTTGTTTATCAGGTCTCTTTTGGTGAGATTCTCCCTGATGCTTGGTCATCCCACTGTTTATGAAGTTGAGGAAACTTCATGTTGTGTCTTTTAACTCAAATAGGGAAATATATATATATTTCAGATTCATAAGGTAGATTCATTTATCTTTGCAACAAAAAAAAAAGAGAAAAAAACAAAAAAGAAGAAAAAGAAATAAAAATTAAAAAGGCAAATAACTCCCTCCACCCTCTGCTTTTTCAGGCAAAGCAATTGGACTTTGTTGTAGTGTTGGACTTTTTCCCTTCTGGTGCAATTTCACCATAGTCCTCAAGAATGGAATTTTGCCATTCTCATATGCATTGTATCTTACAGTGCTGAAAAGCCAGTACATTACAAAGCTTTAGTGACCCAGGGCATATTTGAACTTGTGATCTAGAGATGAAAGGCTTCATATTCAATTCCCAGTCCCATGACTCATCCAGTTCCCCAGCATAATTTTGGTTTGGGAAAGAAGTTTTTGAATTACGAGTGTATAAAAAGCTTTCCAACAGAATTGCAATTTAAAAACAGAATGGCCTGATTTACAGACATGTTGAACCCTCAGGGTCCCACTGAATTAAGAGTATGCAACAGTCAGAAAAGCAGACCTTACTTAGCACCTGTCTTCAAAACACTGCACAAAAGGTAAACACATTGCCGTAGCATCTAGAGATCATGATCCCAGATGCAGTTATGAGGCCAGATTTGGAAAGGACTGGCTTCTATAGCATCATTCCTTCTCTCCTCAGACTGTGAGGAAACCACTACAAAGAAACTTTTGAAAACTCTGGACATGTGGTGTGTCCTGAAGGGCTAAAGAGACCAGGAGCTCCACTTTCTGAAAGCAGAGAGTGTAATTACATCCCTGATCTCTGATCGTATCCCTTTTTGCCTCCGTGTCTTTCGAGGAAAAAATATTTCTCTCTCTCTTAACAGCAACTCTTATGGTAGAAATCTGTTTTCCCCCAAGCTCAAATACTCTGTTTCTCTGACAGAGTTTCTTGGCAACATGGACTCAGGCAATCAGACGATGTGTGAGGAAGCTTAGAGCTGCACAAACAAAATGAAGTCTCCCCTGTTGTGTATGTTATATTCATTCAGGTCTGAAGCCAAACACCTCAGTGGTACCCATGTCACAAAAGTCAGCCTACCCTCAGGCACTCATATTCATGCTCAGATCTGCCTCATATTATTTAACATACTCAAATCCTGCCTACCTTAGCAGTATGAACACAGCTTGTGAGAGCAATATGCTGTGGTTAACTCAAAGCCCATTCTCATGCGTAGCCAACAAAAGCAATGTAGCTGTTCTTGTAGGTCTTAGATAACCTCTTAGCAGTTGAACTCCCCTATGACTAGATAGTCATACCAACCATTATTTCTCACAGAAGAATTATTGGAATGTGGAAGCTAAGTTAAAAATAATTTTAACAACAGTATTCAGAAGAGATACTGCCAAGACAAAGAAATCAGGAGATCAGAGAAGTGGCAAAACGACTTGAGAGATGTCTCTTAACCAGAATCCATATGAACTCCTCTCCTTTTTGCATTTTAAACATCTTAAGCACTGATTATAGTGCTTTTGTGTACCAAAAGAGGCTTTCCTGCTAAAATGAAAAATAAATTACTTCTGGCTTGAGCTAGGCAAAATATGCCTCATCATAACGTGGATTAATGAGTAGAGACATTATAACTACTATAGGAAGTTACAGTGGAAATTCCTTACTGGTGTTACTGGCCCTGGTTGGTGGAAATGGATATGTAATTAAACTTTAATGTAGCCTACAAAAGATGTAAAATGCAATCAGTGAAGAATACAAAAAAACCCACACAGCTCTAATAGTTACTAGGATTTTATGCAGTCACGCTTCTCCCTCACTGTCTTTGAAATGGCACAAGATGATCATATTGACTTCACACATATCATCTGTCTTCTTGGTAAACAAAAGACAGCATAGTATCCTGTAAGGAACTGGAAAATTCTCATCATAAGAATATGAAAGTAGATAGATAAAGTTTTCCAATGGAAGACTTACAAAAGCAGCTTGAAAATAGAAGGATTTGACAAATCTTGTTGCTAGCCTTAGTTGCACAGGAATTACATTTTTGGGACAAATTACTAGCGAAGCTAGAAAGCACTATTTTTTGACCCAGCTTGGGTGCAGGAGATTTAGATTTATGCAGAAGTTTCGGTTAAACAGGGTTTGTGAATGCTGAAATTAAGTTTGCTTCTTTTCAGGTAGAACCCAAATATAATTCCTAGGTTTACCAAAGTTTTAGAAAAAATCATTACTTCTTCCCATGGTCTTTGGAGAAGGAAACAGTTCATTTTCAGTTTGATCTGTGTTCAAACACTACTACTAAAAAAAAATGTAACCCATAAATTACTTTGGGATGAAACCAGACTATACTTTTGCTTTCAGCTGAAATCCCAAGTGACAAGGGTTTCCTGTGGATCTGTATTTTGCAGATCAAGCAGTTTACACAACTGTAATGCACTTCACATTTCAAAAAACAAGGTTTAGATATAATAAATAATTTTTAAAGCTGGAGTGTTTCTTTCTTCCACTGGGTGTCACCATAAGGCAACAGCACTGGGTTTGGAAATCTCAGTTAATAGCCTGTTAGATCACAGATTTTGTATTCACTCTAGAAGGCTGCAGGGGGATAATGCTAACCACTGAAGAAAGCCCCCCTAGCTCTGAGGTCAATGGAAAGATGCCTACACCTCAGTGAACAGTAGGCCTGAAGGTGCTCACCAAAAAAACCCCACCCAAAACAAGCAAAATGCCCAACAGTCTGATTCTATGAAAACCATAAGTGGATTTTAAGATTCGTTATTGGTGTTCATGAAAGGATTAAATGAAAGAAGATCCATGAAAGACTGAACATTTCATTGAAATGTTTCATTTGGGTACAGAGGGTGGGGTTCAACCGTTGCTAGAAGAGTTGCTGTAGGGAAGAGCACTTTACCTGATTTCAGAGAAAATTTATGATAGTTTCACCTATCTATATAATTTCAACCTTCCCCTTTCCATTAAAACACTTACTCCAAGTTGTCAGTCATCTGTGACGGAGCAACAACTTGGGGGAGCCCCAGGTGATTCATAGGCAGAAATCACAGCATTATTCCCATCACCTGCAATGATTACAGCTGGATCCGATTGCCACCTAAGTGGCCTGTGGCTACATCCTAGAGAAAAAAAAAATATTTGAAAGGAGGTAGCCAATAACCATTTTTTAAAAAATGTTCCCCAACAAACTGTATTCTTTAAGGGATAATTCCAAAAAACTTTCCCCACCTACACACACACACACACACACACCCCCACACACACACACCGCCCCAGGGCCCCTTGCAGTATTTACTTAGGTTTTATTCCTCTTCCTTTTTTCTTTCTTCACACAGTAATGCTTAAAGTCACAATCAGTAGTCTAGACACTAATTGGTTCTATTGCTTAAAATTTTTGCTCTTCTGGATGCTTACCAACAATTCCTCCGGTATACATTATGGTTGAATTCTGGCCAGACTACAATTACAAAAAGCATCTGTGGTTTGCATCTTTGCTGCACAATTTTGATCAAATTAGGAAATTCAGAACTAGGAAAAAATAATGAAAACCTAAATCTGATGGCTGGCCCATCCATCCCACATTATCACTGCACTTGTCTTTTTTGCTGTTGATACTGAAGGTTAATAAAATGTAAAAGATTAAGGGTACAAAACTAAAATAGATTTGTACATTCCAGACATGTTCACATAGACTGACAGTAAAGTAGACAATAGTTCTTTGCTAGATATCAACATTTGTATGCAAATATAATACTTTCTGTGAAACCTCATGTTTTTTTCAGTCCACCAATCCTTTTTTTTTCTACAAGGACCAGGTAATGGGTTTTATTTCTGGGAACAGGAGAAGACATTTTGTGAAAGCTGTTGACTTTTCATCTCAATGTGATCAAAACAGACTTGAAAAATAAAAAAAAAAAAAAGAGAAAAAAAGAGAAGGATTAAACTGGAAATTGCAGTAATACCCACTAAGCCAGGACTCCTACTTGAAATGTCTGAGGCTGAGTATCTGTTCTGAAATTGGTCCCCTTCCACTCCAATCTCCTAAGTGAAGCCCACTACCTGCTCTCTTGGGGTCTTGTATATAACCTGAGCCTACATTCTGCAGCTTTGAGAAACTTTTGTATATGTATGTTTTAGGGAACAGCCAAGCAGGACTGCTGGTCTTCCGCATCAATAATGTAGTGCAGAGAGGATTCCACCTTCCCAATGAATTCTTTAGCTTTAGGCTGAGATGTTGTTCATTAATCATTTGCAGGAATAAATTTGTATTACTTTAATTAAAATTATGAGCTGGCTTTTTGTCCCCCTGTACTGACAAATAAGAACTTTGGCCAGCTTGAAAGATGAGTTGATGATCTTTATAATTTCTTTGAAAGGTTCCTAATCCTCTTCATGAACTAAAACAGTATAAGGGTATCAGATTATTCTGCTATCAGAGTTTTTATAGTCAGGGTTGAGCAAGATCCAGTGAACCTTACAATCAGCATACATCTTACTTGAATAATTCCTCTGGAAACGTCAACCAAACTTGATTTTGGTTGGATTTGAAATTCAAATACTTTAGAGTAAATGTGCTGTGAGGAATATCATCAACAAGACAGGTCATTGCTTGAAATTTATAAGCATTGGGACTTAGACAGCTACGGATCTGATGTTTCAGTTATTTAAAAATCCAGTGAGCTGAAAAAATGTCATGCAATCCATTCTAATGACAAGGAAATGTGAGCACAAAGCTGCAAGTAACCCTGGACTAAAAAGGGGTTATGGGAATTTTCTTTAGGTTAGCATGAAGTTGGAGCATAAATTGTGCTAAGAAGAGGGAAAAGTAGAGACAAATTAGCCTGCAACAAAGGAATATGTTGCTAATACCAGGGTACTCTTTCAAAGAATAAAATAACCATTCAATTTTTTAAGATCTTTCATTCTATGAAAATTTTTTGAGTAGTGCCACCGGAAAAGAAAGAAAAGGCAAGTACAGGATATGAGTTTTCATTAGATTTCAGTGAAAACTCACTTTCCAGATTAAGGGGGTAGATGTCTCCATGAGCCCTCTGCTTCAGATAAGACACCAATGCCGCCGTGTGCCCTGTGCCAACTGTTTATCGTCAATCTGGAGAACAGTGTCTCATTTTCATTTGATCTCTGTGCAGGTCTATGGCCTTCCCCTCAAAGTCACTTTCTGAACATGCTATTTGAGATGACTGGGCACATTACAGTTCTTGCAATTGTTTTCAGTGTCAGACAATGAGTTTTGCTTTCAAGATAAGGCTTCTAGAATCTTATAGTTTTAATATCTCTGAGCATAAGCTTAAAACTGGTTTTTTTTTGTAAGACTATTCAGTGTTCTGCTTTGAAAGCTTCTGCCACTTCGTAAGAAGAATGAATTAAGCATTTTAGATATAACACAAAACCCTAGCTTCAAGTCAGTTCTTGAAGAATTTAACTCAGTTAATAAAACGGTATATACATGAATGCATTTGAAAATAAAGATAGAAAGCTTTGATACTAAAGCTGAAACCTCTTAACTTTCATAGTAGACAGTAAAGTTTGAGGCATACTATTTCCTGCAATTCCCATGACACCACCAGCAGCATTACACATCAGAGTAATGTGTTCTTCTGGTAGAAACTTGGGGCACATATCAGTAATTTTGTCTGATGCTAGGAGCTCAACAGAATTTACAGAATGATCAGACATTTTCTGATGGTGAAGTCAATGGGCAGTTTCCCTCAGATTTCTCTGAAGCCATTTTATGAGTAATATTTGGCCTTTGTCCTTGTGCTGAACTGTTCTGCAAGGTTCTTGCCTTTGTTCTTCAAGGCATCAGATGCAGTAATTCTCACCTCAAAGACACAAAAAACCCAGATTGACTGAAGCTGATTGATTATTCCTGAATACTCCCTTGCTCTTCAGAGAACAATGATGGTAGTCCTGATAATGTGATTAGAACAAATAAAAAATAATATCACAAAGTACAGTATAGGAAGATACATGTTCCAATTTTCCCAATCAATGTGATATTTACTAACTAAATTCTGTAAGGCTGAGTTGGTTAAACAGCAAACACTATGTTTAAAAAATATATTATTTGAAAATGAAATATTAACCACAGAATTTCCTTTCTTTGAAGGAAGAACTGTTCATCTTGTTAGCACACCATAACAGTCTACAGGTGTACCTCCTGTTGCTATTGTTTTTAGGGAAAAATCCTTCAGAAAAGAGATGAACTTTGCAAGTTAGTATGTTTTTCATCAGATCTGCACCCTACTGGAAATTGATTCTGCTGACAGAAATCAGCACCTGAAAATTGGTCAGTGTAAGCTGGGTTGGAGTTCGGTTATGAACGGTTCTCTGCTCATGGTCCAAAACCAGGGCGGCTATGAAGGAAATGGCTACTTTGTACACTGTGTTTGGATTCTAAATGTCTATATGGCACTAATGTCCAGCTTGACTGAGAGATGGCAAATGCACTAAGAACGTTTTTGAAATAAAAAATTGTATCCCTTTCAAAAGGTCAAGATAAACTACTCTAAACTTACAGCAAGTGGGTATTCAATAACAATGTAAAATCAACAAAACTCCTAAAGAAAAACAGTGGGATGAGTATAGAACTTTGCTAGACTCCTTTCTAGGACTCTTTGGGGCAGTGTGACTCACTTGACAGAGTAGGCTCTTGTTGTTCCTGAAAAATACCCAGTCTACCTACAAGATTTTTCCACGTCTAGGCTACAGATATTCTACTCAGAGTATCAGATGTCACTCATCTGCCTCTTTCACATTACTATTCATGAGATAGGAAATATGATGGTAGTGATGATATCACTATCTTTATACATCCGCACTGGTCTCACCACAGCAATACATTTTAAGGTAAGGTTATTATAAGAGTATATTGGTGTGAGAGTAGACAATGGGTCTTGGTAGGCAAAAGGGGATATGTATGGGATTACACTAGCTTGGGAAGCAGCAACATAATGATTTCAGTTGGGCTAGTTGCTATTTTGCAATAGTGTCCAGTCAACAATCCTTTTAGAAATGATCAAGTAAGGCAATATTCTTCGTGTAAGTCCCACTATCCCTGGTACAGTGCTCTGTCTAGTAATTTTGTCTCCTTGGGACATGCTCCAAAACCAGACTGAAGTAATTCCAGGCCCATTTACAATATTTGAGTGTTCATATCAGGTCCTTTTGACTCTCTAATTTCATTCTGAAGAGGTTCTATGGAGATTCTAAGTAAGCTGGATGAAGCATTCTGCTTGGGGCAAAGAGAACAGCTGCGCTCTTCTTAAGGATGCATTTCTGAACAGGAGGCAGGTGCAATTCCTTCTTCCTCACCTAGCTCATGAGAGATTGTAAACTTCAAGGAAGGACTTAGGGCTCACTGCCCTAGGTAAGAAAAATCTGACTGCAGCTGACTTCAGGTTTCTTAGACGGCTGGAACACCTCTCCTATGAAGACAGGCTGAGAGAGTTGGAGTTGTTCAACCTGGAGAAGAGAAGGCTCTGGGCAGACTTTATAACAGCCTTCCAGTACCTAAAAGAGGCCTACAGGAGAGATGGGAAGGGCCTTTTATCAGGGAGTGTAAAAATAGGATGAGGGGTAACAGTTTTAAACTGAAAGAGGGGAGATTTAGGTTAGATATTAGGAAGGAATTCTTTACTCTGAGGGTGGTGAGGCACTGGAACACATTGCCCAGAGAAGCTGTGGATGCCCCAACCCTGGAAGCGTTCAAGACTAGGTTGGATGGGGTTTTGAGCAACCTGGTCTAATGGTAGGTGTCCGTGTCCATGGCAGGGTGGTTGGAACAAGATGATCTTTAAGGTCCTTTCCAACTCAAACCATTCTATGATTCTGCAATTCATCCTATGGTTATCTGATGCTAAGAGGTCTGGCCGCCAGATAAGCAATGAAAGGCACCAAGGGAGTCCCCTCTGAAGATGCAAATTCAGTGTTCCTAAACTGTTCTCACCCTAGCTTTCTGACTTTGGGTAGTGATCTTTGCTCAACCATAGCTGGATGGTATGACCCACTTACAGGAAGTTTTCAGATTATTGGTCATGCAACATTGAAAAGAGAATGACCAGCCACAGATGAACATATGTGCCAGCTGTTTCACTGCTTCCTTTCACTTCCCTTTCTCTCCCTTGTCGTGACCCACAGCTGTATGTTATACAGTAACTTCTTTGTGGGGGACCACTTGCAGCATTTTTCTTTTCATCCTCAAAAAGTTCCTCCTCTATCTCTCAAAAGCAGTTGTTTCCACCTTGTCCTAAGCCTATATTTTCTTTATCTTTTTCACCATAATCTTTCACTGGTCTTCAAGGCTATCCATATTGCACAGATAGTGAATATTCTGATCGATAACCACTGAAGAAAGATGGCTGCTATGCACTAGAGACAAGCAACCCCAAGGTTTTGTCTTCAGTGCAGCAGCTGACAAAATTTAGATGCTGTGGATAGCTAGGGAAATTAGTATCAGGTGTTTGGGGCCTTTTAACAGAATAGCGTAGCTCTGGACTTCATAGCCCTGCCAAGCCATATTATCTTGCCAACAAGTTTGCTTCATGTGAACCATGTCAAAAATACTTTCAGATAAAACATAATGAAAACAGTTGACCATGATATGAAAGGCCCTAAGACAGGTCATATCCCAAATATTTGTACCATGCTGTTAGGCTAAAAGCAGACTGGTCAAACAGTTTTCAGTCAGAAAACGAAAACTTTGTTTAGCTATAAATTTCTTAGTAGCTGTTTGCCACATGACTGGAAAGAGATAAAAGCACACTCAATGAAGGGTAACAACACCTTGTTCCGATGTTCACTCACTCCTCTTTCTCTCTAATGTTTTTGATTTAGCAAGACATTTGGGTCCATGGGTCAGTGATTTGCTGAGCTGAAGCTTATATTTCTGATAATGACAATGCACTCCACAAATAAATTCCCTGCTAAACAAAACAATTGCATGTACTACCTGGATTCTGGCACTGAGTGTAGCCCCACAGTTTCTCAGCAAGATGATTACTTAGCAATACATTCACAATCACTGTCATCATAAGACCAAGAAGAAAATAATAACTTTGTACGCACATGACATACGGAAAGCTCAAAGGAATAAAACTTCAGACAGTTTCTACAGCTAAGTGAAAAATCAGAGCTGAACTGACAAAACAGAAAGGCTCCTCTTGCTTAAAAAACTGGCCTGATTTTTAAACTCTGAGTTACTGACTGTAAAATGCAAACTCCAAATTTCAGCCACTGTTTTTAAAATAGGCACCTAAACGGTTCCTAGATGACTTGATTCCCTTGCAAGAGCAGAGCATGCTGACCACCTCCAGCTAGCAGCCCGTGTCTGCGTGGGTGACGGGTTTTGTCACATCTATGCTGAGCTGTGCTCCTCCTGCATGTTGGAACACAGCACCATCTAGCGAGCCACAATAAACAGACTCGCCCAGACTGCCGTGTGAAAAAACAGTATAAATTATAAAAACTTAAAAGAAATTTAAGTAAAGCCCCCCTTTCTGCAGAAAAGGAAGCTTGTTTATGGAAGATTAACCTTTATTTTTTCTCCCAGTACAAAGCTCCCAAGATCTTAAACTTATTAAATGTAGTGATCAATCAGCACTTACTCAATTACATTGCAGCAAAAGCTTGGTGCACCGTTATTATTCATTTACTCATGCACTATCAAAATCAAATATACTTTTTCAAAGAGTAATAATATCCTCCTGAAGAGTTCAGCATATTTTCACCTTTTGGAGAGAACAAGAAGAGTGGATTTGGCTGTAAGAAAAGCTACCACTACTGTACCTGACCTGGTCCAATGGTATGTTTACATGAATGTAACAAGACAGATTAAAATCATGCCCTGTATGTTTAATATGCTATATCACTGTGCTCCCTCACTATGGCAACAAAAGCTCAAATTTTCCTGTGCAATATTCTTTGCTGTACTGGAATCTATTTGTAAGATGGTATCTAATTCCATATCTGTACTTTTCTCCTGATATCTGTGTTGCCCTTAGGACATGTTCCTTAGTAAGTCCTCTGTATCTTTCTTGTACTCTTGTATATATACCTTTTTCCATGTCACCTTTGTCACTTTGAAAATCGATACATGTTAAGCTCTTTCTCTTGGCTTCAATAGCTTATTAAAACAATATCCTCTTGGGAACTTTCTCAGCAAGGAATCAATTATTTGAAACAAAACAATGCCATTCAGCTTTGAGACTGGCCAGCCACAATTAGTGGTATACTCAGTATCATCTCCTGAAAAGCATATAATACCTTCAAAAGTAGGCAATCTTCAAGACAAAAAAAAAACAAAACAGGGAAAAGTGTAGCCTCAGGTTCAGACACTTGGGGGTTTTTTGTTTTCTTTTTTTTTTTTTTTGCTTCATTGTTTGCATGAAAAATTGTTTAGGACAATCCCAAATCTTTTAAAAACACACATCTGTGATGAGTGTCCTTGTTGGCACTACTACATTTGAAGCAATACAAATAAGAGGGGTTTAGAGACAGCATTTCATTATGTGAATCTAGGAGTACCTGACAAATAAACTTATAGGTTGATTGTCAAAGAAATAGCATGCACAGTTCTCTAATTTACATGACAGTATGTGGATCAAAATCTCTAGGACAATTTGCAAGCTGCTCTATTAGTGCAAAAAGTAAAACAGTTGATTTTCTTGGAGGAGGTTTTGATTTAAAACAAATTAGCTTGAGAAATCATCACATCTGTACTGAAACCTTAGTCCTGGAATTACCTGGGTTTTGGAGATACTCTTTCTACCAAAAATAGAATTTGGCCCTTTCAGGGGTCTAACTGTACGTTGACAGACTCTCCATAGGTCTGGGTGTACAGGCACAGGAGGGAATGCAAGATTCTGGCAGCAGCCCAGTTGTTGACATTCATGTTCTTATTGTTGGCGAACTCTAGAACACTTCTATAGGTTTATAGAAAAGAAATGACCCTTATGCAGGTGAGATGCAACAGAAAACCCATCCTTTTGCTAGGAGCGGACATCATAGCTTTTTTCAAAGCCTATGTTGATATAGAGACATTTCTATCTTCTACTCAGACATATCTACCTCCAAGCAACAAACTCATGTATGTTGTTCATCGTGGAATATAATCTGTATAAGGCCTATAAAGGATTATTATATGTCTGAATTTTCTGTAAATATATTCTTTTTCACCTGTAAAAAAGTTTGGCTATTTTTTTATTTCTGAACATCTAGAGACATTTTTAGCCTCCTAGATGTATCAGGTTTGTAGCAGCTGCGTTCTTTGATGGATGGGCCTGGTTTTTTTTCAGGCTTGTTTTAGTCACTAAAATGGAAGACCCAAAGCAAAATTATTCTGTAAAACAGAAAAATTACCAATCTTACTAACCAAATAAACAAAAGAATAAAAATAACGTTTATACATAATTGGGAGCAATTTTTTTCTTAGCATTTCTTTTGTGTCCCTGAACATGGGCCAGGCAACGTAATGTTATCAAAGTTCTGTAACAGTAATGGCTTCATAATACCAGGCCATATAGTAGTAAGTAAAGGGAGTCAGAGAACTGCTCTGTGAGACCAAGCGAATTTCTGGGCAAACAAAGCATGGTTTGGCTGTACTTTGATCCAATTTAGCAGCTCTGACGCTTACAGAATCACGCAGAATGAGCTCAGAAAAAGTGTTGTTGCCCTTCTAATGTGCTTTCTCCAGATCTAGACTCATTCTCTAACACATTCTTTTAATGTGGCTAGGCACTGATTCACTGATTCATTGATACTTTTTCTTCTATACTATGATGCTTGTGATGCTTGCCTATAACTGTCCTCTTTTCTTATCTTTTCTTTACATCTTCTGGTCGTATTTTACAACTATTTAGCAAGTCTCATCCCTACTGAAGCTTTCAGAACTTCTAGGTGCTATTATACCAACACAATAATGCCTAAAATATCTTCCTATTAAATCCAGATACAAACATAAAAGTGATGAGAAAAGGCAAGTTAATGCATATATATAAAACTGTGTTCCTATGTTTAGAGTCTGAGATCAGATTCAATACTGATGTCTGAAATCAGTTTACTTAAAATGCTGAAGACTGCAATGAACAGTCCTTATAGTGTCCTGGACAATTTTTATACGGCTTGATTCACTTTTCCCTCAGTATCTCCTGTAGAGTCTGATGGTGTCTCTAAAATGAGGTGATATTATACTTTTCCCTTTGATGAGATGCATGGATTTTAGCATTGCGAAGTCAACATTTACTCTTTCACATGACGTTATACTGAAGTTGTGTATACATTAGCAAGCAATGCAACACAGTAGGAGTGGATCTGTAGTGTATTTTGGAGGTATTTATTTCAAATTAGCTCTAGTCTAGCCCTAGACTATTAGACTATAAGCTTATTAATAACTGGAACACATTAGATGTGGTGCTGAAGGGTATCTTTAATTTAACACGGAAGGAATCCACTGATCACATTGAGGATGCTTCAGAATGTGAGCCCAAGGCACAGTAGCCAGCAACACCCAGGAGATTTACTTTAGAAACACACTGATCTGAACTAGAAGGATAATAATAATGAGACATTCTAGTTAATTCCTATTCTAAGTGTGTGAGGAAGATGCATGATTTCATAACTACTTGCAATGGCAAATACTGATAAACATTCTGTTATGCACTTCATCGAACTTCTTTGTATAAGATTCTAGATTATGCAGAGGATGAAAAAAAAGCCATTCCAAAACAGATTTTGTTGAGCAGGACCTGAGCAGCAGAATTGTAATCCAAATTAGGGAAGAAATAAAATTCTGTAGCAAAGAGGGAATTTTGCAAGCGCTACTGACATGGTAATTTATTTTAGGTATATTGTCATTGTGTACTCTCAAAAAATACAAGACTTAGTTTCTAACTAAAATATATCCATGGTAACTCTAAACAAAGTCTTGTATCTTGACTAGGTGCAGTAAACAGGACCTAAGAATCATATTTCCAAGAACACATTTTGAATCTACTCAATTTTCAACTCTGTAATGTTAAAAGAGTTGAAATTATTTAAATTTGTGCAGTATATTAAATGGACAGAAAAACTAGACCTCAGTATTAAACCTTAATTTTTTAAGTGTTCAGTTCCCAGATTTAATTTTTTGAGGGGTGTGAATACCAATAGATAGAATATTACTTTTCTTTTTCCATTTTCAAAGGTAACTTTTCCTTCAAATCCACACACGTCAGCTTTACATTCCACATCACAGCACATAAAACACAACACTTTAGAGTATCCATATCAGACAAGCCTTTTTATCAGAGCATTAAATTCTTTAAAGGAAATGTAGAAACTAACTGTGTTTCACACCTATTATGAAATCAACAAAATGTATGACAAAGGATGTTCCACCTGCCAACTCAAAAACAGGCTGCTTTCCATGTGGTACACCCCAGCAATAAGTTGAAGAAATATTATGTTGACAGAGCTTGAGTAAAGAAGAAAATGAGCATTGTTCTTCAACAGCTCTCAAATTCAGATTTGGCAGCAGATTAAGCAGCTACAATCTAATGGCATCATGTGTAAGTGAATTTACAAGATGTCATTTGTAGGGGAAATTTTCCTCCTATAAATAAAATAGCCACTTCCAAAACCTGTCAAATGGACAAATAACTTGTCTTCTGTCTTCTTTTTTTTTTTTTTTTTTCCTTAGGCAAACAACATTCATCATAATTAGTGTTGAAAATTATAAACCAACTTGATACTATAAACTGCATTAGTTCCTAGTCACAGAGCACAAAGTAGTCCTTATCTGTGGACCTCTTCTTTCTCATGGCAATTTGGACAGAATGTGAATGGGGTGCTGCATGTGTGCAATTACTATGAGTTATTGCTTTTTTATTTTTTCAGTAGCAAAATGATGAAAATTAATTTCAAAACTATTTTCAGTAATGAGAATTCTTATTTAGAATACTTTTAAAATATGGAAATCTGTACTAGTAACAGTGATATGTAGCTTTTCAGGACTCGTGAGAGGACATGATAATAGGGTAGTTCATGGATCCATTTCTTTGTCTACAGCTGGAAATAGAAGTTACATTGATTAGCAAAAAAAGTTCTGGGAGCTTTTGCCTTGTTTTTGTTGCTAAGGAAACCATTTTCCTGGCATCAATGCACCCAGCAGGTCTGTCTTACTTTCCTGTGAGCTCTAACAGAGGCAGCATTGTGGAAAGGCATTGGGGGGCAAAAAACCCACAGAGATAAACAAGGAGGAAAAGATCAACAAAAGTAGTTGAAAGTTAATACAGGGATATCACCTAGTTGAATTGAATTAACTTTTGTTTCTGTGTGGGTCAGCTAGGGAGCTCTGCGTATAGGTAAGGATTTAAGGCTCCAACAAGACTACGGCTAAAAGCCAAAGAGGAACAGAAGCCTCTACATCAAGAAAGCCCCAGCCACAACCCCCTGCCCCCCAAAAAAAACCCAAAGAAACAAAATAAAGAGGAAAAGGTGGAACCATGTGGTCTGGATACAAAATTTGAAGGCAGAGAGGTTGGGTTTGCACTCATACCATTCTTTAAATGGTAACCTTATTTCAGATAGAGTCCTTTCTTCTACTGCTCCCATCACATAATTTAGCCGATGGCATGTCAGATTGGGGTATTACATGAGACTGTAGTAATTATGTGCATTTAATATCATAAATGAACTTTTTCTTGGTGTTTCTGCAACTGTAATTTAATTCTTACTTCACTTCTGCGTTGTATATCACCGAATCAAGTATGGAGAATGAGGAGACAGATAAGTGACTCCACTGTTCAGTCTTCCTAGCTGACTGTACAATGCCTCAGCTGTTTCCTTTTCCAGCAGTGTTCCTTGCAAATAACTTAAACTCTGCTAAAAATGAAGTGAGTGACAAGCAGGATACACCAAACACCACATTTGGCAGAAAGCTGGGTGACACATGAAAACCTGTCAAAGAAGTCATACTAGTAAAACCGAAGGAAACCCCAAGTGGCAAAATGGTTGGCTCCAGGACATAGTAGTGGTATACAATCTCTTTAAAAAAAAAAAAGAAAAAAGAAAAAAAGAAAAAATCTCTAAGACAGTGATATGAATCCAGGCAAGAGAACTAGTAAAAACATCATTGTCACCTTACAAATTTACAACAGCCTACCACATCTGAAGGCTGTTAATAGTCTCTGTACCATTTCTTGTTCAAAAGTCAGGCACAAACCCCTGCCGTCACAGCTAGGACTATTTGCATTCTTAAACTGAAAATTTCAAAACCTATTGTTGGTACGTAAGTGTGAAGACACTGAATCTGGTGCCTTCAGTAAGTGAAGCAAGGAGACATGTTCCCAATTAATGTACTTAATCCTTTCCTTATTTCTGCACATAAAATAAGTGCATTTTTCTGGATATTTACCTGGGCATTGGCAGGAGGTGCAAGATTGAGGCTGCTTCACAGGGAAGGTGAAGTGGGAGCCAAGAGTGCCCCCAGCACAGTTTGGCGGTAATCCCCTGATCAGGGTGCAGGGGAGCAGAGCAAGGCAGCGAAGGCAACAGGTCCCATTGGCTGGCCAATGTCATCAAAGGCAAGGTAATCTCAAAGAAAGTTCCAAGGTCAGTCCTGGAAAGCCAAAGTGAAATGCAGACAACAGGACTGGAAACAGTCATACCTGCGATGCGGGTCAGGCAAATCCAGCACTGAGTACTGATAGGACTCCTGGACCAAAGAGTACATAGGGTGCAGAGGTCAGGCCAGGGAGCTGAGCCTATGAGGGCTCTCAGGACCCGAACAAGGACTTACTGGGGAATGATCTGGAAAGTTTCTATTTATTCTGTTAACATGGGTGGATAACAAAACAGTGTCTTGGAAATTATTGGACAATACTTCACAACTAACCACGATATATGACTTCATTACAAGAGTTTAAGTACACATTTATCCTAGTGTAGGTTCACAAAAAACTTTGTGGTTTGTCCTCACTGATGGAGAATACAAAGGGGCCTTGGGGATTTCTGTTCCACATGTGAACCTAAGAGTAATAGTGAAGGCATCACTGTGACTTGAGCAGAAGACACAGGAACATTAAGCATCCTCTCACAAGTCTGCATGCTCAGGTGTGCTACACTCTACAGGAATGAAGTCCACCCCACGGCAAAGCTTGTATGGATAAATAAGACCAGGGAAAACAGTAACAGCCCTTCAAAAGTCGTAATTATTTGTTACCTCAAAGTCTTTCCCTTTCTTTTAGTTTTTCACCTTTCTCTGTATTTTCTCTTCCATAACAGGAAACGTAAAAATGGGCAAATTAATCTTACAGAAATCCCTACCATACAATAAATTGAAAGACCTGGAAACTGTCAGAGAACAAAATATGTTATTGTGATGATGTTCTGATACAACAGAGGACAGCGGACCTTTTGAAAGTAGTTTCCAGTTATTTTAGGATCACTTATCTTTTTTTTTAGGGAGTACATACTATAGATGGATAGTTTTGGAATGTATGATGAGCTTAAATGAGTTGATATCTAAATATCACACCACGGTAAGCACTGAAATGTGTCCACTGCAAGTTTGCAGTGCCTGCAGAAGATAATTTATCTTAATGTCCTAGATTTAGACCATCTCTACTTTAATAAGATATACCTTCTGTAACAAATAAATATTTAATTTTATTTTATTCTTTAATTTTTGATATGCCTTTCTTTTCCTCTTCTCCACTGCTAGTATGCAGTTGGTTTAATATGCACAAAATACAGGAATTCCACGGGATACATGAGAATAAAGATTAAATGAATCTGAGAATTTCACTGTTAAAGACAGTAAATTGAGAGAAAAAGTCTCCAAGATTGCATGAATTTAGTCTGATGATTTCAAAGCCCTAATTAAGTCTGGATAATAAGGTTACAAAGCACATATAGTACAGAACAAGAACTCCCAGCTTTTTGATGGAGGTAACATCCTATGAGTAACTAATTTTTATTGTATAATTAATTAGGTTAGATGAAACCCATACTGACCAGCAGAGTAACAATCACTTTTACCTTCTTTTTTTGGGAAGAATTTATGTTTATATAAAATACCACCTAAATTAACGTATATGAGGAAACAATCTGTCCTTGTTTGCTTGTAGCCTGAAAACAGGCTTGTGTTTTATTCTTTAATGTTAATCCTTGGAGTCAATTCTACAGGGAAAATAATCTCAGATTTTCTTCAAAGTCTGATATTAATTGTCTAGAAACCGAATTATACATCTTGAAATTTTATTACTGTTTTAACTAGAACTTGGAAGCACACAATAATTCAATGTCTGAGTAAATCTATGAGATGATTCTAAAATAAATAAACATTATTTCCTTATAATGTAGTTCCATGAAACACTATGAAAGTTGATAAAATGAAAATTTTATCAATCACAAAGTCCAAAGCTAAATTTGCCTGCACAAATAGCTTAGTTCCCATTGAGAAATGATCTTTGGATATGTAACCGAGGGGATTTATTTTTTGCATTTCATATGAACAATACTTTATTTCCCTGTAATCTCTTTTTTTAACTATTGAATTGACAAAAATCAGGCACCTATTTAAATTGGCATCACCCTTGGCACTAATGAGAGAATTGAGTAGGTCTCAGCTGATGATAATGAGTTCATTTTAAACACCTAGATGTCTACAATAGAATGCCTAAAACAAAATTCCCAATTTGCAAGTCAAGTAAATTTAAGTGTGACTGGTTTATCTCAGTCTGCATATTGGGAATTATTTCTCCATATTTTTTGGCCCTTGTTTGGATAATTTCTTTTCAACAACTGATCACAAAATAGACACAAAACATAGTTTTACACTTGCACCTTTGGCCAGATTTGGATGAAGGTTCAGTTTTGGCTTTTCATCTACAGCAATTACCCATCTACAGCAACTACCCATCTACAGCAACTACCTGAAGAATATGCATTTAAGAAATCAGAACTTATTTCTGTTCTCTTTTAATTATGGGCTTTATCCAAAGGAAACTTACATCATCCCTTTTTGTTCTATATTTGTGTGAGGAGGTAACAAGAATTTTCTCACACCTTGCATAAATTCAAATACAGAGCAAAATGTTGGAGCTGTAAGATTGCAGTAGGATTACTGCTTTACTGCAGTTAGAGAAGTGAGCTTTTCTAAGTAAACAAAAGTCCTTAACCTGAGAGAAATCATCTGTATGAAAGAAAGAAACTCCCTAGTCACAAGGAACATCTCTAATGTTCATTTGTTAGGGATTATGAAAAACTCAGAAAACATATCTAAAAATAAGAGGCATCTTCAGAAAGAAAATCCAATTTATTTCACATTTCTGTAGTGCTCTAACAATTTGGGTAAGTGTATTTCGTTTAGTCTTCTGTTTATCAGCAATCAGCTTACATTTCTGGAGTCTGGTGTAGTTATTAGTACCAGTGTGGTGTGCATTATTTATATTGCAGATAGACAATGTAGCACTTATCTTCAGAACAGGAGTTTTTATATGAAAATTAAAAATGTGTAAGGCAGTCATTTCTCTACCTGTCATATGAGAATGGGAATAGGCTTAGTGAAAAACAAAAGGGTTGCTGTTGAAGACATCGTATGCTGTTGCTTCCACACAAAAAAATCCTGGTATCTTTTTCATGCCACCAACTCTCAGTAATCAAAGAACATTTCAAGAAGCACAGAACAGAGATCTTTTTTCATATGGGTGGATTTTCTTAGAAGATTTTTGCTCTATATGCCAAAGCACTCCAATAATCTTTGAAAGTCTGCAAGGTTTAGCTGAGGGACTCAGTTAAAGAAAAAGGATTTTAATTTAAAGAAATTAAGAAAAAAAGTAAAAAGACCTAAGCATTTGATCTTTAATTTATAGTTTGGTTCAGCTTCTTAAAATATCACTGGAGTCCTCATGAATCGACTATGAAATTCTGGAATAAAAATGTGAAAATGTCACCATCAATGACATGTCCATTCCCACACAGCTTTCAGTTCAAAATGTAAGACGATTTGTCTTGGCAAAACAAAAAATTGGTACAAACTTTCTGTTGCATACCTTCTATATATGTATTCAACCTGGTAATTTGTCTAGGTTAGAGTGAGTAGTTAGGGATATTTTTTAATTTTACAGAGGAAATGACAGAGAGACTAAACTACACAATAAGAAAACATTTTATGACCCCTGAATCATTTTCCAGCTTTTGAGCACTCTTATTTCTTTGTTTCCCTCATTCCTTTTTTAAACTAGTTGAGTAGAGAAGATAGACAAAGAAAATACAAAGAATCCCACGTAATGTTCATAAGGAGTTTACAAAGGTGTGAATAAGAGTTTAATTAGTAAAATTCAGATTCTATTGCAGATAATTTGTATATAGGAAAAGGAACTTAAAAAATGGCCTCATGAGAAATAATGATTCTTTGAAAACAAATGGAAAGTTTTGCAATTGCCAGCAGGAAGGGAATCTGAGAACTCTTTCGAGCTGAAATATGGGAGGCACGAGTCTTTTTGCAGTTGATGTATATTTCTGGAAATACCTAAATCAACCTTCAGTATACCTGCAAGGGAGCTTCAGGTCATGGCATATTCCAAAACAAATCTTATAAAATCCAAAATGCATACAATCCCTAGATAAGTACCTTCCCATTTTTTTCCTACTATTCACGCTGCCCGGAAGTGAGCCAGAGTGGTGAATTAGTCATGATGGCATTAGCTGAAGGAAAAGAAATCTATTTCTTTCCATTCGAGTTACCCCTGAATTCTGCTTGATGAAAAGCAGAGACATCAGCCTCAGAATAGTGGAGAAATGCATCCATAATTCATAGGATTACCCAGGGCATTTCCTAAAGCTGGTGTTCCTAAAGCTGGACATTAGATTGGAGAACTTCAGTGATAGCTATGGCAGTCTGAGGAGGGAGAATCTTATACTCTTTCTGAAGTGCCACTGATGCAGATGATGCTGAGCTAGATGGGCCATAGGCTTGAAGTAGTCTTGATATCTGTGACCTTCACCTACAAACTCTTTGCTAGCTCATCGGAAGATGGAGAATGAAACTTGTCTCACAAATATTAAAAGGTAAATATGTAGCTAAAGCTTTGTATGAAAAATTTTTTTCTAAAAGTTTGCATTGTTGATATAGACATCATATTATACATATCTTATCCATGTAAGAAGAAAACCAGAGAACAACTGTAACACATGACTGCCTGAAAAAGAACAATGTGTCTTAAATTGGCTTCTTGTTAAGTTCTTACTTGTGTTTCTGTACATTGTATTGAAGTGGCACCTTTCAAGGAGTAATTGCAGAGGCAGGAAGTTATTGCTCTATTCTGACACCAATATATGTTGGTAAATATTGCTGCAAGGAGTGTTCAGTGGTGACAGCTTTACCATAACTTCAGGGAGATCAAAATTGAAGAAGGGATGGGGGAGAGGGGCAGGGGTTGTTAAGGAGAGTGGGGAAGAGAAGAAAAAACCAGCTATTTAAAAAATGTTGTGTGGTGACCACATGACTGGGTTATAAAACAGACAGTATGATGGGAGAGCAGGTTTGAACACAAAGAAGTCTTACAGTGAATTGTCCTTTCATAACAGGGTAGTCCCAGTGGGAGGAAAAGTTAGTAATCTAAACTATACCTTACTATAAAAACGGCTCAAGCTTTAAATAATCTGTTGTCTTAGTCATCAATTAAGTCATAAAACCACTAAATAAACTAATTGATGTCTTTGTCAAATAGGAATTTAATTATAAAGCTTTAATCTTGGCAATTCCACTTGAAAAGAAACTTTAAACTGTGACCAGGAGTGTGTATGGTCTTATCCTTCCTGCTTACTACTAACACTTCCCTTACTTAAGCAGTTTCCTTTTCTTAAGTAATTTGCACATTCGACTTTTTATCCATTTTTGTATGCACTTGAGAAAAATATGCACTTATTTGAGGTTGTTCCAAAACTTGTGGAAGTCAAAAGAAGTTTTTCCATTAGTATATTACCAGCTTAGTATGAAGCCAAGCAAAATTCTAGATGATTAACAGATTTCTAACAGGAGAGAAAATAAATATTCTTTGTGGCCCACATAGGTGTAGAAAGATTATTTTGAGTTAAATTTCTCTCAATCCTAAAAAGTCTTCATAAAAAGATCATCTTTTTGTGATGTGTATGGGGTAAGAGAAATATCATAGCCGTGATATTATCCATTATCTTTCTCATCTACCACATTTTTCTATCCTTTGCTCTTTCTTTAAAATTTTTATATATTTGACTATATTATATATTTATTCAATAAAATAACAATAAAAATATTGTTATGTGTTACAATATATTAATAATATATTGATTTTAATAGTGTATTATCTATATATTATTATTTTATTATATAATTTCAATCTTTTCAGAGTTATTTGTATTATTTATTGATTTTAGTCCTAAATAAACAAATAAAGTTATTAGAATGGCATAGGTGGTGGTATAGGGAGGTGCAATTTGCAGAACTGAGTGGGAGCTGGCTACAGTCTCCTCTGGAGAGTGCTGGCTGAGTTCAACCTGTGACCAAAGAGCCTGTGCAGTACAACATGGGCCTGAAGGCCATGCTCTATGTGCAGCATGGCGCGGCACAGCACATCCTGCTCCTGCTCAGGATAGCTGTGCTGTGGATCACTCCCTTCTCCCTGGTTAGGAACACTACAGCAGCTCCCATGGCATAGTGTGGCGATATTCAGATCAGGCCCAGAAATCATGTAGGTTACTCAACTCTGCAAAGCTTCAAAGCATGGATGTGTACCATTATCCCCACAGAGCAAATCAAATTTCAATTTTCCACCAGTTATCATAGTCAGAAATCAATTTAGCTGTTTAAATCCTCTGAAGCTTTATAATACCCTCTAGACTTTCATGATTTAGGAGCTTGTGATGAAGTGTTAAGAAAAATGCTCTCTTTGTTGACTGCAGAAACTCTGAAACTACAGACCCCATAATTGAGCAAGGAAGAGATAAGAAATAGCTTGAGGTAAAAATTTTATGGGAACATTCACTTTATTAAAGATATTATTCCTGTCATTCAAAGATCCTTCTCTTACAAAATCTTTCGATTTGAGTAAGCTTCACTCAACAGTTTTGGATGAAAAAAAATAGTACAAGAACACAGCAGTTTTTTCTTTTCCTGAAAAATATTAATAGTTAAAATATTCAGTCAGTGTCCTAGAAACAAGATTCAGTTGACTCCAGCTTACAGAGTAAATCTGCATCTTTTTTCCCTGAGAAAACTGCCTAGCCATCACAATAAAAAGTCTTTTGGCCTTTACTACAAACTATATCCTATTTAGTTTAAATACAAATTAAGGACTGGTATCCATGTACTTTATTAAACTTGGTAAATGGACAATTTCCTTTAAAACCATCAGGAACAAGTATCCCTTCCACTTTTCCATAATTATTTATTTTGAATAACGTGCAACCACTCGTCTCAAGTCAGGATTGTTCTATTTTTATAGCCAGTATCTAGGAAAAAGGTTAATGTCATTATATGCTAAAAGATACAGTTCAAAATTTCATCAAGCAGTAGAATGTACATATCTTCAACAGTTTTTTCTTCTATCTTTCCTCCTCTTTCTTCCTCCCTTCCCACTTTTCCTTTTATATCCCTTTGGGAGATTAAATGAAAGTTTAGTTTAAGCAGGAAAATTTGGGTCTACTGCTGAAAAGAAGAAATCAGTTTGTTGAAAAATCAGTTTAATCAATTTATACATCTCTAGGCCTGTTTTTCAAATGATTAAATTAAGATCAAAAATCCATATTGATAAATATTACACAAACACAGAAATAGTTATACATTTTCCAAACGATGTTTTCCGAAAGTGTTCAGCCGTGAACGAAAGAAACAAGAGGACATTTTCCCTACATATATCTTTACTTGCATAAAATGAGGAATTAAAATATGATTGTGGTTACTGTATACATAGTACATACTTTACACATAGTACACACTTTACAAGAACATGTTTTTCCCGCACTGACTGGCTTGTTTATGAAAATTAGAGGGGAAAAAATAAAACCAGCACAGCTTCCCCAAGATCTCCAACCTCAAAGCATGGATTCTCTGAGGCTCAAAAGAATGGAGATCTCAGAACATCTTTGATATTCCTGTGCCTTTGAAGTTTTGAGCAATGGCTATGTGGCCATTCCATATCAATGAATAATGGTCTTGGCCTGACTTGGACTCCAGATAGGCATGTTTCCTCTTTGGCACATTTCTCTGAAAACTTTCACTTTCAGTGTTTACTGTATCATTTATAGTTTGAGATGTTGTAACTCTGTCACAGAACACTTTTTATTTGAGATCTGAATACTTCCTCTAGTATAAATCACTTATCAAATAAGATTTGTGATCCAAATTTCACGTTTCTTCTTTCAGTTTTATACTGTGTGTATTTATCACCTATCCATCATATTCTATTTGTACTCTGCACTGACAACTTGATTTTGTATTCTCATTTGCTTAGGATGCACTATGTTATGGATATTTACCTCCAATTGAATATATCCGAGGTTATGTTCTTGGTTAAATATTATACAAAGTTGTAGCTTTAATGGATAAATTCTGAGAACAAATCTTATCTTCTACTTTGATTCCTAATATAACACAACTGAATCTCTCATGTCTGAAATTACGTAGGGTTTTGGGTTTGGTTTGGTTTTTTTTGCCATTTATTTCTTCACTTTCTAGCATACAGTATTGTAGAGAGACTTTGCCATTATGAGTAATATTTACTTTTTCATAAATAACAAGTATTTTGGCATGTTTTTCTCTAAAATATTATTATAAATGAAGTATTTTTCAGGCACGTAACTGGAAGGAAGTAAAAGAAAGACAGGAAATATCTTTTGTAATTCCTTAAAAACCACAAGCATATTAATTAGATATTTTTAATATCCTATCTGGTTTTGAAGACTTAATTTATGAACTTTTTTTCAGAAGAAGTAGTTCTCAAGCATTTATCATCGTAGTGTACTTTAGAAGAAGTTTGCTTTATCAGAGCAGGATATCTATAAAAAAATCTTTCAAATATGAATTGATTGTTTTTTAAAGTGAGAATATTTACCATAACAAATGCTATATATAAAATGACATTTCATGATCTATGAAATTATTTAGTCTAACTTTTTCTTCTTGTTACAGGAAAGTAATTTTAAAAACATAAAACTGTAATGATCTAAGTCAGATTTCTTTACAAAATCCTTTTATAGTCCATTAAAACCCATTTTCTGGTGGAAGTAACATACATAAGCATTTTTCAGGTAGACAGGTGAAGAGCTGTTCTTCTGAACATTCTACAAAAAACTTTTTGACCAGCTCATGACCCAAACAAGAAGCATTAGATTTTGGTTTAGAGACTATGCAACTGTATTATAAGTATTGTAAATTTTCCCAGAAGAGAAAGAAACAACAGATGTTTTCAGAGCCATCCCTAAGGACTTTGAGGAAAAGGAAGGATTCCTTTCCCAAATACATTAGCACGCAGTTGCATTCACATAACACACATTGACTCTGCTGCTGTTTCAGTATTTTGTCTAATTTCAATTCAAAATTGTCAATTTTCAATTCAATTGAAATTTCAATTTCAATTCAATTCAAATCAATAGACAATGTCTATTGTCAATTTCAATTTCAATAACAGAACATCGAAAGATGAGAAAGGAGCACTAAGATCCATTAAAGTGATTTGGCGGTAAAGTAAAACCAAAACTACGACAAAATCTAAATAGAAAAACAAATGTTAGGGAGATAAATGACTGACTAGATCAGTCAATATACTCAAATGTATTTATTTTATTAAAGAGAAAGTAGAGAGGTAATCTGATTGCATTGGATAATGTGGTCATCAGAAGAAAAGACGAGAAGTATATTAACCTAGATGAGAAAAACATCACAATTTCATTGTCTGGACCCAAGAGTAGAGAAATTAAATTCAGAAATATTTATATGTATGTATGAACATGTATCATGAATGTGGAAACCACTGAATATACTAGAAAAGGAAGAGGTAGATTCTATTATTTCTTAGCATCTTCAACTTAAAATCATGTGATTCTCTGGAGGAAAGTTACATCATAGAATCATAGAATCATCTGGGCCGGAAGGGACCTTCAAAGGTCATCTAGTCCGACCCCCCTGCAGTCACAGG
>JAOXNO010000001.1:45375870-45408374 GCA_028565335.1 Limnodromus scolopaceus
TATCAACAACACCACACAGCTTGGTGTCATCTGCAAACTTGCTGATGTTGCTCTCAATCCCTCTGTCTATGTCATTGGCGTATTGACATAGCCAATGACATAGACAGCCAAATATTGACTTTGACTGGCTGAAATTGTACTGTTACAAAAATATCGGTCAACATATATGATTTAAAGTTGCAAATTGGCTTGTATATATTTTCTGTACACTTTCCCAACCTTCAGTCTGGTCCTTCCTTTAGACCTCTTTAACTGCATGTTTTTAAATAATTGTTTTCTTCCTCTAAGTGAACAAAATCTTTTTTTTGTTCATGTAACTCTTGTCTCCACGCCAGTAAACTATCCAAGTATAGAAATACGGTTGTTTATCTAACAAAAACCTAAGACATAGAATCATAGAAACATTTTGGGTTGGAAAAGATCCTTAAGATCATCGAGTCCAACCGTTAACCTAGTACTGCCAAGTCCACCACTAAACCATGACCCTAAATGCCACATCTACACATCTTTTGAATACCTCCAGGGATGGTGACTCAACCACTTCTCTGGGCAGCCTGTTCCAGTGCCTGACAATCCTTTTGATGAACTTTTTCCTAATATCCAATCTAAACCTCTCCTGACGCAACTTGAGGCCGTTTCCTCTTGTCCTATCACTTGTCACTTAGGAAAAGAGATCAACACTCACCTCACTACAACCTCTTTTCCGGTAGTTGTAGAGAGCGATAAGGTGATGTGTACATGTAAATTTAGATATATATAATACATGCATATAAAAGCTACTCATATATATGATGAAGAAGTGTTGTGGGTTTTTTTTTTACATTTAAGCAGTAATCATTCAACAAATATCAGTTCCTTGTTGCTTCTACTCTATTATTTTTTCAGCACTTATTTTTTTCAATTCTACTGTGTGAAAGTTAGAAAAACATGTGCCATGCTATTTGACATGGATGTAACTTTATCATTTATACATTAAAAAGATAATGGAAAATATGAGAAAAAAGGTAATATAATGAAGATGCTGTTGTAACCTGGCAGTAGACATTTAGTATTTCAGTGTATAAACCTATTGCTTGATGGAGAAGATTTTGAAAATAAATTAAAATCTGATTTTTCCTGATTCCAATGGACACATATACCCAGGTACTTGTGATAATCTACCAGGACTGTATACTTTATTCAGCTACCAAGAGCTTTATACAATTAAGAAAATAAATATCGAAGCTGGTAAGTTCTATAGTGTTTTTCTATTCTTGAAAGATTTTCTGGATGCTTTTCCTTTCTAGCATAAAAAAACACTGGTAAATTTTACGTGAAAATATATAGGCAAAGTTTCATGAGAACGTGTAATTTGGGCTATAAAATGCCTTACCTACAAACTTTTTGACAAACATAAGCTGTTACTAGAAAAAATGATTTACAAATAAACTCTGAATTCAAAGAAAATTAAAATTTCAGGTTTATGGCACTCTTCCAAAGCTGTGGAAATAAGTTTCAACCTTGTTGATTGAAATCTCAGAAATCAGTTGGAGACAACTATGTTAGCTTTCAAGATGTTTTTCACGTTTTATTTAATGACTTTTGGACATCATAGAAAATCTGATGTTGCCCTTACTGGGGAGGGTCAAAGCTTAAATATTCTAAACTGAGTGTGTCATCCAAGCTCAGTATAGCTTTGTGAAAGGAAATAAGTCCATTTCTGCTACACAGCTTGGTAGTTTGTGTATGGCTGAGACCTAACACAAGACTTCTCTGTTCTTGTTTGCAAACCTGTCTGTAACTAATCTGCTGTTAGTGCCATCACTAAGCCTGCCAGTAATTTTGTTTGCTAATTATTTTAAGATTATATTCCCACATTTAAATTATTTACTTGTCATTTTCATTGTCATTTGGTTACTCATAGTCCCATTTTTATGCTTTCATATTGTTATTATTTCATTGTTCCCTTTGCATTTGTTTCCTGTTCCTAGTCCTGCTCCATATTCTCTTTAGTTTAACATTGTTAGCAAACCTAATAAAAGTGCTGTTTATCTCTTCCACACACACACAATTAATGAGAATGTTGAATAGTATGGGTTTTGTTGCAGCTTCCTTACATCCTTCATGGCAGATCTCAAATCTAATAGTTCAGAATGTATATGTGTTGTAGCTTTTCTGTTTGTTTCTTTTTTGAGTGGTTTGCTTTTCATATAACTGCTCTTATACCCAGGTAAATATGATTAGTTATACCGGTAAAAGTTTTTGACGCACTGTCAAATGACCTAGCAACATTTAAGGTGAGGCAAAAAAGTTATTCAATTCTTGTTTAATTTGTCAGTAAGTGAGGGAAGAAAATTATTCTACCATTAGTTAATTTATAAGTAAGTACTTTAGAAACAATGACTGCTTGAAAACAGTAATCTTTGGATTGCCATTGCTTAATTATATTAGAATTCCACCACCCAGGTTTCCTAGGTTTTCTTTTGCAGACTGTGTTAGTACTGAGCAGGGTCCTTGTTGGATACATTAGAGAAATTTCTTTGCACCACACATATTCAGAGACATAAAGCATTCCTTAACTAAATAAGATATGATGGCTTAGAGGATTGGTGATGAATGTTTTGCTTCAGCAGATAATTCCATGCAACAGTTCATAGTAAGAGCATCTGGAGTCAGAGAATCCTATAATTAATTGCAGACAAAGTATACTATGATAGAAATTCGGCTCCTTCAAGAAGAATGCATATGCAAAAATACGATTTATACAATTGGTTTTGCATATTTCAGATATCACATTCATCTTTTTTTTCACATCTTTTTTCTTCCAGCAGGAGACAATACTTTAAATCTTAATTATTTTAGCTGTGAGAATTGCTTAGTCCTACTTTGTGCAAGAAAAGATACAAATTTAAAATGGTGCCTGATTGTGACACTAGGTGGAGCTATCTCTTTGAAAAGCATCAATTCTATTGGAAATTCAATTTTTGTTCCATGTGTATCATACTGCAAGTTATCGTACAAGAGAAAAAAAAATAAAAAGGGGAAAAGAATAAAGAGAAAAAAATAAAGATAAGAAATCAAACAAGTAATATAATTATTTAAATTATTATGAAAAGGAGTCCAGAAAAATTTTAAATGACTATATATAGGATGACTTTTTTAATACACAGAGCTTTTTCCACAGTGGTAATTTTTATCAAAGTACTATTGAGAGCTTAAGTTCTGAAGAAGCCTTGGAAACCTTTAAATAAAACAAAATTAGTTAACATCTAGTTGCTTTGTTAAAAAATGATGCAGTAGTACTACATAATGCCACTTTTTTATTATTCCTTGGCTCATCACAGACATTTCGGCAAGGAATGTTGAACAAGGGTAAAACAACTAGATTTTTTCATTGGGGGTCATATTGTAACCCCACCAGCAATGTGCTTCTATCCTGCAGCTACTGCTCCTTGAAACCTAACAACTCAATATCTAACTTCTCCATGCACACAATTGTAGTCATCTGGTTTTCAAAAGATAAAATGATGTGGAAACATGTAGTTCCAATTAGAACCAAACCTGTGAGTATTTGTGGATAGAACTTTTCTTACAAGAGGTTACTAAAGTTTGTTAATTAAAAATAATTAAGTAGGATTCTTTGTATTAAGGTTCAAAACAAGTTCTGTGGCTTTATGGAGACTTGGAAGGAATGACTTTTAGTGAGAGTCATGTAAAATTTTCCGTAGGATGCTTGAGTTTTACAAGATCTTGTCAGAAGCATAAGAACAGAAATTGGAAATCTGGCTAAGAAACAAAAAGTTAGTACACACAGTTAGAATAGTATTCCCATGGATTACACAAACCCTTTTTTTTCTTTTTTTCTTTTTTGAGTTCCCAAAAAAGTCTTTCCACAAGCTGTGCCAGATGTCTTTCTCCAGTGCCACATCACCACTCTCTGAAACCACTGAATAGCAAGACCACTCTTGGCTAGCACTGAGTGCTACAGTCTTTTTCAAAACAAACAGAAAAGATAAGGAAATCTGTAGCTCATTTCTTTACATTCTAGCGAAAAATTGATTTCCAAAGTTACCAGTGTGTGGTTAGACTGTCAATCCCTAAGGTGTACCATGTAGTGAAATGCCCTGATTTTCATGAATAATGTTTTTTCCTTTCTGAAGTGCTCAAATATGTCTCCCATGCATCTTCCTCATACTTTTCTATTTTCAAATAGGAACAAATTCCACATCACTTTAATCCCTCTTGCATTGGAAAACCTTTTGTTAATTGATTGTGTATTTCATTGTCCATATTTGTAGTTACTTCAGGTATGTAAAATGAGGTACTTGAGAAGCACTTGAGATACTGGTGGATGAAAAAATAGACATGAGACAGCAATATGTGCTTGCAGCCCAGAAAGGCAATCATATCCTGGGCTGCATAAAAAGCAGGTCAAGGGAAGTGATTATTCTCTTTTCTGCTCTGGTGAGACCTCACTTCGAGTACTGTATTCAGGTCTGAGGTTCCCAGTACAAGAAAGATGTGCACCTCTTGGAGGGCCAGAGGAGGGCTGCAAAAATGGTCAGAGGGCTAGCGTCTCTCCTATGAAAAAAGACTGAGAGAGTTGGGGGTGTTCAGCCTGGAGAAAAAAGGGCTTCCAGGAGACCTTATTGTAGCCTTTCAGTACTTAAAGTGGGCTTATAAGAAAGATGGGGACAAACTTTTTAGTAGGACAACGGGTAACGAATTTAAACTGAAAGAAGATAGATTCAGACTAGATATAAGGAAGACATTTTGTTCCAATGAGGGTGGTGAAACAGTCAAACAGATTGCCCAGAGAGGTGGCAGATTCCCCATCCCAGAAAACAATCAAGGTCAGGTTGGACAGTCCTCTGAGCAACCTTGTCTAGTTGAAGATGACCCTGCTGATCGCAGGGATGACAGGGATGGGCTAGATGATCTTTAAAGTTCCTTTCCAATCCAAACCATTCTGTGATTCTACTATTCTAAGTACCAAAGTTTTTCATTTAGTTATGATGGCAATCCATCATGGGCATATGATAGCTTTTGGTCCATGCAATAGGATTACTAGATGACTAAACCAGTGCCTTGAAGAGAGTTCTGCTGTGGGAAAGACAAGTGCTGAAGCTCAGTTAGTGGGCTTGGTGAACACACCTCAGAAGTCCATTTAATCCATCTTAGTGTATTTGTGCACTATGTAACCTTCTGAAAACAGAACAAAACAAAACAAAACTGATTTATCTGAAGAGCACAGATTTCAGATGGAGATTGTTGTCAAATATTAGAATAACAATAGGTTTGGCTTTTTTCTTTTTACTCTACTGAGAAAATACATAATTTGTCTTTAATATAACTTTTATGCCATTCTGACTTTTATGGACAGAAGAAAGTAAACAATAATAGTAAAAACAATAATAATACCAAAAGCAGCACCACCAGCAGACATTGGTGTCCTGCCTAGTTAATATATAATAGCTATTTATACGCTCTAAGTTTTTGAAAAAGCACTGAAGCAGTGGATTGTAAAATTTAGAGTGATGTCATTCATAATGCAATGCTCTAGCAAATGATTAAGGATTTTAATTTCCTATGTTTCAGAGTAAAACAAAATATACTAAAATATTTATGAAAGAAAAAACTCCACAGAGTTTGATGGAGTCTGTTCTGAACACTCCAAGACTTCCTTGCTATGGAAATCATGAAGTTATTTCTAGAATACAGTCTTACCTGCTCTGGTGTATGCTAGTATGAGCTACAGAGAAAGGGTCTCCATCTTGCTTCTGAATAAATTATGACTAGCCACATTGTTTGGAAAAATAAGGACAAATTCTAAGAAAAATCTGAATTCCATGAATAACGTGCAGGGAGAGGGGATTTTAAAAAGCTGAAAAATAAATTTAAATTTCACAAATAACTATCGCCCAAGTTCTGTGTCTCACATGGCCTGTCCAATTTGAATACTCATGAATAGAAATTATTAAACAACTTTGTAAACTTAAAGCAACATTAAAAACTGTTCACATCCCTGACAGATGCACTGAAAGCATAATGCATGCTACTGACACAGTTCTGCATATATAAACTGATTATATTTATTTGCATTAGTCTGAGTTGCTAAAGATGAGTTGAAGTTACAATACAAATTGATTTTAGGGACTGTTCTATGTGCTTCGGTTTCAGGAGTGATCTTGATTTTGCTTAGTACTTGTTAGCAGATTCTTGGAAGGTAGCCTATTGAAAGTTGAAAGGAAAAAAGAAAGAAAAGGGTGTAGGGTAAAGCTTAGCTGTACTGGAAACACACAAATGAAAGCAGTCTTCTGTTTTGCAAATACAGTGTATTTTCTGAGAGCAATGAATAGCTCTCTGAGGAATAAAACATTTGTGAGAGTGCAAAAAGGTTTCTAGGTTTTTTTTCATTGCTATGACATTAACATAACTTAACAAGCTTCAAACACTGGAAGTAGGTTAACAGGATTAATGTTTAGTTTTAGGTGATTAACAGACTACTTGCAGAGCAGTCTTATTTCTGGTATGTGAGAAAAAATGAAAGTATAATGAAGTCGTGCATGAAACTGAGTTTTGTTTTGAGGAATTGACTTTCCATTAACCATTTAAATAGTAAGTGATGATTAAAACACAGAGCAATTCACTCAAAATTCCCATTTATTTAGTTCCATTAGATTCATACTCAAAGATTAAGTTGGTTGCAGACATCAGCATAGTTATCCCAGTGACTGGCATCAGATAAAAATCTATGAGTATGGTGAGATTTTTTTGGTTCAAATTCAAAAATGACGTGAGTGGGTGTTTCTTGCCAAAACTTCTGTTACACGTACCATAAATCAGTCTTGGAGCTAAAGCCTGTTCTCAGTATTTGTTGGGGTTTTCATGTAATCAATACAGATTTGCACATGTGTAATGTAAAGTGTGTGCAAGTAGAATACAAAATGGGAACACTAGATGAAGTAATGTAACATTAATTTTAAGTGGGATAGGGAGCTACAACATATATTGAAAGCAGCAAAGGAGAAAACAGCATGAAAATAATTAGCACTATTTTAAAATAAGTGATTTTTTACCCTTTTGCACATTTCTATGAATTTCCTCTCCTGCAGTGATTATACCACTTATTTTATTATAGATCCCTTACAATGCATGCTGTAGCTGTATGAAAGAATTCCCAGTGGTGCACTGAAACTTTTCTTTTAGTTTTGTACTTTCCTTACCAATTTAAATGAAACAGGATTTTCCTTTGTTTTCCCCTCACGCCGTTTCTAAAATGCAGATTTAAATAATTTCACCATAACTGTTCTAGATTATCCGTACCTTCTTTGTTCTTTTTTTTAATCTTTTCTCTTTTAGCCTTTTACATTTTAGTGTGAGATATCACTCACTTTATAAAAAAGGAATTAATCTGCTAAGTAGGTCCCAAATAATTATTTCCTATTTTTTCCAAGAACTGCAGTATAATTATCTTTCTGTGGTTTTCCAGATCTATAAATGAGCCAAAGCCAGACAGAACTTTCAGATATCCACTGTCACAGCACTATGAAAAATTGGGTTAAAGAAATAGGTTTTTTGCTTTGTTTCCCAGATTGCTTTGTGTTGCTTTTTGGGGATTTTTTTTTTTTTTTTTTTTTAGAGATATGCCAGTACAAAGTGAGACACAAAACTGGCTTGAAAATAGGAAAATAGATGATTGAAGCTGATTGAAATTATTAAAATAAATGATTTCTGATTGAAGCTGGTCAATCTTTTATTACATCCTTAAATTTATGTTAATTAATGGTAGAGCAGGAAAAAAACCACCTAGGGACTTCAATATCTAGTGTGTTTTCAAATACTGATCCAGATGAGTTCATTTTAGGCTAGGTATGGGAGTGGTTGAAGCAAGTCTTAGAGCTGTCATTAGTTATTTCTAAGAATTTACAGAAAATGTATGGAAGTCCAGAAGACTGGAAAAAGGAAAGAAAGCACAGGATGACTGCCAAATTTTGGCAGCTCTCCTAGGTAAACACAGCCCTTAAGTTTAATGAAAGAACCTAATAGCTATGTCTTGAACACTACTTAACTATAATTTGAACACTATCTTTCCAGTCATTTCCCATTTTTGCAGACTTCTTGCAATAAATCCATATTTTCATGATAGGCTCTGAGCACATCACATCGGGCAGCATCTAAATCTCTACAGGAGACTGGATATTTATAGGCCTTAAGGCCTATTACCTTGTCAAAGAAGGAAATCAGATTGGTTTGATATGATATGTTCTTTAAAATTAATTTGGACCATTTCTTATCACATCATTACACTCTAGGTATTTGTCTATAATGTATTTATTATTTGTTCTTATATTGTTCTAGAAACTGAATTTAGATTTGTAATTCTATAGCTATTCATTCTCTACCTTTCAAAGGTTGGCATGATAGCATAAGTTGCAGTCTAAGCTGCATCCAAATTAAACACTGAAGTTTAGTGCCTACCTAGTGAGGTAGCTCCTTGCTATTACTTGGTCTGAAAGTTCTTGATGTCTAAATTTAGTCACCTTTACATGCTCATAAATGCCTTCCTTGAGTCACATACAACATAAATTTCAGGTCAAAACCCATCTAAATGTGGTTGTAAATGTCTATAACATTTATTGCTGGAAAGCGTTTCACTTCATTTTGGACATTCACTACTGTGATATGTGATGTGATGTGTCCTAGAGCCTCCACTCAGATCCTGTGACAGGATGGTCTAGCTCTCCATGGCTATCTTTCTTGCCTCTCCTGGACAGAATTCTGTCTTTGCTGTTGGCTTTGTGAAAAGCTGACCTTTTTGTTTTGGCTACACTTGTGTTATATGTTGAAGACTCTCCATCTATAATAGCTAGAGTCCCCCTTCTTTTTCATCTTTTCAAGTACAATTAGATCTATCTTTAATTCTTTCTTAGTTCAGAAATACCACTGAATGTACCATAAAACTCATGGTTTCTGCATTCTTTTATATAAATACAATAGTTTTTAAACATTCCAGACCAGATACAGTTTTTAAAAATAACATACCAGACTGTTATTTAAAAATACCAGACCAGATACATGAAATTTGGGATTTTCTATGCTTTTTACTCTAGCATAGAAAACACAGAAGTTTTGTGGGTGCAAGGATTGGTCTTTTCATGAATCACAGTCTCTGTAAGCCCATATGCACAGCTAGCAGGAAAATAACCAGCTATTAATGGAAACAATTGAAACTAGTCCACTTCCATCAACATTTTGGTTTCTGCATTTTCCAAAATAGTCTTCAGAGCAGACTGACAGCATGCATGTATTACATGTAAGGAGTAAGTTAGAAAGATACCTTGTGAAGGTGCTTCAAAGAATTTGTAAAGGAAGGACACGCAAGTGCATATGATACTCGTTTCCTGTCCCTTGTAGGTATGCCAGATGTGTTTGCACAGAGATTAAATTATCTCCAATAATTACAGCAATTTAATTGAATTTGTACATACATGTAAAATTGTTCTGCCCTATCTGTTACAAGTAGAAACTATTTTATAGAGACAGAAGTTCCCCAAAGCCTATTGGGCTTTTCCTATTAAGCCTACATACAGTATTTTGTAATAAAAATAAAAATAAAAAATGTTCCTTTGTCTATTTCTTAGTCAGGTTCCAGCTTAATTGTTTATGGAGAAATAATAATGAAAAATAAACCCCCAAAGCCCTGTTCCTGCAAAGCACTGGCTGATGAATAGCTCGAATTTCTACAACACAATCAGTTGTTGAAGTAAATTACTTTTCCTCACTTAAGTGGGAAACAGTCACAAGCATGAAGCTCTTGGATAGAGAAAACAGCATTTATCTGCTGATTCATCCAAAATGGAGAGGTTAATATGTAGAGCTTGTACCCTGGCAAGTGAGAACAATTACCACTATTTGTCATATAAACAATGTAGGAGCATTTCAGGGAGCCTGAGGGAGTGGAAAGAAAAAGTACGAGAATCTACGTATTTGTTTAGGTGAGGCCAGTTGTTTATTCTTTCGAATTTTGTTGTTAGTGTTGAAGTTAAGATAGGAGTCTGTGCTAATGAAGACAATCCTGCTGCCATAAGTATTCATTTCTATTTGGCAGCTCTAAACAGAGGATGTTTATTTTGCTCTACTGGTCAAGAATTCACTGAAGCCACAAAGTGAGAATGACAATGTTTTAAAATACTTGGGAAGAGTTTTCCGTCCTTTTCCTAAATTTAGGCTGAAACTTATCCATCCAAAAGATGGTAGTTAATTCTTGAGGGATTCCAACAAAAATACCCATTTCTTCCTTTATTAGATCTAAGAAGGAAATGTCCATCTTGCTATGGTGTTTTCTGTCTTGGCACCACTAGACTCACAGGCAGCTGAGAACCGAGTATGCCCAGTGTACTAAGCTCATACTGGAGTTCTGATTAAAAGTGCATCTGGGGCCTCTATCACTCTCCCTGCTATACATTGATTTAATGCTAATATCTAATTGGAGCTGAAGTTTCTTCTGTGATGTCGTGCACTTATCCTGGAAAAACAGCCTGCAACTTTAAAGCGGAGACTTCAGTGCACCCACGAGCAATGTCAGGAATCAGGGCAGGATTTTCTATTATTCCACTCTTAATTCATGATTGTCTATACACTGTTAAATTCCAGGGGGAAGAACTAAACATTTCCCTAAAATTTGCTGCCTTATAGGAAGCATGTGGCTCATTCACCTCATCTTAACGCTGGGCACCAGTGATGTTTTTAGTGATGAATTGGAGGCCTGCTAAAATGAAAGGAAGACCAACCAGCTGGAGGAATGCCGATTGTGATGTGGGTGTTCCCAGCTCCAGGTTTCTTCTTGAATAACATGAGGTTAATGCATATTTCCTATACTCTGTCCATTTTCTATCATAGTTTTGTGCATTAAACTGATGTGTTGGCAGCATAATCTTCCTTGTGTTTATGTGGACAGAAATTCAAAAGGAAGTTTTAATCATCCCTAAACATAACTGATGAGCAATAATTCTAGAATTAAAGTGATACAGAAATATATCTTATAGAGGAATTAAGCTCTAGATTAAAAAAAACAACCAACAAAACCCCCAACATCCACCCCACATTCCCCCCAAAGCTACCCCAACCCTAAAACAAACCAAAAACCCACCACCAAACAACAATCAATGATAACGAAACTTTTTATGAAAGATCCAAATCCAGTGATGTTTACTGTATATGTACACAGCTAAAGAGTGGTTGTTTGGTCAAACATTTAATATCATCTTTTCAGGAGGAGGCTTACAACCATTTGAAGTGTCAAGACACGGCTTTTAGTATTTTGAGAATACAAGCATTCCAGTAAGTAAAAATGCAAGTTAATTGTTTTCTAAATAAGAAAAAGTATAGATCTTGAATCCTACAGTATAAATGATATCTAGACAAAAATGGTGTAATTTCATAAAGTACAGCAACAGAAAACTATGTTCTTAGATCTAAATCTATTTCCAACTGGTTACTGTCCTGCTTTGGAGACCATGAAATAGGTAAATAAACAACTACCATTGCTTGAAAAAAAGAACAAGAAAAGAAGCCCCTCTATCATTGTCTTAGAATACTTAGAAAAATTTAGATATTGACTATGAAATACTACTTGAAGTTTGAAACCATTGATTTTTATCTTTATTGCCTTTATTTTTGGAGGAGAAGGGGAGGAAATATCTTAGATCTAGGTGTATGAAACAAAATTACTTTGAGCAAAACTATTAATTTAATTTCTATAGCAGTAGTGCAGTAATATTAATTAGACAGTGTTAATGTAATTTTTTTTCCTTAAAAGTTTCACATTTCTGTGTAGGAATTATATGAACAAACAATCATACTGGAAATGTCTTTGTCAGTTTTTATCATTAGCCTATTAGAAAAGATACCATGATACAGCTAGTGTAGAGAACTATTGCAATGTAATGCATGTAGTGTTCATTACTGGGGCCAGGTGGGGGGAAGCGGGGGAGAGAAGAGTGCAATAATCCAAGGAAATGGTGTGAAAATAACTTACTGTTTGAAAGTTGTTCATTCAGACTTCTGCATCAGCAATATATTTCTAGAGACTTAAATCAGTTCCTGAATAAAAGAGATGACAACTGGACAATAAACACCAAGAATGTCTTTCAAATTCAAACTCTCATTGATGTTTGTCTGAGGTAGCTCGTGAGGGCGTGTGCTTTAAGCGGTCTTTCCCACAGAGCTAAGAAATCTGGCTTGTAATAGAACTTAGGCCTGCACTTAAAGAATTCAGAATATTTCTTCTTAGCTTTACTAAATCTTAAATTTAGGTGGAAAGGCAGTTCTCAGAACCATTTATAAGGAGACGATGAAATGTCTTTACAGGAGGTTTTTTGTGAATGTCTATTTCCTCCATGGAATTTTCTGCATCACTTTTTTCTTCAATTTCCTATATATCCTAAAATTTCAATTTTGGTGTCTATCAGCTTTCTAGATCTTTTGTAGGTGTGACGTATTCTTTTTTCTCTCACTATCTCTTGCAAATAACTTTACAAGAAAATTGGAGAGATGCAGCATAGACTAGAGCGGTCCGACTGGAGGTCAGATCTAATCAGCAGAAAGCTTTTATATGGTTAAATCTGTTCTAGGTCAGGATTCTAGAAAAAATGATTAGTGGCCAGTAGCAACTTCAAACCATAAAAGCAGACTCTTTTTCTGTATCATCATATTTTCTTTCTCACACACACTGTCCTACTCTGGAAATGAATGGAAAGTAAGTAAACAGAATGAAGGTAGAGTGGAATGAGAATGACCTCTTAGTAGCTGTGTTTTAGCTGTGTTATCCTTCTGTGGAGCATCCCAACCTGGAGCCTAAGGGCAACTGGGGCTAGGGAAGTCCTTGTCAACTGAATCCTTTGATGGTACAGCTTAGTCAAATCTTACTGGCGAAAAAAGAAACGAACAGAAATGGGAGGCAGAGTCCAAAAAAGCCTTAGTATCAAAAATCAATGAAGTCAATATAGTTTTGGGAGCACATACCTATCTTCTACATAAAGGTTTGATGAATTCTCTGATGTCCTAATTCATAAACAATTATATTCTTTAAAGATCCATCTTTGAGACAATGTGAAGTACTAGATATATTTTTTCTTACAGAAAACAAATTATGAAATAGCAATGCTAAAATTGAATCAATTTCACTATCTATTCTGCCTTTTTATGCAATGTCTGAAATTTACTTACCTACAACACCCACTTATAGAGCATATGGCATCTGACACTGGCACGGATCCTTCTGAGACTTCTGTTCAGTTATCAAATGCTCCATTGCTCCTGAAGACCTAAGAAATCTGCAGTACTTCTAGATTAGGACACTTAAATCCAAGAAGTCATAAAGTAACCCCAGGAACTAGTTTCTGCTTCCCAGTATTATCAAGTGAGACACCATGATAATCTCAGTTCTCATATACATTCAATATTTTATAACTACCAATAAATTTAATTTATGCTTTTTTTTTTTCTTAAATGTAGGCATTAGTTCCTGACTATGAATCAAAGGAAAAGAGAGAAAGGATAAAGAATAAAAAGATTTAAATCTCATGTCTGCTGTTTCATTTCAGTGTTTAGCTGCTGCATATTGCAAAGCATTTTATTCTTTCTGTAGAAGAGTTTTAAAAGCTTATATAAATTCAGACACTGATTGTACAAATACTTCGTTAAACTACTTAGTTAAACCCATCATTTGCCAGCTGATTCAATTACATGGAGTGACTGTGTTTCTCTTGGAAAGACCACCTGTGTTTAGGACAGCTTTCAAGGCAGCTGAACACAGTATCCACTTTCTGTGATGTTTTTTAGAAATAGTCACAAGACTTTACATAAAAGGCAGATTCAGCCAGCACTAATCAAGAGATATTTACAACCAAAAGTAAATCTTGATTAATATTCTGAAGAGAAAAAAGGAGTGTACTTCCAGGAGATGATCTTCCAGGAGACTGTGGCTTTTAAAATGTTAGAGATACCTTAAAGCCCCAGTATGTTCAAAGGAGGCCAGGATAAATTCAAGGAAGAAAACTTTGCTGAGGACTGCTGAATACATAGAAAGCTGCAGATGGTCAGGAGCTCTGAGCCGATAATGATCACAGATCACTGACAGAAGTATCACTTACCCATGCCTCTGTGCTGATATTTTTTCTTTGATAACTCCTTTGTTCACAGTTGAAGACAAAATACTTTGGCTAGTAGTATGGTCGTTTATCTCAATGTGGCTTTCCGATTTCTTATGGCTTTTAATACTTCTTTGTGTTAAGCTCTTATCTTTAGGTAGCTCTAGAAACTCTGTTAGACACTTCAGATCTCATACTATATGAGATCTGAGCCCAGGGACTAAAGCCAGATTTTCATTTTGGGGCCAGGTAATAATTTTTTTTTCTCCATTGTAATTGAACTATATCTGAAAGTATCTGACATATGACTGAATACTAACATTTCAAGAAAGCTATAAACACAGAAATAGAACAATGATGTCATAATTAGTAAAATAACATCAACAAACAAAATGTTTCACTAATATTCTAATTAGCCTTACTGTTGAAATACCCACTGTTCTCATCTGAAGGAAGTAAAACCAATCTTTTTTCTCTTAGTTAAAATTCAAACTCATGTTTGGACAAAATACTTTTTTTTAGGGCTATATTCTCTTCAGTAAATCTTTTATTTTTAGAAGTGAAAAGGCTTTTGTTCAACTTCTTATTCTCTCTAGTTCAACGGACTTTATCTAATGTACCAGACAATGCATAGCAGAAAAAATGTGATTTGTAATTAGTAATATTCTTAAAGCTGTTATTTACCATTATTTATAATTTAGAGGTATTATCAGTTGATAGTTCAAAAATGAGGGCTTTGTTGCTGTGTCGTATATCACTGTTTATAGCCCAAATTTACAGCTGTGACTGGCTTGCTATAGAAATGAGAACAAAATACAGTCATTGATGCCCCTGAGGTCACAGAATGTGTTCACTAATAGGTATTTTCAACATGCAACCTAAAGTGCTGCAAAGAAGAAAATAAAATATATCCTTGCCTAAAGCTAAAGCTTTGCTTATATAGTGAGCTCTGGGTACAGCCCAAGCACTGTATACATTAGTACATGTGTCTCTTCGGAAACACTGGCCTTTGGACAGACTACAGTTTGTGCCTACTCCTGTGCTTGTGTTGAACTCTGCGCAGGTCCATGTAACTTTGCATGTGCATAAAAACTTGTCTCTTCTGGAATTCTGCTTTTACCTGTTTCCTGCTTGTAACAGATCAAAGTCAGATTTCTATTCCTTATACTGGATTTGCAAAACTGCTTTAATTTTTAGCATATTTTTTAAAAGCTCCAAAATAAATTAGTATTAAATATGCTTCAATTCAAATCACAAAAGGCAAATAGACTAACCCTTCACGCTAAATGGTAATTGATAGCCCTGGATTAAAAGACATATTTATTCTAGACAATGTGTTGAGCCTTTTGTAACTATTATAATAAGCAGTGTCCCCCATAGAAGAATCACGGCCAGACAACCTCTATTTTATTTTTCACGTATAGAACTCAGATAAATGAATCCATTAAAATCAAATTCTGTATGTTATAGTAAAATTATTTTAGTACTATCCTTCAGATGTTATTAGTTTTACTATGTACGCTTTTGGATCTGTGGTTGCTTCCAGTTGCCATGGAAAGAAACTTTCTTCATCTTCCAAATACTAACAACAGGGATTTTTGAGAGAGCTTTGAAATCGTCTTATGCTGCTATTTCAAAAGCTGCCTGAGGAGTTTAGAGAAATATCACTTTCATTTCAAATGGCTTTTAAGACTAGCACAAAATGTCAGATGAACAAATTCTGCCATACATCTTCATATAGTACCACATCCAAAAGTGCTAGTTTTCCCACTACTACTAATCTAGTTTTAAATATATAGAAATATACCCGAATTTGTGAGGGAAAACTCCATTGTTTTTTTTACTTCACTCTATACCTATGACAGACTTGACTAATCGTTCTAAATGTGTTGCATATTTGCTACTTCCCATCTGACACTGTACCCTTTTAAAGTCAGAGATGTTTTAATTCTATACTAAGAATACCATGGTAACTAGAATTCTTTCTTTTAAGCTTTTCTACTAACTTGAAGATTCACTATAACTAACGCTACATCACTTTTCAGAAAAGTCTATCAGGCCTGCAGTTTAGCATGACAAACAAGCATGGCATGATTTAAGCCAAAGTTTATCTCAGTCACTCCTTACATTTGTTAGTTTTGAACCCACTTTTAAAGTGTAATGAGAAGCTTGCTTGAGTGAAGTCCACAGGATGTTAGTTACGTAAAAAAGCAAAAAATTAATTAGATACATTAGATAAATAAGATCAAAAATGATAAATTTGTATAACTTGATTTATCTGGTTATCCGGTAACACTCACTTGTGCAATATTTTCCTGCTTAATTTACAGAGAAACTCAGTTCAGAAAGCAAATTCTTTGATATTTTCCTGGTCAGCATTGGCTAGTTTTCTCAAACATCTGTTCCTTCTTTCTGCTAGTGAGTTATCCTCAGTGTTAGACCTGTTATCATACAATGATGAAGTATTGGCACAAACCATAAGAGGAGAGTCTGCGGGTAATTCATACAATTATATTTGCCTTCTGTAATTCCATTGTGATTCCATATAATAGACCTTGACCTTCACCAAGCACTCCTTTCTGATCAAAGTGATCAGTGCATCATTTATTCTCATTTATCTCTCTCTGCCTGAAAGCAATGGAGTTAGGTCCATGTTGAGAAGATGGAGGAAAGAGTCTGTGTGTTACAAAATCTCATGGAGGCATCTCCTTACCTATTGTTTAAGAAGTCCTTCCAAGTTCACTTTGGCGACTCATTAAAGGAAACCTTGATCTCCCATTGCTCAGACATAAAAGCTAATTTCTTCTCACAGCACATTAAGCCCAATTTCCACTGACTTCTGCCCTGTACTGTTTATATCCATGAAGAATTATGTGAATACCCTGAGTAGGTGGCATTTTTCTGCCGTTGAATAAACAGGGCAGAGGAGATTGTTTTCTTTAACTCTTTTTGCAGATAGCGATCATTCCAGTCCGATGTAGCATATGAATTCTGGCGTGATCCTACTGCCTGAGGTTTCTGTTGGTCTTGCCTATGATATGCAAAACAATTTGTGATGGTCATGCTGGCACAGGGGAAGAGCTTGTGAAGGAGGCCTAGGGGAATTCAGTAACCAGCTCTCCGAGTGAAGAGGAGAAATAAATGAAATGTTTTCTGCTGCTTAAAGTAGCAATAAATTTGGAGAAGACAGAATGGTCTAGGGGGATATAACATTAATAAGTCTTTATTTTCTTGCAGTCAGGATTAAAGTTTTATTTGAAAAGACTTGCCCTCTCCTGGAACAAAGTTGTTACCATTCTTGAATACTTGAAAGTAACACAATTAGAACCGCAAATCTGACATAACTTCATTCTTTGACTATTATCAGGAAAGTAATCATGCCCTCCTTAAATAACTTGTGCAAGCCTGAGCTCCTGCAAGACAAGTAATCATTTGCATACTTATTAATTCTGACATTTTTCTAAGTTTTTTTCTCTCCCCTTCCCATGGTTAGCTCTAATAGTGTTCGTGAAATATGTAATTACTATTTAGATATCTGAAACAAAGATCACTCTTGAAAAGCAAAAATACTAACTTTTTTATATCATACTTCATAAATCCTACTTCATCTCTAGCTTCTCTAGAGGCTGAATGGGAAGTTTCAAAAAGGAAATGAGTGGATCTCATGGTAACATGATAAAGAAAGTTTGTTTGAAGTAAACTTGAGTATGGGTAAAGTTTATACAGCTTAAAATTTGTTTTCCAGATGTACCTGAGACTTGTAGCATGTTTTATTAAATGAACAAAATAATCACTACAGTTTAGTAGATAGGATTCCCTCCTCAGGATCTGCCTCTTACTATTTCTGTTATCTTTGTCACAGTTCAGGTCTTTTGATGCAACTGAAATGTAATATGTGTTAGTCAATTATTGGATCTCGAACACTAAAGAATACTTGACCAATGCAGGATGTTAGCTGCAGCTATGCAGATGTCTAGTTATTTTCTAACTAGCAGCCTAGCTCAATTTTACCGCATATTGGAGATGATAGGCAAATATGGAGGCTGTCTTCCTCCATAAGAATTCTTAAAATGAAACAAAACCAGAAATAAAGTGGTTTACATATACCTTGACTGAACACAGTCCTTCTCCCCCCCAACCCCCACCCTCACCCCGTTTAATATTTTAATATTTAGGAGTCGTTCTGTGGTTGTTAAGCTAAATATACGGACTTATTATTGACACTGATGGTTTTATTGCATTATTAGAATTTTGTTCTGTATTTTATTTCTCAGTACCTTGTTTCAGACAAACACTGGCAGTGCCGACCTGCTAGGGAGGGTAGAGAGGCTTTGCAGAAGGATCTGGACAGGTTGGATCAATGGGCTGAGACCAACAGGATGAGTTTCAATAAAGTGCTGGGTCCTGCACTTAGGTCACAACAACCCCCTGCAATGCTACTGGCTTGGGGAAGAATGGCTGGAAAGCTGCCTGGTAGAAAAGGATCTGGGGGTGCTGGTCGACAGCAGGCTGAACATGAGCCAGCAGTGTGCCCAGGTGGCCAAGAAGACCAACAGCATCCTGGCCTGTATCAGGAACAGTGTGGTGAGTAGGACCCGAGAGGTGATCATCCCCCTGTACTTGAGTACTGTGTCCAGTTTTGGGCCCCTTACCACAAGAAAGACATTGAGGTGTTGGAGTGGGTCCAGAGAAGGGCAGTGAAGCTGGTGAGGGGTCTGGCAAGTAAGTCTTATGAGGAGAGGCTGAGGCAGCTGGGGTTGTTCAGTCTGGAGAAGAGGAGGCTGAGGGGAGACCTTATTGCGCTCTATAACTACCTGAAAGGGGGGTGTAGAGGGGCGGGGGTCGGTCTCTTCTCCCAAGTCACAGGAGATATGACAAGGGGCAATGGCCTCAAGTTGCACCAGGGGAGGTTTAGATTGGATATTAGGAAACATTTCTACACAGAGAGGGTTATCGGGCATTGGAATAGGCTGCCCAGGGAAGTGGTTGAGGCACCATCCCTGGAGGTGTTCAAAAGACGGGTTGACATGGTCCTCAGGAATATGGTTTAGTAATTTTTATTTCCTATTTCTTATTTATTTTTTTGTCAGAGTTAGGTTGATTGTTGGACTAGATGATCTTTAAGGTCCCTTCCAACCTAGATGACTCTATGATTCTATGATTATTTTTTATATGAGGCCACTCATGACCTTATCTTCTACTTAACTGTATTCTCTTTGTCCTAACAATAGGAGTGAGAAAAAAACTGCATACACTAAAGAAAGCATGCACAGTAGTTCGAGAGCAGGGACTGGGATGAAGTGAGATGGTCCAAGAAGCTCACTTACTCAATAATTTTCTGCTGATCAGGCAGATAATAGACTCATCATCACAACAGTACCACAGTCTTGATCTGTGGTTAATTGTAACACAGGTAGCTGTAACAGCAATAATGTAACTATAGTATTGGCAATATTGGCACGGTATTGTATTTGCTAATGCATATAATTTAAGAATCACATGTGGAAGAAAGAGAATTCACCTAACACTAGCTTAACACTAGCTGATAACATACTGGTGCCAGTGCTGATGCAAATTCAATTCTGATTAGATTTTGTGTCAGAGATAATTAAAGTTCACAGATTATAAGTATAGATAGGAGCATTGTGAGGATCCAGTCTGATCTCCTACATAATGTGGGCTACAGAGTTTTCTCATCAGTTCTTGTTTTGAATCAGAGAACATCCTCTGAAGAACACACAATTTCAAGTAAAATATTTACAACATTGGAGAATCTATCACAGATCATAATAAATTCTTTTAAAGCTAAATTGTTCTCAGTGTTAAAAATTAATTTCTTATTTCATGTTTGAATTTGTCTGGCTTCAGTTTTTTGTTCTTAAATGCTATATCATTTTTTAGTACAAAGTCAACACAATTTCTAGAATAGTCTAAGTGAATAGTAGGGAAAAATATAATTTTATGAGTTCTTTTGCAGGCCTATATATGTGACGTCAGAATATCATGAATTTTTCCAACATTTGTTTTACTCCATAATATGTGAGTTACATATACCAGGAAACACGATAGTTCTCCTTTCATATTATATACAGACTTCAGAAACCAAAATTGTTTTGTAAGCTTTTTTTTTACCTCACAGTAAAAAGTTTTCAGATAGCCATTAGGGTAAGATATCACAAAGCAATAAAGCTTTCACAAATTGACTAGACCACATTGTCTTTTCATAAGCATCATGACATGGGGATATTTGTCAAGAGTAAAAAGTACTGCATTCAAAATATTTCAAAAACTCTTCTGTGAAGTTTCCATGTGTTGCATTTTCCTAAGGTAGTCCCATATGAAACCCTGATTCCTAACAATACTGGGGTTTTGGGAAAGTTTGGATGATTGCATGATGTTGTGGCTTTGAAGACAATATTTACCTATTTTGTAACTAGTTTAATTTTTACTAAATGTTCCAAGAGATGCAATGTCTCTCAAGAGTCCTTCACTTCTAATTTATCTTGCTGAACAGATCCGGTTGTACTAATGCGGCTATATTTAGGCACAGATAATTTGATTTTTCTTTAATACTGTTTACTACATCAAATTTAGCACTACTGTAGTTTCTTAAAAAGATTCAGTTTATACCAGACTTTTATTTTAAATATTAAGTATTTTATGATGGTTCTTTAATAAATTAAAATAAAAAAAATTCAGATAAGAAAAGGTTCAGGTTTTCAGATAGAATTTACATGATTTTAATAGAAATAATCATTATTGAATCATTACTTCCATTAGTAATAAGAACTCAAAACATTTTAAAAAGTTCTGACTGTTAAGATCTCAGGAATTCAAGTATTAACTCAAATTCTTCATGGACATCCTGAATGTTTGTTCAGATCCCAGAACACTTAAGTTTGAGTTTTGACAGCAATTTTAATGGATATGGGAGAAGGCTCCTTATCTGTCACTTCATGACTCACCTCAAAATATATCAGCATTGTATTATAAACTTAAAACTATTACTGTTGAACAAGAAAAACCACAAAGTTATAGAAAGAGAAGAGAATAGATTAAAGTCCTTGTACTGGCAGAGTACACACGAGCTCACAGTACCCAAGAAGTAGATACTGCTGCATATTGCCAAAGAAAATAAAATAAGAACAATCATCTCCAGATTGGACGAACAATGATCACTGCTAATCTGATATGGAGAAAATATTACCTCCTAACTCAAAATCTAGCAACTGAAGAAATCAAAATGTACGATGAAGACACACTAGGCAGGCAGCTGAGAGGTTTCTCCATGCCACCAAAAGCATCAGCTTGCCAAATCCAGTATCTCTTCTCTAGCAATAGTCAGTCTCTAACGGTTCAGAGGAGAGTGGGAAAAGGAGCAACCAGAAGGCTCTGATGCATGGAATTAATTACCAACAGAATAAACAAATCGAATTAAACAGTGAATAAGTTTCCTTTTCAACCATCTGCTGCTTTCATTCTTAAACAGCAAATGAATTCATGAATTAAATACTCAGCAAAAAACCAACCTGTAGATGCAACAGTGAATATTTCTGGTACACCCATGTAATTGCTGCATGATGGGATGTGTCACGTATTGGTTTATATCTGGTATTTATGGCTTTTCCTTTTACTTAAAAAGCAGTAAAGAAGAAAAAGCGTCAACCATAATTTTCAGATATCAGATATACAACTTCTTAATAAGAATTAAGGAACAAAATATTCCAACTGCTCCAAATGTTGTGAGATTAACAATACACATGCTCAAGGTTGATGCTTAAAGCTGAAGGCCTCCAGGTGTTGGTATTATGAAAATCTGTATGCCAACCACTGTATACCATTTCATAGTAATCATAGGCAATATTTTATTTCAGTGATTTTTTCCCCCCATTATTTTTGCAGCATTGTAAATGTTACAGAAACTTGAAGACAGTGAACTTAAAATTAATGTGGATTTGAAAGCTGAAAAGCCAATCAATACCCAAAAGAAATTTATTGTAATGTATAGGTCCTCCTTACTGTTTGGTAACTAAAGGACTTTCAGGCTACCACAGGCTTTGTCTTCTTTTGGTTTTGGATCATCTTCCAGTACCCAGGGTCAAGGTTCTGTTCAGCTTCTGTCCAGTTCTGAAACTTTCCAAAGGTTCTTAAATCTACTCTCCTGGTTTCTATGGAAACTCTAAGATATGATACAAAATTGCTGCAACAGTCATTCTTCAAGCACAATTGAAAACAAGTAAAAAAGCCGCAAATTTGCTTGTTATTGGCAAGAAAAAAGAATTGAGTTGAAGCTGAATATGATTCAAAAAACCCAGTGAATATTATAGAATGTTCTTTCATTTCACTGGTTTTACAAAACATTATATAACTCTCCTACCCACCAATTATGATTCTCCCTCTTATTTCTGAAATTTGAAAATGAAAATTTCTACTTTATCACCATGACGTCAGATTCATCACAAAATTTTCTTTAAAATATTCACTCAAAAATTAGTTTCTCTGTTTTCTACATTTCATAGGCAGTCATTAGTATATGAGCAACACCTAAATATGAAGTAAAAATGTTGACAATAACATAGTCCTACATCCATAACATTATGGCAAAGTTTTCTCAGTTCTAAGAAACATCTAAAACAGTAATCACAGAATTCTGTGGACCCTGATTTCCCAATCATAAACATGGGAAACATTTTAGAAAAGAAAGAAGCTTCTTATCTTTCACTGTTCTCTTCAGCAGAAGGCTTACATTTTCAGGTTCTATTTGCTTCTCAGACTGACTCACATGTTCATTTGATGACTGCTGTATCACATTTTCATGACATTCTTTTTTTCTCATTATTTAAATAAAATTAAAAATTGCACTGATAGTCTTGGAGTGATGATTATTCTATTGTGGTGAAATATTAGCACCATTTAGTTCCCTGCCAAGTATTAAAATTCACTATTACAGTAAGAACAATTAAAGGAAAAAATTACATTTCCAACTTCACTGCCCAAATTTTGTTTTTGATACAGTAGGGAAGTGGATCCAATGGAGTAAGGAAAACAAGATCACATCAGAAGGCATGACATCAAAATACTGTAATCCTAACAGCTGTAGCAAGTTACAGAAAAGGTATCAGTGAAGAGTTCAATATTGAGCTTCTTTTGAATTCTACAGTAGCAAAGCAGTCATTTCTTGATTAATTTCCATCATAATGAATGTTGTCTCACTGCTACCTCTTACTTGCTAAAGTGTTCTTGCAAAGATTTGATACAATATGAAGATACATAAACTAAAAGGAAGAAACTATTGGGAAAAGGAAAAAAATAAGCTATTGAAGAGATTATTTTTTTTCCTGTTGTAGAAATATGCATAAATAATCTACATTGTTTGCATATAGGCCATATGAATAAATATGGGAGCATATATTGTCTCTGTTGCTTGAAGATTTTTGCTATACTATGTAGGAGAGTTTTCAGCCATCAAGGCAAAACATTCTAATTAGATTTTTCTCAATATGCTTCAACACCATAGTCTCTCCACTGAGACTGAATATTTTAGGAAATTGGAGAAAGGCATAAAAGTTAATTGACTTTTCATGGGGACAATAAAACTAACATTGAAGAGGGTGAGTTTGGTACACTATGGAGAAGGTCACAGTATTTCTCTTCTGCCTCTCCTCACCATTTCCTCATTGGGAAACATAACCGTTCTGACATTTAACACAGTGCCTGGCTCAAAGCAATTCAACTTTGACAGCATTGCAGAAGAATACCAGTGTGAGCTTGAAAATTATTTACCTTGAATAGCTAGATACTTGGAATCAGTATCAAGTTGACATTGCATTGTTTAGAAATATAAATTCCAATCATTCCATTCATATTATTGCTATTTTCATTCCCACAGGCTTTGACTGAAAATATGAAAACAGCTTTCATGCTATTTTCATTCCCATTATTGACCAAATGGGTGATCTGGCCTCATCTGTTGGTTTGCTTTGCTATATTAATAGTTAAATTTCTTTTGCAAATCTTAATCAAATGCATGCGTGTTAAGATCAGTATGAATTAGTTTGTGACTTCAGTAGGAGTAGGAATAGGCCCTACTAGACAAAAAAGAATTTCATTTTTAAGAACCAGGTACATACTCTGCTTTTTTTTCTTTCCAGTATATCAGACAGTGAATAGTCTCTTGATGTAAATTTGCTTGCAATGCCAAGTCAGAGGCAAGAATTTTGAGTGGAGAGAGTTTTATTATAAAGGTAGCTACTGAAGTGAGATTCCACTTGACCAAATCTTATTCGTTCTGGGCAAGCTTTTGAAATTTAAGTGGGCATTTGATGTTTTAGAGTAAACCAAGCCCTACAAGAAACAATTAGGCTTACTTGCTTTGAGAAAAATGACATTGGGATAAGACATGAGAGGTCATATTACAATGTTAGGTAGTGTTTTATGCATTAGTTTTAAAGAGCATTTTAGACTGTTAGTGGCACATGTTCTATGAGAAATATCCCTTTCCCCAGATTTTCCACATCTGATGTGTCTCCAGAGAAGATTATCAAATGAAGCACAAGGAAGTCCTGAGGAGAAGGAAACTGATACATAATCTATTTCTTTTTTTTTTATGTAAGTGCCAAAATACTGAATTTATTAGAGATTGATTCTTTGAAAACAGAATTCTGTGCTGTTGCACCAACTTCACTAGCTCTTAAAGTCTTGAACCTGACCTCACCTCCTAATCTTCAGGTTGTGTGAATTTTTTTTTCATTGGAGGAGAAAGCCAGATAAGGATCCATGGAAAGGTGTTAGTAGTGGGGAGGCGGGGCTACAGAATTCTGTGAGAAGCTGCTAGAAGCTTCCCCCATGTCCAATAGTGCCAATGCCAGCCAGTTCCAAGGTGGACCTGTGACCAGCCAAGGCTGAGACAACTAGCAAAGGTGGTAGTGCCTCTATGATAAAGTATTTACTAAGGCGAAAAAACTGCTAGGCAACAGAATCCAGAGGAGAGGAGTGAGAATATGTAAGTGCAAGAAATCTGCAGACGCCAAGGTCAGTGAAGAAGGAAGCGGAGGAGGTGCTCCAGGTGCCAGACCACAGTTTCCCCTTGCAGCTTTGGTCAGGACCATGATGAGGCAGGCTGTCCCTCTGTAGCCCATGGAGGTCCATGATGGAGCAGATATCCACCTGCAGCCCATGGAGGATCCAACACCAGTGCAGGCAGATGAACATGAAGGAGGCTGTGACCCCATGGAGTCCTGGCAGAACCTGTGGAGAGAGGAGCTCACACTGGAGCAGGTTTGCTGGGGGGCACACGTTGGAGCAGTATATTCATGAAGGACTGCACCTATGGAAAGGACCCACACTGGAGCATTTCGTGAAGACCTGCAGCCGATGGGAAGGACCTAACTTGAAGAAGTTCATGGAGGAGGACTGTCTCCCATGGGAGGGACCCAATGCTGGAGCAGGGAAAGAGTGTGAGGAAGAAGGAGAGGCAGACACAACATGAGCTGACCCCAACCCCCATTCTCTGTTCCCCTGCATCACTTGATGTGAGGCGGCAGAGAAAATTGAGAGTGAAGTTGAGTCCAATAAGAAGGGAGGGGTGGTGGTCAGATATTTTAAGATTTGGTTTTATTTCTCATTACTCAGGGTCAACCCATCACAAGAATCAAGTGCAGAAGTGATTGGAAGAAAATGTATGAACCTAAGAGAAGCTAATGATATTTTTTCCTGGTAATCTGGGTCAATGAACAAGATGAAAAATGTATAATTCCATTATGTCACTGCTGTTTGAGTAGATATAGTTATTTTATAGCCATTCCTTTAGAACATTTCCTTCTGAGAAAAATATAAATTTATTTCAATTATTATTACCCTAAATTCCTATTATTACCCTAAATGTATGTTCAAACTTTTATAAATAATTATTATCATTCTGTATTAAGATATATACAATGAGAACTAAACTATTATAAAATGTAGATCTTTCTATCCCCTCTCAGTTGTAGTTCTACTAATTTATAGCATGTATCTGTAGTGAATATAATTTCAAAGGCCATAATTCAATTTTCTTTACTGCTGATTATTTAAGAATTATTTATGGGCAAAATATTTGTAACTCCTGATTTGCTTTCAGGTATTTTAAGAGACACAAGTTTTCTCACTTCAGCTGACTTTGTAATGTTATTGAAGTGAAAAAAATCAATGGCAAAATACATTGCATACAAGTGATGGATGGAGTTGTGATACTTCTTAGAAAGAACCGATGGTTTCTGTTAAGAAAACATTGTATTAGAATTTTTTAATTCCCCCAGATGAAGCTGCTCAGAGAAACAATATGACTGAAAAGCATTGTTCAAGAAACCTGTGAAAATACCTACCTGTTAAAGTACTGTTTCAAATATCAGTATACTGGTCTTAGTGTACTGTCTACCCCTTAGCAATTGCTGTTTCACACACCTACATCTCTAACGAACTAGAAATAGCTGTACTTGTTTACACTGTAATTGCCTTCTAATTAACAGCTTTATGTCATTATGTGAGAATTACGTAAACATAACCTCTATGCTCACAATATACAGAGAATGTGTCAGTAAAAGTGAACAAATTCACATTAATTAAAGAAAACAGGCAGACATGCTACTATTTCTTTCCATGCACCTTTATGTTCTCTGGTGAACCACATACAGATTTACTCCAGGAGTCTAGCCTTTTAGATCTTATGACTTATACTTTAACTGTTGTATTTGTTCTTTTTATTTTGCAAAGATGATTTTATATACTTACATATTTTCCAATCAAGGTAATTAAATACATTATAACATAAAAATGCAGAAAAGTGAAAATGTGAGTTAATTCACAAAATTGCATAGAAGACGTGAGGAAGAAGTAATATTTAAATAGAGAAGTGGTAAATTTACTATATAGACAAGTAGCAAAAGACACACTCATAAAGGAGATACCTACATTAGGGTGTTAACTTTGTTCTTTGCAGATCAAAAATCTATTCCGTGTTTCTTTCTGAGTGACTTGGGTTTAAAAGAGAGAAAAACAGACATAGCTCACTGTGAAGTGAACTCACAGCATGCATTATAAGCAAAATAAGCTTCATTCCACTGAAAGACCAAAACAATATAAGTTTTCCATGAGTTCTTTTTACTTTACTGAAATGTAACTGTGAAAAAGCCATGGAAAACTATGATTTTGCAAGACTAAATGTTAATTCAGGAGCTATTAATTAACAGATTAAATGTTAAGTCAGGAGGTATGCATTAACAAACTCTACAGAAGACCCTGAATACAAATGAGTAGGAAAACTAGACACAGCTAGGTACTTATTCAGAATCGTAAATCTCTTGCTAGAGAATGTATTTCAGCATTATAACTGGAAAAGTATTATCACTGGGAAAACAAATACTGCTCAGTTCAGTTATGTGTTACTTTTAGTAGCCAGTTCATATTTTTATAAGGACTCATCAAGTACTCACTTGCCATTAAGATGTGTGATGCTTCAGGACTGAATCAACAGCAGTGTTGCAACACACAAGCAGGCCTTCATTTTCAAATTCCTATTTTAATACCTCTCTGACATCACCTTATTTGCCTGGTTTGTGATCCTCAGAGCACAGGCTGTATTGAAGCTGACCAGCAGAGCCATGTGCCTGTGGGAGTGCGTGATCCACAGCAGAGCTTACCAGAGAAGGTGCAGGCTGTGTGGTGCAGCACGTACGGCGTGCTGCATTGTGCTGCAGAGCAAACCCAACCAGCTCACTGGAACAGGGGAGCCTGCAGGCAGCTCCTGCTTGGCATCCATGATTATGCCTCCTGCATGGCCTTGCCTTCATCTTTAGCAAGAAGTTCTCATGGGAACATCTTTCATATTTGACTGTAGAAATGGTGAATAGAGCTGTTTCCTTGTAAGGACATCCTATAATAGCTTGAAAGACCAAAAGGGGAAAATCTCTGTTATGGACAGGGTCTGCATGGTGTGCTGCACGTGGGTCAGAATCCTGTTCAATGCTACACGACTCAGGTTTCCCAGGTTCTAAGGGGACATAAGACTATCCACAGTATTCTCTTCTTATCTCTTCTTATCCTCTTCTTAACTTTCCTTAACTCTAATGAATCATCTTTAAAATGATACTTTAAAGAGTCTAAATGTCTTTCTTATTTGGATCATAACAAACCAGCATCTCCTGAGGCAAAACCGGCCTACCTAGATGTTTCTATCTCAGCATTTCAAAATGTGATTGCCTGTGGGCTGTCCTTTGACTTTTCCTGCAAACATTTTGAAAGTTCTCATTCAACAGAAGCTGTTCTGATTCAGACTCCAGGTAAGCAATCCAGGATTTGTTGGGTTTGTGATGATGTCCTGGTACAGTAGAGCTATTCTTCTTTCAGCTCTAAAGATGGTCTGTTTCTATTAACATTTCCAACTAGTTGTTTTTTCTCTTTATAAAGACTTTATCAAAGCCGAAGTTGAATCTGTGCTTGATTTAAAGTATAAATTATTGGCAGGGATTATATTCACTTCACAAAGCACATAATAGGATAGTTTTATCTCATATACTTACATGGACCCTGTTCCAGGCCTACTCAAAGCCCTTGTAGCCACCCCCTATAAAGTTTTGTGGCATGCCCCTTGTATAAATTGAGAAACAAACCACAGGGGCCAGGTTTCATCCCACCAAACTTCTGGCATCCAATGGACGCAGCTCATGTAAAAGTTTTGCCACTTTTGGCTCCCTCTATAGTCAATGGAGAGAGAAAACTGAGAGAAAAGATGTCTTTTCTGAGGAAAAGACATCTTAGGTGGAAAAAGACAAAGCTAGCAAGACTAGGAGTTTCCATTCACACCAAGGATGTGGGTTAAGCAGGTCTGGCCACTGTAGCATGCAGATGGCATCACTGTACTGAGCAGTGTACAGAACTCTGCAAGAGGACACAGGATCTCCATACCATGATTAATCATTTAAGGTCCAGAATGGATTCCACACCAACCAGCTTATTGAACTGAAAGCTTCTTCCCCTAGTGAATAATGAATGCTTACAGAACTGGATGCCTCACTCCTCTTTGGATTCATATCCATAATCAGTTGAAGATCTTTTGGAGTCAGTTGCCTAAATTTGCTATTGTAAACAAACTGTCTCCTCTAAGTGAGAAAACCAGTGTTTAAAGATCTCTGAAGAAGTGAGGAGACCATAGATTCATATCCCTTTTCTTGGTTAAAGAGCCCAGTCCCACGCCTCCACCCTTCTGGAGAGTGTCTTAATTATCAGCTCTCAGTTGTATAAGGATTTTTATATTCAATCATTACTTGTAAAGTCATTCCATTAGACATTACTTTCCTAGTTTCATGTAACAAGGTAGAAGGGAAAGGAAGGAGCAGGGAAAGCATGGGAATGGGTGGGTGGGAGGAGTATTCTGAATGGGCAAAGAACTGCGCTTCAGAACCTGTTCTAAAAAAAAAGCGTAAGCATATACTGAATGGATAGGCTGAATTGGAGAGTCTGAAATCCTCTCTGTCCTTACTGATATTTGCCTGATAAATGAGAGTTCAGGTGTTCTTAGGCAGCAACAAGAATTGTTTCCAGCAGCTTTGGTGATTAAATTAAATACCAGCTTGTCTGTCTGAAGGAGAAACTACTTGATGTGGATCAAAGTTGCTACTCAAAGATTTCTAAGAGGTTGGGTCACATAGGTTTACTCAACAAAGGTTTTGGAAAATATGGAAGTTTTGAGTCTGTAAGAGATGCTAAGTAAAGTGTTTGAAATAAGGAATAAGGAATCAAAGCAAAACATTAAATTGGTCCCATTTATCCTCAATGTTATTAATCTACATAAATAAGCTCAGAATCTCTAGAATAATTAACATCGAGTAGCAAGAGACAGAACCACAGTTAGTATTTGGTGGAATCATCTTAAAGGTTTTAGGTTATATAGGCTTCATTGTTTTACATAGAACAGACTCTCTTTGAACACAGTTTCTTATTCCCAGAAGGGTTTGAAAACTATTCTCTTCCCAGCTGAGTGAAAGCAGTGCCTCAGCTGTTGTATCTGTAGGGAACAACAGATTAATAACCATGCACACCAATGATTTTAGTCATGTCTTTGTCTTTTTTAGTCATGTTCTCTTTCCATACACATAAGTGATATCTAGACTTTTCAGACTAAATATTTTTCAGATGGTGCATTTATTTATTTAATTATCTATGAAAATTTTATTAAATGCGAAGTTACATTATTTTTGCTACAAATAATTATCCAGTGAATTCTCACCAAAAAGAAACTTATTCTTTCCGTCTCTCCTTCGCTCCCCCCCACCCAGTCCATCATTATTGGGAAGTTTGCACAACATACATGACAGCTGTGACTAATTCTTCCATCCCTAAGATGGAATTTGTTGGAATAAGAGTGTGGCTAGTGTTCCGGAATTAGACACATATGCAGAAATCCATGGTGTTCAAACCATTCATGAACAGGAAAAGGCTAATCATTTTAACTGAAATATTCCTCCAGCTGCAGACGTAATTTCATTTTCAGGTTACTATTTAATTACTGTTACAAGCAGTTAAGGAAATTTGTCTGAAGGATACCATGTGGAACTCTACAATAGTTGATGATAAGCATTACATAAAGAGCTGACTTTTCAAAGGTGTTGGGAACCCAAAGTTTCACTAAGGTGAGTGGAAGACCCTGAATTTAGTTCAGTTCCAGTCTGTATGAACAGTTTTACAACTGCTAGAAGGATCGTCATTCAGCTTATGGTCCTGTTGTCTCGAGATCAACTACCTATTTTAGTGTTGTTCAGGGTCCTTCCCCATTTGACTTTAAATATGACTTCAGAAATTTCCGGGGGAAAAACAGTGCTGAATTTGTTGATTAATAAAGTACTTTTTTTTCTCTGGAGGTGGAAGGAAGCATATAGAGAATTATTCTGTGATGGCTAAGCAAAAACATTAATTTAATCAATTGCACCCTTCCTCCTGGATATGTTGCTACTAATGTGTTTGTTTAGCAGATAATAGAGTAAGACTTTTTAATACTCGATGCCTACAGATGATCTTTGCTCCATAAAATGTCCAATATTTTGCTGGACTTCCAACTCTAACCATTCTTTGATTCTATGTTCCTGATGCCACTAAAACCCAGTATTGTTTCCTATGAACCTCTAAGGATAAGAAAGACACATTCCAGCAGAAAAGCAGAATTCCAGCTGAGGCTATTGACACTTTGAAAAGCAGTGCCAGTGAGGAACTTACTACAGCTGCTGAAATATCTGCTGTCATGAAGCCAGATCTGAGTGCAGCTGTGCATTTTGGCTTATTTTGTATAACAACATGTGTACATGCAACAAATTATTCATATAAATACACCACTCTGTACTTTTTTTCACCCTTTTTGTCTTATTAATATTTTCCTCGCTTGCCGTGCATCATGAGTGATCTAGGTTTATATGTTTGGCCGCTGTAGCATGTCTTTCTGTAGCCAAATAGGGTTACATTCAAGTATTTCTGGACTTCGGTCTTTTTTATCTCTGTCTGCTAGAAATTGCTTTTAACTGTTCCGCTGAGCCATTCTTCTATCAAGTAAACAGCTGGAAGAGAATACTTAAAATAGTCAATAACAGCAATTGACCTTTTTACCTCTATTTAAATATATACTTAGCTCTCTTTTTGCAAAGGCATACCTTTGACCTCTTAATTTTTGAATCAGATTTGATATCAAGGGAGACTTAAGTTGTTTATTTCCTGTTACAGTCAGTTATTTATCGTGTGAAAAAAAAGAAAAATAATTTCTGGACTTCATATAAAACTAATGGATCTCAAAGTGAGGTTGTCTGTCCAATTGTAGTTATCCAATTCTAAGCTTCTACAAATAAATAAATAAGTATACTGTGTAGATATTGACAGACATGGCAAATGTCTATATGTCACACCAAAACTTGAAGTGCTTAACTCACTCAAGATTTTTTCTTGAAGTTATGAGTATTGATTGGGGCTTGAAAATCAGATAATTTGGAGTTTGAATACTATAATCACTGATAAAAAGCTAGCGTCCTATCATTTAAAAAGGGGACAGCTTTACAGTGGGGAGAGACAATGCACATCTTTGAGTGACAGCTATGAAAAACTACATATTAAATAGTACAGATCAAATTATGACCTAGTCTGGTTGTCTGTGAAGATAAGAGATCTGCAGATTATGGAAAAGGAAAAAAAAAGGAGAAATCTTGTGACAGAAAAAAATGTTGATGAAAAGTAGATTCATTTACAATGTTCTTTTTGGGAGAATAAATAGAAAGAAAAATCAACAACAACCCCAGGCAGTGCTACAGGCTTGGGGAAGAATGGCTGGAGAGCTGCCTGGCAGAAAAGGACCTGGGGGTG
>JAOXNO010000001.1:45408474-45431351 GCA_028565335.1 Limnodromus scolopaceus
TTTTTTTTTTCTCCATTGGTTGGACTAGATGATCTTAAAAGGTCCCTTCCAACCTAGGTGATTCTGTGATTCTGTGAAATAAAAAGGAGAATATTGTTTATCCATTCTCCAACTGAAAAATAGTTGACTTCCTCATTGAGGTAAACTGAATTTTTCAGATATATTGTTCTTATTCATACTCACTTTTAGAAAGAAAATAAAAATAAAATGTTATAGATTTTATTTAATCTTTATGGGAAAAAAATTTAAAAAAAAAATCCTCTAAATGAACTAGATGCCCTTGTGGCACCCTAGCAAATAACAGGTGACTTCTGCATGCTTTCTAATATTTTACTAAGTGGCCAGTCAATCATCCAGCAGCTTGATATGGATCCCTGGAAACTTGCAGATGCCTTTATATTAAAGAAACTCAAAAATCAAAATAATTATAACCTTAGCTGATTTCCAGATCTACAGCGTGACAAGATCAGAAAGAAAAAAAAAGAAAAAAAGCTTAATTCCAGTGATTTGTTGTCAAACACTTAAGTCTAAACCCTTATCAGCTTCAAAAACACTTCAAATACTTAAGATCTAACCATGGAATGAGCGGGGTGGGGTCATCCTGTTGAAGAGAAGAAGCTGGAATGCTTTGCCTTACATATTCTCAGTGACTACTGACCCACCAAGGGAACAGGGGGATTGACTATATGGAAATCATTTGACCCTGAATTGGCTTATTTCTGAAATTAACTTCCTAAAGAAAGCTTGGACAGTCCTTAAACAGGGATGACAGGAAAGAAAGGTCAGGCACCTGCCTCCTTGCTGAGTGCCTTCTCCCTGGGTTCTTTCTGGGTACAGCACTAAACGCCTGCTCACAGCTTGCCTCTGAGAGAGGCTGTCCTGTTCCATTAAAGGCATTTTTGCGAAGCAGACTCTGAAGGAAGACCACTTGAGCTGCAACCTAAAAGCTACAAATGGCTATTTCAGAAGTTTCTAACTAGCTCTTAGTCTTAGTCAGTCCTACCAGTAGATAGGATAGCATTTATGTTTGCAAGGTGTTTTTGTCATCATGAAAAACCATTAAGAGTTGTTTTTTGTTCAGATTTTGGAATGGTGTATCAACATATCATTTTCCTTTCTGTATTATCTCTTTAAAGTTTCATTTAGAGGCACAGTTAGAGCAGAAGATGGTTCTGTTTTCCTAATAATTCACTATGTCACAGAAAAGGTAAAAAAAATTGCTAGTAAAGAAGTCATAGACTGCAGATTTCTACATGAGCTACTTCAAAGCTTTCAAGTCTGGTATGCATTGACACATAGATTGGAATCTATAGAATTAAAAAGGGTTTAGAAGATATCATTATTGGATTCCTTATCTCTCTAAGTACAAAACAATCCTCAAACTAGCAGCTTAAATTTCTCTCCAATTCACATGTAGGAAATATTTCATAGAAATAATGATGTAGAAAATTGCTCAGATCTGAGAACTCTGAAGTGATGATGAATGGAAATAATCAGAACAGAGAATAAGTGAAGGTTTGTTTCAGGCAAGAGAGATCACTGCAGCTGAAGTCACTTTGCAGTTAAGAAAGAGCATAAAGTAAAAATCTAAATTTTATTGTCTTATTTAGTGCCTTAATCAAAAGTTTTACATTAAGATTTAAATCTTATGTAATTTGAACTGCCCAAAATTTAGACATGCTAAAATTATTTATGCTACTTCATCAAATGAACTCATTTATCTCAGACTTAAAGAGTATTTTAAGATCTATTTGCTATTCTGCCTCCTTTAAATGATCTGGTTCATAGTATTATTACCCCACAGAACAGTTGCATAGACACATGCTGCACTGCAGTTCACAATGACTAGTCAGAAGCTGGCATATAAACCAGTTTCACCGCTGGACAGAATGTTTATAAAATTTTATCCTTAGATTCTGAAAGCTATGAAGCACCCCTCGCCTGTGTACCCGCTAATCCCCATACTATCTAGAAACATTTCAGTCCAGTACTGTACAGACATGATCCTTATCATTTCAGAACAACATGTTTTACAAAGTAATTTGAACTGGGACACTTCTGCGTCTTTGTATGCATCTACAATTTATAGTTTTTCTGTTCTGTGGTTTTGTTGGGTACAGTAAGATTCTCCACACCAATGCAGTGGGGTAGCTGTTGAAATGCTACATTATTGCACAAATTATCTCCTAAAGAGAGCACCATTATTAATATTTTTTTATAACCTAAAGATAACTTCATGGTATCCTAACTTTGAATCCTAAGTGATACCATTACTTGAAAGCTATAGGGAAAGAAAACTAAAAGCTTTAAAATTACATTTAAAAATAGAAAATGTTAATGGTTTAAGGTCAAATTTTCAGTCTTTAAGAAAAGATGACATTCAAGTCCTTTGTGCAGTTTACTCATATTCTTTTGCTCACTGATGTTACAGCAAAGACTATATTAATGGTCCAATACTGTTTTTCCAAATAACAGAATTTTGGTTATTAAACTAAGATAGGCCTGCTGAACATATAACAGAGACTTTTCAGAGAACCTTCATCTTTGTGTAAAGGTCTGGCTACATCCCATTCATAGCTCAGGTCAATCAGCTTCCAGGATGACCACAAAAATACAATATCATAAGCCATGAAACACTTCTTAGCTACATTATTATCATTATTATTTTTTTAACATAACTATAACAACATTTTATAACAAGCAGGCAATCCTGCTTCAGCAGGGGAGTTGGACTAGATGATCTCTACGGTCCCTTCCAACTCAAAAAAATTCAGTGAAATACAGTGAAATTTTCTTTGTTTCTCCTTTTCTTTTTCTTTTTTTTTCTGAGAGGCAGCTAATGGCTGCTGAAAATTCTTGCAAAAATACAAAGCCAGATACTTAAAATTTAGCAAATCTGTAGAAAAATAAAAATAGAGCCATAAAATGGAAAATATTTGGCATCTTACTTTTTTAGTGTCCTTCCTAGTAACACCTACAGTAATGTAGAGGCAAACTATGGGCAGGTTAGCAAGCTTTTCCCTTACCCTAATTTTATTTTCTGATTCTTTTATAAACTTTCTTACCATCAAGTAGACAAAAAATACAACTTGTTAGGCTCCCAATTACTTTTAAATCCGGAGACTGGCACATTTATGCTACTTAAATAATTATACAGTTTTGACAAGGAGTTTAAAATGCATGTCAATCAAACAAGGGGATGGTATTTTTCTCAGTTACTTCCACTGTTGACATATGGCATGGGAAAAACAAATGGGGTACTTGTCATAAGGCTGCACTTACTGGTGTTATTTGCTAAGTAACAGAGCCATAGAACATAACTTTCAAAATACTGTGAATTTTTGTTTTTTCCCTTTTTGGACTCGATGATCAGACAGCTGTCACGATGTATATATTACTCAGATTAATTTATACTTAAAATTTTGGTAATGTACTAAAGAGAAAGTTCTTAATTAAAAAGAAATAAACTTTCCCTGTAGCATCATTGGAATCAGTAGTCTACATTTTCGTACCTGCTAGTTGTGCCCAGGAACACAATCATGTACTGTACCTCTCCTAAGAGCACAATAATAAAAGTCTCTCCTAAAAAGCTTATTATCTAGAGCTGTCCATAATGGAAAGAACTTTCCAAAATAAAGTTAATTTTAACAAAAAAAAACCCAAACAAACAACTTTCATCGAAGAGAAGCTATACCACAAGAAACTGCCAGAGCGACTCAGCTTGTCTTGACCACTGTTTTGTTCTGAACAGTGACCAGCAGTGAACCCTCAGGGAGATACAGAAAAATAAGCATTTACAGAGTGGTTCTTACCCCCAGATCTTCATAATTAGCAATTACAACACTTTTAAAGTCAGAAGTTAAATCCATCTATGCTCAACTAACTTCTCCAAGTTAGTGTGCCTATTACAACCTGTGGCAATATCCTGTAAGTTTATTTGTTTTATAAATAACTCTTTTCACATGGCTGCTTTTTGTGATAAAGCTATAGGAACACCTGATTAAATGACCACTTTACAATTTTGAAACAGATTATCTTTTTTACGTCATCGTCTTCATAGAATTAATGACTTCATAGACTTCTACCATAACCTTCCCCATTACATATTTTGGGAGAATTCATATACCGCATACTCTCCCTTCTCTGCTCTGTCTTGCTCCTGTAAAACTATTTCAGATGCTTTCTATTAGCCAAATTTAAAGATAAGGCAAAGTGGTGGATACAAATAATAGCGGTAAAGGAAATATTAATAGCAATTGTGGACACTGCCTTGCTGTGATTTCCCACACCTTTTCATGATTTTCTTCATGTCTCCTATAAACCTAACAACATTTATAGTTGTTAGTTACATTATTGTTCTTGGAATTATAAGTTAATTACCTGCACTTCTGATAGCTTGAAAACAAGTGTTTAAAGGTGTCAAGCAAGTTATCAACAAGATCCACTTATGGCAGTAGTTTTGGAATTTGAGCTGAGAAAATAAGGAAGGAGTAAAACTCACTGTGAATAGCTAGGTGGAAAACCCATAAGACCATGAAAGGGAAGGAAATACAAGATGCACCATTCACAGCTTTGTTGCTTGTTGTTAATGTCACTGGTTTGCCTAAATAAGTAGTTTCCCCTGATATAGTAGAAGAATAAGCAGGGCTTATCTGGGTATGAAAAGTGAGCAAAGATGTTCAATTAAATCCAAAAGGACCATCATGTAAGTCGCCTTATGAAGGTGACAGTTCTAAATCTGAGCTTGCTTACAGGCAAAACCATGAAATCTTTAATACATCTATAGCTGGGTTTGCAATGGTCTGTATAGGTCTTACTATAAAAAAAATCTAAAAGAGGCAATGCGGCACTATACTGCATGCCTACAATACAGTGGGGATTAAACCCTTTTTGTCAGGAACATGTGTGAATTGATTTAATAGATCATTTCCATTTCTAGGACACCTCAGACTTCTCTTTATGACTGAAAGCAATGGAGTCTTTCCAGAAGGGCAGATAACCACACTTACTCCTTGGAAGGAGTAAATACCTTTTTTTCTTTGAGAAAAAAAAAAAAAAAGACCAATATTTCAGTCCTAAGGAATGTGTTTCTGTGGATTCAGAACAGTTGTCAGGTCTGGGGATACAAAGAGGTAGACAAAGCTCTGTGGCTTTTGTCAGATATACATATTTACACACATGTAGGTTTCCAAGGCCCTTAACTTGTGAGTGCAACTTCGTCTGGTTATAATACTGCTTTCATTTGTATTGGAAACTCAAGACTACAATGGACCACCTAGTTCAGGGATACATGAAGATAAAAATATTTTTCTCTGTATTTTTCATTTTAGTGCCAAATGCGGCTAAACCAGAACAGATATTTTATCTAATTAGATATATTTAAAGAAATGCTTTTCTTTATTAAAGGCTTTAGAGCTAAGCACATAATTAGGGTATACTGTAATTAAGGTCCAGTGAATTATAGATCAGTTGGCCTATAGCTAAGAGTGCTAAAAGTATTAATTTACATATATTTTATCTGCTTATTTATATGTTTTCTCTGCAGTTGAACCCATATTTTCATGTGCAGATATTTGTGTGGAGAATCTGAGAAACTAAAAATTTCTTTGTTGACTATTTAATTTAATTGGATTTTAATCAAATTAGAGTTATCTATCTGAAGGGCCAGATTATCAGTTGATGAAAATGAACATGTAGTAAATGGACGTCCTTTGACGCCAGATAATGTACTGGGTCAGATGCTTAGGGCATTTGTAATGTTAGCTAAGTTCTGTTTTATGTTTCATGTGTTATGAGGAACTGCAAAATTATTTCCAGATATTACATTACTGATTGCAGTAGAGGCACAAAAGGAAGGAGTTTACTGCATGATCTTGAAGTATGAGAAGTCCTAGGCAACATCAAAAAATTATGTAAGATTTAATGTAAAAAATATTTCACATTAAATACAAAAATAGTCCTGGAAGCATGAACCAGATTCAAGGACTTCCAAGGTAGTCTACCCAACAGACTACAAAGTTAAATTCACCCTATGCTTCCCCTCTGGTCCAGTATATCCTGTGCTCTTATCTGCCTGGGGACTTCTTCAAAGAGACATGCAGATTATCCTCCCACGCTTCGGGAGACTATTGTCTGGTGACTAGGACATGAGCTTTGAAGGTGGAAGATGCAGATCAGAGTTATCAGGAAAAGGATGCAACTGAATCTGAAAGTCCAACCTGCTCAGTGGGTGCACTAAGTGGTATGCCAGTGAGCAACACACTGCGTGGGAAACAAGGGAAAGGCTTCTCATCTCTTCTCTGTCTGTGGTCTAAAACTAACCTATTTTAGATCTGCAGTGTGTGAAGAGAGTGTTTCTGCCATGTCCTATGGCCTCTGGGAGTGTTTACTGGATTGAGGTTTTGGGGTGATTCAGACTTCACTCCTCCTCGTTTCTTAATCTAAACTGAGCTCAGACATGATCTAAGTGCTGAGCTGCTTAAGCCTGCCAAGTATAGGACAGTTCTGGGCACGTGCAGTGGCTTAATAGGTACCTGAAGAGATTTAACATCAAATGTTGAAGAGTTTATAGAGATTAGGTGTCTCCAGCTCAGAAGGTGAGTCAGGACTTCACAATTACAATTTCCCCTCAGCAGCCCAAACTTACTTTATTTTAGCACCTAAATCTTGTACTGGAACTTGCCTTGAATGCCCTCTATATCTAAAACAAACAAAAAAAATAAATAAAAATCTATCACTATAAAGTGTCAGAGTTCCTTGTTTCCAGTAGTTAACTGCAGAAATGTCTTTCTTTAGAGAACAGACCTTAGAAACACACGAAATGCTCAACAGTAGATCAAAAACTCGTAAACCAGGTTTCTGCACTTAGGACTCTTCTAGGTAACAGCAATACATACACATTGCATTTAAATAGAGAAAATGTGCACAGAAACAAGAAAAACACACCAGGCACATGACATTGAGAATAAATTTGCCTGGTAGTATGAACATCATTTCCAATGCTTAACCCCAAGTTTACTCACCTCAATGTCATTATTTTCTGAAATAATTGTGATGTGCAGTAACATAGAAACATTTCAGGAGGTGACTGAAATAAGGTGAAATGAGTGTCATCACCACTGAATATGTAAGGGATTTAGCTGAAGATATTTGAATTTACAGGATGCCAAGAAGTAGGAGAGACAAGCATCATAGCAGGTTAGGCCACTCAGTCCTTAAAACCTACTTATGAAAATTCACTTTCTAAATCAACTGCAAGGTAGCTGGAACAACTTTGAATGTTAGTTCATATGATCCAAAAGACGTAGACATGATGACCTTTATTATTACCTCTGGTTAGGCACTGAAGAAGAAAGTAGCAAACAAACAAATAATCAACATATGTGTTCCTAAATTCCTTAACTGTTTTTTAATGTCTCTTCCCTCTGCAAAAAATATGATGCAGTTCTAAGCTGTGTGGAGTGTTTGCCACTGACACTGGCTTCACTTCTGTCATGATAGCTACATATCTAAGTGCTTTATTTTGAGGTCATTCAGCTTTGGAAATGGCAGGTCAGGCTCTCTTTTGTGACAAACATACAAATGCATCGAAAAGAAACTGTTTGAGTCTATTTTTATGGATCGGTTTATTGGATGTTTAAAGATATTATTGTACAAGAAGAGGGGGTTCCTCAAGTACTGAAGTTACCAGACAATGCAGAGTCTCAGATGAAAACAATGTTTAGGTGCCTTTGATTACCTTGGTTCCTGTTCCTAAAACAATACTCAAATAGATGGTGTATTGGTCCTACCACACATGTTCCTAAACTGTCCTGGATCAAAAACATGTTGATTACATTAATTGCATCATATAAGCAGTACACTTTGGATAACATTCTTTCATTAAGGTACACTCACCTGAGTCCAATAATACTTGTGATTCTTACAATTGATAGCATAATGTTTTAAAACTTCTAACTCTTTTTGAGTCTTTTGTCACATTGTTAGTTACCTTGGGACCATTCTGATTTATGTTTTTTCTATCCTTATTCAAGTTGAAGTCTACAGGTAAGAGAAAATGAAGAGTTGAAAAATCAAAAGGATCTGACCGTAGATAAAAGAACACTTTTTTTTAAGGCGCATATATTTTTGTCTTTTTTTTTTTTTTTAAGATCTTTACCACAGACATGTTCTCAAGCCACAGGCTATTGAACTTTCTAGTACAAAGATCCACCTCATGCTGAATAATCACATACAACTTGTGTTTGATCTCTTCAACATGAAGCTTTTAAGTCAGGCTGCTGAGACCATTGCCTGTCATGCTGACCAATACAGTGTCACTTCTTCCTTCTACTTCCCTGCTAGTCTGCATTCATCTGGTGCCTCTTGCCTTACCTTACATTCAATTATAAACTTTATAATTATAAACAGTGACTGTGTTTTGTGTTTGTACAATATTGAAGTGATCTCCTAAGTATTATCACAGTGCAAAAATCAATCAATACATATGTAAAATCATTTATATTAATTTAATTTACTGCTTCCTTTTTGCAAGAATGAAAATGTGCATATCATGCTTCTAGCATGGCACTTCAAGATGATAGCTCTGCATTTGAAGGTAATTCCAGTTATGAATGTTTTAAATATAATAAACTATTTAAATATGGGAGTTGGAATCAAAAGGGTTTATTTTGTATAAGGAATATACTCTTAAATATCAGTGAGTTGAGAAATTCAAACACAGGAATTCTTTCTTTACTATGTAATTCTGAAAAGCGAGTACAACACAGAAAAGTAAAGAACCCAATATTTAGTAATCTCTGTTTCTTATTTAGTAAGTTTCCATAGAACTGTCTTTGCTCAACACATGCCTCGTGCCCTTCACTCTGACTGTTCAGATGGCAATTGGCCTTGCATATTACTAATGTATGCTTGTTATTGAAATGCAAAGTAACAAAAATTTAAATGACCTTTCATCACATAATTGTACTATTCAAGTAACTGCACATCTTCTCTCTTCCACCAAACATCCCCTGCGCTATAAGAACAGTAAATCAGTTGTGGAAGAATATCCTAGTAGAGTCATTAGGTATACTACTTCTTTTCTTTGCAGCTACATGGTCTGTTGAAAAGGAGGGAGACTTGGATTGGGTTTCTGTATCCTGGCAGTTACAACAACTGAAGGGTGTTATTTGCAGTCAGAAAAACTGACCTAAGCTGTACGTTTTGTGGGAAAAGAGTAAGAAGGGAAATTGATGCAAAAAAACAGTTAAAGATTTATTTGAACATTTTTCTCCTCACAGCTTCATGCATTCAATCCTCTATTTTTTCTTAGTTTTTTTTTTGTTTGTTTGTTTGTTTGTTGAAGGTTTTGGTAATGTCTTTTAATTACATATTGCCTTAACCGTAGACTTGTATTTCTACCCTATAGTTCTTAAACTATGGCATTATTTATTTATGTGTGATTATAAGTCAAAACCATTTTGACTCAGTTGCTTTGTAACTCCATGATGTAAGAAGGAGACTGTTGATTTTTGTACTATCACTATACATCAATGATTCTGGTAAAGTGGATACTGCTTATTCTAAGTTAGAAACAAAGGAAACCCAAGTTAAACATTGCATTCACATCCTGTAGCTTCAGCCATTTAAAAGGCAGGTACTATCTTATCTTCTAGGCTCTCTCTACAGTGAGTGATGCCTCTGGAAGGTGGTTCACTCCACTGTAAGGTTCACATCTAAAATAGTTGCACATCATGAATCATGCTTGCTCCTCTTCATTGAGAAAACCTGGGTGACTGGGTAGGTTGGTGCTTGTGTTTTAGGTGGCTAAAAGAAAGATTGGTGAATTTCACCTTCTTGATGTAAACTCAGAAAGGATATAAAGACAATCCTTTGTATTACTATCTCTCATTTTTAAACAGGTACATAAATGTAATTACATTATTGCTTTACTCAGATTGGCTTAGAATATCCAATTTGTTTTCCCTTTTGTTCTATCAGTCCCAATTTGTGTCAAATGACAAGATATGTGAAACATCTCACCTTTATTTTTTCACCCCCTGACCACATTTATGCCAAAAAAAGTAGTTGCAAAATATTGTTTTGTTGTTCATTTTTTTCCTAAGCAGTGAAGTCTGTGGAATATAAGACTCATAAAAAGTTGTTTTATTCTTGCACTTGGTGAGATGAGGACATTTAGCTCTCTCACTGTTTGTTATGGTACTCTCCATATTCTCACCAGTCTTATTTGAGTTGATTAAATAGTTCAGTTCTTTACCTTTGATAGCTTTCAATTTGCGGAAAATGAGCATAAAGTTGCTGAATTAATCGCATCAAATTTTAAACTAACCTGTATGATTAAATAGTATGTTTTGACTCAATGTAAGTTAAGGGAGACAAAGAACAAAGGGTTTTGAAAAGTTTGATTGTCTTTAGCAATTTACTTAGGGAAGAAGAATCATAGAATATTTCGGGTTGGAAGGGACCTTTAAAGGTCATCTAGTCCAACCCCCCTGCAATAAGCAGGAACATCTTCAACTAGATCAGGTTGCTCAGAGCCCCATCCAACCTGAACCTGAAGAACTTGCATTGCATATTGCTGCTTGGCAATGGCACTTCTTGAGTGTCAGTCGGAAGCAGAATTCTTTTGCATTACCTCCAGCCAGAGAATAAGGAAGTCTTCAAACCAGCTATGGTGTTTTTGGGTTTTTTTTGTTTGTTTATGGCTCACTCATTATTTTATACAGCACTGGTGTGCATCTGGTATCACCAGTAAATATATTTAATGACTAAATAGTACATTGCAACCCTTACAATTCATATCATTGTAAACCCATCACTTCAGTAATATGAATATAGGAAAATGGCATTTTAAAAGTAAGATGGGATAATAAACAACACCCACCCTCCTTGTTTATACTGCAGCAGTCAGTGATTATTATTGTTCTGTGTAAAATGCTAAGAAAACAATCATTTCCAGGCTGGATAAAAGCAATGTAAATATCAGCAGGTTTATTTAGTGCTATTAACCTGGCTGTAAAGAGCTTATTTGCACAAAATGTTCAGGAAGAAACTCTTATTACTTGGCAATGCTACTGGACCATAATCTTTAAACAAACCCTGAAATCACTAGCTAAAACCATAACTGTGTTGAAGTGGAAGCAAGTATGTATGCACAGGAGTGCTTAAAAGCCTGGTAAAACAGCATAAACAGGAGCAGGCGTCTTTCTGCTGGTCAGTTATAACAAAAGTAACAAACCTACGATGTGCAAAGTGGGTTCTTCTGATGAAAGCTACACAATCGAGTTTCTTGGAGACACAAAGACATAGGCGCCTCTGGATCCATTTCACAGCAAGGCACTTGATAACCTGAAACATAGCTGGAAATTGAAGGATTGAAGTCAGATTCATCAGATAGCTACTGCTACCACTCTGAATTATTGATTGCCAAGCTTATCTTTCTATTGTAATCAATAACAACTGGTTTGCAGATAAAATTTTTCATTCTCTGTATTTATACAGCTGGAACTGGCTGTAGTTGAGTAAGTTGGTCTTATTCCACTGTTGCTGTATAAGAAGTTCTGAAAGAACCAATAGAGAATACAAATAGAGAGCAACTGAGTTTTTTCAAAGAACATTGAACTGTGAAGCAATTTTTTTATTGTTTGTTTGTTTCTTTCCCTTGGGAATGATCAGCTCAGTTATAAGTGGGCTAAAGTGCAGGAAAAAAAAAAAAAGGAAAAATAAACAATGAAACAAGTACTGACTAAATAGGTACAAATTCCCGAACTTCCAGAAAAAAAGATGAAGATCCCACTGTGCTGAATGTGGAGAAATATATGTAACATTAATTATACCAACATGCATATTGGACATATGAGTCCACAACAGGAGAAATACACAGGACACTGAACACAGATATTTCCTCCCAGATAGTAGAAATAAATGTTCACTTGGTGTAAGCAAGTGATAATTTTCTGGTTGGAATATTTTGATACTGAATTTTTTGAAGATTAAAAAAGTTAAGAAAAGCTAATGTTTAACAACAATTATTCAATCTTGATCTTATTCATTTACACTTCAATAAATAACACACTTGAATAAATTATTCCTGATTTGATCCTAAATCAAATGTAAAAAAGAGTTGAGGTAGAAAGTATGACTGAGTGAATTACCTTTTATCTTCAGTTTAAGTATATCAGAATAGCATAAAGACTTATAAAAGTCCTAATAGTGTGCAATTAAACTTCAGGGAGTCAGTGAGAACTGTAAAATAGAATAAAAACAGATTTAAAATCAATTTATACTCAGACTATAATCCATTTAGATTGAATGTTGAGACAAAAACTTGAGTCAAAACTGAGCACAAGAAAAAGGAAACCAGAAGCCAAGAAAAATGAATGAGTGGTGATGAGAAACTTGAGGTTTATACCTTGCTTCTGGAAAGTAAAAAGGCAGTTGAAGGGAATACAGAATTCTTCAAACTGAAATCAGACACATCACATCCCCTCCCAAAAAAACCCTCCAAAACCAACTACAAAAAATGCTGAACTTGCAAGCTGGAAACACATCTGTGAACATTAGATTTCTTTCACTGTGCTTAATAATTTTGTAATAAATGAAAAAATAATTTTTGCTAGACAGCTGTTTTGTTTACAGAGGATAGTTAAAACAAGTCAATGCCCATTTCCAGCCACAGTTTTCTTCACTGTTGCATTTTTGTTTGAAGCTGTGTTGTCAGCTATAATTAAATCAAAAATCAGGCAGCTGCAAATAATGATGGAAAACCTGAAAAACTTCATAAGCTGACCCTTATAAGCAGCCCAAGGTTGTTAGTTACCTGATAGCTTCAAGCATTTTAAGCCCCAATACTTGACCATGAATTTTACAAGAACAAATAGTTTTGCAATAGTTGAAGCAATAGAGTATTTAACAGAAATCATAGCCAAGACTTCCAGTTTCTCCAAGTAATGGATTTTAAACTCTGACCTGAGATGTTGAAAATTGATTTTTTTTCCCAAACTAAAAAAAAACCAACAGAAAACCACCAAAAAGATACCTCATATTAAGATCTGAAAACTAATGCAACTAAATGATTAGAAAACTAGAAAAACCTTTTACCTAATGAGAGGTAGCATTTACTTCAGCAACAGGTAAATGCAAAGGGCATAGCACATAGAATTATTTTTGTCATCAGCAAATATAAGAGGAACCTGCACAAGAGCAGATCATTGTCCTTCTTTAGGAGTCAAGTAGAACATCTTAAGGTCAAAGTTGCTAAAAAAGACATGGTTAAGATGTTGTTACATCTTGACCCTCAATACACCCTATTCTTCAAAATACCAAGAGATAATTTTGAAATACAATTACCTACAAGAGTTTGTTCAAGCAGTTAAATGTGGTTAGAAGCCATTTTCTATCATTAAAGCATCCACACTTCTGATTTCAGGATGAATCCGGAAAATAAAACCTCTGTGAAATGATAGAAGCTAAAAGGACATTTTGCAATCCCAGTCAAACTTTTTCTCAAATTCAGTTTTACAAGGACCTGACACTTACATGAACTGGTTTCATCTGTCTAAGCTGCAAGGATATTTTTTTGTGCAGTCTAATGTGCTTCAGTGCTACTCTTTCCTTTTGCTAACAAACAGACTATTCATTTTTAATACCTTATACAGAGCTATTGCACCGGAAAAGGACATTTCTATTAGAAGTAGGCTCAAGATGGAAGGATTGAACCTGATCTGAAACATACGAAGCTAAGGGTTTTGGTATGTTTTTGACAGATTAGGGCTTTTTTATGAGAACCTTTTGGCTGAGTCTGGCTCATGTCTACATCCCCTCAGTGTTCAAAAAAGAGAAGCTATAAAAAACAGACTGGAGGTAGGAAAGATACATACAGAGGAAAATTGGGGAAATAATCAGTTTATTTCCTCTATATACAGTAAATAAACCCTTCTGACATTCTCTGTTTAAAATTTCTGTGATTCTTGTCTGCATGCAGAAATCTGCTTCCAGTCAATCATATATAGCAGATGCACTTATTTTGGTAAGATTTATGGATATTCGAAGAAAGAACTGTGAAAAGACTAATTTATCCTTAAGTATTTGTTCTAGTTGATTGCACTTTGGCATGTTTAGAATTATTAACAATGTTTTTTACCAAATCAAATCTATTATTGAACTAGTAAGAAATGAGGTACATTATTTTGGCTTTCCTCTTAAGAATGACATGTTTTTTCTAAGTGGTAAGTTACATGAATTCATTTATCTTTGTGATACCAAGGCAATTAGTTTTACCTCTTAACAAAGGATATGACTACACAAAGAAGCTAGAGAAGTTGTCAGTTGCTTTACTGTAAAAACAACTTCTTTCAGCCTTTGGCTACAATATTTGAATATGTATTTTGTTATTTTGTCTCAAAAATGTAACTTTCTTGTTTTGTAGAATAGAAGGAAGAGTAAACAATCCACATTTCCAAGTTTGGCCCATTCTGGCAATGGAAATGAGATTTTCAGTGTACCTGTTCAAAATGAGATCTTTTTGTCTTTCATCGTGACATTAAACGAATGCCTAAAGACATCATCACAAAAAAAAAAAAAGCATTTATATCAGCTACTTTCTTCAGGCTGAGTGGAATCTTTATGTACAACAAATGTACCTGTAATATCCATGAAAAAGGACTCAGAGGGGACCACTGAGTTGCCAAGGTCTCACATCAAAGAAGCAGGAGCAATGTGAGTAGTATCTGAAAAGCAACCACTGTTCTAACTGTTACACTCAAGTTTTTAAACAACAACAACAACAAAAAAATAATGAAAATTAGGTTGGAGTAATTACTGAAACTTTGTAGAGATCTGAACAAAAGCCTCTCCTTAGATAGGTATGCAGAATCTAAGTTTAAGTGGCCTGGGGCTATGAAATAACATATAATTTTGGCTTATGATAAAAACAAATCAGGTCAAAACAATTTTATTTCCTCTGTGGCAGAAAAACAATCTTTGATGGAAAGTGGAAGTAGTATATGTAATGTACACATTCATAAACTTGCTTTTCTCTTACTTGATAATTTCATAAACAAGGTAGAGATATGCTATAGATAAGGAAACATTAAGCTGGATGGAAATCTGGTTTGAAAAAGAATATTTTGATACATAGCAAAATAACAGTTATTTACAGCTCATTATGAAATTGGTGTCACTTATCTGATGACCACAAAGATTTGTCTTGGACTAATACCATTATTGTTATTAACAAATTTTAACAATTAGATTTTCAACATCAGTACAGAAAGTGTTGCAAGCAAATCAGAGAACAAAACTTGAAGAATTCAGAAACACTGTCCAACCTCCAAAATATTAAATGAAATGAAGAATGAGAATGATGAGATGTTAAAAAAAAATAATGAGCAGGAAATTTGAAAACCAGGGAAAAACATCTAGGGAAAGGACAAGAAAAAGTCTAAAGAGGACTGAAAGGGGTCAGGCTAAAATGATCTGTGCTGGGTCCAAAGGTCCACCTAACTCACCACTCTGTATTTAATGCTAGCCAATAAGAACTGCTTAGGAAAGACGGCTTATATGAAGCACAATAAGATGGACTGAACCCTCCCTAGTATATTCTCTGACACTTTTATGTTAAAACAGTTTTGTAGGGTGTAAAAGACAGCTTCACAAAAGAAAAGAATGTCATATTCTCAGCATCAGCTATGGATTCAACCTTAAAATCTGTGGCACAAGCTTCAAGTTACAGACTTGGTTTAAATGCCAAAAAGAAACTTCTAATAGAGTTCAGGGAAGTTTCAAACCACTATCAGGAGAGATTTCTGTAACAGTAGGTTAGACAAATGTTTATGAGAGATGATCCTGGAATGAGTCAGGGAATGAATCAAATAAGCTCTTGAGATCTCCTTCAGACATATTTGCTATGATTCCATATCTTCTCAGTCATCTTCCAACCATCTTCCAGGTGTTTTTTGTTTCTTTGGCAGAAAATGTATAATGTGTTTTATGAATAAACCATGTGCAATGTTTGGCTGAGAAAGATGAAGAGGTCACAGCTCTTCTCAGGTGGAATAAGATTCAGCAGCACAAAACCAGAAATAGACTAAAAATAAAAAGGTCTGTTCAGAAAACTAGATGTACTTTAGTATCTGTCCTGGAGATGCCACTTGAATTTGAAAAAAAATGAATGAAGCCCTAAGGGGAATTAAATGAGAATTCAGACTTCACATAGAAACACATCACAGTAGTATCCTAATGTAAGTCTTGAACAGAAATACTGTTTTCTTACAGTAAATGAGAATTTTCTTCTCTCCATTATTCAGCACAGATCCATATATTTTATTATCTTCTTTCACATACTGTGTTAGTAAAATCTCTCAATTCGTTTTTTTACTAAGCTGGCATTCCATTCTCTCAGATGTAGGACCAGACATTGTACATTTCTCCTGCACCATATGCCTTCTTGCTAATAACTGAATCTTTAGCTATTAAATTAGAAATCCTTTGTGCACAGGAAGTCAGCTAAACATAACTGTATTCATCACATTACAATTATATCATAGGTATTATTTAAGGCACCACTAAAAATATGCAGCAATATATAAGCTGAAACTACTAAATCTTCATATCGGATTTTTCTTGAGCAATTGGCACCCAGCCAGACAGCACACTTACAGACATGTCAATCTTCTTGTATCAAATAAAATTTGGGAAAAAAAAATCCCCAACATTTTGTTTAGAGGAGATTAGTTCTGCTGTACAATTCCATAAAAAAATGTTGTGGAATAGTAGCTTTCTTTGTCTCTCATTACTTCTACAAAAGCTTTTTCTCACTCCCATAATTATGGAAAATCTTATGCCAGAAACAGCGAACTAAACCCCACCTTGACATTTGTACACTGATGCTAATCAAGTCTAATGAGGGTTGTCCCTGTAGCACATAGCAACATAATAGTTTTTCTAAACACAAGTACACCCTACAGGTCTTCATTCTTTTAGAGGCACTGACATGTTGAAGTTCAACTAGTTATGCTTTTCTCAGTTTGATATCTACAAATTGAAATTTTACAACTACCTGAATAAACCCCATGTTTACCTTAGTTATCTTGTCCATTTTTGCTTTGCTTTACCCATGAGGATAAGTATTTTGTGTGATCTCATCATTCATGAAGAACAGTCACTAGTGAAAATTGCTTCTTGGCATATCTTTTTCCCCTCCATGTCTATGATCGACTTTGTGTATCCACCAGTCCCTACCCAGCAGACGAGTAATACAGGATTAGCCTTTTCTCAGACACCTTATGGAAGCAATTTATTGCATATGATGAATGTTTCTTCAAACAAGCAATATCTGTTACAAGATAATAAGATCAATTGATATTGATCTTATGGTGGCATGTATTAGTGCAGGACTATACTTGCTTTTCTGAAGCGTGGCTTCAAACTTATTTGTGCTATTCTTTCCATGGAGCCAGTTTATATTGCAAAGTATGAGGAAGTTCATGGTAAATAGCACTATAGATCTTCTACGTCTACTGAGCATTACCTACCCAAATTTACTATCATATATCATTATCCTATGTGCTAGATACTGACACTGAGAAATAGAAATATTTGAGTTTATGAAAATGTATCTATTTGATTATACAAAGTGGTTTCACTTCACAAAATGCTTTCAAAAAGTTGCAACTATTTTTTTTTCCAAGTAACAAGTTCATATATTGACCTTGATTGTCTACAGTAGTTTTGAACATTGTTTAATTTTATTCTATAAATATTGTTTCACTGAGATGACTGCAATATAAGTGAAACATCCTCTGTTGGTTTCAGAGAAATCTGGAAGGGCTCACACTATGCTCTGTACCAAGAGCTCAGACGTCACTTTTCATGGAACTTATGATAAGGTGGTGGAAAATTTTAGCCATGTTTTTGGCTGTTAAATCAAGGAAAAAGATTATCATTGCCAAAAACAATTCCCTCTGCAATTCTTTACCTCAGTTATCTGCAGCATTCTGCTTGTTATCTGTATTCTCTCCTCATTGTTCTGATTGGCAAGGGAAGTACAGGTCACTCTGCAGTGGCACCTGAACACAGCTGCGCAGGCTGCTCCTTGCAATGACGAGCTTATTACACAATAGCGAGAAATAAAAATGCACATTTCCTGGCAAGCTGAAAGGTATCACTTTCAACAGAAGGGTAACTAATGCAAAGGGGAAAAAGAATCCTTTACATTCATACCTCTTTGTAAAAGGAACTATTGCATAAGTTGTGTCTGTAGCAAAATATGTTGAAGTCTGATTAATAACGAAGCTGACACAATGAGAGGAAAAATGTTTTAGTGGATACAAAAAGTGTTCAGATCAAATGGAATACAAGCCCTATAAATAATGGCTTCAAAGAGGCTGTCTTACTGCCTGCACCAAATGTGTCTGTTTTTTTGAAGACTGCTTAAGTAAAAGGGAATTACACTACTCATGCAATTAATGCTATATTCTTCCATGTACCACTTGGTGTAGCTTACAACAGTGGACTGAAAACACAGTTATAGTGATCTAAGGGACATTTGTTACAATTTTCTGGCTAGATAATGTGAATTTGTTCCCCAAGACGCTCGTTTCCATGGAATAAGAGAAGCAGAAAGTTATTTCTGCAAACTGAAATTGATGAAATGTCTTTTTCTAATCCACGCATGCAAGTAATTACTGATTAAATTATGTGCTAAAGTAATTGAGGTGAATTATTTACTAACTGCTTTTGTATTTTTTTGTGGCTTCACTTATACTTTATAGACAGACTAAGTGACATACTTCACTCCTGAGTATTTATAATCTTTCTACTTAATTGAGCTGTCAATTGCTTGAAGAAATACACCACAAAAATCTTCTAAAAACATCCAAAGATTGGGATTTAAATGAAAGAGCCCATTTCGGAAAAAACTGGAGAAATTTGTTAAGAGTTCCATGAGGCAATTTTTGCAATTTAATGAAATCAAATAGGTTGAAATAGAAGTATGTAAGTTCTTGTGCAGTTATGGTGATTTTCATTTGGTATTCTCCAAATCAAATCTCACTTCATTTTCACTTTCCCGTAAGGTAAAAAACAGATTTGTCTGAGGCTTATTATGTCTTCTCAAAACCGTCACTTTTAAAGATATGTAAATTACAACCATAAAACTATTTGCTGATCTTTTGCAAGTCTGCATTCATATTTAGAGTATATTCAAGAAACTTCCTTGAGATTTTGACTTGTCCAGATATTTCTTGTTGTACTTTTTTCAACCTTTCTTGTCAACTCAGTTTTGCAATTTAAGCAGGACCCAGAAGCTGAAGATGCTAAGAGAAAGCTGATTTCCTTCTATGTCCAGAATGGATCATTATAGGAAATTTGAGATTTTCCAGATATACAGGTTTCAGAGGTAATATAAAGAAAATAGGATCAAGAAAATCTCTTCTGTGCTTAACTACTCCAATAACATAAGTGGGTAATTGGCTTGAAGATCCAGGTCAATCATGAGATGAATGGTTTCCCATTTATATCAGAATCAAAACTAATGAGCTTGTCTTAGTCATTACATCTGCTTACAGTTGCTGGAGAGAGGGTAGATGGGCAAGTAGTACATGCAGGCTTCAAGCCTCAGCATGAGAATGCTCTCATGAAATTATATTGCAGTATGCTTTCAGAGGTTATATGAAAATAATTTAATAATTTAATCTTTCTTTTTTATTTTTTACATTATCTTTTCAGAAACTTTTTGTTGGGGTAAAAAAAAATCAATTCCCTTCAGTATTACTTTCTTTTATTTGCCTCATATGACTCTTCCCTTCCTTTCTGTCTTACCTGAAACTTGAAAAAAGTAAAATTAAGCTTAAAAAAATCATATACATGAAGTTGATGAGCAATTAATTTCATTTTTTACAGTTACTTTCTGCTTCTCACACACACCCTTGCCTCACATATTCCATTGTGTTCTGGAGGAAATAACACACTGTCCTAGAAAATTCCTGGTTAGCATGAGTATTTCATCTTCTAAAGTATTGATTTACACACTTCTCCATGTACTGTTAAAAGTCTTTCAGGTGCATTGGATCAGAGTCTATCAGGCAAGTGCTTCTGTTCAATATTAAATCACCTAAAGTTAGGTGTCTACAATGTAAGCTGGTGCCTAATTTCCCTTAAAGTTAATAGAACTCTAGGGTTTGATGCAGTTGTCTAAGCATAGGCATTCAATACCATCTGAGGTGCCCTAGAGTTTGCAGTTCCAATTGCCACCTGAAGGACATCTCCCTTTAGGTCCTGAGACTTGATGCTGTCCTCATAAAGAAAACTCACATCCATCTGAGATGGCAGTATAGCTGGAAACCTGTGTTCACGCTACACAATCAACATCCTAAAAAATACAGTCAGTGTAGTCTTGAAACTGTTCAGCTAACTAATCCCTGCGTATTCACTTGAAAGTGAATTAAACTGTTCTGTAAGTTTTGTTCAGTAGATCTCCTTTAATAGAAACTTAGGCATATCAATATACATACAACCACCTACATTTATGTGTCTTCATTGCAAACTGATTCCCATCTGGATTATTTGTCAAATATCAAATTTGAGAGACATTACTGTGCTTCTTGTTTTCCTTTTAAAAGTTCAAATTAAATCCTTGAGAGTTTAATATTTGGTTTCCATATGGGCTAGAAATACAAAATCCATTTGCACCTCTGGAGGTAATTTGAGTAGTTGTAACACATCATTACAGAGAGGTACATCCCATGTATTGTTGGTTTAATCAGCTCTTCTTGGGACTGAAGTACACTGAGAAAATGTGTCTCTCTACAAGTAGCTAAAGAGCCTTCTTTTGCTCACAAAGAAGATTTTAACTTGCAGTTTGTCAACCGTTTTATCTTGTAATGAGAGGAGAAGAATCAGGTCATTCCGTGGGACTTAAAGAAATTATGAATAGACAGTTGGAGGGATCCATTCCTGAAAATCTTCTAATGTGATTACATAGCCAAAGACACTAAGCTGGAATGATTTAACAAGCTTTCTAATATAATATACAATTGGAACAGGATTTTTCCAATAAATGCATTGAAATTAAACCCCCTATAGCTGCATCAGATTGTTTAAAACTTTAGATTTAAGGTTTCCCCCATTTAAATTATGAACCTGTCCCTCTTCAAGTTCTTACTGGTTGTGGCTAGCCAAAGTAAAATAATGAACAAAATGAATAGAAATTAATATTAATCTTCATTTAATCGTAAGAAAAAAATGATGGGCTTACTCCTTAAATTTGGAGAATACTCAAAACTGTACAGAAGCTCATTGATCAGCACTGAAGCTTGATTAGGTGAGCATTCAAATCAGCAAAGCATCCAGGCAGGCTGCCTAAAACCATAGAGTGCATGTAATAGTGTTCTATTTCAAGTCCTGTCTCAGACTCTTACAGTCATGTGCAATAGACTGAGAGGAAAATTTAACTTTGCTATCTTGCAGAGATGATTTCCACAAGGTTCAAATTGGAGATAAAATAGATTTAAGGGGTATCCTGAACAGACACTAGTTGATCATTCAGTTAATTGGAAGTGATGAAGCTATTTTATGTGGTAGGAAAACTTATAAAGATTTATTAACCTCAGATAACAAACCCATTTGAGAGGGCTCTGGAGAAGTAGGATAATCTGATTTGATCTTTTCTTGGACAGGAAGACTATCACTCACAACAGATGTCCTGCTCACAGTTCTTATTTGTGTTCCACATTGCATTTGTTGCAGATTTATAAAAGTTCTGTGATGTGTCAAATTCCACTCCATAATCTGGTCAATGTAATTCTCAAATAAACAAACAATTAACAATTTTGATCTAACTCCATCATTAGATAATAGGCATATTAGACTACTGATATTTATAAGACTTATTATATTCTCTCATTAATGTTAATTATGTGTAACATTCTAAATGCTCACACATACAAGATTAGTGAAAAGCCAATTACTGTTGTAGTGATAATCCCGAAAGACTGCAACTCTCCAAGCCTTTTTCAAAAGGTGTCTCTGAAATAAGTGACTCTAATTTACAAGTTCCTGTTTCTTCCTTCTGAAGAGAAGTCGCTATTTCTTTATCATAGCACACCATTTCTTTTGATCTTTAAATATTACAAGGATATAAAAACTGTGTTCACTTAACTGTTCTATTGTCCAGCTCTCATTTTACTAGTGTTTTTAATGTGGTTTATCTGTTCAGTTTCATTAGATGACTTACTTATGGAAGCCCTTTAGACTTCAAGTAGCTTTTTGCTGCTGCTTTTACAATAAGCTTGTAACCTCCTGTTAACCTTCAGGTCTTCCTCTAAAACCCCAGATATTTGAACAATCCTATAGCCACTACATCAGAAGACACAGGCAAACTCCCCACCTTGAGTACTGTGTCCATTTTTGGGCCCCTCACTACAGGCAAGACATTAAGATTCTGGAGCGAGTCCAGAGAAGGGCAACAAAGCTGGTGAGGGGGTCTAGAGAACAAGTCTTATGAGGAGTGGCTGAGGGAACTGGGATGATTTAGTCTGGAGAAAAGGAGGCTGAGGGGAGACATTATTGAAAGGAGGTTGTAGAGTGCTGACGATCAGTCTCTTCTCCCAAGTAACAGGCAATAAGACAAGAGGAAATGGCCTCAAGTTGTGCCAGGGGAGGTTTAAATTGGATATTAGGAAAAATTTCTTCACCAAAAGGTTGATCAAACATTGGAACAGGCTGCACAGGGAAGCGGTGGAACTGCCATCCCTGGAGATATTTAAAAGATGTGCAGACATGGTGCTTAGGGACATGGTTTCACTGAATTTCACTGAATTTCACTGAATTTTTAGAGTAGGAAGGGACCATAGAGATCATCTAGTCCAACTCCCCTG
>JAOXNO010000001.1:45431451-45443438 GCA_028565335.1 Limnodromus scolopaceus
GCATCCAGGCGGGTCTTGAAGATCTCCAAAGAAGGGGACTCCACAACCTCTCTGGGCAGCCTGTTCCAGGGCTCTGTTTGGTGATGGTTTTTGTCAGTGTTAGGTTGATGGTTGGACTCAATGATCTTAAAGATCTCTTCCAACCTAGGTAATTCTACGATTCTATGAAACAACAATAAATGGATTGAAGGATCAACAAGGTCGTTCTACTTATGCCAGTGAAAAGCTTCTCATTGACCCTGTAATGCAGTTCTAGATAATAGTGTTTTATATATTCAGTATTTCAATATCTAAAGTATTTCAAATGTGGTTCAAGGACAAGTATGAGACAAAATTCAGGAAAGGGGAAAATTATGAGAGCTTTCACATTTTCTGATGATTTACCTTGGGTATCATGATCTTCCACACTAGTTTAGTGCTTTCCATATTATTAAATATATCTTGAACGTACGATTACCTGAACTACTAGCTGTCAGTAATATTAAAAAATTAACCTTGTTACTTCCACAGTGCACTGAGTTATTTTCAGACAGAAAAGGCAATATTTTCAGCGAGATGCTCAGGGTCTATAGACAGGCAATCTGCAAGTATTTTACACTGCCACAAATAAAGCTAGCTAGTTCTGCAGTGTTTTATGGTGATATGGGTACACTTTCTAAATTTAGTTTAAATCTAAGTGGTATTATTATTATTATTACTATGATTTCAACCATCCATGCAATGGTGTGCTACACTACTGATCCTGAGGTGTGCTCATACAGGGTGAGATTGATCTCAATGAGCAACCCACAACTTTATCCACTTTTCTATGATTTGTTTGTTGATGCTTTAAAACTTTAATTTCTTTTCTACCTTATCAGATTAATTTGCAAACTGTGAACATGACTGCTAGGTTCTTACATAAACATTTTTGGCAGCTCCTAAAAAAATTCCTTTGTGTGAATGTTTATCTTCTTGGAAATGGTATGTACGAGCCATAAACTACAGTATGGTTTTTATTTTTTTGCAAAGCCCCCTGTGCTTTTTTTTGGAAAAAAATTCTGCTGTTTTTTATAGTTTCCTTAGAGAACTGCAAAACCTCTTTATGAGGTCAAGTTTATTATGAAAAAATGGAGAGTTATAGCCAAAAGGTTGGACTTGGGAAGCAGAAAGAGGAGATGGAGTCTAGTTTATCTCACACTGAATCCATTGATTTACACAAGCCCTGGACTGAACTTTTGAGTTGGGGAACTAAAGGAATGCTTTTCCAAACATCAGATGCTGCAGCATGTACACACACAGAGGAATTTTTTTGACATTTATTGAATTAAAAAGATGTTCACTATCTAGAAAGTTTGAAAGCAAGACTTGTGATATGACAAATTCGGCATAAAGCACCAAAAAACCCATACAATCAGAAAGAGTTGTGAGAAGGCTATACGTCTTCACTTTACATTTACACAAACTGGAAAATATTCTTTCAAGTTATAAGAAGATGCTGTCTAACTCCTATTATTCTGAAGCTTTCTTAATAAACATCACAGTCTCATCTGGATTTTAAGATCATTCCAATACATCATACACCTTTTGTTCAGTATTAAAACTGTACTTTGAGACAGACACATAAATCAAATGCTAAAGTGAGATGAAAGGCTAATTAATACCATCTCTTGCTCATAACTTCACTTATTGTAAGTGAAGTTATGAGCAATTGTTTACACAAATTAAATTCCTGTGCATTTTAATAAGATGAATTTACAGCTTCAAAATTATAGCTTTTCTTTCCAATATTTAATTTGTGGAAATCTCTTTCATCATTATATAAGCACATACATTATATATGGAGTTTTTGAATTATGGCATTTGGATCTTGGAGAATAAATTTTTAAAAAGGTTTAAAAGTGAGTTGCAAAAGCTAATGAAATAGAAATGTGGAAATAAACCAATCAATTATTATAATAAATATGGCCCACTGATATCTGATTATGAGCCCCACATAACTGTCTCAGTCTCAGTTGCCACAGTATTAAATAAAAATTAAATTCCATGTTAAAAAACTGGTATTTTCAGTTATTTAAGGTTCTGATTATAGCCATATTAATTAATGTAGTCATTTCACTGTACAGTCTAATTCTGGCACTAGTTAAACCAAGAACAACTTGATAAATTTTTTAGACATCAAAAAAATGTTTGGAATAATTTTAAGGTTTTAACAAGGAATTTTTAAAAACTTTTTACAAATAAAATTTCTGCAAACCTAGTTTTGAACAGTCTGAATTTCCTTAAACATGTGGGTTTTTTAAAAGATTTTGTACAAAAAAGATAGTGCCATAAGGCAAGGTTAGCCAAACTAAGCATGTACTTAAACCTTAAGTATGTGAGTAATTCTGACAGATAATTATTAATTCTCAAATAAATTAGCTCAGATACACCACAGTTTCTACTATCTGTGTTGAATTATAAGTAATTCACACTGGAAAAGAAAAAAGGGAGAGGCAATGCTGAATATAGCCATAGATGTTCATCTTACTTCAGAGAGAAACACTGGACCTGCAACATAGAAGATAATCACAAGATAGGTGGTTGAAAAATTATTCCAGGTGACTGGAGAACACAACAGTGAGATAACAAATACCTGAATAAGAGGAACAGTAGCACCTTCATACCAGTAGTAGTTCAAGTGTTTGATTATTCAGTTTCTCAGGTGGCATAAATAGTTGAGGCATAAAAATAAGAAAGTTAAAATAGTGTGAGACAAGCCATGGATAAATCTTTCCTCAACTTAACTTCAAAATTGAAAGACAAAAGATTTCCTTAATTAAAAAATTAAACTTTTATTTTTCGCATTTTCCTACCTGAATATGTTGATGAATAACATCAGTTCACCTGAACCAATATTTTTTAGTGAGCCTGAAGTATTACCAGCCTTAGTTTGAAAAAGTCAGACAAAACTGATGAGCATCAAAAAAGTTCTCTTCAAATCTCATCACTTTCCTGCTTGGTTTCCAGTTTATTGTACCATATAGACAGTGATATTTATTAGTTATCTCATGACTGCATGTACTTGAGGCTTGAAGTTACGCGCTGTCTCTCCTACAGTGTGATGGCAGCAGGTTCTCTGAAGAAGCGCTCTTCAAAGGGAATATGATGTGGAAGAGTAGCTTCAGAGCTACTAAACAACACAGCACTGACCAGTCATGGTTACTTTTTCCCTCTTTGTAACTATCTTAGATGTCAGCATTAGCTATTTTTAGTAAGGTGTGGGTTTTTTTTTTTTTGAAGATATTATTTCCTTGACTGTATATGTAGATGCATCTTTCTAAGCATTTACAATGCACAGAAATAATTTTCATTGGAATTACCCTCAAATTTTGAGAGAAAGCAAAAATGATAAAGCTTTATTTTTTCAGACTTATGAAATGGTGTGAGTCTGGACTATACCAGCCTACATTTTCCTATTTCCTTGCAAGCATGAAACTCCAAATACATTAACTTCAATGTGCATCGTGTGCCATTTGCTTCATTAGCTCTTGCAGTCATTCTTTGTGGAGTTAGCTGTTCATGTCTCCTGTGCTTACGATAGGAAGTAGGTGAACCTCCCTTTCCTGGTGTTTTCCTCTAGAGTTATAGCACCAGAGTGGGCCAATCCAGATGGCTTTCACAAATTGCAGGCATGAAACTCTGCTATTGTCTGGCCTGTCCAAACTACAAACTATCTTCACAACCCATGCTCATGAACTTCATGAAGTTTCCAGTTAACTACTTGGTCTCCCTAAAACCGTAAAATGATAGAATGGTGTATATTGCAGCTCAGTCTTCTGTTGGAAGGACAATAAATACTGCCTTCAACGATTACTAAAAGCTCTCTGGTTGACTTGAAAATATTAGCCAATAGCGCGTACTAACTTGACTCCATGACACCATAGACACATGAATCTAATATCATCCCAGTACTGTCGGACTGAAGCAAGTTCATCTTAGTCTTTGCAGGAACATATAGGAATTTTCTTATCTTTCTGCTGATCATTCCAAGGGGCCTTAATTGAGGATTGATTATCTGCACTGAGGGATAACAATGATCTGGAAGTAAGCACCCTCAGTGTTCACTTCAATTGTATTGCAACACATCTGCAGTCTCTGCAATTTCTTTAGGAAAAGATGAAACTTCTCAGAATGGCAAGCACCCTTTTACCTACACATATTACTATCTTAATTCATTTTTTCATGTGTTTTAAATGAGTTTTCTTAATATTATCATTTTGGATCATCCACAGTCACGGCTTCTAATTTCTCACACCAGGGTGAAAGACTATTGTCTGCAGTGAGTGTCACACTTTAGTATCCCCCTATTTGCATTTGAAATAACATGTCAGTGAAATTGCCAGCCATGTCCTCTGCAAGTTCAAGTGGTCACATCCCACCTTTCTGCCTCCAGTAAGCAGTACTGCATGCTCGCAGAAAGGGAGCACCTGTTAGGAAATGCCTCTCCCTTTTTCAGTCCTTTGAGATGTCTAGTAACAGACCTTTGTGAAAGGTCATATATCTCATTAGGCTTATCAAATTTAGCCAGGAGTGATTTTGAAATAGATGATAGATGCTGTTAATTGTTTAAAAACAGAAGGAAAAAAAAAAAACAGAGGAATGCTATCCATAAGATAATCTCCTTAAATTTGAAGCTTTGGAAATTATCATGTCTATCATATTTAAAAATCAGTGAGCATACACAATGTGTAGCTTCCACTTTACAGTCTTTTCTTAAACTGTTAGACTTCCCATCTTTTTCTTCTTCCAGAAGATGTTGGAGCTGTGCAGGCACAGAAAGCACTTATTTCACACCCTGACTATAGAACTGAAACTTCACAGAAACATTAGGTAAAAGGAAATAATGATCTCAGTTGATAACTGAATTCATGTACAAAGGCCAAAAAATGCCTTTATTAAACAGAACAACTCGCTTTAATGCCTCAAATCACCCACAATTATGTTTTTTATATCTCCTGTGCTATACTGCACCCTCCCCTATACGAGATATTTCTTCTGAAGTAACAAAAGCTTTTTGAGCAGATTAGCCAATTTTTTATAAGTTCATCTTTTGGACAACCTTAAGAAAAGCTTCTATGAACTCTGATTATACTGAAATCACCATCTATTTTCTCATCTTATTCCCTAAATTTTAAGGAAGTACTCAAATGTGATAATGTGCAAGTAGTCCAGTGATGGATTTTTGGGTACCAGCTCACTGTCATTAGCTGAAAATGTAATGCCCTTAGCAGTTAAACAGGCACCACTGCAGGTTCAGTACAGGGCTGTGGATAAGCTTCTAAACCCCCCATGTTGCAGTTATTCAGCAGAACATGTGAGCTTAACTGATTTCAGAGTCAAGGAGTGTGAGTGTTGAGTGCTGTCAGGGACATATTGATACTGAGATGGCTACACATTTGGGTAGAAACACATCCAAATCCTGGTGATGATTACTCAGTAAACACCTCAGAAAAAGGAAGAATTAAATATGTAGTGAGGAGAAATTATAATGCACTTCTAAAAGAATATGGCTAGCTTAATGCAAAAATGTAAGTCATAGCCATCATTCAAAAACATAATGCAATGATGTCTTCTAACTAGCAAGCTGCTGAAAAGCATGTATGCTAGGTACCTAAAAAGATGTGCAAAGCTGCCAGTAACTCACACAGCTATAAGGCAAACTTCTGAGAAAAATATTTTGCTGGGAAATGTCTAACTGGCAGTATGTTCATACATACAGGAGAGCTATATGCAGAGGAAAGATCTCCTAAACTAAATTCTCATTAGGGTAAGGTTGAGAATGCAAGCACACAGCTGTGATTCAAATCATGTTATTCAAGTATATTAGAAATACATTTTTTGTCCTTTGGTGATATTAGAAAATTAGAAAATGAAGCAATCGTCAAAGCACCAATGAAGTATATTAAATTCGAGTTATTGATATGAAAATCCACCAATTTCTCTTTTCTTAGACACAGTGTGGAACATATGTATCACTTAATAGTAAGGAAAAAAAGTATTTATTTCAGAACTTTGACTTTGTTATATCATCATTTTTCTTTAGCCACTGTGATCTGTCCTTACCAGGGGGACATGCCACTGCTCTGAGAAGGGGCACTAGAAGAATTAGTTGCTATAAGAAACCAAAGGGCCTCATCTGATCTACACGAAGAACCACCTGCATGATACTGAGGGCCCTTTAAAACTGAGTGGGGATGGGAAATGGTTGCCATCAGCATGATTTTTTTTTAATCTGATGTTTGTAAAATGATATAATATCTTCTTTAGATGACAGAAAAAGCTGTAAGCACCAGAAGCACACCAAGCATTGAGGTGTGCCAGGACTGCAAGCTCTAGTGATATGAAGCCTTTCATTATAGACAACTATTTTGTCAGATTATAGATGAAGTTCATGAGTTTTGTTTGAGAAATGCATCCTGAAGTTATGATTTTTTATTTCCTAACATTTGAGTCCTGGGGTTTTCTAAGGCATGAAGTGACTGCGCACAAGGCTTACAGGCCTGTGCATGTTGGTCTCCCTCTTTGGCTACATTCCATTTAATGAATTCTGTAGGCACACAATTATCTCCATTAGAGAAACACATGAGGAAAGATAAAGAGTAGCTTCTCTGCAGAAAAGAAAGAAACAGAAAATTGCATCTGGAAGAAAACAGATGTCCACCAGTTTGTGCCAGGGTTACTGAGCTTTAAGAATGAGACCACTGACTAGTCGATATCTCATCTACTGGTTCTTAAATACAGGCAAAAAAAGTTTTTCTCCATTAATCTTGACTGTCAGGGCACTTGTTACCAATAGACACCCAGTATGTTATTACTGTTACTTTTCTGATGTTACTTTTCTGTTAATTAATGCTACCTGACTGGGTTTCATAAATTGGTACAGAAGAGAAATTTAATTTGAAAAGAACAAGAAAAAACACCTGCTGAAAACAGCTTTTTCATTCCCAAGGATGTTTTTGAGAAATATGCAATAAATTTCAGGCGCCTTGCTTGGCTTTTTCTTTCTGGGTACTCAAAAAGTCTGCTTCTGTTTGTAATACAATGACTGATTAAATTATTTTTGCAACCTTCCATGAGGAAGCCTTTCATCAGCAAAAATACAAATCAAGGAACTTTAAATGCGCAAAATATCCTTTAGCTACTGGAGTGATTTATAGCCTTCTACTATTAAAAACCTCTGACAGATTCTCAGAATTTCTGTACTTCTGGGTTTAAATCAAAATTCAGCTGAAATGTATCCATTCAATATGTTAACAGCCCATCAAGAAGCCCATATTTAAGGAAATAAAATTTTTCTACAACATATCCACTCATATAACTGCAACTGCCCTTACTTCCCATCTCTAAATTTGAAGTGCATTTTAAAAGAACATAATGTGCTTGTTCTCTAAAAGATTTTTGACCATTATGTCTCCTGTTGTCATCAGGTAAGCTAGTTTTCAGTCCCATCTTGGTGGGTTGTTGTCAAGAAAGACCATAATATTGATCTTTTAATAGGTGGCAGTCGTATTCATTATAAACTCCAGCAGTCTATATGGTAGGGCAGAATACCTGTATTTGAAGATGTTTTTTATTCTTAATTTAAAGCCAGTAGCAACCCAAGAAGAGCATAAGCAGTGAACAGTGCGCTGAGCTGACAATTGCGAGGCCTAGATCCTAGCTTCAGCTATGCCATTTTCCTTGGCATATGGCTGCTAATTGAGTCTTCCTGAATGGTGTTCTTTCAAATATGTAAACTGAAATGGAGTTTAAGTATCAGGAGCAGTCCTAGACCTATGCATAAACTTGTAATCTTAGGCTCCCTTTCTTCTCAAGAGACAGAAATGAGCACTTCTAGAGTGTATCTGAGACACACTGCAACCTCTAGAAGTGACTAATTCTTCCCATTGACTATATTGGTTTTCAATGGTGTAATATTTTGAAGAAAAATAAAAAGAAAAGCAGGGCACTATTTTTGAAGTAGCAAATTTTTCTTGGGAAAATGCAATGCCAGGCACAAATATGTCATTGTTAACTTTGCCTCTGCTTTTTCGCAAAGAAAACAGTTTAAAATAGAAACACCTTGAGGCTACAAAGCAAAAAACAAGGATTAAACGTTAATCTCTTACCTTTCTGAAATGAAGTAGAGGGACAAGATCAACAGTGGAAGAGAATTCTGAAATAACCTTTTATTTATAACATCCAGATAATGTTGTTCCTTAATCCTTTTAGACACTTATCCCTAAATTAAGTTTGTATCTCATAATTGTACATAATTTGACATACAGAACTTTCCTGGGTACAAATGCTTGTAGGCAGTATACGTGCAAAAATGTAATAAATATCTAAAGCTGAATTAGAACAAGTGAATCACAACACTTCTAGAAGGGAAGAAGGCAATTTTATGACAGGACTTTAGAGGTGCTATAGTGATTCAAAAATATATTAAGTTAACCATAAGAGAATACGATTTAAGTCAAATGCCCCATCAGTGAAACAAAAATTTTCTGATTTGATTGTGTCAGTAATAATTAAGAAAGAGTCTACAATGTCATCATTTTCAAAAACTAGCTACTGGCTCTGCCTTTGTCACTTTTGACCTGTCTAATGGCTTTTGTTTTTCTAAGCGTGCCCTTGGCTTGAATCTTCATCTCCAAATAAAACACAGTTTCATTCCTATATACTTAGACTTTTCAGCTTTCATTGAGAGTATTCACTTCTTATAAGGTTAATAATTCTCAAGTAAGATGAAATATGACTTAAAAATAACCCTAGTAACAATGTGATTTTAGTTAAGTCTTTTATAAATGATATAGCTTGTCTTAGGTCAAGTAGCAACTTGCTTAATCCCCAATCCAATACCCATTTCAGCAGAGAGTTTTTTGGCAGAACAATTTATTAACTTGAGGGAACCTCATATCTAATCCAACCTTTTGTTCAACCTCCAAGAACATTGCAGATGTGCCCCTAGCACATCATGCAAACATTATTTTACTCACTTGGTTCTCCCTTTTACACTACTTCAAATCAGATGACCTTTCCTGTTCTCTTAAAGCTCACATTGAGTTTATTTTCCCAATATTTCTTTTACAAATCAATTTTTCATCACTATCTACTTACCTTTGGTTCTGCCCAAGACAGTCACTGAGAAGTGACTACAGCTGATTTTGTTTGTTATATCTATACTTTATAGCAAAGTTAAAATAGACATAGTCTAAATGTTTTAGTTTTGTAAGTACTATGATAACTAAAAGGAATCTTAGTGCAAACCCTTTCTATCTGCAGTTTAGAAAACAGTGAAGGCAATGAAATGAAATACTTGGAAAAGTTATAAAGAGTCAGAGCCTTGTAACTGAGTAAAAGTTTGCCACGAGAACATTAGTTCAGTCTGATACTGGCTTTTAGTTTAGTAAAAGACACTCTAATGATACTCAATGTTATTTAGAATTATTATAGGAAGAAAGATGATGATATGATTCACTGAGATATACCATTGAGTGATTTCAATTTTAAAGCTAGTTAACAACAGTCACATTAGAAAATGATTGTTTGCAGGGCCAAAAATATACTTTAATATTGAAAGTGCCTAAAGCCAAAACCAAAATAAAATCTAGGTTATATAGATTATACAATCATTGCAAATCTTTCAAAGCAAAAGCCCAGCACAAACCAGCAAATCAAATTATATCCTCCCATGTTTTTGGCACTTGCTTCGTGATGTGGATTTGCATATAATAAGAAATTGTGATATTTTCATTACCAGTTCCCTGTCCCAGAGGTATTTTCTTTACTGGGCAGTTTCATATTGGTTTAAGGAACCCTGCCACCAATCACTGCAATTTAGGACAAAAGAGTCTATTGCCTTTGAAACTTGCACATAGTTGACAAACTCATCATGAGATCTGGCAATGAAATGTTCAGAATACTTATACAACTCCTTTTTTCTGGTTTCCTCCGTGCCTACAGAGGTAAAGAAGGGATAAGCATGTTATCTCTGAAAGAGTCTGGAGTTCAGAGCAAGATACAATTACCTTTATGGCCTGACTTGTAGATCAAGTCTGATTGCAAGCTAACCATTGGAAAAGTTTCCCATTTAATTTAATGGCTTCGGTGTCAGGCACAAATCACTGATAAGAAAAGTTTATCTGATGAGAGTCATCGCTTTTGTAACTGACGAAGGGTTGTGTTTTTTTGAACAGTTGCTTAACTTTGTCCCCTAAATTTTTCATCAAGCATTATGTATGTCAGCTAAAAAAACATAACATTCATGTTTAGTTAAGTGTGTGTGCATGTCTAATTACATGCCCGTGACTTGTAGCTTTTAAAAGATGAGAATAAAGGAATAAACAGGTGTTAACATATTCGTCTCAGATTTAGATAGAACTCTGACCTTTTAATTAATTTAATTAATTCTCTATAAGCAGTATTTGTTGAGCCAAGGACACAAGGTGTTGCTATTTTGCACCCCTCCACTCTGAACTGTCATTGACTATATTTTCATTAGCATGTTGTGCAGTTATCATAGGAGTGGTTTGTGAAGCATAACATTTGTTGCTGAGGACATGATGCCATGCTATTATCTGGGAGTTAATTCTTGTTATAGGCATTGAATGTCCATGAGGGGTTGGAGTACATTTTTCTGTTGTTTCATCCACAAGCAACTGAGTCAGTGGTCTGGGAATGCTCCATGATGCAAATCACATCAGAGAGTAGAGACAACTGGGAGATTCCCTTTAAAAATCTCACTCTTCTCCAAATGAATGTGCTTATGCAGAGAAGCACATCATCTGTCTATCATTCATAGTAAATGGGTGACTATGGAGCATTCCATTAGCATGAATTCAATACTTCTCATTTAACTTTTACCCAAGATAGTTCAGAAGAACTGAATCTACAGGAAAGAAGTAAGGAGAGGACTAACACAGATCATGCATCATCCTCTCTACCGGGACAGGGGAAACAAACAGTTTCTGCAACTGGATGGAGCTTTCCAAGTAACAGAAAGAACTCATCAATAAGGCTTCCAAAATTGCTATAGTCCCAACTGGCCTATACTAGTAGCAAAGGTTTAAACTGAACTCTGCCAACAAAGATCAACGAGACTGTGGTGTAGAACAACTACTACCCACAGGTAAATCTCCTTGAAATTATTTTAAAAAGCCATATTGATAGGGAATTTGTCAGTGTTAAATTCATAGAGAGCTTCCAAATCCAAGTTTGTCAAACACTAAATTTGAAATGTATATGCAACTTTACGTTACCATCATAGGCAAAGATTATCTAGCCCATTACCAAGTAGCAAGGAAGAGCTCAAAACTCATGATTTAGTTTTTGGTGTTTTTTTAAAGCCAAATGAACATTCTGATAGAATATTCAAAGTACTCCTAGGTTCATAAAAATAGTTGTTTATATATTGTTTAGGCCAAAGAGAGTAGATAAACACATATCTAACAGCTCAAGGCTTCTCAGGGACATTCTTAACATTTTTTCCCCAACATTGAACAAATATCTTCATTAAAATTTAAAGCAGGAAAATTCTTTTCCTGAAGGTTCTATTTGAAACAGGGGGGTTTTTTGATATTTTTACATCAAATTGACAAGACAGTTTTTAATCTGAATTTGGAAGCTGTCATAGAAAAATTATTGCCCCACAGAGTTAATAAACATTGTGTAAAAAAGCATTGGAATTTCAAAAAGCCCCAGATTTTCACCTTCAGAAAAGTGTTATATTCATGAAATACTGACATATTTCAGCCTCTAGCTTCTATATACCACAAAGAATTCAAATTGATTCAAAAGATTTTGCCATCAGCATCTGAAAATAGAGAAATATATGAATAGACATTTTTTTTGTTTATGCATATCTTTACTGTTACAACAGATAACATTAAATTCTTTTACCTGTTAATGAATCATAGAATCATAGAATCATATGGGGTTGGAAGGGACCTCTAGAGATCATCTAGTCCAACCCCCCCGCCAGAGCA
>JAOXNO010000001.1:45445941-45493995 GCA_028565335.1 Limnodromus scolopaceus
CAACACATCTTAATTCTGTGAAGAGTTATAAGAGCAGTCTCAAAAATCTTGAATGAATGCATACTTCATTAGGTGGCAAGGTGGTAACTACAGAAATAAAAACAATATTTTAAAAGGTATGTTGTGGAAACTAAGATATGTGTAAAATAATTGGTTTACATCACTGGTGTACATATATTCAATACAATGTGTTAGTGTTTCCTGGATATTAGTTGTCTATGAAGGAATACTTTTAAGGAAAATGGCTGGGTAGTATATGATATTGAGTATATTTTACAATTACACAATGTTATATTGTCTATTTAAATAATTATTTTGGATATGAATCGCTGTCTTTTTTTACCCAACAGTGTAATGTTTCTTGTCTGAAGAAGCCATTGTAATTTTGATCAGGAAATATTATTTTTTTTTAAAGGAACTTATTTTCTCAGAATGAGATTAACATTTCTTAGTTCTAGCTCAAGTAAAAGTAAATTGTGGACATTTTTCTATAGTAAATGTCTTTAAAAAGAAAATGCCTTATCTCATCATTTAACTGTGTTGATGGTCTTTAATTTAAATCAACAGTATTCCTTATCACATATTTGAACATTGCATGTCGCGAAACTTTAAATAGCCATTATAGAATATACAGCTTCTTGACCCCAGGGACAAGAGAGACAGACACCAAAGATGTAAATGGGTGAATAGTAGCCGTTACCTTTAAGTCGTTTTCAAAATTCGGATAAAACAATAAATTCACAGATGGAAGCTCTCTCACCCCACAGAACCCTGCAGTACTAGGCTAAGTGAAGCACTCCTACTCAAGGTAAAACCTTCTGGCAGACTAACAGAGATGGTTATTTTCATTCAAATAAGATGGTTTTGAACAATACATTTCAAACATTAACAGATTATGTTTTTTGCTCTCACTGTTTATGAAGCTTTATCTTTTCTTTCAACTTATTTTTCCCAGCTAAATATATGCTGACTGGTGCCTTCTATATAATAACATATTTTTTTTTTTACATTCCCTAGCGTATTGACATAGGAAAAAAGGTATAGACAAATGTTGGTAGCATAATTCAGTTGACTTGGAAATATGCTGAAAAGACTTTTTGGATGGAAAGGTGAGAGGACACATCAGTAGTAATAATCAAAATTGGGACTTTTGAATAACATTAGAGTACCTTCACTGTTATTATGGCAACAAAAACCTGTAATTAACATAAGCTGGACAAGTGGTGATTAACAAATGGTTTAGATGATCAGATAAAAGTTAACCTCAAATAGATTCACTACCATATTATCATATTAATGCTAAATAGCTAAATAACCACATGCTAGAGCTAATGAAGGGATCATGTGTTCTTCACCAAGACCACATTGGTCTGCCAAACCATTACAAATTTTAGTAAGGTGAAAGCAGCCTGAAATCTCCAGTTGCCAGATATAATTGGACCTAGCAGCTCTTGTAGAAGAAAATCATCATAGTCTCCCATCTTCCATGTCTTGATGGGATGGTAGGAGGCGAGGGAGAGAGGGGGTAATTCTTTCAAATTAAGTGTGTGAATTGATAGCACATATATATGTATATATTGATATATATACATTCCATTTATAAAATGATTTCCCACACAAAGTGAACTCTAGAGTCAACTCTGTAGAAACTATGAAGGTAGCAGTGCATCATCACTTGAGGAGAATTAAGAACAACTTTGTTACTTCCAAGATTTTTTTGATATGTTGATAAAACATTGCATTTGTTACACCTAAGGCTGTGTCCATTAAACAGAAAACTATACAGCGTAGTATAGAGTGCCGAATCTGAGCTCAAAATGTTATAATGTTGGAAACAAAACTGAGAGTAGACATGAAAAAAAATTTTATATTTCATACAGTCATTAAAATAAGACTGTTTCCCCATACAGACTATATCTGTTTCAGTACAATAAATACTTTTGGGATTATTCTGTACCACTGAGGTCACCTTGAATATTTTGACCCCACACTCTTGCTTTGCACTGACCCTGCAAAACATCACTGACCTGTCCTAGCTCCCAACTGATTTGATTGGGAAAGCATTAATTGATCAGGGCCGAAAGCAAGCAGAGGATAGTTGAACAATTTTATGTGATCAAGAAAATGTGACAATTTTCAACTGAAAATGTTAGTCCTGTTACTGAACATATGTAGATGATATGTTTCAAACCCATAAACATTAAAGAAACACATGCTGAAGTAAGCTTGTATCCATACTTTACATAGTTATTTCTATCTAGAGAAGTACATAATTTCCTGCTGTGAAAATTATTTTCCTGTTATTAAGACAGAACTATAAGTTCATTATATTTCTGAACAACTCTCCACATATTTTTTGAGGTACTTAAGTTGAGCTTTTACAGCCAGATAAGGCTCCCCTCTCAGACTGCAATATACCTGCTTCAGCCCAAGGTCTAAACTGGTGGGTTTGGCCCAAATCCTACCTTGGTGAAGCAGTCTTATGAGCAGAATTTTCAGATACTGCTATGAATGCTATGTGTAGCCTCAATGAAATGAAGACAAACCAAACCAATAAATTAGCTTAGCTATAGAAACAACAACAGACAACAAAAATCTTCAATTATGGTTGGGCAATTGTCCCACTCTGCTTACTAGAAAGCCAAAAAAAAAGAAAAAAAAAGAAAAGTCAGGCTCAGGTATGGCTAGTAGATTTCATTAACTGGTTGTCTATTTCATCATATATCCTACTGTTTATCTATTTAGAATGATCTCGCAGACAAAATAGTGTTTTCAATTATAAGCAATTCAATTGTGTTGTAAGTTCGATTTATTTATTTTTATTAATATCACTCTAAAAGGAGCTGTGTGTATTTTCATGGATGTTTAGTTCCAGCTCTCCTAAGCCTGGAACAGAACTGTGGTATTGCTCAAGTAAATAAAAGACATCCATTCATGTAGCTAAAGCAAATCTGCAGATTTAAAAATTACTTCTCAATTAGTTGAAAATGAATTTAGTTCCTTTAAACCCAATTCACAGAACTAGGTTTTTTAAGAGGTGCAAACAGATTTAGGGCTTTTCGGATCCATGACAGTGTTTCTGTTTCCTTGTTATTATTATGTCAGAGAAGACACTTGAATCCTCATTTCCATACAGTAGCCCTGGTACCTATCTAGACTAAAAAGCCAACATTCAGTTATTCTAAAGTATAATCAACAAAAGATTTAAAAAGATTACATTTCTTTTATGTGAAACACAAAGAAAAGACTGAAATATAATATTTGAGAAATATAATCTGGAAATGATAATCTCAAAAAGATTTCATCCTAAAACATACACCGGTGTTAACTTTGAAATTTGTTGAGTAAACTGGAGCTACTCAGAGGAATATTATTTAGAACTGATCTCATCAAGACTGAGCCTTTTTGTTAATACCAGTATTCCTCTGCTGATGACTGCATTGAGCATTTTACCTCATGCACAAGTAATTAAGATAGTTAGTGCCATGTTTATGATCTAATAGATCAGAGGTAATGCAAGAAGCTAGTGTGAATAATGAAAGGGATAACAGTAATAATCTAATGATGACATTCATTATCTATATCAGCAGCCCACAGACTGAAAATTTCAAAAGCCACCTCACTGACAGATTTGCTGTGACCTGTCTTTCTTCTTTTCCCATCCTGTTGGAAGCTACATCTTAATGGAAGTGAGTAGCTATGGAATTTGGTTAATCCAGAGGGAACAATGAAGATTAACAAAAAAACCCTAAAGCTTTGAGAACACCTAATTTTTAACTCTAAGTATTTTACCAGTGGAAAATTTATAGCCCTGAGTTAGCACAGTGCTGTTGAGAGCACAAAGATCCTTATATTATCACTAATAATTGTTTCATTGGAAATGGATTTACTACTTCAAACACGTATATCAGTCCACCTCTATTTCATCCAAAAGAAATTAACTACCAGTCAGAGCAAAGTTTGAACTGGAGACTCTGTCATGACATATCTCGGTAGAGAAGTGAATGTCTTTTTAACAAATACCTTTAGACAGTAAGACACGAATGTACATCATATCTATAGTTTTAGAAAATATATCAGTTTTTCTAATCAACCATTTGAGGTAAAAATTCTGCCTCAGTGTAGGGCTGCTGAGGTGGATCATACTTTTAATAGTACTTTATTATTGTTTCCAGCTGTAAAACAGGGAGCTTTTTAGAGAAGACCATCATCTCCATTTTACTAGTTAAACTACTCAAGCACAAGGAATGAAGTGGAAGACATGCAAGAGTGTCACTGATGAAATGAGTCTTCTGACAGGATCCTTTCCATGACAAATTCACAAGTATGCTCATTAACAGACCTGATTATTGAATCAAGTCAAAAAAAAGCAGAGGATATGTGGAATAAAAGAAAGAAAAATTCCAAGGCCATGAAAACTGCAGCTAGCTTTGGTGTGAGAAAGTAAAGAGCAAATAGTGAGCTTTTCCAGAAGGTATTTTTAAAGTATTTTCTAGTTTAACTTCACTTTTTTTAAAAGAAATTTTAATTTTGGAGAAAACAAAAGTATGTATAGTTCTACAGGGTTGCAGTTTCTGCAATTATGATTGAAAAAACCCCATAATTTTATAAGCATAATTACAAAAATGGAGCCATAAGTGGGAAAGTGAAAACTCAGAACTGGAAGTCAAAATATTCAGCCTTCATTAGGAATTTCAATTACAAAAGCAGGCCTACTAAAATAATCCTAGTACCTGTGAAGTTTCTCAGGTTTTCAGCAACTGAAGTAATTTAATCAATCCTACTGAGAAAAATAAGTGGAGTTTATTCAGTAGGCGATGTCCATATAATTAGAAAGGTTAATCAATTTTACTACACAGTAAGATACATGAAAAAAGATATTTGCAGGAAAGCAGGTCTTCATAACTTCAAAAAGACTGCCTATTAGAGAAACTTAAAGATTTCAATTTTATAAAATTAACCTTTCATTAAAAATAGTATCTGTAAATTAGTAATAAGTTTTCCAAACAGTTTCACATAGAGTATGTATACTTTTTTGTTTCCATTTTGTTTTGTTAATGAGTTGTCATTCTCTTGCTAAATCATTTTTCAGCATTTTTGTTTTCATTGACTACTGAATTTTATGAAACTGCACTCAAAATAAAGAAATAAATAACACTTTTTATTACGTGCATGACTGAAAAAATAGGGTCGGCTTCAGCACTGTGGGCCCTGTGTGAACTTATATATATTGTGCAGAAGGAAAATAATGAAAGCAACTGAGAGCTATTATAAGAAAGTAGAAAGTGTGCAAAGTGCTCCCTAAATGCAACTCTAAATCAGAGGGCCATACATGAAACGTATAAAGAGCACATAGACTATATTATTCATAACTTCAGAACATTTCCTCTTCTTCTTAACTTAAAAACATTTCCAACTATGTTTCTTTGAAATGAGAAATGTTTTTAATATAAAATTTCAACAGAAAACAGGATAGTAAAAGTGCTTTTGTTGGTAAAATCCCCAATCATTTGCTGTGCTTTCTCATTTATGCATTTAAAATTAAAATGTAGGCTGCAGAGCATCTTTTTTTGGGGGGGAAGAGGATGTTGGGTTTTTGTTTTTGTTTTTTTTTAAATGATCTTTGTGTGTCTGTATTAGCATGGACTGGTTCCTGGCCCCCAGTAAACTTTCATGAAAAGACCAACAGTTTATTTCTAGAAAAAAAAGGTCTGTCTCTGTAAATGGCTTATTTCACACAATATTGTGCTTTTGGTTAGATTAGGCAATCGCTATAATAGACAAGTCATTTCAACTTCTGTAATTCCACATCAATATATTTAACTAAAAATCATATGACTTTTTTGGGGGGGGAAGGGCAAAGTCTACATGCCAGCATATAAGCACTTAGGCAATAAAGAAAGGTTTTATCATCGAATGTTATAGAACTTCATCCTGAGCAGTATTCTAAGCTAGACCAAACAAAAGATGCAGACACCTAAGGTAAGTCCTAAGAAAAGAGAAAAAGTACAACTTTTTCTTGCCTATATTTAATTTTACATAAACGTACAACACTTCTTACTCATTTCCTTGTTTCATTCTAAGCTTGAGGTACATTGGGTTCTCTACATAGAGATACATTCCTCATTCTAAAAACTTTATTTCTGTCTTCTTCTAAAGGGGATCCTCACATTAGAAGATGCACACAATACATAGTCATCATCAAGACCATCACAACATGTTCTTCTGATCACTGTCTTTTAGTTAAGATACAGCCATCAAAGGAGGGTGGTGGTAATGAGCACCTTTTACATCAGTCCAGAAAAAATGTTGGACTGATCTGCATCTTTCCTAATACAGCTGTGGCACTGCACACATAGAGAAAGGACAAGCTTTCTAAAGATAACTATCTAAGTGGTGGCCTCTTGTCCTTAGGTGATGAGGACACCATTTCTCTTCCTTTCACCCTAACCTCTTCAAGTGCGAGGGAGCAGCAAGATCCACTGACTTCCTTAAGGATGATAAAACGCGAACAATCCTCATACAGGCCAACACACACAACAAGGTGCAGTCTCACAGTATCTGATCGTGGTGGGGAAAAAGGTCCTCCACAGCCCCAGCCCCAGAAAGCAACAAACTAGATCCATGCAAGAAACCCAGTCAGAAACAAAAGGACACAGGGACAGAGACAAGATGCAACATGTAACCAAAGCACCCATACAAAAACAACATAAACCCAAGAAACCAAAAAAAAAAAAAAAAAAAGCTTAAGACCCATACTCTTACACTGTAGGCATGGCAGGCCTATGTTTATACGGGATCTTGGGCCAATGAACAGATGATGTGGGTCTTGGATAGATGGAGGTCTAAATGAGGCTAGTCAGTGACATTAAGGGCTTTTTGGTGACCTAAGGAACATGGCTGAAATTATTTCCTCTAATTCCTCTTAGATTGTTTGTGATAGTATTGTCTCATCAAGATCTTATGCTCCAATTGAAAGTTCTTGTTTGTCATCTCATAATAATCCTAAATTTGTAATTTCTTAGTTAGGTCATTGAGCTTGAATCAGAAGTTATGGATTCAGAATTTTCAACAGCATGGAGTGGAGTTAGGCTCCTAAATTCCAGACAGGAAATTAATTCTTCTATGCATGACATTTTCTATGACAGTTTCTGTGCTACTCCCTATGCACAGTATGTGGTTTTGGATCCTCCCCTCACTCCCTTTTCCCCTTTTCCCCTTGAAGACTCAAGTTCTCTTTGTGTAGTCTGTCAGGACTTAATACTGAGCCCTGGATTCTGCTGTGAAGGTCAACTGAATACAAGCCTTGAAGTAGCTCAGTTATAGTGTCCAAGTCCTCTACTGGCCTTAGCTCCTTGTTAGTATATATCTCAGAGTAATTGCATGCTTTTCATAATCTGAAACCAAGTTCCTACTGCAGAATAATAGATTGTGCCTTAAGGAAAGCAATTAAGATTCAATAAGAATTTCAAAATATTGGTAGTCTCATGCACGTCTTTATGTAAAGACCCCTTCCTTATAAATTTCCTTTCAGTCTTCTGATTTGGAGCTTCATAATGGCTTAGGTTGTCAGTGAATTGATGCTGAGCAATCAAGGTTATGAAAGGAAACCTTTTCTTACAAGAATTAATGATAATTAAAAAATACCTCCCAAAGAAAATATATTTTGTGTTCCATTTAGATATATAATAGAGGAAGCTGACAAACTCCAATTACAACTTTTACATAGGAATAGAGTCACAGAGCAGTTACTAAGTAAAAATCAATACTGATCAATCTATAGAAAACAGTGCCAGACCTATTATCATCTCACTAAAAAGGAAAATGTATTATTTTTTATATGTTGTTTAACATGCAGTTGCCAGATCGCTGTAAAAAAAAAAAAAGCCTCAAAAAGAGTATGATTTAACTTAGCTTCCTTATCAGAGGATATTATTTCCAGGAATTACGAGTCACCGAAGGTGTTTTCTATGGTTTGGATGAGGAAATCTGTGAACAGCTCTCAGTTAGGAAGAATCTTAAATCTTATCTCTGTAGCCCTCACAATTACATTTACAGTGTATCTCACTTGATTATTAGTATTCTGATCAATTAATCATTACCTATCAAATTAATGTTCAGTTCAGAATTGACTTAAGTTGGGTATAATATGTATTTCATGCTAGAATTTATTTACAGTATTCTTAACATGATTGAGTTACTGTCATGGTGTCTCTGCACTCAGAAAATAAAGTGAGTAAGGAATGGTTAATTAAAAGTAATAATCTTTTTCTTTTTTTCTTAGTTTAAATGGACAAAGTAACAGCTGGCAACAACAGCTGCCAGTGTTTTAATTTTTGGACAGATGCATTTTCCATGTAATTTTAAGTTCACAAAGACCAGATGCTTCCCATGGTTGCTCTAACCAGCTTCTCCATGCTCAGTATTCTGTGATTTGCTTTGAACTAAAGCTTTTATTCGTCTCCTGAATCTTCCATTATTTGTATTTACAAAGTCGTCAGGCAAGGCGAGAGATGTTAGGGTCAAAATTGGACTAATTTTGACCACAAATGGCTTCTTTTGAAGTGTTTTCCTTTTAGACCCAAAGGTAAAATTATAATACATGTCACTGTCTTTACATCTGTATAACATATGTGCCTACCTTTTCAGAGAGTTATTAAAGCTACAAAAATCAATATTTATTGTAACTCTTGTTAAAATTTAGAAAATCATTTGCTCTAGAAACGTCCATGTTCCCAATTATATTTAAACTGAGGAAAATTTGAGTATATCTATTTGCTTACATGAAGGTTGGACTACTTCCTAGAATTGTACTGGAAAACTGGAAAAGAAAACAAACTACAGGACTGAGTTCTAAAATTTTCTGGGCCAAATCTTGATCTTACAAAATGCTGAGCGTGCTGTCACTGATCCAAGAAAATAATTAGGCCCAGCAATTACAACAACTGTTTAGCCTCAAGGATGAGAGGGATGTCTCATTGGATTCAGCTGGACAGTTCCAATGTTTAGCTCTGAGTCCAAAAGTAGTTGCTCTGCTGGAATAAATCCAGAGCACTTAGCATATTGTTAGATAGACAATTAAATGAGCCACAGATTGATCTTGTCCTCACATTTAGGGCTGTGCAACTCATTATTTTTCAGCATAGACTGAAGTGATGACAGACAATTAAAAAGAGGTAATTGCAATGAACTCTGTATATTTCATATGTGATGGGACATAAGGAGGAGCTGAGTTCCCAAAGTCTGTTGCCAGAGCCCTGGCATAGAGGTAGTTAAGCTAGAAAATGTCAGACCACACCCTTCTCAGTGAGAACAGCACATCCATACAAAATTATTTTGACTGTGCTGAAAGAAAAATTATGCACAGTCTTGCGCCTACAGAGCAAAGGAAGTAAAGATTAAACAATTTATTCTTTATTATTTTATGTGTATATTTTATTCATTTATTCATTGTGTCCAAGAAATGTACAGCACGTGCATCCTCAACTGTTAATAGTATTTTATCTATTTGGTAGGGAATAGAATAAGAATGACAGGTAATAATTAAAACAGCTCAGATTTTACATGTCTAATGGTCATGCCTGGTGAAGTATACCTGATACCTACTGTTTGCAAAGAAATATATTTGTGTTGATAAAATAATGGAAACATTTCATTATTTAATCCTTGTATGGAAAAAATATATATAAACCCCTCAACTTTTCCTTAAGCTATTTTTTTTTACTACCTTCATGTATAACCTCAATTATTAAATGGATTGTAGTGTATATACCTAACTTGTATCCCTGTGATCTATGCAACTTGATATTTTTAATTTCCTGGTATCTCCTTGAGGTGACTGCTTATGTGTTTTGTACTTTGTACTGTCTTCTTAGCTTGGAGGAATGAGGTGTCCTATAATTTTAGTCAATTATTTCTGTTTCTTGGGATCTCAATAACTATGTTGTTAAAGTATATCCAATGCCCATCCAGTCAAATATCTGTTGCTGACTGTGGACAGTACAGATAGAATACAGAAAAAATTCCTAGCAGTAGTCATGACAAAAATCTGCCTTCCCCATGACAGCTTTGTGCTGGCCTTTAAAAATTAGAAATTAATTACAATTATGAAACTCCGCAATTTACAATTTTCCAAAAAATACTTCCTGTTTCCAATTCTCTTGCCTCTTTGCATTGCTCTAACTCACACCTACAGTTCTTGGTATATATCAAAATACTCCTTCTATATGTCTGTCAGTGACCTTTGTCAAGGGAACTATCATGCACAGTAAAGTCTCCTGATTAAACTTCTGTATCGTTATATCCTATAGTTCTTTTGACACCTCTTTGAGTATTTCCTAGGAATTGTATATTTTCATATGTATCTGTATCAATGCCTTTTCTTCCCTAATAATTAGTCTTATGATCATTCCTTGAGCTTCCTTTAGTATTCTAAAATAACCTTGTCTTGAGATGGATTGAGCACTTCTTCTCATAGTTCTCCAGATAATGTCATATCATAGATAATCTCTCACGCTTTGGAAGAACTAACTAGAAAGTCTTTTGTAGAAAGTGCCATCTTTTCATAAAAATGCATAAATAAAATGAAAATACTCCTCCTTAAATCTTTAATATGAGCAATATTTTCCAAACAACCTAGTGTCAGGAATTCAGTATTTCTATGTGTTTCAACAACACCATGTCTCTTTCCTCCCAGTTCCTTTCCTGGTTAGACTATATCGAACATTGTGACAAATTTAATCTCTCTGGAGAAACTGGTTCATAGAGAAGAATGAAATTATGAGATATCCGCATTATGTGAAGCAACATATCAATACCAAGTCTAAATACATTTGCTTTTTTTTTTTTTTTAAGATACCCTTTTTATTTGTTTGTATTTATTGCATTTTTTTTACAGTACATGTATCTGTTATGGATTTATGTTTGGATTTATTTTTGGAGAACAAATCACATGAAGAGCGACTGAAGGAGCTGGGACTGTTTATTTTGAGGAAGAGGCGACTGAGGGGTGACCTCATCACTCTCTACAACTACTTGAAAGGACACTGTAGAGAGAGGTTGATGCTGGTCTCTTCTCCCAGGTAATTAGTGATAGAACAAGAGGGAATGGCTTCAAGCTACAACAGGATAGGTTTAAACTGAACATTAGGAAAGAGTTTTTCACAGAAAGTGTAGTCAGGCATTGGAATAGGCTGCCCAGGGGAGGTGGTTGAGTCACCATCCTTAGATGGGTTTAAGAGTCGTTTAGATGTGGTGTTGGGGGATATGGTGCAGGGGAGAACTTTGTAGAGTAAGGTAGATGGTTGAACTCAATGATCCCAAGGGTCTTTTCCAACCTATGATTCTATTGTATCCAACCTATGATTCTTTGTATCTAAGAGTAGAAAACACCATTTAAACCAAATGGCACTTTGATGGGAATACAGAACTAAAAAATCTTTCAGATTTTTAAGATTCAAAAATCATCCAATTTTAAGAAACTGGAATTTAATTCTAAAATGTTTAGCTAAGGCAAGTTAATTATTTTTCTTATCTGGCTAAGAACAGTATTTAACACTGGAGGACTGGGAATTCTAGGAACCTTGAACAGGGCCAGATACAGCCATCCAAGTGAATTAAATCCACAAATGTTTATTAGAACTTACTGCAGTTTTAACATGATTTTCTAAAAATAAAAAGGGACCTTTATAGTGTAAATTGACAGCACTTTTATGCTTTGATATGTTTTCTAAACAGAACCAGCATCAGCAAGTGGAGAAATTTGTGTGCTTTTAGAGGAATGAAGGAGTTACATACAAATCATTATATTGGTAATGCTTTTAAGCTGCAAGTAGGGGCAGTGGTAACAAGGAAATAGGAAGGATTTAAGAAATGCTAAGGAGGTTATAGACATCTCATTAACTTCACTCAACATTGTTTCCATAATACAAATCAGGTGGTGCTACTATGAATATCTAATGCCTTCCACCATCCAAGTTTTTTTTTTTTCACTTTGCATAGAATAGCTGAAGAATGCCCTTCATTTGTTGCTTTTTTTTCTTCCTTTCTTTTTTAGTATTTTAACTGAGAATAGTCAGCTAAAAAATAACTAAACACATTTTGACTTAAGATACCTGACTGTTCTATGTATATGACTTGTAATATCCAACTGTATGTCCTTACAGCACACATTGCAGAATTTTACAAGCACTAAAAAGTACTGAACTGCTAGGTCAATGTTCCTAAAGATGTAGAACATTAGGTTACTATTTCAAAAAGTACTACCTACCATTCGGTATGCTCAGACATCTGTGTGTTCATAAACTGGTAACTAGTGTTTGACTAAGTTTACAAAAGTAATCAAAATTTGCTATTTCAATCCATTTCCTGGCAACTACAGTGATTCAGTAGTAAATTGTCTGCCTAAAAGCAATCCGTAAGCATGGCTTCTTCCCAAAATTGTTTGCATTATCTGAATTACCTTCAAACTTTAATAGGCTTTTCATGAGACACCAAGAAAAGGAGTCAGATTTATTAGGTTAGTCTTATGATAATGTTCTTTTATGGCTACATATTCCAGGGCATCAAATGGATGACCCATTTTATGCAACTCCAGAGAAAAAGAGGGTTCATACAGTGCTATTCCATGAATCTAGAAACCTCTTTCTCTGGGTAGAAGATACAGCTAATATTATGTTCCCTAATGACACTTCCAGCTAAAGAGGACAGCCTTGTGAAGTCATCAACATTCATCGGGATGTTGGTCTCCAAAAAGATAAAAACTCTGAAAGATTTCATGGTCTTAGGAAAAATTGCCCCTAACTACTGTGCTAACTAGTATTTCACAGTGCTCTTTGTTCAGAATTACTTCTGATGAGTCCTCATGGATGATAAGTTTTCAATAGATTACAAATAGGAATGCTTATGAACCATTCATCTGAAATCTACTTTCCTTTCAAACACAACCTTGATACAAGGAAAATGTTTTCATAAAGATGGGTATAATACAAGTCTGATGAGACTATAGCATGACAATAGTTTGGCCACCATTATCTGATAAGTACACCCCAAGTGTTGCTAATTTACACATGGAAATGATGAAAGAGTTCTTCTTTCCAGTACTGTGGTCCAAACTAAGTTTGCTGATGGTATTAAACCTGGGAAAAAAATTCCTTTTTTTTTTTAATTTATTGTTTCCAAGATGATGCATATAAGGCTCCATAAGACTTGCACACTCATTTTCTGACTCTTCATCAAAACAGGCTCATATACTGAAAGAAGAACTTGTTTGCTCTGTAGGCTCTATATGCTGTAGATTAAATTTAAACAACCTTCAAAATACACTTCTGTGGTATGCAGTTACTGTGGAAAATTGGAGGATTGAAAAGAATTTAAAGGGAGAGGAAACCATCAAGTATATAAAGTCAATATGTAAGACAGCCTATCCAAACACCTTGAAATTGCTCCCTGAAAAGATATTTCCCACATTTTTATCACAATAGCATATAAAATCTAGATTTTCTTGTCTACTTGCACTTTTAACCAGTCTTAATGCAGCACATCAATTTATTGTGTTGTCCACAGCTTCTCACTTCCTTTGCTCTTTTCCTCTTATTTCTCCACAGTAAATCCAAATTCCCCCAAATCGTCCAGTGTTCAACCTAGTTTTGCATGGATTTTACCAGACTCAGTTGTTCCTTTTGTACCAGACCTAAAATGATTTTGTTGAAAATTTTCTTTAGAAAACCATGAAAGTAAAATTTAAAACCCAAACCAGTGTCTTTTCTCCATCTTTTGCCCTCACATCCCCAAATGGCTCCCTTATTCCATGAAAAATTAGTCTTAAAATATAAACGGATCTAGAGCTCTTCAACCAGATGATCAGGGCAAGAAAGAGAATGAAAAACTACTCTTTTGTGCTAGATTCTTGTATGACATATGAATATACCGTTCTTCATAAAACGTGTTTTCCTGATTATTTTCTCTGGTCTCACAGCTCTGTTTCACAAGAGAAAATGGCTTTAGACACAGGCTTTCATTTTATTATAAACTTATTTGTGACTTGGCCAGACCATTACTGTAATGAGAAACAAAAAAAATAGAATCCCTTCACTAATCCATCTTCCTTCTGGCATGTATGTGACCATGCTGATCAGGAATCACTTGCACAGGAGACAACAACAAAGTACAGTTCTGCAGGCCTTGTTCAAATGCCAGTGCTAGGACAGAGTCAGCTGCTTTGGGAAGTGGACTTCCCTCTCCATATCCCGTTTCCGCTTTGGAAGGAGCACCAATACATCACATTGTTCCTTCTAGCAGTGTAATAGGAGGAGGTTGAGTTGGAGACTCTCAGAGGGTGTCAGGCAAGTAATGAAGTCTGCCACTGCCCAGGCCCAGAAAAAAGGTGCTGCCACTGCAAGCACCCTGCAGTCCTAAACCACTATGCTGATCTCACAAGTCAATTTTTTTCTTTCCTGAACTCCACATCAGGCAGACAAGTATTACTTTTCTCTTGCCCCTAATAAGATCAGCTAAGAAAAATCCATTTTAAGAGTCAGAGGCTTTTATTATGATGAGAAATTCATAATATTAACAAGTCAATCGCCTTAATTCTGAACTTCAAACATTTCTGTTTTTATAAGTTGTAAGGAATACCAAGATTTTATTAGCTAAGAGCACTATCAAAAAAATCTTCAAGGATACAGTTGGAGCAAGAAAGAGTTTAGAAGATATTTGTTTACATATGAATAACCCACACATCATCCTGATGATAAACAGTGCTGCTTTTGGAGTTACTAGGGTCTAGGGTCTTTTTAAGCTCTTATTTTTATTTCATAACGGGGAAGGGCGGGGATACAGTATAGGATAGAAATCCACTGTCTGATCAGTTCTAAGAACATTCAAAAAGAATAAAATAACATATCACTACAAAGTCTGTCTCTGAAAATCCATGAAATGTACCTAGTGGCCTTTTATTACTTTAGCTATATTTTTGTTAGAAATTCTACATTGAGAAAAAACAAATACAATGTTCAGAAGAATCTGTTTTCTAAGAATCTCAGGGAGGGGAATTGTAGGATCTGTTTAGATATAGTGCTTTGAAATTGTCAGGATTGCTCTATATTCTGGTTTTGTATAATCTAGTTTTAACCATGATAACTGAACAGTAATGGCATATAGTCGGACAGTTCCACATTTTAATCAATATTGCTATCAGGAAGAATTCTTTTAAACATATTCAGATCTCTCTTCCCTTTCCCAAATTATAGCTTAATTTCACACACAGCTACAGGACTCTTTATGTCCTGGAAGTACCCTAAACAATCCCTTTGCCTGCAAGATACCTAAAATCTTTAAAAGTTCAGGCTTTATTGCATATACTGTTTCATTACTACATTAATGAATTTGTGTGGTTGTGGGTACTTTGAGCTTGAGGGGTAAGTTCACAAAATTAAATTCTATATTTACGAAGTTTGTAATGTCAATAAATATATATGCATCTCAAGAATTTAAGGTATTTTATTCTTTCAGTGTGGTTGATTTTGCAGATGTAATATAATCTAAACCTGTTTCTGGACACAGTTCCCTTTTTTACACAGAGATAAACAGACATAAGGGAAAAAAAAAAAGAAAGAAAAAAGGAAAGAAAGATAAACAAAACTGACAAATGAAAGCAGATTTTCCGTGCACACTGTTTGATATTGCAGTCAAAATCTCTGAATCTTTGCATGTCCAAATTTAGTGGCATATTAAAAGGGTCTGATTTTCAATAGGTCTTTGCTCAACATCATGTTAGTAGAAGTTTTCTTTAAATGCTTTTTCTTTAGGGGCTCTGAACCAAAGGCACCCAACATGACTACTTAAAATTTGAACAGAGCACAAACACTGGTGCTCTAGCATAGTCAGAAAGACGAGTCCAAAGATCTGCCTTGGACCACAGGGGATGATCTGGCTGGCAGGAGGGCAAGACTTCCATGCAACGTGTTTCCTTTCCCAACAAAAACTTTCTTAGCAACAAGGGCTTTTTTCAATTAAATCACAGCCTTTTTGGAACTTCCTTAATTTCCTTACATTGGTGATGTGCACATCTTTATGAAGCTGAGGCACAAACACCAAACTTATCACATTGAAGTGCTGAAATTTAGGCTTCTGAAAATGCGCTTTAATTTCTGAATAGAAATGTCCTTTGAAATTCAGAGTTCCTTGTCCAAATGCCTATATTTACTTTAATGAATAAAGCAGGCCAGGGTCTGTCCTGTGGTCCTGAGGCCAGATGCAATGGCTGACTTTATATTCAAATGGCAATATTCTTCAAAACAGGGTAGAATCTTTTGTGTTGCCTTCTGGGAAGGAATGTCCTCACTGCTCCTTGATGGGCTCCATACAATGCTCAGGCATTGCCTGGGGGAGCATTTGTGGCCCTGCGCCAAAAAATGCCAGGAACTGTGCAGTTAAACAACAGTAGGTTGTTTGCACTATGTTAACAATTTATTGTAAGTCAGTGCTGTTAACACATACAGATACTTGTGTGCAAGACTCTTCCCTGCCCCTGATTTGTTTACTAGGGCACCTTTAACTAATGCAGTGAGGTTTGGGGTTTTGTTTGATTGCTTGCTTGTTCATATATTTCACTTTTAGACACCAGCAGAGTGACAAATTCTAAAATATTTCAACTTGTCCTTAAACTGAAGATGGTGGACTTACACACACAAACTTTGAATGAGATAAAAGACAATGCAGCATGTTGGATGCTTATGTTTTGCCTTAGAAGGCTTGTAATAATTCCCCCTCAGACTTCCTGTAAGACCATCAAGTCACTTGGCCTCTCTGTGTTTCAATCCCACAACTGCAATATTGTACTTTCCATTCTTCCCAGGAGTCCTGTTAAAAATCATAAGGCTGCCTGACTTTCTGGCAATTGCAACTATGTCACAGTGCACAAATAAATAGGGAACAATTGTTCCTAGCTCTGATTGTTAGAGCAAATTTAGTCTATAACTATCTTAATTATTCTGGAGTTCAACAGCTATTACCATAGCAACCTGTTTTAATAACTTCCAAAGTGCACAAAATACACTAGTAACAGGTTAATTCTGTGGTTAAGCACTGTACATAATATGCAACTATCTGGATCCCCATGGAGACTACAAAGAATGCACATTCCAAACAGGAGCTTAATCAACAGATCAAAGCACCATACCTGCCAATGAAAGAAGACTTTCCCCCCTTTTTTACAAAATGCCCTTATTATCTGCAACATTTGTTTAAAAGGAGATTATTAGTTTTAAATGGCATGATCTTAGTAGAAACAATGCTGTGTATGAAAACTCCTGGCATCCACAATCCTATCTCTCAAGAAAAATTATGCTTCAGGATTAAAGAGAAGGTTATCCTTTTTCTACACCTTTATGTCCCACCAAATACCAAATCATTGTAAGAATATGCTCTTTCTGATAATGCCTTAAAAAGTTTACTCATGTACAAAAGGATAAATTCTTCAATTTCATTTCAGCTTCCATTTAATTTGAGCAAGCTTTCTAGACAATTGGTTTTTTAAACCCATTATCTTTTCATTTGGATCACTGATATTTAAGATCAAGAGTGATTAGTACAGATAAGTAATATATTGGGAAGAATTTCTTTCATGATTACATGTAATGAGAAAAAGCCAAGAAAAACCCCATTTACTTTTAGTGCATTTCTTTTGAAAATAAGACAATAAGATGTTCATAATATAGCACAGTTGTTCCATTTTCAGCCTTCTGTATGCAAGTGTCTTTACAGCCAGAGGAAAAAGCACTCAGAAGGCTGAGGATAGATGAAATAAAATTGAACAGAAACAGACTTAAAGGCTTCCTTCCCCTTCATTTACACAAATGTTTATAAAATACAACATATTTCTGCATTTTTCCAGCCATTTTTTCTTGTAAAAGTTAAGTTTGTCTCCTACAGAATCAGTTTAGTGAGGAAAAAGAAATTTAATCCTAGTGTTTCATGTAATTTTGCCAATCCATATGACTAATCCTATATTCAACTTTAGGTTAAGAAATAGATAAATGAATTTCCAAACAAAATGATGGAAGAAGTATAACCAATGGATTGTATCAATGCAGAACGTGTGCAGACACTATTTTGTTCAGAGTATTACATTATTAGTTTGTAATTATTGTGTGTAATTGTAAATATAGTACTGATACGTTCAATAACAACTTCATCTAGTAGTATGGTATGTTATCTCCTTCCTTAAAAAAGAACCAAAAAATTGTCTTGCTAAAACTTAATTTTAATTCTCCTTAAATTGCCTTGTTTTGTCTAAACTCAATATGAAGAGAGGCTTAAGGACTCATCTGCCATGCCAAAGAACTGTCATATGGATTTTTGTGCCAGTGCCATCAAGGTAGTCTGCAAGGTAATATTACAAGGAACGAAAATACTGCCATGCACACCCTTTGGAAGTTCTAGCTATTAATTGAAATGTCGCTGGACTATTTTGATTTTTTAATTTTGATGTTATGAATGTAAGTGGGAGACGAAATCAGGAGGGTGGGGAGGAAACCCAGAATTCAGAATATGTATAAAGTATATATGTTGAATTATTTTTCAATAATAACAATGAAATGTTTAATATTAATTAATCAGAATATCAGAACACATCAGAAATATATATATAGACTACAAATATATACTGAAGTCACTGGAGTTATATGAATTTCTTTAAAAATAATTAAAAACTTCCAAGAAGAGTCCAGCTGCTGAGCAGAATTCTACCGTGCATCTGGCCAATGTTATGCCACATTACAGTGTCTAAATGGCACCAATTACTCAAAGAGTAAACCTTGATTTTTGAACCCATGATTAGGAGGGTTGGCAGCAGGAGTTTAAATATGCTGGAGAAAGCTAAGTTATAAACGGGGCACTTACATCGGCTACTTCCTATAAACGAGTGCATCTTCTGTTTTCTTAAATTTGTGCTGAGTTTGCTATTTCAAGCTATAATTATGAAACCGTAGTTTTCTTTTAATGAACCTGATCATGATTTTCATGAAAATACAAGCTTGACAAGCCATAACAATGCAAAAATTTCCTAAGCTAGTGCACCACCCACTGAGAATATTTCTCTATATCTGAATCAGACATGAGTCAACATCTAACAACTATTTTGGAAGGGGAGAAGGGGATAAGGTGGCATAATGCAAAACAAAGCTCTTTCTTTTCAGTAATTAAAGAATTGAAAGTAATATTTTAGTTCATTGCCATTTCCTTTTCACTTTGTTGTGATCCCAATGACTAGAGGATATGGTGCACAAAGTATTAGTTTTGTTTATTTGTAATTCCTATCATCAAACTTTGATTAGCCAACACAGTTCCCATCACCAGACAACAATGACCTCGAGGTTTTGTTGCCTCACCCATAGACCAAGGCAGGTGAGGACTAGAACGTTTGTTCTTACTTTTCAGAAGATGATATTGAGCAATTACTGCAATTCTGGCCTGTAGAAGTCCACTGAACATCTAATCTACCACCCATCATGCTTTGGCTTCTAGGTAGCTAGACTCAGGCTATACGTCTCTTTCATTCAACTCGAATACTGCAGTCTTTGTGTTTTCATAAATGTTTTTTGAAAATGCAGTTTGGACTAAGGTTTGATTCAGAACAGCTCCTCACAGAAAACAGGAAATGAAAGAGTTGATTTGTATTCATAGTATTCAAAGAATTTTAAATCCTTTTCTACCTTCCTTTCTTTCTAGTGGTAGTGGGAAGGTAAGTGCTTCAAACGACATTCTCTCTCCCCTGAAAGTGATAAAAAGCATATTCGTGCTTAGCTGTAACAGGAGGTATTGCAGTGTGAGCTGAATTTTGTCTTATTGTTCCCCACAGACCGGGGAATATCCCAATATTTCTCCACTATTAGTAAACTTATATTTTTATGACATTGCTATTGTGTTCAAGATAAAATTATAAATGAAAAATATTTGGTTTACATCTATGTATAATTTAAACATATATATACATTCAAAAATCATTTTGATACAGGTTGCTTTATACAGGTACTCTACTTATTTTCTCAGATCTACCTGTGCTCAGTCTCTACAAGAGAGTTGCTGACTTTCAGAGTGGTTATATTAAAATATGTTATATTCTTCTTCCTTTTGAAATATTTTTTTCTCATATTAGTGATATTTAACATTATTGCTTGGCAGAAAAATTAGGAGGGATGAGCACTGGGTAGGAGATTAATTCATGTGTAACTAATAGTCTTGAAACCTAAGAGAGGTAGAATCATAGAATGGTTAGAGTTCAAAGGAACCTTAAAGATCATCCAGTTCCAACCCCCTGCAATTGGCAAGAATACCTCCCACTAGACCAGGTTGCTCAAACCAGGCCCATCCAACCTGTCCTTGTACACTTCCAGGGCTGGGGCATCCACAGCTTCTCTGGGAAACCTGTACCAGTATCTGCCCCCTCTCAGAGTAAAGAATTTCTTCCTAATACCTAATCTAAATCTACTCTCTTTCAACTGAAAACCGTTATCCCTCACCCTATCAGTACACTCCCTGATAAAGAGTCCCTCCTTATCTTTCCTGTAGGCTTCTTTTAGGTACTGGAAGGCTGCTATAAAGTCTGCCCGAAGCCTTCTCTTCTCCAGGCTGAACAGCCCCAACTCGGCCTGTCCTCATGGAAGAGGTGCTCCAGCCCTCTGACCATCCTCATGGCCCTCCTCTGTTGAGAAGGATGAACGGCATCAGTGTAATACATCATTTAAGGACAGACTAATAAGACTTCTTTTCGAACTTAAAAAGGTCAATCTCCACTTGAAAGAAACAAATAAAAGGAGAGGTGAAAATTCTCAGTTAGTTAGCTAGGGGATAGAAAAATAAGTGTATGTTGTAAAAATAACAGACGAGAGTTGCTGGCATACCATACATACTTCAGGAAATAAGAATGTGAAATGGAACCAGAATAGGAAAGAGCCACTAAGATGGTCAGAGCAAAGAAGGATGTATTTATAGGAGACAACTAAGTGAGCTTGTTTTACTAAGCTTATCAACTCTGAAAGGACTAGAAGGTATATATATCTATATATAATCTATAATATAAATCTATATATATTCTATAATATAGGTATAATATATATAAATATGTAATATAAATATATAAATATGTATTTTCTATATGTAAATGTTCAAGATATGTTTAAAAGCTGCAAAAAGTAAGGCCATATTAAAGTATAGCGTTTTCTATGAGAAAAGAAAAGTAACATTAATATGTTTAGTCTCAAAATGATTAAAAGAGGAATAAGATTTTGGAACAGCTTTCATACAACATTATCTAAGAGAATGAGAGAAAGGGAGGAAACTGATTTTTAAGATGAAACTTGGTGTATTTATGATACGATCATGTGACATGGTTCTCTGACATAACAGAGTACTAGGCACAATGGCCTCCGCATTACTTGCAGCTGAGATGTCGACCTCCTAATGCTGCCAAGCAACATCTTCTGGCATGATTATGGTTCATGACCACTTTGAATTTGAATGGCCCATTTCCAGACAAAGCCTCCAGGTTCAGCAAACATATTTTGTATGAAGGTCGCCTACACATAACTTAGCAAACCCATCACAAGGAAGTAATAATGAAAGTCCATATTTTCATTCAGTCAACAAAATCACTCATGCTCCAGGAGATCAAATTTAAATTTCTTTGTGAGGTAATTTCTCTCCCACCCCAGCTGATATACACAACAACTAACTACATGTAACACCTTAGTTAGAATGAGGGGTAAAACAGGGCTAAATGTACTGTCGGTGATTGAATCATTTATTAATGGATTGTACTATGTAACATTATTATTAAAATGTATTTCTTGCAAGCCTATGGCTGATTTAGCAAAGAAGTGAGATTTATCTTTCTATAAATAACAGATAGTGAAAAAATATTTTTTATTTCCATGTGACACTGATTTGCATTAGCTCCACCTTACTATGAAATCCAAGAGGGAGAAAAGGCAAAGTAGTTTTACTTTGAGGTAGGTTAGGGCTATATCTATAAAGTAGAATAGAAAGTTGTTAATATATAGTAAAAACCTCTGTATATGCTAATTGTATAGCATAATGCTAATATAATATTAATATGAAAAACAGACATTTTTTAAATCCTAGGTACCTGTCATATACTTCCTTTACAGAGAAAACATAGCAAAGGACCACGGCAGTCCCACACAATAAATTTTCTTAATCGTTCTGGTCATCTCAAAGACAATTCGGCTCAAACAAGGTCATGTCCTTAGCTGAAGGTAACACCGCTGTCTGGCATTAGAGAGAATTGAAAAAAATCCGCAGTCTCTGAAGTTTCTTCCCAAGAGTAAATGTTATTTTTAATTGGTGAAAAATAGAGCATACTAATGCTATCAAATCCGTGAATGAATTACATATGTGACTATGTTCACTTGATTAGATTAATGCTTATGAAGACAGTTTTAGGAAGGCAAATGTATAAATAAACATTTAAAGAAATTTTGTCAGTAGAGCTCTATTTGCAGAGCAAACTTTGTAAGAAATACACTCTCCTTGGAAAGTTTCTTGTGTCAGTTTTTTAAAAGTCATAAACACGTGAAAGGCTCCCAAAAATATACTTATTTTAATAAAAAAAGCTTAATATATATTTAAAAAAAAAAATTGAAATTGTTAAGGATTAAGAAATGGTCTGTGTCCCTGTTTGCAATATGGTGAATTCTGTTGACTCATTTTCAGGACTCTTTGGAAGAGAAAGATAGATAAGCTTTCATTCATTTAAATAGGAAAGAAGCAATGGGCACAAGTTAAAAAAATATCAACCAAACAAATATGAAATTCTGCATTAAAACAATAAAACAATTTTTTTACTGTGACGTTGATCAACACTGGCACAGGTTGCCCAGAGTGGTTCCTGAATCTCCCTCCTTGGAGATATTCAAAAGCCATTTGGACATGCTCATGGGCAGCCTGCTCTAGTTGGACCTGCTTGAGCAGAAGGGTTGGACAAGGCAACCTCAAGAGGTCCCTGCCAACCTTAACCATTCTATGATTTTTGTGATTCTCTGATAATCATGTATATTTTTCTCAGATATCCATACTGCCATTTGCTTGTCTAAATGTGTTGTTATTTAAAAAGCCACATGGTGACAAAGTTTCAACCTTTCCCTTTCAGCATATTTTCAGTAGCATTCAGAATTAGTCTTATTACTCACTTACTAATACCACGGAAAAGACTTAATGTGAGCAAAAGATGTGTCCTATTGCCGGAGGTATTAAAAAAAAAAAAAGAGATATGAATATAATCAATTATAAGTACTTTTAGAAGCATAATACTAAAGTATACAACAAACCATAATGTCAGCTTGATTCTTCTTTGAACTAATTCTAGGTGCTATGGTCTAGGGTTTCTGAGCAACTCATTCTCTAAACTGCCTGTTTAAGTTAATGTGCAAATGCCTATTCATGCTTCAGTGATTCTGTATCAGCTTTTACTGAAGGTTGTTTTCAGAACTATTTTTATTATGTTTGCTGATTGATTAATATTTCACTTCTAAGCAGCAATTGAAAGAAAACTTGGGATGATGAAACAAATTAAACCATAAGCCTTCACCATACTTGGAATGCTGCCCAAGACTTATATAAGTCAAACCAATGATCAGCATATGATACGGACTTTATCAGTACGGATTTTAAGTGTGTTGTGGAAAGAAATTTATTTTAAATGAATGCCAAAATTTTTATTTATAAGCACAAACCCCCAACTAATTTAATAATATTTTCAAAAAGTAACATCTATAACATAAAACACAAAATCAGAACAAATCCTCTATTTGTGACAGTGTAAAGGCTTGTTTTCTTTAACAAAACAAGAATTTTATAAAAGTATGCCTGAGAAATACTCCATGCTGCACTGACTTACCTTCACAATAGTAGACCCCTGATTTTCCAAGTGTTGGGCCTCTGGATCCAAATTTAAAGACGATGCTTGCTTTAGTGAACAATAGGTATACCATATCAAACACCAACAGGCAATTCTGCTTCCATTCACAAGGTGTTGGGTGGCTCACTTAATTATAATATGCCATTATAATATACCATTTAAAATGCAGAGGAGGACATAGCTCTAATTTGAATAGGCAAGGAGAGAAGGGTACGTGGATATTGTGCATTGTGTTAGTAGCGTTTAGCCACTCTGGGCAGTTGCCCTGAAGGGAAAGAAGGAAATCTACTGTCTGCTTAAATGTTTTGTCCCCCGTAAATCACACAGTAAAGATCACTTCTTACAAAAATGCTCAACTGGCAAAAATAGTAGCAAAATAGATAGAAGAAGATACAGATATGCTATAAAACATCACACACACATATACATATGGTTAAGAACACGAGGTATATTGACATATTTTATGTGCATACACAGTATATACATGTATAATTTTAGAAGCACATATACAAAAGACCACAAATGAAGAAAAATGTATGATTTTGAATTATGATTTCTCTCATACCTGTATTAACAACTCTTTGGTTGAAGAAAATATATTTTTTACCCAAATGTTCCTTCAGTGAAAATGGTGAAATCTCCATAGAACTGTCTCAAATTCTTCATCTGACTACTGGTAATCATGCGTCATCTTATTTAGCACACTGATATTTGTACTGACTGATATTCTGGAATTTATTGGTGACTGAGATGGTACACTATACTATTCTGTGTGAAGATGTGTATATCAAAGCAATAATTATTATGCAAATCATTCTGGAATTATCCTTTGGCTGAGAAACTACATTAATATAGTAAATGTTTTATGGAGATATTTTACTCTTCTGTCTCAGAGGAAAAAGAGAAGAATTAATATCAAAACAAACTTGGTGGAATTGGTCTTCTGCTCTATGGAAGATGTCATTCAACTTTTTTTTACAAAGTCAAATTAAAGTGTAATGTCTCAACCAAGTTTAAATGCTCATAACTGAAACTGCCGTCCTGAAAATCCCTGTTCTTCTGGCACCAAGTCCTGGAGGAACTTAAACTGTGTAGAAGATGCAGATTTCTATCTGCAAATACCTCAGGCTTCTGAAGTTCTGCTTCTGTACATGCCCAGAAATGCCTTGGTTTTGTAGGGTTCAACAGACTGTGCAAATTTCACATCCAAGCCTGACTGGTATCCCAATACGAATTGCTCTGTACCTTCTGAGCGCAGCTCCTGCTGAAACCTTGCCACTGTAAGGAAACATGGAAGAAACACTAAGCCAGGAGCAAAGACAGATAGAGAGCGGGGAATGATTTTGCCTCGTACTAGTTGAGAAACTAATAACTTTCAATTCTGGTAGAAACCTATTTTCAGAGATATTTCAGTGTAAGGGAAGTCAAACCAGGAACCAGAAACTGATCTCTGATTGTCTCAAGCCCTGCAATCACTGTGCTACAGAAACCCACATTTTGACTGTGTGGTTTCTGGGACAAGGCTGAAGGCACATTTTTACTCCCAGTACTGTCTGGCTCAGCTAGCTAGCTAGCTCAGCTGAAGACTTTGGACACCGTTTCTAGGTGCTTAACTTTCCCTGAGCCCAGTATAGGGCCTTGCTGTAAGGCTCTGGGCTCGTCTTTGGGGACAGGCATCAGGAAATGGGGACTCCAGGGATAAATTATTACAGGGATTGCTACCTTTTGGTTCCAATTGAAAAAGAAAAGCACCATTTATATATTCAGTGTGCTTCATTTAATAGACAGAATATGAGGAACATATCAAATGCCTGAATATTATCCAAGTGATCTGTGGCACTTCTTGACCTGTCATCCATCTGTCCTTTTGGTTGTCATGTTAGGAGGAGAATTAGACAGAATAAACGATCTGTGACCATTCCTCTGATAATTTACTATCATTAAATTCACAAGAAATGTATCATTGGAATATATTTAAAACACCATTATATGTTTAGTTAATGACAGAGACTGACTTTGTAAAATCTTGATACGCTTTCTTGTTATTTTTTGATGTTGTTTCCCCACATCCCACCTGAAAGTAGGCAAAATATCATACTAAGATACCGCATTTATAGTGTTTGGAAAAAGGCTTTAAAAATCAAATAACAACTAAAGAAATAATGTTAGGTTCTTTTACTTTACAGTAAGTTGCAAATAAATTAATTACACATCTTTACATTTGATATGCTGAATTAAATTGGTGTTGATTGCATGCTCTGCAGATGTGTACTACGTGAGCTGCAACAATCTGGATTCACTTTCCTGTCACCTTTTCCATTTTATTACAGAAAGACTGATTGGGATGGCCACTCCTGCATACATTATTCAGAAGACAGGAACTATGGATTTATACAATACTTTGAAAAGTAATTTGATTTGATCTCAATTTCTTCCCTAGTCATTCCTAACTTCCTGCTTTTCAATAGATTTTCCACTGAACTTCAAGTATTTCAGACAGCTATCTGCAATAGCATATTTCCAATATCATCCTGATATAGGCAAATCAAATCCTAGTGTATCCAAGAGCTTCTATTACTTTCCCTGAAAGATTCTAATCTAATATCTAAAATACAAGCAGAGATATTTTTGACTTTTTATAACAATCTTTTTCCTAAAATGAAGTTGAGTCCATGATTTTATGACTCAAAAAACTGAACTGCACAATTATACATACAGTTAAAAGTCTTTAATGCATTTTAACAGTAGAAAAACTACAAATAGTTTAACTTATTATGGACTTTGTCCATTTTGACTACTCCATTTTTTGCAATAGTTGTTGGCATATTCTAGGCACATCTTGGGCAGCACTGCTCCAGACAGCTTGAAATTGAATTTTTGCAAAAATAAGGCTGCTGCTGAAATGTTGTGTTGTTTTTATTGTAAAGACTTCAATTAAGGTTTCTAATGATCCCCATTTGAGGGTGAAAAATAACACCTCCAGGTTCTTGAGCCGAAATATATGTTTTAAATGGGCACAAATAAAATGAAGAACAATATTTCCAGAGATGGAATAACTCTACAGGTAGTGGAGTAAATTCATTATAATGATTGGCATCAGCAGGTTATGTCTCTGGTGAGTATCTACCCCGGAGAAAGTGTTCAGCATAACTGAATGAAAATATGGGATAAATAAGTTTGGAGAAAGCCATTTCATTAAAAATACCTATTTAATAAAGGCAAGCCATAAAATCAACCATGTTAAAGAGAATAAAGAATTTCCCTAATAAAAGTTATTTGAATCCTTCTAGCATCCCTGATTGGAAGGATACTTTTTAAACATATTAAGTAAACTAAGTCAGACAAAATAAATAAGTCTTTTAGACTAGATCTCTGCCTGATGGAAGGCTACATAAACAGATTTTAAATAAACGTGGAAGAGTATCTCAGCTGATATAACCCAGCATGGTTTTACTGATTCAGCAGAGCTATTCCAATTAACTGCTGCTGAAGTTCTGGCAGAGGGAGTTTATTCTACAGAATATGGTCTCAACTTTGCACTTTAGAATCAAACATGCTCTCTTGCTAGATATGTTTCAAACAAGACTTGAATACGGATCCTTCTAGGGTGGTTTATTCTGTTAGTACTAAGAATGCTGAATGACCCTGGTTCTAGGATAAGTAATAACCTGTGATTTCATAAACTCATAGATTAAGAGGGATACAAAGGGCCATTATGAATCATGCTGCTTGACCTCTTGTTTAGCACATAGCAGAGAATTATGTCAATTGAAATACAGTGACGAGCAACCTCCTTTGCTCTCTATTTAAATGTTTGTGATCCTTGTGTTGCTGAAGAGTGCAGATGCAGAGCCATAAGAGCAGATAGACTGAGGACGCAAAACACAGTTATTCAGGATCTTCTCCCTCTTCCATTGATGCGCAACAGAATTGAAGAGGATTTGCTGCAAGCCTGCCTCTCTCGGGCAAAAGAAAAGGCATAATTTCTTTTGTTTACCTCCCCAGGGTCTTGATTAACACATGTAGTTGGAAGACTTTATGTTATTAGCTGATTAGTAATGCAGAAATAGTTTCAAACATGAACTTGAATTTCACATATGCCAATGATGAGCTTTCGTTATTCACTCCTTATGGTCTTGTTTTGTCTTTTTAGACAGTTGCTTGACTACAGTAATGCTTTCCTTCTGAGAAATTCTGACAAATTATTTTGAAGAACTTTCCCATAAGAAGATACTGTACAGGGAATCGGCACAACAGAGCGTTACCAAAATAGAAATCATCCCACTGACTCTGGAAGCTGCACGTGGGTTGTGCATATACTGTTGCCTTCCTGACAACAACCTGTACTGGGCAGCCAGCATAACTAAATTCTCTAATGATTGAATTAATCTTCATATTACTCTTATTGCTGCCAAGGTAAAAGGGGTGACCAACGCAAAGGTAATACAGACAGCATTACCCAACACAAAGCTGGCTGCCAGCATCTGTTTCAGCCCCGGAGGACATATGTAGCTTAGAGTAATTTAGAGCAGCTTTTTTTTTTTTTTTTAAACAGGCCTGAACAACTCAGACACAGTTTTGAGAGCAAAGATGACCCTTCCTCATTCTCTGTATCTGTGACTATGTCTAAATATTCCTTTGCCATAACCAAGGACTCAGCTGTTTATTCATAAATAATTTCTGCCTGACAAGGCAAACAGTCCTGGAGTCAGACCATGCAAGAAACCAGTCCTGCTTCTGAAGCATTTACCTTCAGAAGCAGGGAAAAAAGGAATATGTTGAAAAATACACACTCAGACATACAATATAAAATCGTTAAAACCCAGACTGAGGAATCTCCAGTGTTCTCTATCTTTAACAAACCCTGTATTCTAGAGTTTGTTAATTTGTATCAGGCTGGTTTTTCTTCTCTTGATTTAATAAAATAGTTCCTAACTGATCTCTGTGGTACAGGCTTTCACCAGAGGTTGTCTGTACAACACCTTCAGTACTAGAGCAACATTCAATTATTCTGAGTAATTTTGCGTTATTCTATTTATTATCTGTCATCATTCTATGAATTAATAACTTTGAAGTTTTCAATTATTTGCAAAGATTTCTGTCTGTACATTCATTCAGATTCAGTCTATTAATTCTTTATAAAAATAATGAGGTATTTATCTGTCCTTAAAACATATAGTAGTATATTTATCTGTCCTTAAAACATATAATAGTATATTAAAAAACTTTTGAGACAAATGCAAACATATACTAAGTAAATTAACTTTCCCCGTAAATGGTGGGCAGCTCTACTAAAATTACTGTAGTAGTTCTTCGTTCTCCTGTTGCAGTCCAACAGCCCTCACTTTAGTGGGGATTCAGTTGGAGGCTAGACCAGTGGCAAGTGTAGGACTATCCTTACTGAGGAGTCAATGGATATCTGATCTTATATCTCTTTTGCAAGTATGTGGACTTACACACATAGAAGTATACATACCTGCTCCTAATACATATATAGTCATCTGTATTAATTGCAAATGAGGACTAAAATGTCTCAGATAATCTTGACTAAAGAAGAAGGGAATTATTTTTACTATTTTTAAAATTCTACATTAGAAGAAAAATACAACAACAACAAAACCTTAAAGTCTGAGCATAAAGAATTTTTTAAAAAGAACCCCTCCTGAAATGATATTTCCTTCATTCATAAAAATAAAATAAAATAAAACCAAAAAACCTAAGGATAATTATTAAAGTAACTGATGTCCACTGAAGTCATGCCAGGTTTCGTATAATACATTTGATGTCCACCAGCATGGATAGCTCCATTAATGCTAAAAGATTTATCTGACGTAGAGTAACTATGAAACCTACAGTGTTCCTCAGAAGTGAAAATATAATCCTTAATTTTGTTCATGTTTCAGGTTTATTATTTGCAATACCTTCACTTCCGTGGGTTAATATAAGTTGATTTGGGAGGCTGTAAAAATGTTTTAACTTCTGTGGTTTTAGAAATATATCAGATTTCCTTTTTTTTCTTTTTCTTAGTAGACTTTTACACATTCATGATTAATATATAGTAAGGTTTTAGAAATTTTTTGTGTGGTATACAAAACTGCACTTATGAATACTTCAGTGACCAACCTGTGTTTGCAGGAGATATGATAGGATGTGTTTCTTAGACACATAAGTTAAATGCATAAACTGTTCCATCTGTCTCTTACCATTTTAAATTTTCCTTTCTGTGCTCTATTCATCACTTAGCATACGACTATTTGATCACAGATTAGTGAGGTCTCTAGGCAACAGCTCATTAATTCAAAATTTTGAAAAGTGAATTGTGAGTTTGAATTTCTCGGTTTTCAGGTGTTCCAAGTCCAGTGAGAGGTGCAGATTGTCAGAATGCATATTACAAGAAATGACCCTTCTTAAGAGTTCCTAAACTCCTGAAACTCCCAAGAGAACCACTACTGTCCAGAAATATTGGATAAGTTGCATTTCTTCATCATTTGTAAAGCATAAACTTCAAAGACAGAAAAGCAACTGTTAATTAATTGAAATCATAGCCAAGAGTCATATGAACTCATTGTTATGAAACACATTATCATCCAAACCAACTTCATCAAGATAATCCAATCATTTTGCCTACTACACTCTTCCCTTTTTTTAGCCTTTGCTTTCACAATTTCATGTACCTGAATCATTTAACACAAATAAAATTTGTCTTTCTTCTTAATGGGACTATTCAAATTCACAATTCTACATCTGCTTTTTAGGGTAGTAGTAAGCCAGATGTTAGCCCTTCCTTCATCAAAATTGTTCTGTATACATTGTGGGCACACACATAAAGGTACTTAAAGCCTGTTCTCACTGTCTTCATGTTTATGTTTCTTGTACATAAAATTATTAATATTTTTTGGAGATATCTGAGAAATGCTATCAAACTCCATATGAAGATTGTAGGAATTTGCTTTCTACAGAACTCGTTCTTAAGTTTGTCAAAAGCTAGCTTGTTTTCCTTACTACTAGCTGTTAATCTGCTCACTTTTATTAAAGCTGTGACTTGTGGAAATATTTTTCATGAGAAAGGTAATAAAAAACCAGGCAAAATTACCAGTTTTTAAAGTAACTTTCCTGTATTTTCTTTATTTTACAAATCAAACGTTCAGTACAACTATTGAGTCCTTGAATGCTTATGTGGAAAGTAACTTGCAGTATTGCATTCCTCTAAGATGGTACTGCACTAATTCCTCACAGACTCAGTTTATGTATAACACCTAGGGATACCATGGACTATTCTGACTCAGAAAAGAAATCTCTTTTGAGCCCCAGAGCTTCTGCTCCTCAGAAGAAGAGCATAAAATCACGGAAAGAATGCTGGAAGGGACTTCAAGAGATACTTAGTCATTCCTCTTTTCGTCTCTGAACCAATTACGTCTAGGACTAGCTTGAAAGATGTTTGTCTAAGATTAAAATTTCCAATGTGCAATACAAATCTCTCCTGCTGCAATTTAAGCTCTTTAATTTTTTCTATTGACCATGAACATAAGAAAGGGATTATTCACTTCCTCTTTGAAGCAGTTTTTATGTACTTGAATTCCATTAGCATGTTTCTCTTCTTTGTTTGTAGGCTCTGAAGAACCCTATTAATCCAGTTGTTTCTAATATTTCATAGTTTTAAAACCTTCAGTCATTCTTGTGGATCAGTTTTGTCCCACTTTTTCCAATTAGTTTACATTGTGCTTGAAGTGCAAAGATTGCAGCTCAGAGATTACAAATGACATATTACATATGACAAGGCAAATATACTATTAGAATGCCTTAAGTATAATTAATTTTTTTTACAACAGCATGAAATTGGTCACTCACAAGATGCACGTAAATTTAAACCACAAAGTTGTTTTTTGATGGGCTAGTACCATCCTCCCCAAACTGTACTGCTCTGGACTACTACCTAAATGTAGATCCTTGCACTTGACTTTACTAGGTGTAGCTTGGCTTCCATGTGTTTATAGGCAAATTTACTCTCAATTCTATATATAAATAATAAAAGCAATTCTCATTAATTAAACTATTAGCCAGTATATCTCCAGGACTGATGTCTGCTGAAGGTTGATTTACTTCAGGTATTATTCTATCTTGAACCACTGATAATACTTCTGGTTGTGATCATCCAGCTAATTATGAACCCACCTCTAAGCAGTTTCATTTAGACTTCATTAGAAGTCTTGTCAGGTGTAATTTTTTTTTTCTTTTTTTTTAATCTGTCAATAACTTGGTAAGAATTTAGATATATTTCTGCTACTGTTTGTCCACTACCTACTGAAGATGTCATGCAACAGTTGCTCAGCAACATGTTGGGCCAAAACAGTGCTGGCTCTTATTAATCTGACATTTGCCTGGGAGTTTGCAGTTTGGTTATTTTCCAGCATTTTTCCATGCTCAGCTTACAGCTTTCTGCTCCTCCTTTTTCCCACTTTTTAAAGAGAGGGAATGTATTTCACTTTTCCAGCATTCAAAAAATGTTGCCCTTCACTTTGTTCCTCAAAATTAATCACTATTATCTCTGAGATTGTTTCAGACTGATTTCTGTGATCTCAAGATAAATTTAACTAAGTTCTGGTCTATATAGCCCTTTCCTTGCCTGTTTTGGGTGGAAATTTTATCCTTTTGATTTGTACTCTGTAATCAAACCAGTTTTAGTGAAGACTGATTCAAAAGAGATAGAAAGCTCTTTGACCTCTTCAGCGTTATCTACTCCCCATTATGTCCTTCCTGATTTTTTCCTTCTGTTTGTATTATTCTTTTATGTTTGTCCTCATTGTTTGAGATTGCAGTCAGTGAAAAGCTTATGACTCAGCTTTTCATTAGTAAATTGATCTCCTATTAAACTCCTATCTTTCCCTTGTATTTACATATCGGTTGTCAAGCAGAAACTTCTACAAAGATTTTATTAAGCTTTATTGGACTTTATTCAGTTCTGTTTTGAGTTGAAAGCTAAAAGTTCCGAGCTAAATGCTTGAGTTGAATGCTAAAAATTTAGCATTCTGAGTTGAATGCTAAAAAAATCTTTAGAAATTTCCTGTTCTTAGCTGAAAACCAAAGATAGTTAATATATTTCTGATTGAAACCTAAATGCAGATTCATACCAAGTAACAGATCTCTTTTGATGAGCTTTCTTGAATTTTATCTTTTTTTAAAAAGAAAAAGTGCTTAGCAAATTGAAACAATGCAAATCAACGTTCACCGCATATCTTAATTTTTATATAGTTTTTATTTATTTTATCATATGTGATTTAGATGCTTCATAAAGCTCTATATGTTCTAATTAATTTCACAGAACAAAAATAACAAAAATCTGTGTGCTTAATATGTTGTCTGGAGCTCAAGAATGCCTTGATAATCTTCAGAAGCTGGCATTACAATTTAAGTGTGTGATTTTGAGGGTACTTTATGTGCAAAAGTCAGAGAAACATGCATTATTGTATTTGGTATGCTATGTACATCCACTTTTCTTCACTTTCAGCTTATGAATTTTCATGAGTATTTCAACTTCTCATTCTGTGTCTCAGTCATTTCAAGTATTGCAGTCAATTAATTGTACGATAAAGCTGATATTACCTTTTAGTTTCTAATATTAACAGCAATGAAGTAATTAAGAAAAGTACTGAAGACTGTATTAACAGGGGAATAGCTCTGTAAAACAAACAACAGGACAAAATCATGGTTCTAAAATGCTGATAATGTCCCATCAGGAACAGCATGCACAACGTTGATAACTATCCCACAGGAAGGAAGTTACCTCAGAGAAGCCGAGGCATAAGGAAACAGAGTCCTATATCCCAGAAGCCTGATTTGACTTTCCTAGAGTTGGGGCTGAGTTTTCAGAAACTATAATTATTCTTCAGAATTATATAAATGAAAAGAAATATATGAATGGCTTGTACTTTTTCGCTTACTCATTCATTCAGGTAAGAACAAAAGTACATGTTGTATTAGTAAAGTGCAAGATGGAATGAGGTCCCCAATGTTCATATTAGCAAAATTCAAAACTTGCCATATGAGCCAGGAAGAAAAACAGAAGCTAGAGAACTGTCTGAAAAGATGACTAACAAACTTAAAGAGCATGCTGCAGCTTCATAGGGATAATTACCCCAAAGTATATATGCTAATTTAAAATAGTTTTTGGTTCACAAATAAGGTTTAATGCATTAAAAACTCTTCTTGTGAGGTTTCAATTCAGTATTGCCAGCCACAGGCACTCAAAAGTTATTTTAGTACCACACCTTGTGCCCACCCCACCCAAACGATGAGATTTGGAAGAGAGCAGACGTAGGGGTTAGGGAGTTTGTTTGTTTTTTGTACCTCACTGGGAATGTTTATCCTCCAACTAATATTCAGTCTGGAAGGCTAGAAGCTTTTTTGGTTATAAATGAAGGCTGAGGTTTCTTAGGTAATAATCTGTTTTCAGCAGCTCAAGTTTCAAGCAACAACACATAAAGAAGACAAATCAAACAAAGAAAACCCCACCTATCATATGACTGATAAGAAAAACACCCTTATATCAAAAAAATTGCTAACACTACTAATGCTTTCTATATAGGCAACAAATAGTGAAAACATAAGTATCTTGCAGACTTCACTAAACCCATGCAACAAAGATAGTGCTTGCCCTTTTCTCTAAAAGCATGAGGCATGGCACAATAAACAAGCCAAAGAGGTCTTTGAAAATCCAGACAGAAAACAAGCATCTGTATAAGGACTTATGCATCAGTTTTTCTCCTTGAAATGGGCATTGTGTTTCCTACGTAGTTCTGACAATCCGTGAGGACTCCACTACATACTGAACAGCAAAGAAAAGAGGGAAGCATAGTATTTAAGACAAGCCTGTTCTTCCTGTTGACTTTTGAGAATCTCATTCTGAAGCTCTTAACTCGGGTACAAATTATGTATAAACTGGCTACCCACCCACAATTTATAACTTTTATTAAGTGTACTGACTTGGGCTGGGATAGAGTTAATTTTCTTCACAGTAACTTGTATAGAACTTGTTTTGGATCTGTGACCAACAGTGCTGATAACAGGCCAATGTTTTAGATATTGCTGAGTGGTTCTCACACAGAGTCAAGGTTATTTCTGCTCTTCACACCACCCCACAGGTGAGTAGGCTGGGGGTGGGCAAGAAGTTAGGAGGGGACACAGCTGGGATAGCTGACCAATATCCCTATATTCCCTAGGAATATCCCTATATTCCATACCATATGACGTTGTGCTCAACAACAAAAGCTAGGGGAAACGGAGAGAGGACAGAGAAGCTATGGTGTTTGTCTTCCCATGTAACCGTTGCATGTGGTGGAGCTGTGCTTTCCTGGAAATGGCTGAACACCTGCCTGCTGATGGGAAGCAGTGAACGAATTAATTTGTTTTGCTTCCACACACAGGTTTTGCTGTCCCTATTAAACTGTCTTTATCAACCCAGAAGGTTTTACACTTTTAAACTTCCCGTTCGTTCCTCCATCCCGCTTGGGGCGGGGTGGGGGTGGGGGTGGTGAACACGCAGCTGCATGGTGCCTGGCTGCCTGCTGGGGGTTAATCATTAACCAGCATGGGGGCATCCAACTTCCTAGGCACAAGTACTCAGCACCATTTTATAGGCTGCAGGATATCTGAGATGTCCAGAGGGGGACAGATATGACCTGTGGCACGTCATACATGAACCGACCGGCAGCTGGAAGCAGGGAGAATAACCAAGACTAGGGTATCTAAAATGTCACTAGAAATCTATACTTAAGCAGCTGAATCACTTCCTATGAATTTTGAATCCGGTACATTTAAGTAAATAAATATTTTTACTAGGATAAAAGCCTAAGAATGTAATGTAGAGGTAGCTGAAAAAGCAATCTCATCACCTACACCATCTTCATTGCACGTATATAAATACCAATATTAGAAGCAACATAATCAGTAACATTAGGTTTTTTGTATTTTAGTACACCTGCTTACTATTAGCAGATTCTACTTCTAAAGCAACAGTGATTCATAAGCAGAAAAATCTTTTAAACAGAAGATTGTATAAGATTTATTTGACTTTTGCTCCATTTCATAATGCTGAGATAGTAATGCTAATAGGATTAATGTAGACAATGCCCAGAGTGACCTGGTTTAATTGCAGTTGGATTATATGATATCCAGAGGTTCCTTCCAACCTCAACAGTTCCATGATTCTAGAATTACAGGTTCATTCAGAACACTGAATTCTGTTGTCCTACTGGTTATTAGGCTTGTGCTAAACATAAAAGCAAAAATAAAAGTGAAGTCAACTATTCTGGTCATTAAAACATAGGTATGTGCTTGTGTACAGGTACAGCCAAGTCTGTATTTTACCTGTTTTTATTAATATGTTATAAGGTTTTTCTCCCTTGCTGCTGTAATTTGGCATACTAATTTGATTCAGGGCACTGTTTTACCCTGCTGCCCTGATCTCTGCCTCAGAGCTTTTGACATCACTGCAGCAGAAATAGCATAACATAGACACCCTTGTCTTGTGAAAAGAAGAAGCAGAAGGAGAAAAGGTCACACTGCTCACCTGATAGGTCACAAGAGCCACAAGAGGCCTGTAGGTTGAAGCTCCACAGGAGACATAGCTGTCCCTTTTCTGTTGGCTTGCGGAGCCCCATGCTTTCTTAAACATGGATAATATAAACAACAACTGTGGAGGTGAAACTGAATCAACTCGCTTTTGCTTCAGCCCTCACCTATTTTTTAGTGCAAAGTTGTAAATGAAAAGAGCCCTTTGAGTGAGTTGCGGCATGCATTAGTTTTAATTTGCTTTACCTGTAGGGGCATATATGTTAACATCTAATAGATATCTTGATGATTCACCTTTGCTGCTGAGGGCAAAATGATCTTTCACTCAACTGAAGCACAAACAGTTTGTTCTATAAATCCTTTTCTGCCCTAAGAGAGCTGTGTTCTTACAGAAATTCTGACATTGTGAGAAATGCTCATGCCTAAGTTCTAAAAAAGCCTCAGAAATGTAGAATCATCTACCACAGCTGATGCATTAAAAATGAGTGAGGGCAAAACAATATCTGTTGTGTTATCTCTTGCAATTCGCATAATGAGAAATATTCTGCAATAACTATCAGCAGAAGCAACTAACAGAATTAACAAATAACAACTTCTCTTCTGATGAAAGGTCAAACTGGTCCATTTTTGAGTCCAGGCCCCTCATGGTTAGGCTAGAAGCAAGATGTGTCAAGATAGAAGCAGCCTTATCAGCCGAATGCTTTGGAAACAACAGCTGATCTGAATTACTTTTGGAGAAAAGCATTTCTTTAACTTCAGTCTATATTGATTCAAACACTCTGAAGATTACACAAGATGAGCAATCGACATTTTCTGTCCCTAAATTACAAGCATACAAGGAGGAAACTGAAGATGCCTGCTATTTGTTTTTCGGGGGGGGAAGTTTTGTGTGTTTTTTTTTTTTTAACCTATTTTAAAACCTATTTAAAACCAGCTATTTAAAAGAAAAAAATAAGGCACAATAGGTCAAATAAACTGCATCCCATGTTTTCTTGACAAATGACAGTTGTAAATTGGTTTGTTTGTTTTTCTTGTTCTTCAAAACACATACTGCTCTTTTAATTTTTCTTCAGCATTATCCAAGGAGTGAAATTTTGGATGTTCAGTCATAGCATGTTTGTATCCATATTCTAATCCAATTTTTCTCAGCTTTTAAATATTACCCAAGGTTATGTACATTTGTGCATAAGTCTGAAATATTTCTGAAGGTATTGAATTATATCAAAACAGAGAATCAAGTGGGGAGTAATAACACCCTCATGTCACTCTTGGTGGCTATTTAAAAGGAATCTAAATAGAGTGGAGAGAAGTTAAGTTTATGCAAAATTAAAAATTTATGCTGAAATTTATAGTTAAGCATAACAGCATGTATCATATTGACATATTCTCTTAACTAATTCATTAGTTTTGTGAATAATTCTAGTTGAAAAGTTTAGGTTTTGTTTCATTCTAAATTATAAATGTCGTTTATTATTTGTTGTTTATTAACTTCAATATAACTCTGAAAAAGTAGAACTATCTTAGTCCTTCGGAATTGCCACAAAAGACAATTTTTCAAAATATTTGATCTATGCTGTCTCTTTGCAAACAAAACCTATGTGTATCACTCATGAAATACGTTTAGCTTACTTGGATTCAAACAATATTCTTCCAACATAAACTTGATCAGCAAATTTCTCTCTTCAAATATGTAGTACTCTCATTGTCCAAAGTCTATTTTAGTTATACCAGGATAATGTTGTTATGTCAACAACATGGAACTGTATAATTGATTAAATGTGTTTTCATGCAACAAAGTTTGACTTTTTCTAAATTAATATAAAGTTTGGCTTAGGTAATATAAAATTTGGAATTCCACCAAAGAATTCCACCCAAACTCAAATCATATGTACAATAGCAAAGAGTGCAAGAGAAACTAACCACTCTGCATAATATAATATCAGGGCTTGTTATGGTAAACAGCTATTTAAAAGAAAAAAATAAGGCACAATAGGTCCAATAAACTGCATTCCATGTTTTCTTGACAAATGACAGTTGTAAATTGGTTTTGCTTTTATTTCTAACCTCAACATAACAAAACAGACTCAAGTATATTCTGAACTGAGCAAAGTTTCAATAACTGTCCATGTGTTTCTATTTCAACAATATTTCTGGTGTATTCTTTCTTATGACTACATCTCTTACAATGGACAGGAGGCAACACAGACAAAGTGTATCACACATATATTAAATTCACAACAGCTAAAATAACTCTTCACCCTCTTGGGTCAGAGATCCCAAGAGGCCGCTTTCATTCTCTCTGACTTCACTGTACTACTTAAACATCACAAAGAGACAGTAACCAACATTCACATCCATTTTCATCAAATGTGCTTACATGGATATGAATAAGGGAAGACTAGGATTTCATATTTCTTGTTCCACTGCAAAGGAAAATATAGCTATTTTGGTTAATTCTGTTCTTATGAACAGTTTGTTTATACTTTATTACTGGCAAAATTCTATAGATAGAATAAATTTTCCTTAAAATTATCAGGTAGTAAGGATACTTGCGTTTCTGACAATATACAGAGGTGTGTATGCGTATGTGTATGTGTGAAGCTGGAGGTAGGTATTTTGCTATCGAGTGATGTAATATATTTAGGAAGAGAATTTCAGAGCTCTTCTCTAGGTCACTACTGTGAAGTTCTGAAAACTGGCATTTTTAGCACAAACATAAAAAAAGTTTATTCTTCCACTCTTCCTTTTAAACAGATCTTGGAAGGGTTTCCTAACGTTCTTTTTTATAAACACTGTCAGAATAACTGAGAATAATGGTATGAAACTAAGAAAAAGTAAATTTAGGCTGAGCATCAGAACAAATGAATGGTGAAGAAATAAGCGGAACTCCCAGTCGGAGAGGATAAACCACTTTCATTTGAGTGATTTAGAACTTGGAAATTCACTTCAGAGAAAAATCCAGCACTTGGCAAAGAACGACTCATATGAGTATTGGTTTCTTAAGCTCCTTTCTAAACTGATTGTGTGATTCGTATGGTAGACTATCATTCTATCTATTTACTTCTTATTGCTCCTTTATGATAATGTATTTGGTGTCATATAACGTTACAGATTCATCTCTGCAGCATTTTTATAGAGCTGCTCAGGCAGACAGTTTTTAACAGGGCCATAATCCCAGCTGAAGAGAAACCTGATGTGACCAGTGCTCAAAGGGTAAAAGGAATCTGTTAATTATTTATACAGTTTTCAGTAATCTCTTATATTTATTGTGAACATGTAACTGAGAACAGTTGTACTAAAATATATCACTGTAATAATTAAGAATATGATTAAAGTTGCAGTTGTATTATGCATTTCTCTACTTTTCATTTTAATATGATGATACTACATCTGGTTTATTTTTATTAAAATAATATGTAATGACACGTAGCATCCCACATATCTATATGCATATCAAGCGAGTGTTCAGAATTTTTTTTATTGTACAGACATTCCCAATTCACATTGAGGATCAAATACTTTGAAATTGTTCAGGGCTTCTAAGATTCTGCTTTGGCTATATATTTTGGAGGATAACACAGATATATGTGCATAGTTTGAAGATTTTGTAAACAGTCTTTTATCTGTCTAAAGACGGTACACAGATCAAAAGATGAACTGAAAGTTTGTGGCGAGCTAAATTCTTTTCCAGACTTTTTGAGATGTGACTACAAAAAGGTGGTGTTCGGCAGACAGGGCTCTGACAAAGTTTTCTGTATTGCAGGCTCATTTGTTGTTTCAGGAATTCCACCAGTGGGGTCTCGGTGCTGACCAGAACTATTTCAAATTCCTAAATAAGATCTCCTTTTTGCCCTCACTCCTTGCATACTAGTAGTTGACTCTCTAGCCAACTGAAACTGCTAGGAAAATCTATGCAACTGAGAAATGAGCCATGGTATGATACAGCTGCCTTTCCAAATTCAAACCAAGATGAACACACAAATAAAAATGAAGACTTTCAAACAGAAGATGGAAAGTATGTGACATGGCTTGTAGATTTGTTGTAATATTCAAGTATTAATTCCTGCTTTTGAGAAGCTATGTCAGATTGATAACCACAGACAACTGTCTAATGCTAATTTTTCTCATGGTTTTTCATCATTTTGCCCTTGGATAAGTCAGTTAGTGTTCCACAGCTTTCAAAAAGCTATTATCCAATAGCAGAGAAGCAGAATATCTTTAGAACATGAACAAAAGTTCAGGCATCTGATGATTTTTCCAAAGTTATAGATTTGTCTTGGTATTTCTAGAACTTTGAAAGAAAGAAAATATGACAGAAACAAAGAAGTAATTTTCAAAAGCCATTCTCTTCCCAGGGCAAGAACAAGGATGAAAGAAACATGATTGTGACTTTGAAAGCTTTTGGACCCACTGACAATCAGGAATACCAAATGTTATCTCAGTTAAAATAGATTTGGTAAGTCATTTCTTCAAGTACCAGTAACAGATGCTTAAGTGCATGTTGGGAAAGAAATAAATTACAGTCTCATTTGCATACTTCTGTGAAATTTAAAATTTGGAATCAATAGATTTTTCTTGTGATTTCTGGATGTTCTCTGATATGTTTTTCCACACCCTTTCATGCTATGGCTTGATAACAGGACTTAACCGATGAAGAAATAGTTGTTTAAAAGGCTGTCTTGTTCACCTTAATTTTAAAGCCCTTGACTCATCTTTCTCAGAACATCTCCTGAATTAGAGGATTACTAATGCAAAGCCATGGTTTATCCACAGTTTTTCATCTCTTGCCGATCTCTTTCCTACTAAAATAAAATAAATTCACATATATTATTGTCCAATTATTTTAGCTTTACTTATTAGTCCTTATAATACAGATATTGATACATGCACACCAATTTTCCAGGACTACATTACAGCTGGATTTAGTAAATCATGGCTGTGGCAAAAAATAGCTATATTCATCTTTATTTTAAATTCAATTGAATAACAGCAGTGATAAGTTCTGTTTGGACTGACAGAGTATTCGTTTTTTTACTAAACTTCCTTAACTTAGTGCTTTCATAAGATATTAATAGGAGAAATGTTTAGAAATGAAATGGATTAGTAATGAAATATGGTAGTAGAACTCAAACTATCTTTTTCATAAATTTTATTCAATAATGCAATATTTGAGTAAACACTGTTAAAAAGCTAAGAGTCTTTCTAATCTCATTTATCTTTTGACTCTATTTGGAAATTAAAAGGAACAGTTATTCCCTTGGAACTATTAATCAGGTAAATAATGCAATATTGAACAGAAAGCAAAGAATTCAAATCAGTGGGGTGTAACAATATCTATATCCATTTAGCGTTCTTGAGTATTCTTATTCACCAGAAAGTGTGCATTAGCTACATTTGCAGTGCTTTAGAACACCAACTAGCTTCCTATACCCCAATGAAATATATTTTGCATGGTGGCAACCTATTTCCTTTTTGAGTTTTTTGCACTGACGGATGAGAATGCCAAGACAAGAACAGATGACATATTTCAGACTTATCACAATCCCTCAGCCTTTTTATAGGCTGATTCCAGGTGAAAAATGACTGACTACTGTGTGGATGCTTTCACAGTGAGATACACTAAAAAGCCCTCAAATTGATCAGGCAAAGGATAATGACATTTCTCACTTCATGCCTCATTCCAAGGTGAATAAAGCATTCACGGAGTCAGGAAGACCAGCAAGAAGCAAAGAAAAACCCAGCAGGGATCACTTCAGGTAGCCTTGAATAAGTTTTCATATTTATCCTTCAGGCTGCATGGGTTGCTCTATACTTTCCAGAACTTTATTGCTGCTTTCTGAATGCTGCAAATTATGAAAAGGTCAGATGTCCTTCTTCGGGCATGAACTTAGATCCTGGGTCTTGTTTGATGTGTTGTGATTGATTTTTGGAGATGAGCTCAATATGAGGGTCTGATTATACAGTATGCTGCCTACCAGCAAACCATCAGAATGTGTCAGCTGCAGAGCCTGCCATTGCTTTGAGATGAAATTCTTTTTTTACCAGCTTCCTTGAAGTGACCAGCCAAACAATGTCAAAAGGTTTCCCACATATATGAATATTTTTCTGTAGAAAATACACAAACAAATTTATATACATCATATAAATAAGAAAAAAAAAAACCCAGATCTGTTGAGTGGGACAAGACTGAAGACTTTAAAGAATTAACCCCCTTCTTCCTACCTTCTCTCTGTCCCTCCCTCTGCAGCTATTGTGTCTTTGTCTTTTTGCAGTTAATCTTTTAGTTACTTCTAACTATTTGTGGTAGCTCCTTTTTGAAGACTCCTCTCGTGTTAGAGAATCCTTCCTTGCTATGTCTCTTAGTTTTTGTCTGCACTGCAGAAATTTTTCCCAGTTGAGCATACCCACTTGTTCTCAGAGACAGGATAATTTGTCCTTGTCTCCAGGAACCTCTGCATCGCCCACCCACAGCTAGAATACATAACTTGGCACCACTCCTTTCTGCTGCCTGGCTGCATGTTCTTAAGCAAAGCATGCAGGAAACGACACATGCACACTGGATGAAGAACAAACAGATTTAAAATTTCTGCCATCCTTCACTTAGTTCACACCCTCTTTTTACCTTAATTGCTGGATCTGGGGTTGTGCCAATGGCTAACTGCTGAATTCTGGGATAGATTTTAAACAACATGAAAGAAATACCATGGAATTGGAAGACTCCTTGTTTACTTGTTTACTTTCCACTCTGGGGATTTAAGTAACAAATTTTAAAAATCTGGCAGGTTATACTGTGACTCATTGGATTACTAGAGTAAAATTAATAGTTTAAAAGTTACAGCCACTGCATGCTGTGTCTCATTGTTTCCAAGTCTACACCAATGAAAATAGATCAAAATTTAGCCCTTCAAAAAAAGTTTAAAGCATATATTTTTTCTATTTAATCTTGTCACTTCATTCCAACTGAAATGCAAATAGAAGTATACTCAGAAATACTTGATTTCTCTCTGAAATTTTTGAAGATAGTTTGTGAGGTTGGTTGCTTTGCTTTAGACTTTGCTTTGGAGGCTTTTAAGATCTTATTTCAGAAGATCTGAATATTTAAATAAAAAATGGGCACTTTCCCAAATATAAGAGGTACCTACTTGCTTCTGATTAGGATAGATTTTTGGCAATAGCTAGCACTTGTTACATTTGTTACCTACAGGTGATCGCATATCTTGTATTGTTGAGCTGACATTTTTAGGTCAATTAATATTACCCCATAGAAAAAAATGTGATTGCCTACAGGAAACCAAGTGTAATACCTGATTAAAACCATTTGGAATATTTTGTGGAAGTAAGCTTTGGTGAAATACAGGATTTCGTCAAAGCAGAAAAATTTTACAGGCATACATCTGTTCCAAACAAGTTTTTAACGAGAAAACTCTAGGTTTGAAGCACATCCAGAAAGTGAGGAAGTGATGCTTGCTTTCTCAGTGTTTCTGCATATAAGTCAAATTCCCACCCACCAACATACAGAATTTGACTGACACATATTTTCTGACTGATTACCAGTTTTACACAGTTAAGAAAAATAAATAAGCAAATGACATTTTTGATCATTATAGTGCGACAGTGAAAAAGAAAAGTAAACTTTGAAAGCTGTTCACAAACTAAATAATTAGTTATTACAGAACTTTTTTGTATGGATAGGCTAATCTTTCTATGCTGCACATCAGTAACTGAAATTACACAGAGGAAAGCAATCACAGTTTTAGAAATAATTTTAATACATCATTATTTAGATTTCAATTATATCTAAACACATTCTTATGTTTCCATCAGAAAAAACATTTTGCCCACTTTAGTTTCAATTTGTGTCCCCAAGTAGCCTGGGACTTTCCATAAATACTCAGGTAATAACTGAAATTAAATGAATAAATTTGCATGATCTGAAGTTGAAAGGCTTTTTTCTTCTAAATGCAATTCTCATTTTCAGTTTAGTGTAAGTCACATTAGCAGATATTTTTTAATTATGCTGGAAGAAGGAGCTTATTCCCAAACTAGTACCCAGATGGAAAGCCATGTTCTTAGCTTGAGGAGCTGAACAGTGTGGAATAATTTTACTGTTCTTTCTTGGAAACACTGCAGATTCAGTATAGTTTCTGTTACATTCCATTCCTTTCACTGTGGATGAGTAATTCAATTTCTGTTCGCAGTTTGCCCCATCTAAAGCATCTAAAAGTGTATGAGACTTTCCCATCTTGTCTAGTTGTCTTGGAAACTATAACAGGAGAGAACTGGCTCTGATTTTCTACATCTACTTTCCTTTTCAGGATTCTCTACTTTAGATATCAAGTGAATTACTGAATGTTACTACAATATTATAATAAAATGCTTACTGGCACGCAAAAACTGAGTGTCTTTTGCAAGTTGGTTGTTAATTAAAAGAACCTCCAGCCCAAAGGAAGAAATAAAGACTCAAAAGAAAACTTGGATGCATTAAGTTAAAAAGTGAATACACTATTTTTTCCAGGGGTATGAATTTGAATGTCCGATTTTCATATTTTAGGGCAGATTGAATTAGTAATGCTAAGTAGTTAAATAAATTGAGATTCTCAAAGAGGAAAATAAGGAAACTTCACAATCACATTTTCATTAAAGTGTAAGCTTCTAAAAAGTTTGGTCACAGTCTAGTATTTTTGTTTAGCATATGTGTTTTCTAATTTAAAAACCACAAATGTTCACTTTCTTAAACAAACTCTAAAATATGGCCAAAATCTAGATCAACTACTAAATTGTTTATTTCCTTATTCTATATTTACGATTGCCAAGTGAGGTAGCACAAATTGTAAAATGATGTACAACTTGGCATTTTGCTACTTGTAGTGTCTCCCTCTCTCCACTGTCATCACTAAGTTTTGCAAGTTCACTAGCACTAAAGAATAAATAATTACCCGCAATAGGTGTGTTTCATTTAATCATGCTGGATGCTACAGTTAAGACTGACTCATGACTAACATCACCAAAATAAATGTTTCTCCATAAAAAATTGCAAGGCAAAAAATCATTGTTTATCCCCTTTTCAAGTGTCAGGCTACTGAGAACAAAAAAGAAAGTGAGGGCTGGCAGTGGAGCTGAATGACACCAGTTGATGTGTTTTCAGTCTCCACCCAGCCTAGACATTTTGGGAAAAGTATGTATATTATGGGAAAAGATGTATATTATGGATCCTCTATTGAAGAGACAGAGGTATGAATACGTCTTGAATACTCTTCCTGTCAGTAGAGGACTTCAGTCTTTTATGACAGTGACATGGCACTTGTTTTAAGTGGTCACAGTTTCTGCCCTTTTTCTAAATTCCAGAACTAAACTATTTTAGGACCTGTTAAATTCCATTGTGAATTTGGGACCCATTGTGCTCAGTGGGTCACCTCATTTAAACACTCCAGCTTTTTGTTCTATAATGAGTTGTGACAGGTAACAAGCTGATAGAGTTACTGATGCATATATATTGAGTTTGAAAGATGACTGCAGTTTTTTAATTTATGAATCAGAAAGCTCAACATATTTTCATCAATATGATCATATTTCACACTTGAAAATGAATGCAATTACTAGCACAGGAACACATTCCATAACTGACTCTTCTTTTATATGAAAGTTAGTATTACCAATTCCAGTATTGCCCTTATTCATGGGGAATATTTAAACAAAGATGATCTAAACACTTCTAGACAAGCACATGTGTATTTCACCTTCTCAGATGAGGAAGCATGCTCTTCTGGAATACACAGCTATTCTTTCGGAAAGGGCACATGACCTAATTGCTGCAGAATCCCCTTTCTGATGACTGGGGTATGGGTAACCCAGTTCATGACACAGAAGAGCAGAGCATGGAAGTAAGAGCTATGAGAACAGGTCCTTTAGAAGACTGGAGGTGGAACAAAGAACAAGCAAGAGAACAAAAGCAGCAGTCTCATATTCTGAGGGGAAACATATAGATGCGTAGAAATATATGTGCTAGTACCAAACTAATTCAGTAGAATGTAACATTTGAAGTCTATTACTTAATAAAATCCATTAGGATATTCAGGCTATAAGGCTTAGTTTTAATTTATGTTAAATATTTGTATTTTCTCATAAAGGTAGTAGACACATAATGTCAGCAACCATTTTCCTTTGTACGTTTTAATCAAAACAATCTGATGTGATACTTTTATATATATATTGTTCTTCTACAGATTTACACTGTGCTAACATGAGCAGGCGCATATAAGTTGTTGAAAAAGAGCAGAACTCAAACACACTGCAAGTATGGAGTGAGATGTGAGCTGATTGTATGGGTAATTGGCTTTAAGAGAATTGTGAAGTTTTATTCACATAAGAGCAGGAAATAAGAACAGGGAAAGCCATGCACTTCTGTTGAAAAATAAGGAGATTTTTAAGAGTCCTATCTATTTTTCTGTAGTATATTTCCAAATTGATTGTCCATGAGAGGAAGACACTTAGTAGCTCTACTCAGTACCAAGTATTACATTAACAGGCAGTTAAGAGTTTTCCCATCTTGCAGTTTTGTTACACTTCAATTATTAAAGTGATTTATTATTTCCATCTGTGTCACTTTTCTTGAAAATATTTCATAGGTTGAACAATTCTGGGGCACAAAGAACTGTGAGACAGGACAGGCAATTACATTCTGCCAGCTCAAATTTTCACACTGGCTTTTAGACACTAGTTTTTGTAACCATGTTACTTGTGATAACTAGTAAAAACATTGATTAAGCCTTAACCTGGGCAGTCCACAAACAGACAATCTTGGCTTGAAAGCTAATACAGAAAAGAAGTGGGAAAAGAAACAGGGATATTCTTGTTGCCTTCTTGAGAGAGGTACAATAGGCTAGTTGAAGATCTAACAATAAAAGGTTGTAGTCTTGAACCCCAGTTCAAAACCTTGTATCTATCAGACCAGAATCACAGAGTCACAGAATCACAGAATCACTGAATATTCGTGGTTGGAAGGGACCTTTGAGATCATCGAGTCCAACCACCAAAAAAACCCCAAACCAAACACAAGACCAAAAACCAAACATACAAAAAACCAACCAACCAACCAACCAACCAACCAAACAAGAACAACAAACCACACCCACCCACAGACAGACACAAACCAACAATCTTGGGCGCTAGAGCATGTCCTGAAGAGCCATGTCTACACGTTTCTTAAATACCTCCAGGGATGGCAACTCCATCACCTCCCTGGGCAGGCTCTTCCAGTGCCTGACCACTGTCTCAGTAAAGTAATTCTTCCTAATATCTAATCTAAACCTCGCCTGCCGCAACTTTAGACCATTTCCTCTGATCCTGTCATTATTCACTTGGGAGAACAGGCCAACACCCACCTCTCTACAACCTCCTTTCAGGTAGTTGTAGAGGGCAGTGAGGTCCCCCCCTCAGCCTCCTCTTCTCCAAACTAAACATGCCCAGTTCCTTCAACCTCTCCTCATATGACTTGTTCTCTAGACCCCTCACCAGCTTGGTGGCTCTCCTCTGGACATGCTCCAGCAGCTCAA
>JAOXNO010000001.1:45494095-45569479 GCA_028565335.1 Limnodromus scolopaceus
TCCAGATCCCTCTGTATAGCCTTCCAACCCTCAAGCAGATCAACACTCCCACCTAGTTTGGTGTCATCTGCAAACTTACTGAGAATGGTTGGTGTTGGAAGCAACCTCTGGATGTCACCTGGTCCAGTCTCCCTGCTTAAGCAAGGCCACTTAGATGTCTCTAAGAAGGGAGATTCCACAACCTCCGTTGGCAGCTTGTGCCAGTGTTCCATCATCCTCACAGTAAAGTGCTTCCTGCTTTCAGACAGAACCTCCTGTGTTTCAGTGCCTATTGACTGTTGTCCTGTCACTAGGCAGCACTGAAAAGAAGTTTGCCTCTGTCTCCTTTACATCCTCCCCTCAGCCATTAGTACACTTTGATGAGATCCCTCCTGTGCCTTCTCTTCTCCAGGATAGACAGTCATAGCTCTCAGCCTTTCTTCATAGGAGGGATGCTCCACTCCCCTAATCATCTTAGTGGTTCTTGACAGGAGTCTTTCTAGTATGTCCATGTCACTCTTTTACTGGAGAGCCCAGAACTGGGCACAGTAATCCAGGTGTGGGTACATCAGTACTGAAAAATGGAGAAGGATCACCTCTTTGGACATGCTGATAATGTCTTGTCTAATGCAGCCTGGGATATCGCTAGTGTTTTTATCTGCAAGGGCACATTCCTGGCTCATGTTCAACTTGGTGTCCGCTATGACCCCTAGATCCTTTTCTACACACTGATTTCTGGCTGAGTGACCACCAGCATCTGCTGGTGTAAGGTGTTATTCTTCCCCAGGTGCAGGACTTTGCATTTCTTCTTGTTGAACTTCATGAGGTTCCTGTCAGCCTATTTCTCCAGACTGTCAGGGTCTCTCTGAATGGCATCACAACCTTCTGGTGTATCAGCCGCTCTGCCCAGTTTTGTGTCATTTGCGAACTTGCTGACAGTGCACTCTGCCCTATCATTCAGTTCTTTAAGAAGAACTGAACAGCACTGAATTGAGTATTGTCCCCTGGGGTATACTGCTTGCTACTGGCCTCCAGCTAGACTTTGTACTGCTGATCGTTACCCATTGGACCTGATCATTCAGCCAGTTTTCAGTCTACCTCACTCTCTGCTCATCCAGCCCATACATCATCAGCTCCTCTATAAGGATCTTACAGGAGACAGTGTTGAAAGCCTTACTGAAGTCAAGGTAGACAATATCCATTGCTCTCCCCTCATCCATCAAGCCAGTCGTTTCGTTATGGGAGGTCATCAGGTTGGTAAACATGATATAAGAGTATTTCTTAATAAGTCCATCACAATTCTCTTTTAATTTATAGTGCTTAGTTCAAGTCTTAGAAGCTAAAAATGTTAAAAATAAGAATCAAAAAGAATACACCACTTAAGTTTCAAAGATAACAATTAAGCACCACTGCAATGTAAAACCAAGAAAAAAACTATCATTTTTTTTTCTCATTAATTACCCAAAATGATAGAAAATGCTTTATTAAGAAAACACCATGACTGGAACCTGATTTGGTAAAATAGAATTTTCAGATTTTTGAGTTCTGCTAGTACATCAGTAACCTCAAGCCATAATATCTCAAGTACTTCAAGTATGGGATTTCTTTTATTGTTTTCTTAATTTCTCCCAAATGATTCACCAGTTGGTCCTCAACAAAAACATATTATTAATCTTGGATGATACTGCTTGATATGAATGTGAATTTTTCTTCTCTGCTTTCATGTCTACACTTAAAGCAAACTTCTTTTTTTTCTAGATACCATTTCAGGGTTGAGCAATCCTTTGATCAATAGTACTGCCATCTGCAGCACTGTAAGTTCAAAGTATAAATTCAGTAATGGAGACATGAAGTACGGTTGTTCTGGTAAGATTACAGACAATGAGATGGAAATGGAGAAAGGGAGACAGGTGCAAAACAAAACAAAAACCTCACAGCTGTACTTAATGTTTGTGTGCTATACTTATTTTCTCTTAGTTTCTTATAAAGTATGACAGGACATCAGTCTAGTAATTAATTGTTGGATTTAACTTGTGATGGAGCAATATACATGCATATCTGATTTATGGTATCTGAAAAGATTTACATATGAAGCAGTGAAAGATAGCAGCATTTTGTTTACAGTCATTCTAGTTGGTGATTTATCTATTGGGTTTTATCACATATTGTGCACATATTTTTGGAAAATGAGTCAGTCCTTGCAATTGCCCAAAATTCACTCTTGTTCATTCAGTTCCTTCTTGTGCACTCTATGTTATCATAACCATTGTTTTTGCAGTGTACTCTATGTTCCTTTCGTCATAATCAAATCAGGAAAGTGATGATCAAGATGTATCCTACTTAGGAGAGTTGCTTTCATTTCTCAAAAACTTAGAAAAGTAGTAGAAATTTTCCATAATTTCCAGACGTATTCTGCTTCTCTTCATTACTGTACTTGACTTTGCAATTGTTTTATATACAAGGAAGAAAAACAGGGATCCTAGCAACTTGGGGCACTTTTCCTACATACTTGTCATTCCCATTTATTTAAAAAAAATACATTTATCAAGATTTGGTCTTTATGGTGAGATTGTTATGCTAGCCATTCCCAAACAGTGCTATAACAAACACATAGTGTTACTATGTATTGGTGTTCATGTTAGATCATCAAAGCAATACTTCTCAAGTAACTTTCAAAGAGATGAAGTACACATAGTATAGCCCTCCCCATATTGAGATACTTTTTCAGCCATTCTCTCCAGTAAAAACTAAGCATTCTTCACTTGAGCCTTCTTTATATATCCATAAGGAAATCTTTCAAGAGGGGAACACATTGTATTCCCTGAGACAGTGAAGCAATGTTAGCCTTTTCTAATGTATTTCAATTCACCTTGTAATTTAGAGAGTTCATTTCATCTCCTCTAGCCACTATTGAAACCTTTAATTACATGTCTGAGATTTTGAGGTCAAGAGTATTCCTTTAATTTGCACAGCAGCATTGCTATTGATAGTGATCAATAACATCAATGGCAGTAAAAATTTTTTGCACCATTTTGTCAACTCTTAATTTAATATCTTTTTTTTCCTTTTTCCATTTGAGAAGTTTTTAAAACAGCCATAGCTTATAGCAGACATCTGTTTCTGTTTATCTGCGAATAATAAAAACATCCTCCAGCTACATCCAGCAAGGAACCTTATAGTGTACTAGGGATTTTGTATTTTGACCAATTAAGTCACCTCAAATTGCTTTCTTTACCTGAAGTAAGTGCTTCAGGTATTCCCACCAGGTATTTTTAGTGATAATTCCCTTTAAAGAAAACCTGAAAGAAAAATCAAAACTAGATCGGTAGCAACTGCACAGGAGGATTAAATCAGCTCCAAAAGCTATTGAAAAGTTCAGAGTGATAAGGGCTGGAGGCAATAAAATAGGAAATTCTCTACTAACAAGCTAAGTCCTATGTATGAGAAGGGGACATAAAAACCCACAAAACCAAACCTAAGGCATAAACAACCAGCTGCAGATATTATATCATAAAATCATAAATTAAAATACGCTTTTTTTTGCATCATTTAATCTCTTTCACACTGAACTCAGTATTATGATTTTTTTCCTAAAATAAGAGCTCCCTTTTCTTATCTGATAGAGCTATTATGACAGTCTTTCTCTTGGGTTTTAAATTGGTCAGAGCTGCAGTTCACTAACTTCCAGGGACTCAGATTTGCAATCAAGCTATGGCTGAGTTGCTCTATCTGTCTGTGTAGATGTTCTTAAGACATAACATAAGAGAAAGTTCAGCCAAATTGTATTTGTGTTTGCCACAGGCTAAAAGGATACCCACAGTCAGATACTGTGACTTAGTTGATGTGTGATAACTTGTACATTATTCCCACTGAGGTGATAAAAATAAAGTTTCACTTGATAGGTTTGCAAACTCCTTTAGATACTTAGACTCCATTTTAAAAAATTGCCTACAATACCAGTTGAGCCCTTTGCGGTTGGCACTCCTAGCAAAATATGAAGGAAAAGTGTAAATTTTCAAATTTTCATAAAGTGGAAAACCAGGTGGTATAGAATGAGATACGAAATATTCAGAACACAAAGTGTTGGAATACAAATTAGCACCTTTCCACTGGGACCACTAAAAACCCTTTTGTGCCTTAAATCTAGAACTATGTACAAGAGTGGTGGAGGTGTTCAAGACATCTCCTTGTTCTCAGGAACTTCAGGCTGAAAGTTTGTCTTTCAGAACATAGTCCTTTATTGCTTTCTTTCAAAAATGACACCGGTCATTCAAGCTTCTTTCAAGGCACCTCAGCACAGTGTTTCAAGGCCTGGTGTGTTCTGGTAATGGGAAATGCAGATTCAGCAGGTATTTTTCTTTTGAATGTTTCTGGCAGAAAGAAAGTAATGTTACATAGAATGGTCACAGCCTTTGCAGGTGAATGTCTCCAGCAGAAAAACATTCATCCTAGTGGTTAAAATATTCCTGAAAAAGGAAGAGGCGTAGATTTAAAATACCTCGGGCCAAAGAAGACATTGAATTTAGCTGGTGGATACCTTCACCAACAGTCCTTATCCTCTAATCCTCTATAGATACTACAATGTTACTACATATAACATAATATCCTCTGGCTAATGTGGATAATGTAACTAGGACAAACTTTTTCCTTGTGTGGTCTAAACCTATATTGAATAAGGTACAACAGAATATGTGGGTAGGTAAGATACAGGCACCCTGAGGCCAGTAATTGGACACTCAGATGGTGGAGCACAAAGCTCCTTGTGCTTTGCATAGTCCTCTGTTCTAGTTTCCAGCAAACAGTGACCTATTTAAATAATGAGAAAAGAACTTTAGTGATACAGTATTTAATATGTTAATCATAAAAGATATTACAAAAGCCTTTTATTAATACATAAGAGTCACCGCCTAGCACTACCCACCTCATGGCTAGTTTACAAGCACCTTGTTCCAGAAACAGATGCAACTCTTCCTGTTTTAAATGTCAATCAAGCGATGTTAACGTGGTCTTCTTTCATACTTAGGATATTCTGCCTACTTTATCGTGGACGTTAGAAACCATTGTTTTGGGGAGAGTTCCCCTTTGGTTCTCCTGCTCAATTCAAATATCATTCACAGCATGTTCATCTGTCCCATTCTCTGGCATTAGTTTGATTGCATGCATAGCAATCATACAGAACTGTACCAGTTTTTCAGCATGACTAATTATCTCAAGTGGGCAGAGAGAGACAGCCACACCAACAACACACCCACTGTCTTTTTGCATAATGTGTACTTTACACTCACCAATCTGTTCATATATAGGGATGTTTTTCTCAGTCATTGTAATGAAGAATTTTAAAGAGAGAACATGTAGAGAAAAATACTGGGAGTAAAAAAAACCCAAGCTGGACAAAAATTCATTTAGCAAACGTAGCGAGTCCAAATTACATCTGTTCAGAACTTTCGAAACATTAATCCAGAAAGGGTATAGATGCTTTTCATGTTCACACAGTTCTGCATTTCCTGACTGCATCCGTTTTAAGAGACACTAGCTCATGTACCACAAAACAATATGTTCCACTCCATCTATTTTAGGAAAAACTGGCATTTTCACACTTTATAATGTATAATATGCAATACACAATATATACTATGTACTACATAATATTTATAAAATATATATTCTTATATATAAAGCATATATATTTGATAGACTGAATAAGCACTAGACCTTCATGAAGCTCATCAGAAAACATTCTCTGCCCTGTTCCTATAATACAGCACCAAGCTACAGAAGTTGTATTCACCAGTTACATGCATCCTTCTCTGGAGTAGAAGCTGTGCTACAGTTTAGGGAGATCTGTTTCACAGAATAGTTGCTCTGTACAACGTGCCAAAGGGGAGGCCAGCATGCACTGATTCCAGCTACTCATGACCGCTAAAGACATAACTCTGTGATGAGTTACAGCGTATGACTCTGCGAAGAGAAGTCAGAGAGTCACAAATTGTTTCTGAGAATCTCGGAACTTCTTTGAACTTCCCTCTTTAGCTCCAACTACTTTTATTTCCTCATTAAAGGATTAGAGGGAAACTGTTCAGTGGTATAATTAAATGTATATGGAGTTAATCTGTGTTTAATTTGGGCAACATTTACTCTTCTTCTCATTGCTTTGTCTTGGAATAGCAGGAAGATAACTTTACCCACTCATTTGCCACACTGCCATTGTGCTCCTTGCTTCACTTTCAGCAAATTCAACCACTGAATGACAAAATATTTTTCAATTTATCTCGAGCTGAGGAATTTGAAATTTCATTTGAAAGATTTTCTTACTTCAGCCAGCCAACATTGCAGTATGTACATAAGAAATCAGTGATGAAGGAGTTAAAAAAACAACAAACAAACATAGTTATCTGTCTGTGGCCTGATTCTCAGAGAGGAGGGAGCAAGCTGTGCCAAGGATGCTAGTGGGAGTCACTAAAACTCAAGCCCAAGGCTTGATCCAGCTGTGGGAGTACAGAAATCTGTGTTTCAGCCAAGTGAGGTCAGCTCTCATTTAATGCCTGGTCTGCGTTGATAGCAACTGAGGTTACCTTTCTGGATGTGCAGATTGCGTGTGACTGGAAAACTGTAAGAGACATATTGTTTGAAAGTCAGAACAGGAAGCTTACTGAGAGGGGTGACTGAGGTCTCTATATTTAAGTGCCTATTCCCTTCTGAGCTTTTGTGCTGAACAGAGATAACCATCTGTGCTCAATTGCTAGTTATGGTTTTGTAACATCAGCATCTGCTGATAAAGAAAATAAGGGAATGTGTGCCTGCAATAGCTGAAGCCTCATTTGCCACATCAGAATTCACTTTCTAATTGCTCAGTTTTATTTTAGTCAGAGTACAGGTGTTGAAACTCCTTCTTCCATTGGAAATTATTTGGAGTAAGGTTCATCCTTAGAATACTGTAATTGTTAGGCTTTTGTGCTTGGTTGTTGTTTTTTTTTTAATTTATGCTGGATTTTTATACACAAATAAAAAGTATAAATTTTGTTCTGCATGTCTCAAATAAATTACAAAAGTATTTTTTTCTCAAGGTTGTTTTTCTGTGTAACCACATGCTCTCAATCTAAACTGATAGTTTTCAGACAAGGGACAGATGAAAGTGAAATCTCCTGGAAGATCACAGAACATATGTCTCTTTTGTGCCAGCTGTAAAATATTAGGCCATAATGTCTGCCTGTCTGCTACTGACAATTCTTGACAAATTTTGATGTTGCAGCACATGAGATATTAAGTCATAAAAAATCAGTCTCACTCAAGATTGGCACATAGCCACACACCCGCACTAAGCATAGCGCACAGGCATACCATTTTGATGTGACATAGCCAAGTTGATATGATGTCTTGTGTTTCAGATTATCAAAAATCCCTGTTAAGTTTGAAGACAGCAGTCTGAATGCAGTGGATGATTTAATGGAAGATGTTGGGATATATTCTCAGTGCCTGAAGTACTGGGATCTTTGATGGAACTTCTGTGCCACTGGAACTGCAATCGCAGCACTTGCATGGCTGGGGAGAGTCAGCCTGGGTCTTGTGGGTTTGCTACCTGTGGCTTATATCCAGCCATGCCAGACCAGAGATGGTTATGTGAAACGTGATTCAGTTGTCTCTGTCTTGTGCTTCCAGAAGCCATAGTAATTGAAACACTATGTGAAAAGACCTAAACTGGCTTCCATCAGACTTGTTAGCTAGGGCTCCACATGGCAGGACAGCATCTGCATTTCTTCAAGGTCCAAGCAGCCATCAAAATGTTGTACCTCCACCTGTACCCCAGTGGGCATTGTACACAGTACAGCTAATCTGAAACTGCATAAATCATCAATGGGTAATTGAGTTTAATTAATGAACTTTCTAAAACAAATAGAAATAAATTTTACATCAACGAGGAGCTGAAATTCAAGAAGGAGCTGGAATCATAATCTGAGTGTCTCTACAGCAAAGTCACTTCCCATCATTTGTATTTGACAAAACAAACATAAACTAAAGAAAAAATTGAATAATTTTGTGCATGCAGATGCAGCTTCAGTAAAAAGACTAGAAAGTAGCCCCTCTCCAAAAAACTAACTTCCTTCTACACCAGTACATTTGGTTGGAATAATATCCAGAAAAATGTGATTTGTTAGTCTGGATTCAAGCAGAAGACCGAACTGAAGTCCAGTTCCTTACAGCACAGAGCTGGATGTTCTCTTTACAGAACTATTCAATTAAAGAGTTCATATGAGCACAATTTGACTGAAAACTAAAAGATTGTGGTTTCAGTGCCTAGCTCGCAGGCAGTGTTATAATATGTCTGAGTTTTATACATCAGTTCCTGCAGTCATGCGGTAGGGACCTGGCCTCCCCTTCCAAGCGCTGCAGAGGAGTACCGGGTTACTTCTGCCTCAGGAAGTAAGTCCTCGATTGGACTAAGGTGTTGATTCGTTTTGCTCATGGTCCTTTCCTCAGAAGCTGGGAGTCTAAGCTGATAGGTATTGAGACACTCAGCACCCTAGAGGGTCTGAGTCCTGCCTTTTTTTAAGACATACTAGGTTTGAGCCTTGTGCAAAAACTTTTCCTTGTAAGACAATAAAGAGAGTAATGGAACCATAAAGTAAATGGTGGATTTGCTGATTTTTATAATTGTTTAATTGTTTTTGTTGGAAGAAAGGAGATGTTTTTTTCTCTACCTTAACCAAAGAACTGTTTATGTTTTCCATCCTTTGGTTAGTACATATCTCCATTGGTTAACTTGCACAAAATCTACAAGTGTATACTTTTCTTTAACCAAAATGCCAAAATGTTGTATGCCATTTTGTATTGCTGGTATTATACAAATTGTTCAAGACAAACTTATCATTGCTGCATTTATTGTTAAAATATGAAAATAGAGAAAATAATCCTTGAATGTTACCTCTATTCAAATTTATTTTTTTACAGCTTAATTCCCCAATAAATTGTTTAGCTTCAAACATCCATTTGGATGTTTGCCTTGGCAAGGCTCAAGGGTGACACCATGTACTGATATCTGTCGATACATTCACTGACTTATACATAGATAAAGACACAGACATAATTATGACTATCTGGAAAATTTACATTTTAATTTTACGTGTCTTCTTACTCTGTATCTGCGTCCAAAAAAAATCACAGCATTTTGGTATAAACAAATTGTTTCCACTAGACAAAACAGTAGAGAAATACCAGTCAATTTAAATGGAAAACCAGGAATGAACACCCTTAATTATATATAACAGTCTTTAAGCTACAGGTCAGGTCAGATTCTAAGCTTAATTTAATTTTTATATATGTATATATTTCTATAACTCTAAAATGAGTTATATACTTAGAGTTTTTTGTGGGGTTAATTTCCCAAATACCTGATGATGAGATGAAATAGACACGGCAACAATGAAGAAGAAGGTAAATGGAGGGGAAAATCTTTGTTAAGGGAAAGGAAGCAACTGTTTCTAGTAAATTCAAGTAGTAACCTAAAATATTATTTCTTGAGAGGAAGATTAATGTAAACATGAAAAAGACAGGATAATTTAAAACATTACAAAAAAATTCATTTTTTGTATGATGGCATGAATAGAGCCATGTGACACTCACTGATGAAATTGAATATTTAAACAAATAATTTGGTCAGTGTTAGAAATGCAAATCTATGTGGACTTTGAGATTTCTTTCCCAAAACAAGAGTTCAAAGAGAAGATCTGAAGTGAAAGAACTGAAAAGATTAGGTAATTGTAGCAGACTTTTCACCTCTAGATCTCTGTTTCAAATTACAACCAAAAAAGCCATTACAATATGAATGCTGAAATAAATTTGCTTTTCTTAGTCCACTTGTTCCAAGTGAACATGTGTCCACATCACACTTATTATTCTGAACAGAGAGGATCAAACTGCTTTGTTCCTGGATTACTTTTTAACTGCAAGAAAATGTTTCCTCTAGGACAGGGTGTGCTTTACCTCTATGTATTACTCTCTTCACTTGAGAGCTAGCATTAAATATGATCTTACAAAAAAAATTGGAAAAGACTCGAGTGCTGTAATGAAAGTTCAAAAAGAATAGGACTCAATGTAGTCCAGTTTAACACAAGATAAAGATAAGACTTATAGACAGGAATACAATTGGTTTCAGGAGCATCTGTACAAATGGTAGGATTTGAATAGCTGAAAATAAGGACAAAGGTGACAGACACCCTGAGGAAATTTTCTACTTTCAAAAAATGCCACAGAAAAAGGAGCTGCCCATGCAATAATATACGGAATTGCAGAAGTAGTTTGGAACATCATAGGGGTTTCCATCTCTTACATATCCTCACTTTGGTTTTAGCTGGAGGTCAGCAACATTTTAACATGACTCAACTCTTCCCCCCACAAAGTTTAAGGTCCAAAAATAAGTATACCGAAAGTGTACCAGAAATAAACTAAACCAAAATAAAGTATGGCATTGGTATTTCCATATGCACAGCCAGTCAAAAAATTTAACTGAAATGTTTCACTCATTACAGCAACAGGTGAAAACTATATGCAAACTTTAACTGCTTTTTGCTGGTGTTTGCATTTTAACCTCACATATTATTGCAAAAATTTCAGGTTGTAACTTCATATATCATCTTAATCACTGAAAGGTTTGATGTTTTGAAAACATGGCTGTACTCAGACACAGAAGTTATGTATCTAGCTTTAGTGTAAAGTAACAATGTTAAAGGAATACATTTAAATTTGTGTAAGTAGAGAGTTAAACTATGAAATCCAGAAGAATTTAAATGCATGTGAAAGTGTAGTCCTGACACATAAATAGGAATTTGAATAAGAGTTAATCAAACAAAATGGTAAGAGCATCAGACACTTCCAATCACACCAGAAGGCCATTGAAGAACAATGAAAGGTTTTACTGCCATATGCAGGCCCAAAGTACATAGACTTTTCAAAATATAGTACAAGGATCTTTATAAATGGTTGTTTACAAGACCTTCACAATAAATCTTTCTCACGTGCAAACTGTGTTTCATGGTAAATCACCCCTAGCGTGTATATCTTTAACAAATATTTTCAAGATACGTGTATTGCTGGCTTAGATCAAATGATCTGCTTATCTTCTGTGATAAACAAATACTTTCAAGACCCTTTAACTGGACCTCTGGTGAAAGCATGCTACTCTTTACATTTCAAGATATGCATATTCTTATACAGGCACAGGACTGTCCTTCCTTTTCAGGTCTAAATCTCTACCCAATGGGCAACTGCAGTGCTATATTCTGAGACTGTGACCTTGCACACATCTCCCCACTATGTCTCCTCTCTCAAGTGCAAATGAAACCATTGCTCCGCAGTTGAGTGGCTGAGATTGTGATGAACATAGCTAAGAACAAGCATAAATAGAGTATACAAAGGTAAGGTCAATCATCTGTCTTTAACTTGCGAGGCAGAGACAACTGAACAGTTTTGACTTGACTCACTGTATAGAAGAAACCATACCAAGAACTGAACGTCAAACTTCTGTCTGACAAGACCTTCAGCTACAACTTATGAATAATTAGCATATATCCTTACATCTGCAGAATACAACAACATGCCACCTTCTTTAAAGCAGGGAATAGCAAGAACTAGAAAAACACACCCAACTGCAGGAAAGTTACAAACTCAGTCTTTATCCAAGGGGTTCCAGTGCTGCAGCTGCTCAGGTCAGCCACACTTAAAGGACTTGCACCACTCACAAACCCACATAATCCTAGAAAGGCGTGTTGAGGAAATGGAGAAGAGATTTTTAGTATAGAGAAGAGATTCAAACGTACTGAGAATGCTTTAAAAATCAAAAAAACAAACTTGGTAAGAAGTGTGGTTTAGATACACCCTGAGATTAAGATATCTTGTCTCAAATGAGGGGAAGGGCATAAAAATTAGAAGGCAGCACAGGAAATAAAAATAATTCAAAGAGATGGGTCTGGGATTGTAGTCCGAGTTTGAAAATGAGGAACTTAGTGAGAACACAGAGATGCTAAAATTCACCTCTGCTCCTCAGTCTGAGAGAGATACCCATTTGTTATGATCAGCTCCATAAACAGTCTGTAAATAAGAGGTTCTAAGATATAAGGGACCTTGAGGTTGTTAAATTTAGGCACAAGATCTTGAATTTGTGTCGGCATGTGGACATGTATACTTGGCTGAAAATTCATACTATCACAAAACATGTTTTCTGTGGATAATCTAGACATCTGAAAAGTGTCAGAGAACGCAATGCAGTGCTGTTTTGTATCATTTACCGTAATATAAAGTCTAAACCCCACCTCAGTTTGGGTATATGTGCTTTTTTAAATTGTCCAGAAGTCCCTGGAAAGGTTTAGACTATTGTACTACTCATTCCTTACCATGCTGGTCATTGATAGTTTAAATCACTCCTGTACGATATGTTGGTTTTTGTGATTCCCAGCTCTAGGAATGATGTCTTCCATGTATTGCATATTCCCTGAGGTGCAGCATGTGAGGTTTTCTGGTAGGTCTAGCAATAATTTCATGGGTGAGCACCCCAAATTCAAGAAATTAACAATTATTACCTAAAGGTTGTCTGGATGTCTGATGAGAATTACAAAATGGAATGAAACAATTAGTCCCAACCTTTACCAGAATAACTTCTGGAAGCTTTGCTTATGGATTAACAGGTTCATAAGAACTTTATGCATTAGAAATTGCAAAATACCAGCAAGAACTGGCAGCTATCTCACCCACCAAAAAGGAATCTCAAAATATAATGTAGAGTTGTCCTCTGATACATTTTTTTTTTCACTTTTTTCCTGTATCTCAGGAAAATGAAGAAATTTAATTTGTTGAATAGATTCTTAAAGTTGCTGAGTATTTAAGCTTGGGATCTTATTTTCTAAGAATATGAACTATGATCTTTAATTCAGCCCAGTGGAAATGTTGCTTTGGTTACAACTTCTTCCATTTTATGTGAAGTTTCTAGAAATAGACACTGTTAAGAACTGTTAGCATTTAGACCAGTTAGTATCATACCACGTATTTTTGTCATATATTTTTTGCAGTAAAATTACCATATATTCCTTCATAGCAATGCTAAAAAATCTTGCTTATTTTGTTCCCCTTTTGTCCACTTTTTAAATACATTTGTGGATTTGGTTTTGTTTCTAGAATAGGTGTCTGAATCTGACCAAAAAAGTAAAGGCAAATAATTCACTGTGAAACATGGGTATTATGACTGTCTTTGTCCATATAGTCATTTGGTAATTAATTTTAATTCCACATATTCACTAAATTGTAAGAAAATATTTCTCAAATAATTTATATAATCCTTAGCTGTTCAAAGCTGATCAGCTCAAATATTTGGCACATGATTTAGCATAATAGCTAATTTACATCATTAAATATTGTTACTAAATTTGTGTTGTAATGTTTTGAATAGGAAACTGGCAATAACAAAATTGGCATAATAATTTCTATTGAAATTACTTAAACCTTTAGACTTAACTAAAACTTACACAGCAATAACTAGTCATTAGTCATGAGACTGAAATCTACAGGTGAAAAAGATTCCTTACACTCCTGAAAAAAGCTGCATGTTTTTGCCAAAAAGTAACCAAAATGTTTCTGGGGGAACTTTTGAATTAAGCTTGTCTTTTAACTTATTAGTGCAGCTAAGGGACGAAAGACAACTTTGGGACTGCTGAAGTTTCTGTAAGAATTTACAAACTTTGAATTTTTAATAGGACTGTGAAATATATTTTCCCTGGAAAAAAAGATGGAAACTTACAGTTCCTGCCTCACTGTAATTTTCTTTGCAAATTTTTAATTTTTGTTTGATGAAAAGCCAAAAACACTATAAAAGGGTTTCTGCCAAAGTGCTACATTTTGTTCAAAAAGTTTGATTAAAATTATTTTAGCCAGCAGTAGTACAAATATTTCTAAGGTGAAGAAATGTGTGTAGTTACTATATTACTATAGTACTACCTTACTACTATAGGTTGTAAAAGATGTGTATTTTAGACATAAGGTCAGAAATGTTTAGGCTGGGGGTGATCACATAATTTAACTCAAAGGAAAACAGCTTCAAACACATCTCAGCATAGGCAGATTTGAGAATTAAGCATGTGCTTACAAGACATATTAAGTGGGGCCCGACATTTTTATACGGTGCCTGCTCTAGTTTCCTCCATCTTTTTAATTTCCTCAGAAGTACAGCATGCCCACAAAATGCTCTTGTAGAACATTGATATATATCATCCACAACGTAAAATATACTCGCAAATGAAAATGATGAAAGCAAAATTGTACTTCTCTATATAATTTGCCTTGGGACACGCTAATAGGATTCCAGGGCTTAGACTTTATCACAAGGCTTTTCAGTGAGGCTGAGGAACAAACATTAATATTAAGGGTATTATTTTCAAGTAGTGCTATTTCACCTCTGCTGTTTTCACTAATAGACATCAGCCCAGATGAAGAATTGTGTTTATGCCCTGAGCACATATGTGTGTGGGCACCGCCATACTGGATACCAGGGTATCAAACGGTTTGACAGACATATAAAGAAGTGAGATCATTAATATCCAGATCCTTAGGTAGGCTACATTCACAGGAAAAGCACACTGACGTGAGGGTTTTTTAAGTTAAAACTTGGGGCTTTAAGGCTGTTACAGTGCCAAAAGGATGACACAGGGCCTTTGTGGGTTAAAAAACCCCAGGTCCCTTTGTGGAGCTTGCCACTCTCAACTACTGTGGCTCTGCAATCAGCTGGAGTTCGCTATATATTTAGGAGATATGAGTATGAAAGCCTTTGGATGCAAGCACCTTAGAAATTTCTGAACTATTAAACTATAACAGCTAGTGCCTTCCCCTTTTTTTAAATCTGTAATACATTTCCTAGTAATTAGTAATGTTTATAAGAAAAACAAAAAACAAACAAAACCAACAAAACAAGGTACAGTTATTCCATTATTGATGGGAAAATCACATATAAAACAGATTTGTGTTAAAACTCTTAATGTTGTTATTCACCATAATTCACTAATGTAACATGATAACTTAATGAATCTTGTCTTTTGTTCAGTCTAAAGTCCATATTTGAAATAACCAGAAAGCAAATGCAAATGATACCTAACAAGTACACTTCTGCAGTGTTGGGTGCAAATGAATCCCAGACTCATTCTGTCTGTCGTGATCTCTTGAGCTAACTTAATTGTCAACTTATAAATGTCAACTGCAACTTCAGGATGAGCCATGATTTTGATAGTAAGCAGTACGTTCAACATTATTATTTGCAAGACATTGATTTTACATCAATTTTTCTTGTCCATACAATTTGCCAGCACATTGCACACCTTCTTGGCTTTGGTCTAGCAAATAGATAAAAAGAAAAAAAATGAAATCAGTCCCTTAGTGATTTCTCTGGTGTTAAAGAGAAGACATGAATGACAGAGTTGGAACATAATTGCAACTTCTTCCTCAAAATACCACAGCAGTCTTTATATTTACTACCTTGAAATTGCAAAACTCCCTGTGAAGACTGAACATATATTTGCATCTGCCAGCGATCTTTGTTAAATAATTGTTCTCATTTTGCTTTCCACAACCAAAGAGCAAGCCATGATCATTGTGCAACAGCTATGATCATTGTGCAACAGATTTTTATTTTTTTTTTGACAGTCTGGAACAGTGAATAATTAAATATTTGTATCAGAGTTATAATTAAAGGTGAGATATGGAGCTATGCCCACAGCAGAATGCTGAAGAGGTTGTATAAATTAAGCAATGTGGACTTCTGAATGGGGGTTTCACTCCTAGACTGGGTATTGTAAGTATTTGGAAATTTACCAGCAAAGATGTTTAGTCTGTGTCTGCTTTGGATGCAAGGCTTAGTCCAACAGGAATGCTTTGCAACAGCTTTGTGATTGGATGACATGGAAATGAGAACAAATAATTAGTGGAACAAACATATAATTTATGGAATAGAGAGAGACAACCTATCAGGAAACAACATGTACAAATGATACATCCAACAGCAAAAAGGATCAGGGACTGATGAAGTTTCCAAAGTTTTGCCCCATATAGTAGCAGGTAAAGTTATTTATTTTTAAATAGTCAGCACATCTATATGGTGAAAAAAAGAGTAATCTACACACCTGAGGTTCTAGTTTAGCAGTTCTCAATAACAGACTCAACCTATGTTAATCTCATTTTGTTAGTTAAATGCCTCAGGCTTTTACTTAGTCCAAAATTCCAATTAACCTAAAATACCACAAGATAGCATCAGGGTGGGAAGAGCTTGGCAGGGATCTAGTTTAACATGGTATGAGCTGCTCAAATTAATGAGTCAGTGGCAAACGTAGCAGCTAGATAAAACATGTAATACTGACAGGCAGACAAATGGAAAATGAGTTGTGGATCTTCTCCTTAGTACATTATTAAAATTACTGATTTAGCTCACAAAATGGCCAAAACATATTGCAAAGCAGAAGAAAGGCTGTAGATTTCTTGAAAATCTTATAGACAAAGAGAGATGGTGAGAAAAGAAAAACATTTGACAGTTGTTTATGCAGATTTGGGGTATAGTGTAATTATTGGAAAGCATATGAAGCTAGGAAGGGATTCAGAATAGTTGATCTGAAGGCAGAAGGAATACAGAGGCCAAAGTTGACTGTGCTATGCATAGGGTCCATGGTGAAAGAATATGTGAAAATGAGTGTGAGAGAAAAGGAATAAAGGAGTAATAAATTTTGCAGAACAACCTCATCATGATGGTAAAAGAATTACATACTATTGCAACAAACATATAAAACCTACATAACAAGAACATTCTGAAGTCAAAACTTCAATATAATCATCTCCTCTTTTTCACAACGCACCCCTTGAAACTGTTCTACTTTGTTTGAATTGATAGTTTCAGACCATAGAAACACCTGTGTATTCAGAGATTTTTAACTTCCTATATGGAGCAAAACCTGTGAGTGCCTTCTTTTCCCCTTTCCTCCCTGCAATTCCTAGCTGATGTAGAGGCTGGAGGTCATAGTGGGACTGAGTGGGCCTTTTCAGAGGGAAGGCTAGCATAGATCCAGGAAAGCCAACACAGAGCCAGGAAGGCCAGGCACCATAGGCATCTGCAACCAAAGAGAGGACAGGAAAGCCTGCTTCTGTGCTTCTGGTTTGGGGAGAGTAACCACAATGGCTTCTGAAGTGGGCAGAAGCCTACTTCCCGTAGCTGTCAGTCCTAGTTCATTACTGCAATCTTTGCTCTCTGGACTCAGTAGAGACCTCCGTTATGAGTCTTTGTCCATTTTCACAGTTTCATACTGTTCCTAGGGACATTTCTGGTGAAGATGCACCAGCTCGTTATACTTGTGTGCTGCTTATGCTCTCTTCAGGACTACTTCCGTTGCAGTTGAAGCTACTTCTCCAGCAGTTTCATGTAACGTAGATCTGGGACAGGATGCTTTCTAACAATTCCTATTTGTGCATTGTTTCATGGTTCTATTTAGTGTGCAGGGAAGATGGTGGGTTGCAAGGAGGCCCAGAAGCTCTCCATCCAGTCAGACTCCAGAGTCAAAGACAGAAAATAAAGTATTTTCCGCAGAGATGTAGATGCCCACAGAGTAGTATGTCTGTAGCCATCATCACTCTGAACAACCCACCTTTTCCACATGTCGAGGCTAGAAGAACTCCTTTGCAGATATTGTCAAAGTAGGACTTCTAGTAAAACAGCTTTGGAGAAAATGTTCCACCTGTAACCTGGAAGTCTATCTAAACCTTCAAGGAATAATGGGGTCTTGAGGTTACCTCCAGTGTCGTGTAACTTTTACAACAAACTGCACTTGAGATTTCAGCAAAAGCTGTTTGGCAAGTACAGATAAAGCTGTTTTGTCCTTTCTGTGAAGGACAGAAACAGAGTGATTCTTTCTGGGTCTTTGTAACTGCCTCTCTGTGGCAATTAAGAATGTTACAGTTCTTGAAGTGCCTTTGTAAGGAAGATGAAATGTGTGAGAGCTGCTGCACTGTATTCTACAGCCTATTCTGCTGCCCATCCTGATTGATGCATGACTTGATCTAGTATGTAATTAGATGTGTGAGAAACGTACAAGAGGAGTTTGGAAATTTTTTTTTTTTTTTTTGCCAATGTAATGCCAGATAAACAGCATTCCATCTCACTGTAGCTGTTCTGGACAATGGGAAGAATTTTTGGTTCGAGCCTTTACAGCACTGCTTTTACAGTCTTATCACGTAATCTGTTTCCTGTGAGAATAATGGCAGGGGTTTGCTAGGCCCAGTTTTCCTTGGCAGCCATGGCTGCAGCAAAGGTGCACCACAACTATGTCTACCAGTCTTGGTTGGAGGGAAGTCAAGCAGTGACATAGTTGTTGCTGCAAGGGAGTGTTGCCTGGCTGGAGCTGAGCTATCAGGGAATAAAGCTGCCAGTTAAAGAGCCTTTTCCTGCTGCTGCCTGCAGGCAGCACTGGCAGGGAGAGGCAAGACAGGACAACTGTGAGAGTAAGGGGCTGGCAAAGGGTGCTGACTCGCACAGCCTTATTCTTAAAACATAGCCCTTGCCCTTTCCTCAAAATCCGTCCTCTGGTGGTAAAGCAGGAATCATCACTGCACGATGCAACACCAGAGGTGCACAGGGAGGGGGCTAGAATTACTTCCTTGAGCAGAGAGAAGAAGAAACACCTGTCACAGTATTCATCCAAATCACTTCCAGGACTGCTGCACCGCATAAATTTTCAACACTGCTGTGATATGTGGAACGAAACTTATTTTCCCACTCGAGATGGTTGAATCAAGGTTCCAGATACTGGTCAGTGCCATACCCTTGTGGACCTAGCTCATGTTCCTTTGTGGGTTTGGCTCTCTCGGCTGACTACGTAACACTGGATAAATTTAAGTAACTCATTTTGGAAAACATGTTTCATATGATATGTTCCACTTCACCAACTGCAATAAAATGATCCCTGATATTTTCTCCTGTGTACAGTACTACAGGAATGCTTTCCTGCCTAGGTAAATGGTTGCATTTGCATAACTGCAGTTTGTAAATAGGGCTTCTAGAGATTTTAATAATAAGAATATGATCTAGAAGTAAATATAATAACTTTTTTTTCAGTAAAACTGTATTTGGGGTAGTAATTTAAGATGGATTAATTGTCATTTAGTTTAAAGTTCTTTTTTTTTGATTTTTTTAACTTTCTTAAAATTCAACATGCATATAAACAACTCTATGGAACTCTATCACATCTTCTGTGAGAAGTATACTGTCTGAAATGCTCCACTGATCTAAGATGATCTTCCACTCTTTGTAAATTAAATACAAATTTGAAATTACTTTTATCACATTCAAGAGAGGCAATTGAACTGCTATTAAACTAATTGACTAAGCCTGAAAATCAGGCTTTTAGACAAGTCTTCTTTATTTTTATTGAAAATGACAAAAAAAATTTACGAATTTTGGTATTATTTAAGACTTTTATATCATCTTTGCTTTAGGAATAATGTACCGATAACACAAAACACATTATATTAGATTATAAAATATATGGAAATCAATGTGTCAAGATACATACAGGAATTAGTATAGTATTTCAAAAGTTTCTAAAGACATACTGCTGTCCGTGGGATTTTCTTTGCTAGAACTCAATTACTTCCACAATGCTTTATTTTAATTGCAAGAGTAAAATATAATATATCTCAGGGGAAACTCTAACCTTATCTAGGAAATGGTCAGTAGACTGTTTTTTAAAAAAATATTATTATTAATAATACATACACAGATCAATAAACCTTCAGGGTCAGGTTGCTTTTAACTTAACACAGGTTGTTTCAGTCACCCAGAAGATGGAAGGTTTGGCAAGAGAGCACAAGCTCAGCAAGTGGAACTTCTGAGTTAGTGGAACTATCTCTCACACAGTCAGTAACATTTTCCCTAGTTAGAATTTTCCACAAACAGTAAAATTCCGTATCTACTATATCCACATGCTAGGCCTGAACATGGTGCAAATCTCTAACAAAAACTGTGAACGTGAATGTTGTTTCTATGTCATATTCACATCAGTTAACATCCTTTGCATCAAGATACTCTAGATTTCCTAAAACATTTTTGGAAACACATCTATTTTTGCTTTTACAGCAACTTACTCATGCCTTATGCTGTGGAATAAGAAAGGATTCACAATGAGAGCTAGAAGGATGGCTTTTTAGAAACACTACCACCCTTTTTCAAATGAGGCTATGTCATTTTCTCTGTATGACTGTAGAAAATTATTTCTGCAAGTTTCCATTCTCTTCACTGAAGAGAAGAACCTAAGTGGTTTTTAGGGTTCACATTTACTGCTGCATTTACCTGTGCAGGACATGAGTCTTAGGTTAGCTAGTCATTTCCACTAGCCATATTACAGAGTTGTATTTGTCCCCTAGTGCAGACATGCAAGTCCACTGTGGTTGTGCAAGGCTTCATGGGTTTGACACTTAGTCATCTGGGAGAATAACTCAGAATTCCTAACACCTCACTAACCAAAATGTTCTGAGAGCTGGTTCACAAAGATATGTAACAGGTTTTGTCTTCCCAGACTCATAAATGGTTTTGGATCATTGCTGCTTCTGTCTCAGGCACTCCTAGATCTGGTTAGGTAGAGAAAAAGCTTGGTTCCTTTGGAGAATTGGTCTTTGAGTCCGATTTGTATATGGAACAGGTGTGTTAATTGATTAAAGGCTAATCTCCATAAAAACCAAGGGCTAGAGGAAATGGGCAGAAGAGACACAGAAATGTCAACCAAACTAGAGATTTGTTAAATAATGCCAATGGAGTTTACCAACAGCAGATAGGAGTAAGTGTCTGAAACAGAAGTCAGCTCTTGGAGAATGTGTTTTCTAGCCTGAAGGAAGGTCAGTAGCAGCACAACAGCTACCAGTGGCCTTCTCTTTACCCATCTAAAACTAGCAAGTGAATGAAAACATTAACCAAATCACTGAAGGCTGATCATATAATGCTTAGAAAAAATGTTAAGTAAGCTAAAGACTCTTTTTCCATTATGGCTCATCCAGCTGAAAGACAGAGATGGTACTACTATGGTGTGTGCTTTATATATTATTAAAGAAAAAAGACTATAATTCACTTCATGTTCTGCTACAAGATTAAGGCCACAGTTTAATACATTGATTAATTTTGTGTAATACTCTCCTGTGTATTATTTTCCAATCAAATTTGCTAGTAAAGTATTTCAGGATCGAAGAGGAGTACGTTTCAAAAGAAGCATATTTTTTTTAACAAAAACCTGGGCAGAAGTACAATTACAATAAGAACATCTACAAAGTTAGAGATTGTTTCAACATCATTTTAGTCAAGGCAAGTCCTGAAGTACTAATATATCTGCAGTGTAAGAAAAGGAATTTTTTCATTTTCCTAGGGCATGAAGAAGATGTATTAGGCAGTCTGAAAAGCTGGTTAGATTAGGACTAAGGAAAATGAGTCATGTCAAGAGAGGATGTCTTCCCTGTTTACGGTTTTGCCTCACAGTGACTTGGCTGAGGAACAAGGGCATGTCAGCTGGGGAAAAGGAAATGCAACATGTTCGGTTGCAGTGTACATATCTTTCAGTCGTAGCAACCACTGGGAGCTTCCTTCACTGAGGAAGCTCCTGTGCAACGACACTACACTGTCCTGCGAATGGCCCCTGCTGCCAGGAGTGTCCAGTGGCCAGAATGTGGTGGTTCTGGACAGGTGGAAATCACAATGAAGAACTTTCGGGAAAGAAGCACAGGTAGTCACACTTTTTCTGCCTCTACAGACTGCATGGATGGTTAAGGATGGAGCTCACAATTTAGGACCACTCTGTGCCTTGAAATCCCAAAGTGAGAATGTTGTGTTAGGTATAACACGTCTCAAGTCTGTTGTACAGATAGGGATGGGGTACAGGCAATACACACAGCAAATCTGTGAGAACAAGATCTGGCAGTTTTCCCTCCTGATACTCTTTTTTGATACTCAGGTCTGACATTATAACCCCTGCGTCCTTACAGCCAGGACCCTAGATGCCAAATAAAGGGATTGGAATTTAATAAATAAATAAATTTTAAAAATAAAATTTCAGAATTCTTATTAAAATATCAGCTTCCCAAAAGGTCCCAAATTAGACTACCTTTAAAGTCAAGGCTAGCTCATAGTTTTCTGTTTCACATTGAGAAAGCTCCTTGGTTTTGCTATGTTCTAGAGGACTATTGTTCTTTCTAAGCTTTCACTGCAGATAAGAATTGCAGAAAAAGCTAGACCTGCTTCCACAAGGATTTAAAGTTTTTGTCCTAAAATCAGTGATGCAAGGTTGAAAGAGTAGTATGGATTGCAAACAAATGGCAAGTCCTGGGGGTTTCAAAATGTATTTTTAGAAGAAACATATGCTAATCATGATATGCCCCATATAGCTGAAACAACATGATTCACAAGGGAACTTCATTAGCCCCAGAGCCGAGTAGTATTACAACTCCCGGGAGACCCAATAAAACAGTGATTTAAAAAAAAATAAATAAACGCATTCTCCTAGTTAAACCCCATCGGCTTTTTAGAATTGTTGTTGGTTCTGTTCTCCATTCTTACTTTGCTGTCACGCAGACGAGAGATTGCCACCTAGGAAATGAGCTGCAGTACTCTCCATTCTGCTTAGAATGGACAGGCAGATCATTAATGCCATACAGCAACAGACTGAATATGTCTTGTCTTCAGCAAAACAGACAAGCAGGCCACTCATCATTCAAAGGGGACTAGACAGGTAGAGTTATAAAATGCATCTAAACCATAAACTCAGCATATTTACTGGAATAAATTAGTCATTAGTTTATAGTAACTTAGAATATCATGCCTTGATAAAATAACGCCTATCATCTCTGGACAGATAAATAAAATAAAAAAAAATTGAAAACGTAGACTATTAAGATTCATTTTGCTCAGACTTCATTTTTAAAAGAGCAATGATTGATAATTTATGTAATGGAACAGCCATAGTATTCCTTTTGACACGTGATAACAATTATAACTGACATTTTAAAATATAATTTTTGTGATTTTTTCCATATAAGAGGGTATTTTTAGAAAATAGAAATGCATTAGAAGGGAACAACAGCCAGAAAAATTTTAGCATTGTGTCAGACTTTGTACAGCCTGTGAGTTAGGTCTTGAACAGAGAAGCCAATGGGCAAAAGGGCTGCTGTCAATTTGCAGGCTTCATTTAAAACCTAAAACAGCCTGTGTGACAGGAGCAAATTCTGAGATACCATAGCAAATTTACTCCTGGTAAAGTTTCACAGAACAGCCTCGGGGCACCAGTGATGATTCATTGCTGCACCTGAACCATGAGTAAGGATGCATGAAAGCTATTCAGAAACAGCTGGGAGTAGGACGAAGTCACAGTGTCTTCGCTCTCAGGTCTGAAGTCTGACTGACTGTGCATAATTCATTTACCTTCCGGAATTCACTAGGGCCAAGCTGGAGAATATTTACAACTCCTGTCTTTCTCAAGCGCATCCCTGTGCTGAAGCAGAGAGGATTTGATCTGAAGGTTCTTGCTGGGGTGAGAGGCCAGTGGAGCTGGTCCTTGGCTGCATGTGGACTTTGGGCCAGGATCACCCAGTGCAGGAATGCTACAGTTGAAGCCAGGCCAGCTTCTGGCAGCAAGAAATTACGATGTGTCCATGGACCATTATTCTCATTAATACAATTCTCCTTAGCACTAACTGAAGAATTCCTCTATTCTTAGAGAGTAAGGCGGCTTTTATGTGTCTCCATTAGGGAATTAGCAAGGCCTTTCCCTTTATAATGATTAGTAAGACCTACCTGAAGTATTTTAAGTTTCCACATAGCTGCTTCTTCAGATGTATGTGGGAATTTTTCCATGAAAATCGTTTGCAACTAGAACCTAACATAAAACCTATTTGCTAAGGCTAGGCACTTTTTTTTTCTGAGGTTGTTCTCCAGATTCTCTGTTATTTGTGTCTTTCAGTCTAAACAGAGTTTAGATTATAACTTGAATTCACAGGTGGACAGTCAAGTTACTGCTTTTTTTTTTCTTTTTTTTTTTTTTGCAATCAAAACATTGCAGAATAAAACTTCTCTGTCTCATTTTGCTTATTGAGTGTAGAAAATGGTAGTTTATACTTTCCATTGCTGTTCATCTGAGAGTTATGTTGCAGTGTTACACATATGTTTTCTTGTTCAGTGACTCCAAACAATTTCTCACTGACTTCTGTATTGACTGGTATTCCATTTCGTCAGGCTTGGACACGTCTAGTTCCTACTAGGTTTCATCTTTGACTCTGTTGTCAGCTCCTCTGTGCCACTTTTTAGTGGTGTGGACTTCAAAAGGAGTGTTTCAGTAGTAACTATTAAAAAAAAAAATTACGCGTTAGACCGAAAACTAAATGGACTTTGCAATAGTAAAATTTAACAAATACACTAAATGTTCTCTACCCTTTAATCTGGTTATTTCACTTGGAGATATTTTTGATACAGCACATTGCTAGTGAAATATCTCTTGAAAGCATTTTTCATTACATTTTCTTATTCAAAAATCATTTTAGGTTACATGGATAACAAAGGAGAATGACAAAATCATTCCACTTGTACACTTACTAAAAATGTAGGGCCAAGAAAGGATGCTTTCTGCTTCATATTGCTTGAAATTTGAAAAACAACTCCCAAGGAGAACAATAAAACTTGTTGGTAAAATGCAACCACATTGCAATGTGTTAGAGCTCCATTTTGAGAATCTTACCCAAGAATGAGTGTGTAGAAGACCTAGAGTACGTAGTAGGAAAATATCTTAAAACCCAAATACTTCTCGAAATTACTTAAAACACAATCTAGTATACTGAGTATAGCTCTAACCATTCATGTTTGTAGAGGTTGAAATAATTGTAAAACAGGCCAACTTTTTTTGATTTCTTTTCCAACAGTACTATTTTCCTTACTGCTGTGTGTTTGAAGATTTGTTTGGAAGACTTTGGATTACAATACTGTTGAAATGTTAGCTCCATGAGCTGCAGATAACAGCAACTGCTGCTCTGTTTAAACGTGCATTGAAATAAAGGATGGAGTTTCCTGTTGTCGATTATGTAAAATCCAGACATTGTTAACCAAAGGAAGCTCCTTTCCCTGGTATCTCAGTTGAGATCTGATTAAAATATTTTGGAGTCACTGAGGTTGGACACAGTTTTAGCGACAGTCATTTTTGGCAGATTTCCTCAGAAGCCCATGGGAATGTTAGTCTTGAAGGAGCAGTGTCTTCAAAGGCTGCAGAGCTCACGGCTCACTCAGCACAGCTTGCACAGGCAGAAAGCCAGAGAGCAGCAACGTGTCTGCACCTGTCCCACTCTGTCCTGTGAAAATGGCCACGTATGCCAGCTCCCCATCAAAAAAAAACCCCCCCAAAAAACCCCCAAAAAACCCAACCAAAAAAACCCCCTACCTTTTCTAATGATGAAGTATTGGCTGGTTTTCTTCATATTTGTATGGACAATTAACATCTTGCAACCCAGCAAACTGCATGACAGGAAGGGCGAAACACTGCCAGAGCAGTCTGAATATCATCTACTGATTTTCCAGGAATTCTTCCATTTAACACAGCTGAAAATACAATACTAAGAAAAGATTTTGTTCTTTCTGTTTTAGTAACTGCAATAAGAACTTAAATTTGTGATAATGATAACTCAAAAAAAAAACCATTACATGGCACTGGTTTTAAGTGGACATTGCATACTTCTATGACTCTCAAATAAGAAGTACTGTATACAAACAGTACAATTATTGATATAAACCCTACTGTTAAACAATGATGCTTAATATCATTTTAACCCTACTGTTAAATAATGAACTGTAGGGGGAATTTTAAGATATATATAAAGAAAAATAACTGTTAGACCATGGATTCATTTGCCAAATGAAACAGCTGTAGAACCATTTAAATGCATACTGCTATCTTCAGTTTTATTTTAAATAACTTAGCTAGAATTCATTTAATCTGGAAGTCCATTTTCATCCTGTTACCGATTTCTTTCTACTTCAGCTTTTCTCTCTTTTCTGTTAATGTATTTACATTCATGGCATTTTCATTTAATATATTCCTCTCCCTTTCAACTCTTTCAACTTTGGACATCACACTGTAACAGCAGAATATAACACCCAGAAGTGATGAAATGCTATGTACATTGACATGCAATAACTAACTTGACTCAAACTAGCAGAGCTTTATTGTCAATATCTTTTTTTAATTAAGCAAGAGGCTCAGAAGTTTTTAGTTTTTTTATCTGACATCACAATCACTGGCTTATAAAACATTTTAAAAAAACAAGCCTACCAGGTAAAGCAGTTGAATAAAGGCTACAATAGACAGCAGTACAAGGGCTCCACAGATAGAAAAGAACCCAGTCTCTGAGGACAGAATACATCTGTAAACTCTTCACCTTTTCTTACTGAAGAATTTTAAACTTGCTTCTTTTTTTCTTGCCATTTTTCTTTTCTTTTCAACCCTTACAATGTTTCTGGTTTTGTTATATATTTATTTTTCGGTTTCTATTCCTCTTTATTCCTGAGAGATAACTAAGATCAAACAAGGTCCAAAACTAATTTTCCTTACCTCTCTATATAGTACATCTTCAGAGTTATGTCATTAAAGTGGCTTCCCAGTTTAGAAAATTAAAGTTAAAAATTATTTTTAAAGGTCAGATAACAGTTTGGGGTCTGTTTTTTTTTTGTTTTTCCCTGTGGTGTCTTTTTCACCACCAGAAAGCATATCTAATAAGAAAAATGCTGAAACACTTATTAGAATCTAAATGTGTATCAATTACCCATATAGAAAAAAGCAAAATTTAGCAGATATTTCTGTTTTTACCAGAATGACAATTACTTTAGTGTTTTCAGCATTCACTTTTGCATACACCAGTGATATCCTACTAAAACTGGGAGCTTACAAAGGATGTGACGTCTCTCAGCCTGATTTTCATAGGTCTGCCTGTCTGACAAGTCTGCATGTACACTGTTATATATAGGTGACTTTCAATTAGAAAACTGCTTGGAAGTGTAGGAGATCTGTTTTACAATCCTGTAGGCCTTACCTCTTAGAGGTACTTGTACATGTATTGAAACTGAAAGCAGTTGGGTATGTAAACCTCTAGTAGTTAGACTGAACAGAATTTCAGGATCTAACTTCCATCAGTTTAAGTCCTTAAATATCTTTCAAGATCTGGACTATAAACACTTGAAAACATTTTTGTTTCACTACTGTCTTAACAGTCTGAGTTCCATGAGTTTACTGTGAGATCAAGTTTCTTTTCCTTGGAAGCAATATATACTCTGTATTTTTAACTGCACACTTTACTGTGTGCAGTAATTTACTACATGACTTATACTATTTTCTATCTTTTAAAAATTCTAACATTAAATATATTCTTCAAGTATGTACTCTATCTACATGTGCCATGATAGGCCTGCTTTTGCTTCAGGAGAAGTGAATTTCAGAACCTTGGTTGGCTTCGTTAGATGCTAGAGCAGTCCTATAGTAATGTTTGCGTAGAGCAGGCCAAAGAGAAGATGCCTCTGCAGTATCTACAACAGATTATATATCTCTGCCTAATGGTACTGCAATAAATGTCCTGCAAATTAACAGGACACTAACATGTGAGATACATTCCGATATGCTTGCATGCATTTATGTTGCTGTCTTTTGATGCTACTGATGTTTCTTCATTACTGTGTTGTATAATTGTATTATATGATGCAATTAAGGATGTCCCATTTACAATTGCTATGAGAATTAATTGTTCATCTTTGTCTGTTATTTGGACAGGCCTTCCATAAAAGGTAGAAGAAGCATTTATGTTTCCCTTATATGCTATACTGCAGTGAAGAGCAGTATCTGTTTCCTTTATGAATCACTTAATCAGAAGGCAATGTTAGCCCTGCAACATAAAAGCATACGAATCGCAGGCCTCTTCCTATGCAGGAAGGATACATGCAGAATCATGGCAATATGAGAAGATCGTGATGTCTGGGAAAAAGCCTCAGGGCAAAAGAAATGGGTGGAGAGTGGAGGGAGGATCAGCTTATAGAGGTGAACTGGCATGGTTCTAGGTTTTGGGTTTTTTTTGAACCATTCCATTTAATTCTATCACAGAAGCAAATAATGACTGAAAAATCTTGCCAAAAAAGCTACTGCTGTCTAAACAGTGGTAGCACTGTTGGGAACAATGTTGAAAGTGAGCACTTTTGAATTTCAATAGGGCCTTTCCAAAGAGGAGAATAACAGCCCTGTACTTTGTGTAATTTTGGACCAGACACCTTATGAGGGGAGCTACTGACTACATAGCTAGGAAAATAATCTGAAGCCTGTTACAAAACAAGAGACCAACTGTTTGTAGGAATATGAAAGTACTGGCAATGAAAAACAGAACAGAGAAAACAGTTATCTAAAAAAGCAACAAGCAAATTTACATATATTAAAAAAATATGTGCAAATATCAGAAATCAGCTGGTCAGTTTATAGGAGGTAAGTAGTAATTCAGTTTGTACCCTCATACCTGAGAAACTGGAACAAGAAAATTAATTAACAATTTCTATAACGTTATTAAACAAACTTAACCTGGAAAAAATTTCATTTGGCAGTATTAAATGAACTAATACTGTATTGAGAAGAGCTCTTGAGAAGGATTGTGCTCAGATTAATGAGAAACTGAGACTCTACAACAAGCAGCAAAGGCTTTGGACACAGTTCTGAGTTTAATTACACCAATATGAATAAGATTAACCTTGCTAAAGAGTTTTTCAGTGCAAAAGTCAGATCACAAACAAGTCATTCAGACTTCAAGACCTACCTGGAAGAGGTCAGCAGTGAGTAGTAAAGAAAATTACTTATTCTTCTAAATTATGATACTCAGAAGAGTCACTATTTGAAATAAATTTGAAATAAAATTTTTTTGAAATAAATTTGAAATTTGAAATAAAAAATAAAGGCAGCTGTTATTCCCAAAGGGTACCAGAGAAACTGAATTTCCTATCAGGAAAAAAAAAAAAAAAAAAGGGTTGCTAGATACTATTTATACTGTTTCACTGACCACATGATTTATTTCTAATGATGACCTTGTTTATGGCATGTTAACTGACATACATCAAAAAATGGTATCTGAGGTAAATGTGATAGAAGCAAAATGAAGAAGGTTGTGTTTTGTTTTGTTTTGTTTTAAATTGGAAAGTTCCAAAACAGCCTAAAGTGATGTGGCTGGCTCACAGGATGATTTCCTAGGTAGTACAACACAAACTCCATAGATAGCACAGTAGAGCTCATCACTGAATTAAATAGGGGGAAATATTAACTGCTATTGTCCATGGCCTCTGAGTTACAGTTTGGGAAATAGAATGTGTACAGAGGATTGTAGGATTTGAGGGGTTTCTCCTCAAAAGGAGACTCTGTACCTACATAACCCATGATACCCACAGAGCTCTGCCTTCATTTTTTTGAACTCCGAACAGCCAGCGAGTCACAACCTTACAACATATTGTCACTGTCTTTTTTTTTTTTTTTCCAGTCTCATCAATTATTTTCTTCACATTTTTTTTTTCCTGTGAGGTCTTGTATCCTGGCCATATTGCCAAGGGCTACTAGGCTGTAACCTGCCCTGTATGAGAATTTCAAAAGAATTGTACTCCATAGGAAAAGCATGAAAGAGTCCTTCATGTTCTTTGGAATAACAACATGAAAAAAAAAGGCAAAAGATCATGTTCGTCTCTCCCATGCTACTTTGAACACATGCTCAAAATGCTTACAAACTGAAAAGCTGCTACCCAATACAGCCACAACAAAGAACAGTACTTTTTAAAGTGTAGTGGAAAGCCATTTAAAGTGTTATATGCAGACACATAAGTTTATCAATTTTCTTCTTTTTCCATGGGTTTGGAAGTTCAGCACCTGTGACTACATTACTCAATGAGAAATTTCAAAGAGAAATTTCACAGATTTCATTGGATACCTTCATAAAATGGAAGTGAAAGTAGTAAATGCAAATAACATATTCATGTTCATAGTAGCTAGAGGTACATTCTCATTCTTAATTGCTGTCCAATCCACAAAAGCACTTTAAGCATGTACTTACTTGCTTACTGTATTACAAAGTTTTAACATTAATGGTCCCATGGGGGCTTTTACCATTGACTTCAAAGGGAACCAGATTAGGATTTATACAAATTTGGCCAGTAGCACTGCTTATTATTAAAGACCTTCTTTTATGTTGCATAAAACTTTGCCAGACTTTAACCATTTAGGCTGAAATTCCATATGCTTCATAGCTGCCTCAGGCTGAATTCTTCTGGAAAACTTGAAACAAAACAATTCATCTCTTTTGAAAGGTTAGGACTGACTAGGCAAGAAGACTGGGACAGCTGGAAATGCCTGGAAGAGGAAATTTGGACTGGCAGTGGAAGAAATAATCTACAATTACAAGGAAAATCTGAGAGAGAATCAAGAGACATGTCTTAGAAAAAGACAAGCCTGAGGAGCTGGGAATAAAATATTATGGATGCAGCAATATGACTGGTACAAGAAACCATGAGTGGGAAAGATGCAGAACTGGGATACAGGCATTAAGTCAGAGAAGTTGGAACATGAGGATGGGCTATGATGCTGGAACAGCTGTGGTGTTGCAGCACCATCTTCTTTGGAGCTTGGAGCAGAGCCCTGAGCTCCATAATGTCATTGTTAATTTCTCCTGTGGGCAAATAGACATAAAAACCGCTAGCAAAATTGCTCATTCTCCTATTTGGCTTGTCCATGGAGAGGATAAAACTTTGTTAATTATTCCTTTGACTTCTTTAGCTTTGATAAGCTTAAATTTTGTCTTTTATTCCAGTGGTTTAAATGAGGGATATAAATATTCCAACTTCAATGACCCATATAGGTGTCAATATGAAACCACATCACAGAACTTAATTTTTCTCCATATCTTCAAAAAAATCTCACCTGCCTCCTGACTTCACTGACAACAGAGCATTATTTCACCTGTGAAATATCAGATTTAGGGTCAGATCGAGGCAGTTGTCCCCTTGTGACCATGTGATTCCTGCTGCTAACTGAACTTTTTCTGGTGAGGAATAGGTATGAAATATAAAGAAACACCAGCAATAAAACAAACAAAAAGACCATTTGTGAACCAAACAGGAAACCTCAGGAAAATAATAGGGAACTGAAATTTTAGATTGTAATCCAGATTATCCCTACATGTTCCACATGACTGTGAAGAAAAATGTGTGTCTGATTCATTTGCTGCTAACTTGCATATTAGCTTATCTACCACAGAGTGAGAGGGTCTGATCAACTCCTCAGAAAGATAAGAAGTTGCTCCTTAAATCATGGACAAGCAGAAAAGTTTGCCAGAGACTGCAGAGGAGAGCAGAACAAGAAAGAAGGTGAAAGACAGCAAGAAATTGGGAGAAAAAACCACTATGAAGATCAGGGAATGGACTGGGAAATGTCTCTAAGGCAATGGAAGGGGAAAATTCCTAGGAACCAGCAGGGACTGAGTCAGTTGCACAACTCACTGACAGCAAGCCAGGACGTGTCTTCAGGGACACAACGGACACAGCAAGTGTGGATTTCTGATTTCTATTCTGTTTCTATTTTTATTTTATTTTTTTAATATGCATTGTAATATCTAATCTTAAAATACCTAGAGATTTAATTAGATTCCTTTGAGTTTCTAATTTGATTAGACTTTGTTGGTTTTTTTACTTTAAAAACCTTGGGGAGCTCACCATAAGCAAAAGGTCTAATCATATGGCTGAAAGATCAGCAAATCTGGTGTTCTGACATGATCATGAAATAAGCATTTCAAGGACAACTGCTGATTTTGCATTCCTTGACTCCTAAATAGACGTATTTCATTAGAAAAAAGACTGATAGGTCTGCTCTCTCCCTGACAGTACCATTCCACCGAGTCCCTCGTCCTTGTGCTATGCAATGACATGCTGTGTCTGCAGTGCTGTAGCTGCATTGCTCTTCTCCCTCTCCAGCTGGACCACTTTTTCCACTGAAAACCCAATGTCTAATTGAGGGCCATCCTGAAAACTCAATGAAAAGTGAATGAAATCAATGGAAGCCAGGACTTTGAACTTGTACCCATCATTGAGTGCAGTACATTAATGCTATGGGTCATGTGTTAATGAACTATTGTTAAACATGCAATATTAATGGCAAAGTTTGACCTTAAGCGCTTTCTACTTCAGCTTCCCCTCTTGCGAGAGTGGCTTATAACAAGAAATTTGTGAGTCTTTGTGAATCTTTTGTGTCTTTGATTCCATGGATGCTTCCCACAGTGAAATCTAGGAGGGAATTAATAAGTCTTCTTAATGTCTAAGTAGTGTGCAATGCATAAAGCAGAAGGCCACGCAGAGAACAAGAAGAGAATAATACCTGAAACAGTGGTCCATTATGTGGTAAGAACTTTTCCTGCACTGCATAAAGGAAGGAGCTGCTAAAAAAATATCGTATGTTAATGTGATTGGTGCCTGCATATTATAATGCATGAAGTCAAAGGAAGTGAATTCATTTTGTGAAAGCAAACTAACCCTGACATTTTAGTTCTTGATATTGCAGTTAAATTATATGGTTTTAAAGTTGTTTTCTTGGATAGTATGTTTTTAAATAAAAGCTATGTAAATATTTTAAATAAAAGCTCTGTAATCTGCACATAAATAACACAAATATGAAAAAAAATGAAACTATTTAAAACCCCGGTTGTTAATGATTGAAGAACTATTCCCATTGTACAAAAGGAAATGTCACTTTTAAAGTTACAGATCTTTTTCCATATAAAGTACTTGCATGTTGATAGAGGGAGAAGGGAACACTGTATTTTTTCTGTTTTTCATATAAATGTTATAAATTATCATTTAACATAAGTTTATTGCTAAAAGTACATAAAATAATTTTACTTAAAAAAAAGAGGAAACATTTGTGTTTGAAATTCTGGGTTTCTTTACAGACTTTTTTATGTTATGTAGTCCCACAAATCCCAGAAAACCTATTGTTGTTCTATTTGCAATTAACTCTGTCTGTGGATTAGAAGGCAGTAGTCCTCCAGAAAGACAAAGTTAAAAACCTTTAAAAAGCAATAACTATTACTGTGGATCTTTTCATTCACCTAAATGGGAACTGGGAGAAAATAATGGACAGAGGACTATTCTAGGACTCAATGATCTTATTAAAAATCCCAACTCTACCACTGACTGTCTAAGTGACCTTAAACTCCATTTTCTTCTTCTGCCTTGATTTTCCTTGGAAATAGTAATGCTAACATATTTCATAAGGTGTTGTAAGACCATAAGATGAAAAGCATTAGAAGCATTAGAGCTATGCTTTCATAAAAGCTGTTACTGAAATGATCAGATGTAATGAAATTGCTGCTGCATGTTATATTAAAATTCAGTCATTCTGATTATTACTTTTTTTTTTCATTCTTCCTCCTGAGTGCAGACCTACACATAATTTTCGCACTCCTAAAAACATGCTTGTTAAACCATTCCCACACTCCTGTGAGTCAAATGGCTTCCCCAGTACAAATCCTCAAAACAGCCCTTAGCAGGCTCTTGAACAAGGTGGCTTTTCTATTCTAGCATATGAAAAGGAAAGTTTTCAAAACATATCCACCAGAGTCACTGCTTAATAGAGGCGAGTCACGGTCACAAGTGGCAAGGACTCTAACACTCGTCACTTTATTTCTTGCTTTTGTGTTGAAAATGTTTCAAGATGTGGTACTATGGTGATAACAAAAGCTATGAGATTCTACTACATTAGGTATTGATGGCAGATCCTATGTCATTTGTTGCCACAAAAGAAAACTCTAAACTATGTCCCAGATGATGTATCATATGGCAGAAAATTCACAGTAAATCCTATATGTTATTCCTAACTCACACGCACAGCACGTCCTCTGCAGTGTGAAACGAAGCAGTTCCACAAATATAATAAAGAGCCTGTTGCATAACTTCTGTACACTTGGCAAACCCCCTGCTATTGTTTTTGGAAAATGACTGTTGGTAAACACTGAAAAACTTTGTGCAACAGTGCCTTTGGCATAAGGAAACAATGATCTGCTGTAAAGCTGATGGTTGTTTTATTCCATACTTAATTGATAGTCAGCTTTCCTGGGGCCCATGATCAGCCATGACACAGATACTAGGCTCCATACACAGAAATGCCAGCTTGAGCACTAGGAGGAAACAGGACAAGAGAGTGACTCTTCTTCCTCTGACCCAGGGGCACTGCCAGCCATATCATCCAGAAGCCTCATTCACAGTTTCCCAGCCTCCTGTGAGCTGAGGGAGTCCATTGTTAAAGAAATAAATCTATGTGCATGTTTATTCTCCCTTTCTCTTCAACATCCTAATGCTAACAGGAAAGTGTAGAGGGAATTTCGGTACTGATGCATCTTCCCTGTCTCTCCTTCCCGTTTCTTCTTTGCAGTTCAAAATCCACTCCCAACCAAAGAGCCCAACAGAAGCCTGCTCTGCTGTATGTCTGGATTACAACTGAGCAGACTTTGTAACATAAGACCTTGCACCGTACCTTGTTATTAAACAATTTCCTTCTACGAGATGAGATGAATATGTCTAAAGTGTGGACCAACTGAAGAGGTTAGGCAGACTTTAAACTAAGAGTGAGTATTTCTCAGTATCTTACCATTTTTACTTCTCTCCCTTGTGAAATGTTTTTTCTTAGAAATCTGCATTGCCGTAACTAGTTTTGAATAGTTATTCCAGGATCAGTTTTCTCTCCAGCACTTCCTCCCTTTGATGTATTTATAAAATACCTTATGCTCCTTAATTCTTTTGCCTGACAGCAATAGTTTGCTATGAATGACTTCACTGTCAATGTTCCTGCAAAATTTTACACTTCTAAGTCACATGCAAATTTTCTGACATCTATTAAAAAAAACAGTCTATGCGAATACAAGGCAAAAAAGAAAAAATTTACACAAGTTCTCCATTTTTAGCAAAAGCTCCATAGCATAGACCTGCAAATGACACAATTTCATAAATTACTTGTTCTGGACTACTAGCATCCTAAACTGGGAGAGCACTGTGTTGCATCTTGCAGAAACACATGATGCTTTCATACAGAATAATAGAGAAATTGCTTCTTGATGCTTGTAGCATCATATAGCACTCATCATGACTATTTGCTGTATCAGCCCTGAGATTGCTTTGAGATGTAGCATAATCTTTGCTGAAGATTCAGCCCTGCCTATTTGAGAGCTAAGTGTAACAAGTTCCCTGCCAATTACATGAAATCAGATCAGTATTTTCACCTTGACAACCCTTGAGCAATTTTTCCTTTTTTTCAATGACTTACGGCTTTTGCAGGTCTTGTGGTACAGTTTCTAAATACATCTAGGCTTTCAGAGACTATCAAAGCAAAAATTCCAGTTCTTCTTTTGGTGTCTACTTGTCTGTTCCCAAAAATACTGAATCATTTGCCAAGTTAGATAAGGAAAGGTGTATTTAACTTACTAGTGAGGAAAGTCATGCAACTCCATGTGAAATAGCTATTCCTTTAAGGAATAAATTGAGCTTAAATTGCAGATGTTCTTATGCTTTCTCATGTAATTTGCTGCTCAGCATGGGTGTGTATATTCAGAGATCCACACAGTTCTGCAGGGAAGCAGGCTGTTTTCAAAATAACTTTATTTAATAAGAGGCTATTTGAAAAATTACTTTCCAGGGGCTGCTATCAAAAAAGCACATTTGCACCAACAGTCTATCAACTTTGTTATATAGTATATTATCCAATTCCCATTACAACAGATGGAGTGCGGCAATTAGATGATGTCTCATATAGGATGATCTGAATTTTATTAGCTGTTGCCTTTGCTGAAACTAAAGCTGAAGAATGCACAGGAGCATTTCTACTTAGTGTGCTCTCACACCTTAAATGAGATTCTTCATCTTGCTTTTGTCAATCAGGGTAAATGCAATTACACTGAAAATGCCTTATAATGAACTGCTATTGTATTGAGTAGTTCATGTGTTGGACTCTGAACAATACATGATGAATTATGGTTCATGGCACAGGCATAAATACTATCTGTACATCAGGAAGCATTTACTAAAACCTGCTGTCCCACTGAAATTCTGCTGATAGCTTAAGGTTGGGTATACTCTGCTAACACCTGTTTCTTGAGCTCAGGGAAGTGATACTTTGATGGAAAAGCTTTTGGTTTGCTTTGTTTCATTTTATTTCTTTCAACTAAAGGCTTTTTGCTTTCAATACAGACACTAGAAGTACCAGTAAAGACAAAGTGAGATCAGGTATTGATACTGAATGAGTTTCAGTTAAATCACTACTGGTGAAATAATTTTTGTAAAATGCTTTGTAAGCCATGACTGAGAAATACCACATAGGACTGAATATTTTTGTTAAAAATATTGAAAGACAGATTGATCCTTCTCAAACTGTTCTTTTACTGACTAACTTGCATTGCCCATAGTCCCATCAGTCATCTTAAAGCATGGTTTTAAGGGAGTTCAAATGTCATCCTTTTTTAAAGGGAGGTATCAAACACTCCAGCTTTCTCATTCTCTATCACTTTTTCAAGTTTTCAACCATACTCAGCCATTAGGTCAGATATCTTATCTATTAAGTATTCTGATCTGACAATTTCTTATCAGGAATGAGTTTTCAGATGTTATTCTTCTGAAATACACCTTAGATGTCTTTCCAGCCATAACTGGCTTGTGATGTAGAGGTAGCTGGAAGGAAGGGGAGAAAGGATGGAAGAACATTTTGCTACAGTTCTCGAGTGGAGTCATCTGAAGGGTCCATTGTGTATAAGCTTCTGGAAACATTCTGAAAAAGATGAAAAACTCTTTTTCCCTTGCTGACACAAAATTTCTTTTTTCCATCTGAGCTCAAGAGAGCAGATCAATAGTTTGAGATTTAGAAGGGTATATATCAATACCAAGCCCTATGACGCTGTGTTCTCATGTTTTTGACATTTTTTCCAAGTACATGTAATGTACCTCTTTTTCCTAAATCTTACAAACAACTTCTGAGAATTTAGTAAGCTATGTAACTGGCAGTGCAAGGCTAACATCTTACAGCACTTCTGTTTGCGTGCTTCATACTCTACAGTGAATATATAAAGAGAAAAGAAGTCATCTTTGCAGTGATAGCTTTATAGGAATAGGTTAAAATGACTTGACTATAATTACATGACAGAAAGTTTAAATAACCTAAACCAGCTCAGATTTTAACCTTAATAAAATGAGACCAAGACTCATTTTTAGAATTTTACTTCATACACTCACAGCAGAACTGTCCCAAACCTAGACTGAAATAGTGAGTAGAAAAATAAGAACTAAAGTTGACTTAGTATGAACATTTACAATTAATCTTGAAAAGGATGTGACATACAGCTAAAACCTAAAGCAGAAGACTGAATTGATACCTTTGGGCTACAGCGTCTGCCTTCTCCATCTTTTGCACTGGTGAAGAGAAGAGTCAGAAATTGCTTCCTCTCTTTTACTTTGTATTGCAAATTATTTTCCCTTTGCATTCATCCATTCTCCCCATCTTCTTTTCACCTGTTGTCAGGCGTTGCACACAGAGTATTCCCACTCTTTGAGCCCAGTGTAGTATTACAGTTTCAGCAGGAGGAAGTAGGAAAGATTTACTGTGTGACAGGGCTTTTTCAGTCTAGTTCTTCTGGACTTTTCTGCTTCTCTTCCTTTGGTAAAGTGCTCCATGATGTGAGACAGGGTGGCAGAAACTAGATAGGAGGGAAAGTCCTACCATTAGTAGTGCAATAGATCCACACCTAATTCTGTTTATTCCCTGGCTCTGACAGAAAACTCACAACTTTGAGTGATTCAATCATTCTGAGCCTAGATTCTCATATGTAAGAAGACACTATTTCTTTGTCTGCTTAGAGTCATTGCACAGGCAGGTAAATCTCTACATGGCTTGACATGAGAAATGTACACTGTGGAGGTGTAGGCAATTCTCCTTTCAACTGACAGAAGTGAAAGTAGTAGAGAATTTGAAGCTTGTGGGTTTTTTTTGAGCATGAAATTTTCAGTTAGGCTGTGACTGCAACCAAATCTGAGGACATAACAACTCCAGGACAATCAGATTTTCCCATTGTGGAAACAGTGGTGCTTTATTATAAGGAAGACATTTTAGATCAGTGTTTCAGCGCTCTGCTTTCTCTTCATCATTTTCTGACAAGGTTTTGTTTCTGAGCAGCTGTAAATTCTAAGGGCAGATTTTAAGACATAAGGATCATCTGGTTTGATCTTTGCCTAACACAAGCCATAAAATTTCACCAATAATTCTTGTAGTGGAATATATCATCTTCCCCTAAAATATAACTGAATACTGTCAAGCTCAATAACTTGCGGTTTACTAGAGCATAAAAACATCCTGTCTCAATTTAAGGAATCCTGGAGATGATTAATTTCCTTCTTCCTTGGCAACCGATGATTACTATCACTGCAGAACAGTTGTTTCCAATTTTCATTTTGAACCAGAAACCAATATGGGGCTGCCATATGATACGGGTGGGTATGGGCTTGGACTTTGTCACACCCACAAGGGACAAGAATATTCTACTTTATATCTGTGCATATGTCCTTGCTCTGCCGGCCTTTTATAACCATGTCTTAAAGGTTTTATGGTTGGCTCCAGTTCAACTCTTACTTTATTTTTATCCCGTTTCATGCTAAACCACACTGAAATTCATTCCTCTCTCAGGCCTTTCAAAAGCTGTCCCAGACCACAGGAAAAAAGAAGGCAGGAATTATCCGGTATGTCATAGGATGTAACAGACAGTGGATTGTGTGATGACAGTGCTTCTTACTCATATAAGATTATGTGTTAGGAGAAAAACTATGATATCACGGTTCAGTTGTGAAACTCAAAGTTACCTGCCTTGTAAGCCAAGCATCTGTCAAGCATAAACTTACCAACTTCTGCATAAATCATGCTGGGATCTTAACTACCAGATGCAACTGGTCATATCTAAGTCTGCCTGCCTGCATCAGGCACATGGGATCATGGAGTAGGAGAATGTCAGCATGGTGAATGCCAGGAATAGTAGCCCTGTAACAGGAAAACTTTAAGTTGGAGGAAGACACATACAAACACTTAATTCATAACAAGTCTCACCAGCATATTTCCATACTTTTTTGACTTTTTAAAAAAAGAACAAAACCCCCAACTTCTCCCACAATGAAATCCTACAGATAGAGTGTCCTTATGCTCTTTATATGTTGGTGATTTTCCATTCTCAGTGTTAATCTATTCTATACTTGGCAAAATCATGTATTTGCCTAATAAAGACATTTTTTTAATTATTGATAAAACCTCTATCTCAATAGTGGAGTAGCTGCACTAACAAAATGAAGTGTCTAAAGCTATGTGCACAGATTATGGGTCAAAATGTTATTTGGGGAGTGCCATAGTCTAAAAAGAAGGAAACCCAAATGTTAATTAACAAAGTATAGATACAAACAAACCATAAGATTATTACTTAGCAACATAAAAGATTAGTTAATCCAGTAGTGTATAAAAAACCCCACTATAGTTCAAAAAAGAAAAAGGAAGTCATGTAGACAATGCTATAAAACTGGAAAATTAACTGCGGATCACAGATAACTCTGGTGCTTTTATGCAGAAATATAAGGACATTAATCTACTTTTAGAAAACAGATTTATGGAAACTTTGTTTTATTCCACTGAATTTACTTATATCATAAATTTGAACTAGTGCATCACTCATTCAATATAAGAAGGAGTATAACATATTTCTGAGGAAAATCCTGTAGTTTTTGTGTACAATTTAGGGGAGAGTCCAATGACATAATCATAAAAGTTTGTTGATTTTTGAACTAGCTTGTTGTGTTTCAGTAAAATTACATATGGATCATTTTTCAGTGAGTCTTCTGCAAAGGTAGAACAGGAATTTTATTGCCCTTCCCTCTCTAGTGAAAGTAGCGTCCCAGGTAATCTCTAAATTAAAGAAATTAACTTATCAGGAAGTTACAGTTCATAAAGCATTCTCTTGCCATCTTCATCAAGATGCAGTTGTAGAACACTTGTGTGACACCAGATGCTGCAAGATGGCTCTGCTTCCACAGTCATACATAAACAATCTCTCTCCTGAATCTCATGGAATTTTACAGCAATGAAACAGTTACGTAAGTACAGGAGGTGGCCTTTCTCTAAATGCCAATGTTGCATAGCTCAAATATTGACTTAACTACAAACACTCTCAGCCTGTAATTTTAGACATCAAAACCAAATATATGAAATATGTGTTGGAAAAGAATGCTGAAAGCAGCAATAGTATGCAAGTGACTAATCTGTACAGAAAGGAATAGTACATTTTTTTTTTCAAAACACTTGAGCTAAACTTTATGTCATTCCACTTTTGCGAAAAAGAGAAATCAAAACCAACTTAAGATCTGCCTGTTAATACAGAGTCCCTTGCAAAGAGAGGGAGGGTTCAAATTTACAGAACAAAATTGTTTGCATAGTAAAATAATCATCCAGATGGGAAAAATAAGTAACCCCGAAAGTGGTAAATGTTAAGAGGAAGACTATGCCTTTTAGGGTCATCATTAGTAACAGTTTCATAACAACTATTTCAAGCTCTCAGCTTTAAGCATACCAGAACAGTTTAGTGAACATTAGCTAATCTGTGTATTGCTAATCTGTTATTCTAGAAATGTGTGACTGTGCAATACAGTCCTGGGTTTATGATTGACCTGGCCCCATTTGACATGAAAATACCAGAATACAAATACCAGTTCAGATTATTTTTTTGTATAACTCCTCTGCTGTCAGAACTCAGTGCAACTATAAATAAGGTAGGAAATATTTTAATCCAGGCATTCCTATGTTACATAAAAAAATCTTCTGATCCAATTAATTTTTTTTCATACATAAAAAAGAGCAAAAGTAAGGAAAAATTACTATATGTTAACTATTAAGAGGCTAATCAACTTGGTGAACTGAGATTTAAGAAATAACCTCCTTCCCCAAAAAAGTACGTGTATCTATTTTATGAATATTGAAGCAAAATAAAATTTGAAGCAGCATCTACTTAATCTGTGGTTTAAAACAAATGCATGCACTCAGAAACAAGAACCTGACATATAGGTGATCTGAAGCAATGTAGGAATGAACATAAAAAAGCACGATATTTGAAGTTGTAAGAAATTCTAAATAAAATCTGATCTAACCACTGAATAACAAAAAAGTGCACATAAGAACATAAGGGAAGTTGCATGAAGCTGCAAATACATTAAAATGGTAATTATTTACATGAAGCATGGACATGAGTCAAATCAGAATTGGGGGAAATGGTTAAATAAGCCTTACATTCACGCAGTCTGTGGCAACCTGCAAAAGAATTAAAATTACCATGAACATTGTATATTTTTCTGTCCCTATAGTTTAATACAAAAGGAGTCCACGCTACTTCCAGGTCATAAATGACAAAAGCCCTCAAAATCAAAAGGTCCCTCTCTATGCCTAGTAAAAAATTCTGAACACAGATAGAAAAGAATTAACAGCTACTTCCTCGTGCAAATAACTCTCTCTTTCCCCCTATAATCTATAACAGAGTTGCTGATGTATTCTCAGGAATGCACTGGTAAAGTGCTCAGATACTTTTGTATCTTGTATATTCCTTTAATGCTTTGCATTGTGGAACAAATGATACTTTTTAGTATAGCAAGAAACTGCATTACTTTCTCTGTAGTTAATATGTGATCTATCTGACCTCAATACTTCGCAGGACTAAATTGAACTTCTAGCTGACAGTGAACTTTTTACACCAGCTGGGCTTTTACTTTATCTTAACTGGATCTCAGCAAGATGATCCTTGTATTGTTGTTAGCAAAATAATTCCTCTTACCCTAGAGGAATTACTATTTCCTGAAAAACGGATGTCAGTGAATGGATTGAACATCATAAGTTAAGTATTCAAATATTCTGGTGAATTAAAATCTCAACCAACAGGCTAGTCAAGCAAAATATGCATGTAGTCATTGCATAAGCAAAAACCTGCATTTACATGTACAAAGACTACATTTTCCCACCCTAATGTGGGATTCAGTCGACCAAGCTAGCACAATCAACAGTTCTTACTATAAATACTTTTGAAAATGGAATGATCATTTATGTTTTTGAATGAATCATTGATACAAAACCCCTCAAATTCCAGACGAATAAGAACTGGTATGAATTCTAGTCAGATTTGAAGTTTTGGATTTCCTTTCTTTTTTTTTAACACCTGAAAAACAAATGTGAAATACTGCCCAAATGTAATTGTCAGTTCTTATTTGGGAATGTTTCCTGAATTAAACCCGAAGGCTTGTAAAACATTATGAACAGCTCCCATTGAAATTAGTGACTGGGTTCCACTTGGACCTGATCTGTCAGATATGCAAGGTAGCCAAAGATCTGATTCCAGAAAATCAGTCTGTAATTATCTTTCTGATAAGCTATGCTTGATGTAAGGCATATTAACTACATATTAGAACCTGTTAAGTATTAGAAAGGAAATCTTGATGTCTATATTTTGTATACCAGCAGTCCTCTCTTTGGAAGGTAATAATTTCAGTCATAGAATGTTTTGTTTCAGAAAGGACTATGAGATTTTGCTGTAGTAGAATATAGTCTGAGCTGCTTGTTAAATTTAAAAACAAACAAACAAACAAAAACAAAAACAAACAAAAAAAAACCAAAACCAAAAAACAAAACCAAAAAAACCCAAACAAAACCCAAAAAAACCCCCAAGAAACAAACCCAAAAACAAACCAAAACCCACAAAACTTTGGAATGAGGCTATTACATTTTACAAAACTCTCTATCACAAAGGCAATATAATATTAACACACCCACACCCACACCCACACACCCCCCCATACTTATTTAAACACATTTCAGCAAAAAATTAGCAGGTTTAATCTATGGATAAATTATTATGTTACAGACACTGGAAATGCAATCATATTTTTTTGGAAGTATGTTTATGTTTTCAGATGGAGCCCTGAGAAAGGCAGCAAACAACAATTTATTTTTCTAAGTTATCAATTGCCAAATAACCTAGTTGTCTTTTAAATGCTGTAGTAAAATATCCAGAAGGATAAACACTACAGCTCTAGGAAAAGAAAAATATTATGTGTTTAATCATTGTGAGCATGCTACTCTTGGAAGGAAACAGTCATTTATGTTCAAGCTAACTAAACTGGCAAAACAGGAAGACATGGTCTAAGGTAGGTTTAGAAAAAAGCTGTTTGGATTAAACATTTCTGTTCTTAAGTGCATGTTCCACTTGCACTGCTAATTAAAATGTTTGTAATTACCAAAGATACTTTATTACAAAAGCAGCATTTAATGAGATGAATATGGAAAATAATAGGTTTGGGTTTTTTTGCCAGAATGAAGAGTCAGAATAATACTAAAAATTTTGGAAAGAATGTTCACATATTATTAAAGAAAACATAATATGCATCACAGACAAAATAATTCAAATTACTATTTGCTTAACATTAGATATATCGGTACTTTGCTGAATTAGGTTCGTGGATATAAATCTTCACCCAAAGTGTAGAACATAATTTAACAATCAGAAATAGAAATGATGATTTTGTAATAATGATTTGTTATATTACATCCATTTATGTCTTCACAGAGTTGGAAATATACAGAAATTAACAAATGATGATTCCGGGCATGTAGAGAAATGTAAAGCCTATTAATCTTAGCAGCCTAAAGCTGCAAGTTGAACCTCTCATCTCTGTTAATTTCAATCTGTCAGTATCATATAATCAAATACAATGTGTTAGCAGTATGTATGTAGCACAAGACAGCCAGTAGAAGAATCCCTGAATGCACAATTTGAAGACAAATTTGTAATCTATAAATTTGAAGTGATTTAATTTCTTGGGGATTGCTCAGTTTTGCAGGGAAAAAAAAAAAAAAGCAGCAATAATTCTGTAATTACATGATAATTTTCAAGAACATAAATGGATGATAAATATTGTAAATTTATATATAACCAAACAATAGTTATGTTTTATATTTGAAAGAGTAATCAAGGAACTGAAGCAGGTAATTAAATTGACTCATCTGCTTTCATCAAATTTGTAAAAGTACATAATAAAGTCAGGCAGAAACATGAGATTGAGGTACACACTGTGTTCTCTGAAAATTGTTGGACTTATATTGGTTATAAATATATATATATATGTATGTGAAACTATTTAAGTATGTAGGATCCAAAGAAATTTTTATTAGGCAAATCCATTCATTTTAGTACTGTTAGCTTGGATGATAGTCACTGAAGATCTCTGCCTAGATTCATATCTGGGACTAACCTATCCCACCCCAAAACAGTCATGATACAGTCTGAGACTGGCACCTATTCACCATGTTGTTCCTCTCACTCTGAAGAAATAACTGTATTTCTATCAAAAAAACCCTTGTACGGATAAGTGTAATGGACTGAATTTCCCTTCATTTCACTTTGACATTTCACATTCCCACTCCTTGGATAGAATTTTTTGCTCCTCTCATGCACGACTTTTTTGATCTTTCTCTTTGTCAGTAAGTATAACATAATACATGGAATTTTTATAAAACAGAACAAAAATGTGAAGATGGAAAGGGAATTGGCTAAAGAGAGTATCAGGAAATGAGCCAAAGTGTTTGATTGTGCATTTCCTTTTGGGAATTAAATCATGGATAGTTGAGACAAAGGAAGAATAGTTAAGTAAGGACCGTAAAGCTTCATAAAGTAGATTTTTAGCATCCTAAAACCAGGTCAAAAAAGTATATGAAAAGTGTTGAGGCAGATAAACATAAAAGAGTGAACACAGTCTTAAATCATTTTGTACATTCATCTAAATTCTGAAAGAAAAAAGTTTGTTTGAGATATCAATGTACAAGCTTCAAAACACTGGATTTTTTCAGTATTATTTTATTTTTTAAGAAATACTCTCTCCCAACCTACTTTTCCTACTTTCTTCTTAAAACACAGTAATACTCTTAAGATCTATACATTGCAGGGGATGTACAATCAAGCATGTAATGGGGATAAAGATCAGTTCTTAGAACCAGTACAAGTTCCTATGAGTGAAATAAATCAGATACAATATGAGTAGAAATTTACTCCCCCATGGGTCCTGTACTAGCCTGCACAGCTGTGAATATTATTCTGGTTGAATTCTTTATCGCCTACTTATTTATATAAAAAAATGACTCATTAGAAGTAACTGTTAGCTAAATTCACAACTCATAGAATACATTAGCCTATTCTCAACATTCCGAGCTCCATGCTTACTACTTGTCAACGTGATACCACAGAGTTCAAAAGATGCTGAGTTGCGTTAATAAATTATTACAAAGATAAGATATTTGATACATACTTGCATTTCCATCAGGAGCTGATGAGTCTAAATATGACATATTATTATAGAAGTTTTCAAATAACATTGTATGACAAAAACACAACACAAAATATATTAAGGCAACTAGCACGCTTTCCTGGAACAGAAACTATTTATAATATCCAGGATCAAAAAAACTTAAAAAAAAAAAAAACACAAAATTTGCCGTTTTAGAAAAGGCGCATTTTTTTTGTTTGGTTTGGTTTTTTTTATTATTTTTACTTTTTTTTACTTCTTTCTGCATCAAATGTGTGCTCATCAGCAGTCATAGCACTTTGGTCATTCTAGAAAATGGATAGTTGACAGACAATTAAGAAAAATACAAAAAAGCAAAGCAGTGTATCTGAAAGTATTTTATATTTATACCTTCTAGGTACTGTCTGTTCATTGATCTTTTAGGCTTTTAATTCCAGGATGTGTTTGAATTTTGCTGGAGCTAAACTTTGTTTAGAAACACCGTAACAATTTCTCCATACAATTCATTTAATCAAAAGCATTAAACAGATTACTCCTCAAAATACAAACATGGCAACCCAGAAATTACTCATGTTCTTCCTGTTAGTAGACTCTCTAGCTCAGAGTTAGAAATCCTGTTTGGTAACTGAGGAGAACACGTCAGTTCTAAACCCTCATTTTGGATTCACAGCAACACGCCGGAGAAGGGTTTGAGATCAACTGTTACATCCTAAGTAAAATCATTTGACTTAACTATGTAGTTGTAAAATTCTCATGTTTTGCATTCCTTCTTAGTTTTTTTTTTTCCCTGGGGCCCAATATTTAATTAGCTCTACAAAATGAATCAACGTTAGCTGTATCTCAAAGTCCTCACCAAGGAAGTAGGATTTACAGGTCCATATTCGTGCTTCAAAACAGCATGAGACAGGATTTGACACCTACCTGCTATTTAAAAATGGTAACTACCTGGCTACTAGGAATCAGTGTCTAGCCAAAGCCAAAAATGCCTGGTTCTTGCCTGTCCTTTCTGTTACGCTTTATTTGGTAGTCATGATCTGAGAAGGCCTAAGACACTGGATCTGACTGGTGAGATAGGCAGGAGAAAGCCTTGATGAAAATGCCCCCGGGGTTAGGTGTGAGCTTGCAATTTGAGTGTCTCACACAAGCAGGATGTAGGCAGTTCTGACATGCCCGCTGGCAGAAACTATGTGGACTTAAGCATCACTGGGGCAACTACAGGGTAACAGCAGATAAGTGGTGGTTTTAAGGATCTTCGAAGCAGTTAAATGCTGCTGAAAGAGAATGGAAATTAGAAACTTATGTGTGTAAGGTTGATTTTTAAAGTGAGACTTAGGTGTTTTTGAAAATATCATCCTGATAACTCAAAACTAAATTTAAATATACAGCATAAATACAATTGCATTTTTTTGTCCTATAATATAATAAAAACCATTTTTTAACAGATTACATGATCAATTATATATTCCTTTACAGCAGCTTCATGGCAGGGAAACTCCAGCAGAATAAAGCTAATGTAACAGAGCAGAAAATCAAGCTCTTTGTCTAGTTTGGTCTAATCTCTAATTCACATTCCTAAAAAGCTAGAGAGTTGCAGAAGTGGATCCAAAGATTAGGGGATATCAAATATCCAGACATTTGGTCCAAGCCAGTCACAATTCTTATTTCACTGACTATCGGTATTACAGGTTCTAAACAGTCTGTCCTGATTTAGCAAAGCCAACAACCTTGCGCCTATTAGCGGTTAACCCATGAGACTGACCATGCATTTAAGCACAAGTATACTATTAAGCACATAAACAGACACGCTGATTTTGCTGAGGCGGTGCCACGGTTTTAACATCTTGAAGAGCTGAACTCCCAAGACAACAAGGTTTACTAATTCTTATAAATATCCTCCAAAATATGACTTTTCACAAATGCAAGACTGTTTTCAACTATGTTGACAACAGTACCGTGTCCCCCGAAGTTATTTCAGAGTCCTGACTGTGTGTGGAGCTGATTCCAGTGTCAGAGTCTGTATCATTTATGTCCAGATTAGTCACTCTATGAACGAAGTCAGGAACAGCAATGCCGTTCCCGGTGATGCCACTGCTCTTGGATGGTTCTTCATGTGATGGAAGCCTAGTTTCAATGTTGTCTTTAACATGCAGTAAATTAAATTCTTCTGTAAGAAGTTCATATTCTTTTTCCTTCTTTTGAAGCAATGAGTCCCTGTATGTAAGTTCTTTCTGAATGCAGCTCAGGTATGAGTTGATTCTCAGACCATCTTTCATACTTTTTTCCAGCTCATATTTTACACTTTCCAAATTCGAGTTTTCCAGTTCAGCATCAGCAGCTCCTTCTGTGTGAACATCATCCCCATTTTTTCCTGTGCATATACCATGTACCTCTCTTTCAATTTCAGTACACAGCTTCTCTATTAATTGTTTGTGATGTTTCAGTCTCTCTTCAACCTGTAAAATTCCCTCACTTTTGCTCAAATAGTCATGCATCTCTTTTTGATCATCTGGCCTACTCCCTTGCTGCTCAGCCTCACCTGGATTGATCATTAAATAGGAGTCCTGCACATAATTTTCTCCATCATTGGCCACACGATCTAGATGGAATTTTGCCTCACATTTTTCAATTTCCATATCTAGTTCCTTCATTCTAAGAACTTGTTGATGAATGGTATGATCTTGAGAAATGATCAGATGAATCAGTGTTTCCATATTATCTCTCTCTTGCTGAACACTGTCCTGTTTAAGCTTGGCCAGTTTCCGGAAAGTCTTCCTGACAATTTTCTTTTGTTTGTCTACTGGCAACATTTTCATGTAATTTGCTGGACTGAGTTCCCACTGTTTTTCTACATTTTGTACTACCTTAGCTTCAGCTGTCTTCCACAATGGAAATGAGAGGAAAGCATCTGACTTTACCAACACAAAGTGCAAATTAGACTGCTCTTCCCCCCAGGCCTTCCAAAGTCTCAGAATCTTTGTCAAGGGAGGAAGTACTCGCTCTGAGCCTCTCCATTTTTCTACAATGCAATAATCACTAGGTTTTCCAAAAAGGACCTTTTTGTCTCCAGATGTTGCCTGATGTTCCTCAAGCAGGGCTTGAACCACTTCTGCGCAAGTTGTGCGCTTTGTCAGACCACATACAATCTTCTCTTCCTGGCAAACCCAAACCACAATCTCTCTTTCATTTGAAGCCATGTCCTTGTTGGGAGACCTGGAAAACAACAGATCAAATAGAAATTATGTATCAATGGCACAGAAAGTATGAATAATAACTATAATTCTGATATGACTACCACATTGAAAAATTCCCATATTATTGTACAAGACAATATAGTTTTTTAAATTATATGAAGAAATACCTTTGGATTAAGTAACAGAAAACCACACCCATTTTGGCTACTGCTTTAATATTATGACTAGACCAGACAAATGTGAATCTCACACAAAGTCTCTTTTCTCGAATTTAGTTTTTGTACACATAGTGTGTATTAACAATAAGTGATAAAGTTTGGCAATCTGCATTACATTTCCAGACTGTCCTAGGATAACATAACTTTCAGATCTGCATATCTGTTCTCATCACACAGACATTGCACAAACTTTTGTAAGCTCTTAATAAAACTGAGGCTTCTGAAGGGAAGAATCATGCCTCCAAACACTGTGCAAACATTAAACATAGATGGACTGAGAAAAGATGATTGAACACCAGCTAAGTTAAAATAACTTGATGATAGGATAAATCTGTAGCTCTTTTGCCACACCTGCACCTATACAAACATAAACACCATTGTTTTCCACTGTGATTTTTCACTAACAAGTCTCCAAATAGCCTGAATTCCTGCAAGTCATGAGAGAATACCAGCTGTGAGAGAATACATATTTAGTCCATATTTTATATCCTTTTTAATGATACAGAAATGCCAGAAAATGTAAAAAGTTTAAAATTTGTTTTTATTTATTTATGAATTCCAATGAATGTGGTATTAAGCTGACATGAGGAGCTGGTACCTCCTTATACATTGAGATACCTAAGTTCAGGTGTCTAAGATCTCATTATGGGTACTGTAGCTGTCTAATCAGTACAAACAGTGGAGCCTACACAGTGATTCAGCTAACCAAAAGTAGCAGTTCACTTTACAGTCAACTCTTCTTCCTCATCGGAGTAGACCTGGACTGCCATGAGGCCTACATTGGCAGAGTGGCCTTGTGGAACCTGTCCAGGTTATTCCTCTACTCTAGCCTCCACATACATAATTTGCTGCTTGAGCAGACTTGGTGATTTGGCCTTATGCCTAAAATGACAAACCAATAAATCTGCTGAGGAAAAATGCATTTCTTTGGATTTTCTAGTATCACTTTGAGTTCGTTTAAGTGAATGAGCTTTAATCCAGTCTGACAGAGAAAGGTGGAAAATTAAAATGACAATTCAGACAGTATTCTAAGGGCTCAATACCACATTTGGTTCTACCTGGAACTACTTATTCACAGCACTTTTCTAGTCTTTTGCGATGTAGTAGGAATGGAGTTTTACTAGGCTTAATTAGGGTTATACCATATGATTATTAAAGCAATCCAACTTGTTTCTTTTCCTTATTTACCATGCAACATGAGAGACAAACTGCAATCCAATAAATTGAACTATGATTGACTCAGCTCTAGATGCTACTCTGACCAGGAGGCAATAATCCTTAAAAGACAGGAGACTGCAAATGAATACTAATCATCATCACACAGGAGAGCTCAGTCCAACTACACTGCTCCAGGTCTTGGAACATTCCTCTGTAAAATTTTTGTTTTGGTAGATTACTCTGAGTGATATCATTTTCCCACTTCAATAGCTCCCTCTTACACACTAGCATTTTACAGTAATTATTTTTTAAAACTGGTGTTTAAAAGACTACTTCTCAAAATAGGACAGCATATGTCACAGACATACAAAATGGCAAAATGGTACAAACCCCCAGAAATATTCAAGTTTAAATGGAAGGGAGGGAATGAACAGTGATATCAGATTAAATGGCATTACTGTTAGGTATGTCATATGCTAAGAAGTTAGTATCTAGGTTTACAGCATACAGGATGCTATTGAAATATTTTTATCTGTTGACAGATTGGTAGTTAAATGAAACCTACATAAACAGACAATTGCAACATAAGTCAGCTGCGACTGTCAAATAGCTCAGTATTTGTTTTACACGACAGCTATAAAAAAATAATAAACTATAGAGTTATGCAAAATGAATTATCAAAAATACAGTGTCTCAAACCATGGTCACTACTGATCCCTAAATAACTGGCCTAGGAATAAAAGCATATTACCAGTCATTGAATTTCAATTTATAGAAGTACTGAGAAAAAAAAAAAGGCATAAAAATAAGAAATACCAGATTGGGACTCTGAGGTAGTAAATTCATTGTGTCTTTCCTGAGTGTTACCTCAGTCTTTTAGCATTCTTCTAAGAGTCTTATGCAATTTATTTGTACATTAAAATTCTTCCTGGTTTTTTATCATTCTTGGTTTTGGTTGATTGCCATACTTTCTCCTAGTCACTATTTTCAGTGTATACCAGATTACATGAGTTAAGCGAAGCTTAGTCATTCTTTTCTTCTTGGCTCCTTTAAAACTTTCCTATGAAGACAGTTTCTCTCTGTGATATTAGTAAATCTTCAGATAAATTTGAAACCCCCTAGATACTCCATAGTATTAGTGATAAATATGTTTGCTATATCCATTTTTTACGTGGACTTCCCACAGTCTTCAGCAGGAGTTAAACAAGCTTCTGATGGAAATACATTATTTATTGTAAAGCAATCTCTACAGGATCTCTGCAAACAGTATGGGTATAAAATAACATTTTTAAATTACTGTTTTCAATCAATTTTTAGCTGTTTATCTCCCCCTGTTATTTTTTCAGTTACATTGCACCTGTTTACCCAGACTTTACTTTCGAGATTTTTTGGGAAGGATTCTTCTTTACTTTGTCTATAGCATATTTAACATACTGAGGTCCATAACTAGTAGTAGCACTGCATGAATGGATAATGTATGCACAAGCAAGTACAAAAAGAACTCAAGTAGCTTACACATGAAAATGTAAAAAGATATATGTATGTATAGCATATGGAACATACACCTTGTAATTATATTGTCACCTTTTACAGAAATGAAGAGAATTTAAAAAAGGGATTCTGAACATCACTGTAATACTTGGATCAAAACAGAACTGTAAACTGAAAATTCTTTCATTATTTTTTCTGTGTGTTTGTCACAACCTATATTATCTTAATTTTTATTCACTAGCTTCACTAAATTTTTGATCTTTCTTTTTAATCAAAAAGAATTAGCAAGTAATTTATAGTCTCACAGTGCCATGGAATTCTAATATCTTCTAAAAAGTTAAAAGCGTTCTTTATTATCTGCCACTAAAAAATGGTAAACTGGTGTGGCCTACTATGGAACTTTTAAGTAAAATTTACTGTATAACTCTTTAATCATCATTAATTCAGGTAGTGCCAAACAAAAATGAAGCTTCAGTGTGTCAGTCACAGCATAACAGTTATTAAAGACTTGCTTTCAGGAGGCAAGAAGATGCTAATACTTGGAAATATCTTTCTTTAAGCTGTGCTTTCCTCATGGAAAGGGGGGAGCAGATTCTTCATATACAAAGTGGAAATCATCTCACTTAGGCATCTGGAAGTCAGGATTTCAATATAAATTTACCATCAAAGTTCCTCCTTGTCATGGGAGGAGAATGGACCTCCAAGGAGAAAGTCACCACAACCTTAACCATCTATGATCATTGGGACAAATCCTCAAATGAAGCTATTTCTCTCTTTCATTACTTACAAAGACCTATATGGTCACCTTCAACTAAATAGCTCATTTTCAGGTAGCTAAATACAGGTGAGAGAATCTAATTAGGTTCTGGTTTGTTGTCTGAAAGAAGTGGAAGAAGAATGGTTCAGACAGCAGTACATTTAATAAAGATAACTGAACTCAGGACCTATGTATTACAATTTCATAGCTTATTTAGATGCTTACTACTCCACTGTTCAATTTATTGCTGTCATTTATAAGGAAATCGATTAATTCATTTCAATAGTAAGGAAGACGTAATGCAGTTTGTAACTCCTTGTCTTGAATAAATGTTGGTCATTGACAGTGATTCTTTTTTTTTTTCCTGAGATGTAATATTAAAAATAACAATAATTAGCAACAAGATCTGCTTTTACATGGTCATTTTAATGAAGAGGCAAGCTTCTTATATTTACTGATTTGTTGTCCTCGACATCCAGCAGTTTTGTAAAGAAAGCAAAAGAACTGTCATTTTAAATAACTTATAAATTAATGAGTCTGCAGTAGCTAAGATGTTGTTCCAGTTTAAATGTCTGGCTTTCTTGAAAAACAGTTCCAGTAGCAACTTCTTCAAACTAGCTAGGCAACTTCTTCATTTTTTTCAAAAGTTTATTGCTGTTGCTGTAAGCAGGCTTTAAAGCTTTCAGTCCTGGCTTGAATTCTGTTTCTTTGAATTCGATCACTGAAATGTTCCATCTATCCATCTGTGATATTAAAGCCTTGATGATAACAAGAACACGCAGGTCCATCTTTTTTTGCAAAGTCACTTCTTACTCGAGAACACATGAGAATTCAAACTTAAGTATTGTCAAAAATATATTTCCAATCTTTTTCGCTTGTTTGTTGTCATTACTAGTTTCATGCCTTCTACTCTTTGCTTCTCTTCGTGATGACCCAAAAAAACCATTCTAATCATGTTATAGACCTCACACAAAGTCTTGATTGTGTCAGCACAGGCTGATTGTTGCATGTCAGATACACACTCCATTAATTTATTATTCAGGCCTAGGGGAAGGAAGGTAATACATTCCAGCAATGTATAGACAAAACAAAAACATGCACGTATGTTGCACAGTCAAAATATGAGATAGCTGGAAGCGACACTTTTGATATTCACTGACTCGAAGGGATGTCTGGCACAAAAACATACATATGAAACAATTCTTTGCCTTCCTGAAAATTTTAACATTCTTCCTAATTATGCAACATATTGTTTTACAACCAATCATGCCAATCAAATAAAGGGACCCCATCCCTACTTTTTAGAATTTCATCTACACATCTAAAAGGTGTTCATTTTTCCTTACTAATTTCAGCAAACATGCTGCTGGGAATAGATCACTTACATATCATATTGTTAGCAGATTAAAGTTTTTGTTTTAGGAAAGGAATTTAAAACTTGAGAATACGTTCATGATCAAAAATTTTATTAATTGTGTCCTCCCAGTCATTGAAATAATTTATACAGAATAAAAAGATCTGCAGGTGAAAAAAAATGGCACACAAAGAAATATATTAATTCTTTGCTTGAAAATGTATACAACAATAACTTATAAATTTGACATCAAAGAGTATGCTGGAAACCAATTTGTGTGAAATAGCTTAGTCATTTTTTTCATCAATTTATTGGGGAAATCATGTTTTAAAATCTTATTTTTCAGAGGTGGAAGAGCTTTTACTTATTATGTATGAATTAAATTACTGTTAATCAGATGTCATGAAGTTGTATCTGTTAGCTTGTAGGTTGGAATATTCTTGTACTTAGTGTAATAATGTCACCCTTTTTCCTTTCATCGTTGCATCTCTAAGTGGCCCATAATCTGTAATTAATTATTCTTTATTTGAGAAGGATTGTTTCTAGTATTATGATAGCAGATGATATAACTAAGTTAGTATATTTTAGTGTAGAAAATGAATAAAAACTTGTAGTTTTGAGATCTTTTCTTCTCTTCATCTATTTTTTTTGATGTTCTGCTTGCATAAATACATTTAAGCACACAGAAGACCCAGAAGACCACATGACACAAGTGTCATTTGCAATGCAAAAAAAGCAACAGAACAATAATTTATAAACAGCCTCCTATTGACATCATAAACCCCCTTAATAGCACATATTAACACACAATTTAATCTGCAGCAAGTCAGATGACAATTGTGGTTTATGATTGACTGGCTGGTGTGATGGGATCCTCAGCTAACCAGAGCTCTCAGGTGGTTATGCTGTTGTCTTGACCTCCCCAGAGCAAGACTTCTAAACTTCTAAGAAACAAAGCCCTACATTATGTCAAGATACCACCCTGAAGAATTCACTTCTCCAATGGAGAAGTCAAAAAGTGGCTACATGACACAATGGCAGGAAAAAAGGTTTTAAGAGACAACCCTCCTTCTGCCTACTGCAGGAGGGTAGCAGTGCAGTACTACCCTGTGTTCCTCATCTGTGCCTCATCTGCTACCTACCACACTGCACAGTGGGGAACAGTCTCCCAGCGCAGCATGCTCTGTTGCTGAGCCATTTGCTCTCTTTTGAAAATGGCATGACACAATGGCATAAAACATCTTGGGAAAACATGAGACATTTGCCACAAAAGCATTTCATAATCCACTGTATTCAGGGGTTGGTCTTTAATCATGCTGCTGGGGCACACAAATCTGCCCACTCGTATTTTGGCAAGTATTTATTTGTGCTATGGTCTTCTCTTTGTTCTGCACCCATAAATGTTTCCTTCATGTGCAAGGGCCCCAGAAAACACATGCCTTGTTTAAGCATTAACTAATGACCTTATTATCTCTGTGTCTCAGATCTGAGTTTTGATGACCTATCGAAGAAATTTGATGGCTTTTCATTATATTTACTTGCTGGAAATAAGGAGAGGCCAATATTACACAGATACCTACTTGATACAAAAAACCTGCATTTGTAGCGTGGGACACATGCTCCATGTCATTTGAGACTTTCTGATACAAGTGATATTTACATGTGAGGGTATTTAAGGGCTAATTAGTTCACCAGTCACCACACTCATTTAGAAATGATAATATAATATTGCTTTTCTTATTTATTTTTCCAAATCTCAGCACGTTACCATATATAAATATATATATATATATAAAGCATATATGAGACGGTGGAAGATTGTTCTGAAAGAAAAGATCAAAACATATTTTGGCTCTGTGGGATCTTTATCTGTGAAATTTGCAAAAAAGTCAAGCACTGGTGCCATGTGTTGCAGCCCTTGCTTGGAATAAACTCTAATTTAATTTGATCCAAATGGATTTTTGACAGTAAGTTTAAACATTAAAGCTATAAAGAATACACAGCCCATATGAAAGCTGAGGTCAGAAGTATTTCAACCTTTCAGGCACAAATGGATCATATTAAAAGTTCACACTAAGTTTATTCAGGCTATCCACATTTAATCCACCTTTTTTCTCAACTTTCTGTCACCTTCTGTAAAGTTATTCAGAGAGCATTAAAGGCCAAATCTTATACTTGGTATGCCTCCTGCCTAAGTAGATTACATGCTTCTGAGTTTCCTAAGGGCAGCAATGAGCAAGTATCTGCTCTCTCACCCAATGAAGCTGGTATTACTCCAAAGCCTTAAGGATTCAAGACAGCCTATTAACTGACTGCATTTCCACTCCCCTTCACTATCCCTGAAAAACAATATTAATGGAGGCACAGTTAATGTCCACATCACGTAGGAGATAGAAATTCCATACTTGATATATCAGAAACTTGGTCCTTCTCCCTCCTGCATCACATGAAAGCCAGGGCAATGTTAGCTAAAAAGTATCATGGCAAGGCAGGGATGGTACTTTAACTATAGTAATAAGAATTATAATAATAAACCCCTTCAATATAGATAATCAAAGTAATCCCAATATTGCAGGAAGACTTATAAAGAATACCATAGAACTTGTGGCAACAAAATAATTCTTTCAAAAGAAATAACAATTTCTCTCTACCATCTGTTTCTGTATCCATTTAATGTTGCTTGGTGATAAAGCTTCCTCCTTTACAGAAATGTACATAGGCATTTATTAAAATTAATAGAAAATTAGATGTCTTGATAGTCTTGTGACATTTTTCAAACATACACAAATACACAGTAGTCTGGGTGTTCTAATTGAAATATTTCAGATATTTGAAGCAAGAAAATATTTAAACAAAGGCTATTTTAACTAGCTATGCACAACAGATTTCTCCTAGTATAAATTTGTGTTCATTTTGTAATTCCTTTTTAAATGCATACATTTTTAACTCGGCAAGATTCCCATACTGTCAGGAAGCCTTTATGAAACATTTTAATTAGCAACAGCTGTTGAAAATTATGTCCTATATCAATTATCATTTTGCACTTAAAACTATAACTAGTTCCTTAATCCTTTCTGCAGAGGAATGCCATCACCTCAGTTAGCTACTGTACAAAAATGCGTAAATTATAATTCAGCAATGATGGTGAAAAATTCTGTTCATGCAATCATTTTACAGTATATTAGTGTTCTATGACAAATTTTAGTTAAATCATTTTTAATTGGAGTGGGATAGTACTATTCTGTCACAGAATAAATAATGTGAAAGGTGTGAAGGTTTTAAAAAGAAAGTTATGTAAGATAATTATTTTATTGCAAATAAGTCTTTCACACCAGAGTACTTGCTGTCTTGAAAAGTCAGACTTCTGTAAAAATCACATGGGAAATTATGCGCTTCATTCTAATAACTGCACTTCTTGGACACGGGTGCCTGAATAGGTACCAATATTTAAGAAAAAAAAAAAAAAGGAAAAAAACCACCCTGATACTACTTAAAAGAGATATAAAAGAATAAAAGCAGCCAATAAGAAGAACCGACAAGGACTGACAGTAATAATTCTATCATCTGGGAAGTAGATGGATAGCAGAGTTCATACTACACAGAAAAAGAAGTCAAGACATTGTGCTAACTCAGAATGTTGCACTAGTACAAAAAAAAAGAAATAAAAGACATTCCAAGAGGAATTGCACACCTTGCTCACTAGATAGAATGACAATTACAGTGGATTATCCTGAACACCCTCCTGCCCCCCCATCTAAAAATGACATAACCCTCTGTCATTTCTCCAGTGGCCAATACTGTTTTGCAAAATCTCATTTGCAAAATTCAAGTGCAGATCTTCAGCAGAGGTGACCAAAAGGCTACTAACTCCTCCCCTTCACTTATTAGCTCTGCCCTATACCATGTTTACACTCCCAGTTACTTAACCTACAGGCAAGTGCAAAGGCTGCAGTCTCCATTCAGATGAAGACTGCATCTGCCCCTGCCCTTTTCCCTTTTCCCCTGTTTTACCTCTGAAATTATTCGTCTCCCCCTAAGGGTACACATTCTCTATAAATTACATCTATGCTTTAAATCTGCCTTCCTGTCAAACAAATCATCGTTTCGCCATTGTATATTCAAAGTCATATGGTTGGTAAGTGGGTATTAGTCAAAAAAATGTTTGGAATTGCAGTGAGTAACATCAGCAAGTGTGCTGTGTAAACAAAATGCCATGACAGGTAACACATTCATCGTATCAGGTCTGTATTTGTGGTGGCCTGATACGGTGGAGGTTTGAGTAGAGAGGAAAGCTAGCTGTCCACCAAAATATTTTCCAAGATGAGCAGCAATAACATTAACAATTTGCTTTACTGGCAAAACATGCTTTGATATGTATATTGCAACTGCTACTGAGGAAGCAGCTGTGATACAGGAATGGAAGGTCCAGGAAAAACTCCAGAGCCAAAACAAACACGGACTTATTCAGTGGTAATAATTCTTTACACCATGATGGAGGGAATGGGAAGATGGGCATTTTCAAATTCCTCAGAGTTAGTAATATGCAAGGCTAGGAATAGCAATATAACAAATGCTACATCTTGAATTTGGGCAGTAGATAGCTTGCATTAGTTGACAAATGAAGATGCCACTGACATTTTTTCTCTACCACAGGAATTTTGCTACATTGCAAAAATACAACTCTCAATATTGTTCTTGTGTCTATTTAAGTGCCTATGCATATTTAAGCACGGGTTAAACTACACAAGGTTTATGGTGGTCCTATTAATAAAGTACAAAATGTTTCGGAAATGCCACCACCTTCAATCATACAGAGGAAGCAGAATCATTTCTAACTCATTTTGAACATAGGATTCTAAATGACAGTCAGAGCTGCTGTTACAGTTAACAGAAATTTGGTTTATCTAACTTCTCCCATTATAATTTTTATAACTACCTTTTAGAAATACCCTGGCTGTTTATGAGCTTTTGAGATCAAAGAAGCGAGGGGAATTCCAAGGGTTGAAAGCATGATTTTTGTTGTTGTTATTCTATGAAATTCAGTTCAGCTTTTGTTGAAAGGCAAACGTATACTATTTCCCTCCCCTGGGTTTGTTGACATCTTGCCCAGTGCAGAAGTAAACACAAAGCATTCTGAGGTTGGGTCTGGACTGCCAAAACATGAACAAAGCACACTATACAGAGACCAGTGATAATAAGGTAAATTAAATAAAGGAACAAGATAAAGACAATGAAATAAGATTTCGTGCCACCTTTGCAGTACTCCCTGGGCTAAAGGAGGCTGGGATGGTTACCTTCTTATACACAGTGGTGTAAGTTTACCCTTATACACAGTGCATGGCTCAAATAGTTCAGTGTACCTCCGCTCCACTGCTGGTGGCATCATGTGAGGCAGATGCTAACCTCATTCACAATGAAAGGAAAGAAAGTCCAGATGGATTTGGTTTCTTTTCACCAATTTCCCAAGCCCTAAGGCTCAGCAAAGTATCTCTTTTCCTTACAGTCTTTTCCTAATAGCTACCCACTGAAACTACTTCTGCAGCTGCTCTAGCAGCAGCCTGTGGTGAATTTCAGAGCTTGGACACTGTAATTTGTGATTCTGAAAAAGAACATTGTAGGAATCAGTACATTTGTCTTCTCGTTAAACACTCCCCAACACTCCCCAGACCCATACCCAAAATACAGAAGATTATTTACAAGATAACTACCTTAGGAAAGTGATTAATTTAAATACTATTTTTACTGCTAAATTAGTCTTACAGGTTAAAAACTGTATGACTTAAGTTTTCATTAAGTAATTTAGGCAATCTGATGCTTGCTTGCGCCAGCTCTGCTAGCTATCCCTGAAAAAAAAATTTAAAAAATAAAAAAGGAAAATAAAGGAAAAAAAGAAAACGAAAATAGGGGAAAACAAAGAAAAAGGGGTAAAATGAAATAAAAGGTAAAAAAAAAAAAAAAGAAAACCCACTTTTTTTCTTTTTTCATCGTGCTCCCTGAGTTGGGTTCTGTGGTGTCAGGTGAATATAGTACCAGCACAAAGCAAATAGGAGAGAGCGGTCAGGAGCCTGGAAAATGGGCTTAGGCCTGCCCTTTTTACAACAGCAAGCCTTTACATCTGTTCCGCTATCTTGTCAAACATCACTCTTTCTTATTTTTTTGACATCAAATGATCTTTCAAAATACCTTTATTTGTGTATCATAGAACCTAGTTTGAGTGAGGAGTGAGAAAGGTAGGATGGGCTTTAATTTTCTTCCGTATTTATTGCAATAAAAGTTGCAGAGATTGAACCACCCCACTTTGAATTTATACTGTATGATCTTCCCCTTTTCACTTGCTTTCATTAAATTATATTGAAGATGTCACCTCAAAAAGGGTTGTATCAAGATCTAATTTACAATCAATTCTTTTTTCTTTTTTGTTTCCAGATTTTTCCCTTAAACTTTCTGGAAGATAATTCAGTGACAAATGTGTTCCATTACTTACAATATTTGAAGAGTTGAAAAAAAAAGATGAGATGATGAAGTGGACTCTTACATAAATCTTCACCCAAAAGAGCTAAATTGAGTACTAGATACATAATTATGCTAACAAGAGGAGTGGACATAAATTTTATAAAAAGAAACATGAAGCATTTTAGTGTCCATTGACAATCTGAGAGATTTGTGCAGCTTATGCTTTCAAGTAATTTTCTAAAATTGCTTATCAACGAGTGCTTCAATATGTAGTTAGGCACAGGCTGATAGGGTCTCTGAAATATCACCACATACTCTCTGAAGAAGCTACTGAACAAATGAAATAAATTATTAACCTTACCAACTGTGCTCTGCCCCAGCTACAGATATGCTAAAGAGGGCACAGGAGCTTGCAAAACTAGTTCTAGCCAGCTGAGCAATAGAGATAGGGAAGGGAAAAAGGGAGGGAATGCTATTGGAAGCAAGGTTAATGCTGAATCACAAAGACCAAGAGTAATGGGAAATTCACTGGATTAATGTAAAAAAGAAAGTGTAGGCAAGAGAGGAATACTGTGAATAGTGTCCAGTAGCACACACACAGAACTTTTAGCTGGGAGAAGATCAATAAGCTGACTGGAGAGGAAAGACATTCCATGAATCAGATAAAAAGCCACGTGAATCCTAAAATACTTAAATGACCATGATTTAAACCCAAAACCTGTTCTAGAGAAGAGATAATGAGTACATATAATGAATTTCCAGCTGTGGCCACCTGAAGGGGCTCATAGCCATGTCAGTTTTCCATCACAACCCTTCCACTGGAGCTGAGCTGCTTGTCTGACTGTTCTCCAAACCATATGAGTCATGATGAATTACACCATAAAGATAAAGGCCTTGTTAAACTATCTAAGATAAACCAACCTGAATGTGATTGAACAGTTTTAGGAAGAAATCATTCAAAAATTTGATAAAACTGAAAAGATGGTGACCCCTGGCAAAGGATTTGTGTTGAACACTGAGAGCAGGTGTGGGCCAAAAACCTGCAGTGAGCCAGCTGAAGCCAAATGAGGCCAGATGTCTGTGGCCAGAGACCAAGGTAAGCCCAAGAAATAATGGGGCTAGTTTTGTGAGACACGTCTGTGGCAGGATAGTAATTATCCAAGAAGGTTGTGACATCAAGTCTTTCTTGTGACACCAGAAAGACACTGCAAACTACTTGTTGTCTTTAGTTCACAGAAAGTCAGACTGAGTCAACATTCAAATTAATCCAATGTTTCTTTATTTCACATATCCAAATATCTTTGCAGGTGGGGATCCTTTCAACACATAAGCAATTCAGATGGCTTCATAGCTCAGGGAGGATAAAAAGATGGTTTGCTTATAACAAGGCACATCATAAGCTGAATTGGATACCACAGTGACAGCTGAATGAAGGCATACTTCCTTCTGCCATGCGAACAACTCTGATGTTTGGAGAAATGCACATATTTAGCATTCTTCCATGACATGTTCACATTCTGTTTGTTGCTTCTGACTTCTAAAGAACCTTTGGAGATACCCAGTTTTGTAATATGAAGATGCATATGTATGCAATCTACAGAAGTGGCTATTTCTGCACATATTGTTCATATATACTATAATATTATATACTATAATTTGGGGTTTATAATATATGTTATTGTAGACTAGATGTAGATAATATGGAATAGATCTATAATAAGATACGTCACAATATATCTTATGTGCTACACATATGCATTACTTGATCACATAACAATCAAACTGTCATACAAGCATTTATATACTGAATGTATGCCTAACATGAACAAACATTTTAGCAGAAAGAAATATGCTTAAGTTGCAGTCAAGCACTCAAAATTTTCCATTTTACTTAGTTCAATGAAAATGAAATTGATTCAGCATATCCATAGCAAGGTGCATTCTCTCCCTTACATTGGACCCCTGCCTTGCTTGAGACTACAACAGACAATACCCGGTTTTGCCAGAGCCACGGAAAGTACTGAGGCATTGCGGAGGCTGAGTGTTACAACTTTCAGATGTCGTCCCCACTGCCAAAATTCCCTCTTGGACAACTAAACTTCCACAAATGCCATGAAAGAGTTCAACTCCCAATAATGGGATTTGTTGACACTGGCAAGTACCGCAGGAACTGACCTAAAGTAGTCAGAAACATGAACAAAAGGACAGGACTTAGGTAATATTAGACTACATTCAGATGTTCACTGTATAAAAACTACAATATTAGAACAGCAACCAAAATCCTGATCACCTTCTCCCACTGAAGCCTTTAACACGAATACTCGTCTTTCTCCGGGTTACCGTGACTTATACAATCCACCAGAAAACGGAACAGCTTCAACAGGAAATACTGAGAGAATTTCAGTTTAAAATACTAACAGGACTCTCCTGACAAATACATGTTGAGGATCCCAGGGTGGGCATCTCACTGGGGTGTTCTGTCCACCAGGACACCTGGCTGCACTTTGTATGTTGTTGCACATGCTCTGAACTATGAACCCATGCTACTGGATGGGACCTCATGGTCAAAATGCTGAAAGACTGCCTTTTCTTTTAACTTTGGTAGGGTGTGAGGGAGGCACTAACTGCAGGGTTTTCAGGACTGATAAAAGACATGATGGGAGTATAGGTGGCTGGGGAGCGCTGCCAGTCAAAATGTTACTACCTCAGGATTTAATCATAATTTTGTGAATGTCAGAAGTTATTCAAGCTTGTCTTAGGTACCAAAGTCTCCTTCACAAATTTAGCTCTTATTACTTATGTTTGGTCAGTATGTGTTCATTTTATCTCTTCTTTCCTATGTACAGTACCATCCTTTATAGGAGACATATTTTTTAATTTAATATTTTCCTAGATACCTTTTATCACCAGATATTCAATTACTTCACAAGCTGTCACATTGCTAATTTTTCTCCACGTACTCTTGCAGGGAGAGAATTCCCTTTTACAAACCAAAGCTCAAAAAGATTCAGGTCAAAGCTATCCACTCATTTAAGTTCACACTCTGGCTAACTGAGTTGGTATCCATAGAGATGTCCAAAGCAGGACATCCATAAATTTCCTTTGCTTAGCCCTTGTGGAAAACAGATTACTGGACACTGAATTAGCAAATGAGGAACAAACAGTGAGTAACCACTTTTGTAAACTGTGGTTTACGTGACTTGCCCAACATCATGTAGGAATTTTGTAGCAGGGGCAGGAAAACATCTATGCTGTTAGGATGGTTCTCCCTTAATCATACATTATCCACCTGTAATCCACCTCTCGATTCACTATTGCCTTTTTAATTTATAAAATGAATGGTACAAAAGATGGTTTATTAGGTGCTCTACAAAGCCTGGGCATGCTCCATGAAGACCTTCCCTTTGAAAGTGACTGGGGTGGAGCTCATGTCATCTACCTTAAGCTATTTAAGATGTAGATGTGTAGTCAAAGATAATTTTCTGACCTTCCTCTGTAATCCGTGGCATAAGATAGGCACCTCCAAAAGGGTGACTAATCCCATACTGAAAGCCTGTCTAAGGCTGAACGAATTGCCCTCTGGAAGTGTTTAGATGTATCCATTAACTACAAAGAGTACCTAGATGACTAGATACCTAAATATTCAATGGCTCAAGTTGAGTAAGATGAAGCTTGACTTTTGTGTTTACCGTGTTCCTGAATCTTATGAACAGTATGAGTGTCAGTAAAATTAAGTACTGTGACCACCCACAAGTGCAGTTCCAAATATAACTCAGATCTTTGTTTGACACCTGTAGTGGTCCTTCATGGGGAAACAAATATGGTAAGTTATCTACCTAGACCTTAAAGTACCAGAAGTGTGGGAAAGTGCAGTAAAGTCAGTATCAATCCTATATATTTGTTGGAGAACTGGTTTTGTACAGAGCTTTTTGGTAAAACAGGATACTAACAACAAAGTGGCTCTGAGAGCTACAGACAATAATCAAGTTAAACAAGGACACTTAGTGCCTTAGCAATCAGTACAGAGGAAGTCTGTCAACAGGTAATGTCCAAGTGAAACAACAGTTCAGAACATCAATTTACCAATTATGAAGCCAACAGAAACAAGAGCAGCTGAAAATCGGCATATGATCCAACATTTATAAATATGATTAAGCCACTCTTTGATAAGTGAGCAGAATCTGATAACTTCCTATGACAAATGAGCCATACTCTATCTCATCAAGACAGTGCCCGAACTGTTGCTCAGAAAAAATTTGTAGTTTAAAAGTGCTTTCACAGTGGAAACTACTCTGTAGAAATAATCCTTTTGAATCTGGAGGAGGTTGGGAAAGCAAAGTGTTCCACATGGATGAAGGAATCTATTAACACACAGCAAATCACTGGTTCAAGACCCAAGGGCAGACTCACTTAAAAATTAGTAGTCTTCACTCAACTACATTATTCCACTGAGGTCACGCATCCTTACAAGTTAAAGTAAGGTAAACATATTTATACCTGACCAAAACAAAACTTGGTCTAATAGATTATTCCATTTTTGAAACCTGATTTTGTCCCTGAACACAAGAATGTTATGCTTTTGCATATTTAAGCTTTTTTAGTTTTGTGTTAATAAATGAAGGATAAAATAAATATCTAGTACTATCCAAGATACCCATTTGTACTTTCTATTATAATGAGAAATTCGTAACTCAGAATTCTGTACGTTAATGAGAACAGGTAGAGGTGGAAAATAAATAAAGCAAATTAATCAGTGACAGTTCTGAACCTCAAAACAGAAAAAAATATGTTTATGTATTTCATTCACAGCAAATACCTACCCTCTGTATATACTTTCTTCCTACCATTATTCTGCAGCTGACTACTGAATGTGACCAAACCCAAAATAAATCCAAAAAACCAACTCCAACCCAGGAAAGCAGAGGTTTACATCACTTTCAAGATTACAACATAAGAAATAAGTTGGTAGCCTGGCTTCTTCTAATGCTAAGGCTCAAAAAATGTATGTCTAACAACCATCTAAACAACAAGTGAAATGGTTTAAATTGACAGAGACAACTATGTAATCAGGCAGACAGGAGTGAAAATGAAAAAGGAAAAAGTTGGTGAAAGAAAAACACATCTTTAAATAATGTGCATTTGAGAGGTGTGCTAAACTTGCACTGGAAAATTTTCTTTCAAGTTTAGTATCTTTTATTCCTCTCTACATGATGATAGCAGGACTTGGGTTTTATAGTATTAAAAATATAATTACATGACAACTTTATTATCATTACCAGCAAAAACCTTCCTTTCTGATTTGTGGGTAAAAATTTTAACTTATGTTCACCTCACAAAACCACCTTGTATCTGTTAAGACACACATGGTACTTTTAAAATTTATTTCCCTTTCTGTGATGTCACAACCCTCCTCACAAGCCATTTTTAATATTATGAAAAATTTTAGACTGCTGAAAATTCCTCAGTGAATCATGTGAAATCAAACATAAACAATCCACAGGGCATTCTCATTTCTCTGCGTGGCATCCAGTGCTAGTGGACTGTACAAAAATTAGAAACAAGGAACTCCCAAATTTTATTCATACTTCTCCCACTAACTGGCTTTCACACTTTGCACTTCTACAGATTTTACACTGTCTAGTCATGCCCTACTTATGTTCCTAAGGCGTGTAAATATTATCACCCAAATTACAGCTAAGGAAAACTAAGTATGCTTATCAGTTTTCTGAGGTCACAAACAAGTTGGTATCGTTATCATTATTACAACACATGCACCTTAAATGCATTTCTGGATAGGTCGAGACAGGAAAAGGTGACTAGTGGGTGCCCATTTGAGGTGACTTCCAGAAAGGTGCTCAAAATTTTTTCGTTTGGACAACGCTTCCCCAAAAATGCAACTTCCAAAATCACTAATTAGCTCTTGGCTTTTATATTTATGTGTAACACAGATTCATGAGAAATGATTTTGGAAAAACTCTCATTTTTATTGCGAGAATTTTGCAGGTCAAAAAAATTGACAACCCTGGAAGGTAAATGCCATCACCAGAATTTGCATGAAAACTATACTACAGTCAGCAGTTCTAAGTAATTTTTCCCAATGGAATACATAGGCATGGACGAGTTGATTAAAAAAACAGACCAGACACTAACTGATCTGATAGAAATTTTCTAAGAACTCTCCATGACATTTTTCTGTAAGGTAGTATCTTATCTACCTGGAAATTATACTCAACTGTATTTGATTAGTACCTACATTCTGTAAAGGATGGTTCTGTCCTTTGTAACACAAATAAATTTAGTAATCTATTTTCTCCTTTAATTCCATTTGGTTGATCACTCTTTCTGTTCGTCCTGAAACCATTTAACTCTTACTTATTGTGTCTCATGTGATACCTGGGGAACTGATAGCATGGTAACACTGCAGAAGAAGACACAATCTTGAGAGTATCATAATATATAAGAGAAACAATAGAAGTGACAATAATAGCTCAGTTACCTATACATACAACTGGGTACCAACATATCCAACATTCAGTTCTGGGATTCACTCAGTGTGTAGTCAAACAAAAACTTTATCTTGCATCATCCTTTCTGTCACCATTAATAAGGATTTATCTACATACTAAATATAGAAGTTAGACCAACTAATTAAGGCTTGTACAACATGTGTGATGTTAATGCTTGCAAATAATAATGTTTAAGATCATAATTTTAAGTTGTTGTTATTCATCATATAAACAAACAAAACAAAAATACAAGATTTTCTAGCATAAGTATATATCTTCGTAGGTCAATCAAGAGGCACTACTCTCTGGTTATTGCTGACTTTTATTAAAGTTATTAAAATTTTTAAAAATTCCCCATCTCTGAAAACTTATATCTTTCTGCTGAAATCATTACACATTACAGCAGCTTGTTTCGGTCTTTTCTCTGCATGTAAAATGCTAATTTTTCATGTAAAATAAGAAATCAACATTGACCAGCAAGATTTTTCTTCTGTATTACTGAAAATGTGTTTCTTTGTCTGAACTGTATCTTCTCAGCCTGACTCCACATTATACCAGTGTTTCAGATTAGCTTCAACTTAATCTAAGTAATGCTCTTTTCTTAGATGGTGTAGTATTACACACATCTATTAGTCATTTTATTTGCTCCTTTGGAATGAAATTGCTGTCTGCCCGCCTGGAATAGTAGATAATTAACTCTTTAGAAATAAGGTTAGTGTTTTGCTAGACAAAAAGCTCTTCCTGAAAGTGAAGTGAACAAATATGTACAAAGATTATTAGAAAATGTATGCAACCATTTTGACCCCTGAGACAAAGTTGACAAGCCAGACCAGAAAATAAATTATAACGTATGACCTGTGGCTCAAAAAGGAACCTCTTCTTTGATAGTTCACTAATATATCTCATGCTCAAGGAAAAGTAAAAATAACAAGATTGTGTTCCACCATTACAAAACAAACACCATCTTTTCAATAAAAAAATTTAACACAGAGAGCACCACTGGTTCTAAATAAGCTTTTATCCACCCCCTCCAACATACATACCAAATGCTTGGCAGTCTTGAATCAAAAAGCACCTTTATAGCTTCATATAGACTTTTCTCCGGGCATGCTCATCCAAGAGGAAAATTATTGGACATCTCACATGATCCCATGAGACTTACAGCGTGGGTCATACACAGTTCATTCAGATAAGCAGCTGATCTTCCAGTCCAAACCAAAATGCTGAGTATTTTCAGTTTTGCCTCACCAAAGCTTAAAATGTACAGCAGTGTACTCAACCGTAGAGCAGTTGAGATGTTCAGAGTAATACTCAAATCATTGTGCTAACTAGGTACAATGAGAAACTACTGGAGGGAGGGAGGAAGGGAGGGAACATGGTAATGCTAGGTCAGCATCAGATAGGTGAAGTCTCTAATCTAGTTCATTAACCTGCACTGGTAATATAAAACCTGAGAGAATACTTTAATGTTTCTCTCACTGGGAAGGGGCCTCTGACTGTCAGGACGGGAAGAACTCCCTCTACATCCATACAAATGAATGGATAGATATGGCCTTTCTACTTGTGAACTGGAGATGAGCTGATTAAAGAGAGGCAGACATAAAGAGTAGGCAAAGTAGATCTTTGTCTCCTATACAGAAACACCATGCTAACTGCTGTGGCACTGAGACATTGACAGTAAAAGATGGAAAAAAACCAGGAAGGAAGAGCAAAAGCAAGAAATACATTTAAATAACAGATTTGTAACAAAAGTGTTTCATCATCAAACAGAACTGTGGGTTCACATGTGTTGTATGTCAACAGAGCACACAAATGGTTGCGGTAAACTTAGGACCTGTATGAATTAGCCTGGCAAAAAGTATTTCTTAAGCTATTTGTGCCTAGCAGGACAGCCCTACAGCATCAAGGACAACTATATGAAGCAGACAGATTCTCTGTACCCTTTACCTTTAAGACTGCTACTTCCCCTGGCTACAAACTGCACGGAACAGTAGACTTTAAATAAGTTTGGGTAAGTTGTATATGAAACACCCAAGGAAGTGGCCTCAATGAAAGAAAAATAACAATGGAGTCAGCTTTCTTAGAGATCACTTGGCAGATAAGACAATGATGGATCCAGATATCCCTGAGGTGGTGGGTAAGGTCTTAATTATTTAAATGAACTTATAGACCCATTCTCAGAAGTGACCAAATCTAACACCCAGGTGCAGAGAAGTCCTAATCTTACTGAAAATCAATGGGCCATAGATTCCTGTTCTACTTAGCAACCAGGAAATTGTATACAATGTGAAACCCTGGTACATAAACACTGCAAGTATATACACTTTGTATTTGTTGCTCATATTTGGATAGGGAGCTGTTCTGTCTCTCTGCAGTACAGTGTGTTAGATCGATAGTAGAGTTTATCTGCAAAGAACTCAGTGCCCTTTCTCTTACTCTACCTTTGGCTGAGCATTTCCTCACACCACACTTCCAAAGCGTGATGTGAGCTGAGCATTCCTCACACTTCCAAATAGCATCTTTAAGAGATATGCATAAAAATAAATCCTCGTGAGTTTATTCATGTTACGGAGCCTTAGTCCTACAGGAAACTGTCCGTTTTCCTTTATTGCCTTAGAGGGTACAGCTTGTCCCTGCCGAGCACATTTGGATTTGTAGGTGGGTGGGGCATGGCCTTGCTACCTTTTGGATTTATTGTTCTCTGAGGGACACAGTGACAAGTACATACGTGCTCTCGGTACTACAGTTATTTCTGGATGTCACAGGAGGTCAGACAATAGCAGAAAAACTCCTCGGAACTCTAGAAAAAGATATCAAGATATCACTCATTCTCTTTCTGGCCCAGTAAAATATGTTGGGGCCACATTCTTAGCGGCTGCTCCTCTGAAAGCAAATCAGGGCTTACAAAGAACCCTGTGCTGCCTCTTTGCATGACTGAGATTTCAGTGGCCCAAGAGGGTATTATACTGACTGAAGATCTTTCAAATATTAGAACCAGTTCAGCACAGGTTTTGTCTTCCTGATGTTTAATCTCAGTTTCTTTCTCCAATGGCTTGAGGCACCACAGCCAACATACCCCACCTCTTGATCAAATATCTCACACACAGATACAGTTAGAGTAACCTCTTTGTTAACACTGAGCTCTTAGAGGTAGAGACTGACATTTTATGATCTGGATGTGAAGAGTCTACCGTGAAACAGGGCCCTGATCTGGGACCTCTGGGCAATGCTGCAAGACAAGCACTAATCACAGAGGTGTGATGTTGTTATCTGAGCAAATGACTGTAACGCCTCCATTTTCCTTCTGGCTCTTTTTCCAACTACCTTTGTTGCCTTGACTTAGCTTTATGTCCTGCTCCTGTAAACATAGATTTTGTTCCTCATTTGCTTGTCTTATGACTCTCAGGAATTATATTTGCATGTAGCAAATGGTCATTAAAAAACTTCCAGTGAAACGGCAAAAAATCTGAGTTTCTCAAAGTGGTGGACAAGTATCAGACCTAATAAACAAAGCAGAAGATTAAATGTATACGTGTATGTATGTCTCTTTTTGGTCCCTCTTTACAAGTAAGCAAACTAAGACAAGGTAATGAGCCTCAAGTTCCAACTCCCCAACTACTGCTCTAAACACACTCAAGGATTTTTAAGCTCACTTGGCTTCCTTTTCATGGTTTCAAATGAGTTCACAAAGATATAATTATAATGAAAAGAGAGTTATTACATAGCTCTTCAGTCACACTACAAGACCCTTTTACTAACTGCATAAGCAAAGTTTAATTCTCAAAATTCATTATCAAAAGCTAATTTAAATACACAGAAATTTAAATATTTGACTAGATAATAACACTTCATAAGAATTATGTAGTTTGCTTTGTTCTTGACACCCCCCCATCCCCCATTTCACAAGACTTTCAGCACCTTCTTACGACCACAAAACCTCTCTGCCGTTAAAGTTATTCATTTCTTTTTTTCAGGGGGAAAGGGAGGGTGAGAGAGAGTGAAATGAGAAGAAAGTGCTAGATGTTCAAGGTAATGATTCCTTTGGTATTTTAATTTTTATTGGCTATTTAAAGCTTGGGATTGACTCTCTTTTTCTGAGGAATACAATGTCACATCAGGAAACATAGTGAAATTGATGCAATTAGTACGAAGACATTTTAAATGTCCAAAAGAGAAACAGTTTCACTGTTGAACAGAGTGGAACTATGCTTTGTGATTTAACACAGTTATGCAGGTAATTGACGGCAGTAGCAAATCTTCCTTTTTAACAGTAATACATTTACAGCTCTATGTAAAAGCAATTTCATGTAGAAGTTCATGTCCACCTTTCCAGATCTTCTGAACATAAAATGGCCACATGAGAAGTACATCAAAGTTTTCCTGTTTCCAGACACATTAGCAAAATACACTGTTTAATGTGTAACTTACAAAATTAGTAATTTTAAACCAGTATCCCATTTTTTAAACATTGACCGTTACAAGCTTTCTGATTTATATTCCATATAATATGCTAAGTTAATATTTTCACACAATCCAACAAATACGATCACTCCACAATACCTTTCAGTGTACTGAATGTGAAAACTGAAAGCTAAACCTGGGAAAAAAATCAGGACATTTTTACACGACTTTTTTAGGGCCCAATTATATTCTCTCTGGAAAAGATTTTCCCTTGTGGACCCATAAATACGAACTAAATTTCAACAGAGAGCACCAGTCAAAGCAGGGAAGAAATTGCAAGTGATTTTTGAGTTTCTCACCGAGACAAAAATTTCAGTAATCTGTTTCTGCTCGGTCTTCGCTAGATGCGTTCAGCCACTACAAATTCCATTGGGTCCAAGCAAAGTTACTCCACTCCAAGCACTCTTTTTTACTCTTAAAAAAATCTAGTGCCAGCCTAGCACTTAAAACGATTGCATAACTCTTTTTCTACTTTTTACAGTTGGTGTGTATGTGTGTATATGTGTGTACGTGTGGCATGTGGAAGCACGCACTATGTGAGGGTCAAAGTCCCCATAAAGAAACTTTGCAGCACCCAACCCAGGGACCACAGCTGTCACCCTGATCATTTTTCTAGGAAAAAAAATAAAAATAGAAAATGAAAAGGCACTCAAGTTCAGCTCAAGCTAAAGGCTAACCAAAAAAGAAACATCCCCCCTGCCCGTGCTGGAAGATCGATGCTCTCCTACCTCCCAGGCTTATGCCAGTGGACGAGTTAAGGGATGGGGACTGATCCTAAGGAGTTGCAGGCTGCGGCTCTCCCGCCCAGGGGAACGAGGGGAGAGCCGACGGCGGAGGGGCCCGGAACGGCTCGGCCCGCCACAGCCCTCCCACTAGAAACTCGGGGATGTTTTTCCCAGAGCGAGTGAGGGGCTCCATGTCCGCCCCTTCTCCCCCCCGCCCCGGCCGTCGGCACTCGTCGCCGCAAGCAGGACCAGCACGCCGGGGCCGCCAGCCTTTTCCTCCCACCCCCGCGAGTCTCACCTTGCTAACACGGGGGGCTTCCAATGTTCGCCTTGGTTTAGACAGGGGAGGTTCAAAGTCAGGAAAAGCTATCTTCCCCTCCCTGAAAACATTGCCCGGGAGTCAAAATGCGACAGAGAGAAGGGAGGAAAAACTGGTCCAGGGGGAGAAGGGGGGTGAGAAGCGGACCTTCCCTCCGCACACGTCGACCCGCTCCCTCCGGCCCGACTCCCACTCGCAGGTGAGCCCCGAAGTTACAGCTCCCGGGAGCGGCATGGGTCCAGAGCAGCACATCCCTCCCCCAGAAACAAAAAAAGAGGTATAAAAGAAATCCATCCCATATCGCCCTCCCTTTTCCTCCACGTACCCATGCGCTTTACCTGTTTTTATGCCGGGTTTTTAATAAATTCCTTCCAAAGGGAGCCATGATCCCAGCGGCAGAAGCATAACATCAGCGATCCCCAAACAATTCGAGGGTGTTCCCTTCTCCCCTATTTTTTTCCCTGAGCGCCTTCCAGCTTGTTAATAGTCACTGAGGGTAGCGATGAGCTGGAAGTTGTGCAATTTACTGCTAACTTTGAACTCCAGCTTGTTGCTGTTGCTGCTGCTGCACCTTTGGAGTCCTGCCCAGCTGCGAACTTGAAGGAGGCGTTTAGGAGCAGGAAAAAGAAAGGAGGGGGGAGAAACACGCACTTGCTCTTGTGATGTGAAGTTATGCACAGAACTTGCTAAACTTTCAGCCTCGTCACCCTCAGGGCACCAGCCAACAAATCAGAAAGAAGGGGTTTTGCTCCGGTGGGGAACTCTGTAAAAAAACACACAACAAAAGGACTGAAAACTTTCCCCGGGAGGCTGTAGCCACTTCAGGTCAAGTCGTTCAGCTAAACATCAGCATTAATGAAGGGCAAGCGACAGTTGCCGCACCAGTTTTCAGTGCATAATAACCTGCCTTTTCAGTACCTCTTTACAAGGTGTTGTACAAGTAATGGGAAGATGAAGGGAAGAAGTCAGACCGCTGTGGCCCCTCTACCCTCCTTGGATTTTTAAATAAACGAGCTATTTGCATGAAAGGCTTCGCAGACTAAAAGCGCCTCAGAAAACCTCTTAAGCACGGCCTAGCAGAGAACAAGCGAGGCAGCAGCTCAAAAGACTCAGTTCGTACTGCAGTGTTGCAGGACCTTTTTTGTTATTATTTTAAGCTGGCTTTGCCGGAAGGGAAATGAACGTACACTACAGTTCCTGTTCGCTGAACCCCACTGGGAACAAGAGATTTGGAATAAAGCTTCAAAAGGAAAAACGTTTTAAAGCTTCAGAAGGAAAAAACTTTTTGGTTTTTTTTTGTGTGGTGTTTTTTTTTTTTTTTTTTCCTCCAATTTGGAGCAGAGCGAAGGCGGAGCTCCAAAGGCTGATGCCGGTGAGTGAAGGTCCGGGGCCGGTGAGCAGGTGGGAAGCCCCCAGCACAGCCCTAGCCCACCCTAGCCCTCTACTGTCTACAGTTAACCTAACAGCTACATGTTAGATATATATGACTCCTTTTTTTTTTTCCTTTTTCTTTTTCTTGTTTCTCACATATTACAGGGCAAATTCTTTACGTGGCTGCCCAAAGGTGCAGCACAATAGGGAATTGTTAATCAGGGGGGATGATTAAATAGGAGCCTACCAGAGTGAGGGCTTGTCTGAAAAAGCCCTTTTTTCTAAAATTCCCCTTTCCTCCCTTAGTCAAGATAGTCACAGGAGCCTGAAGAAAACAAAGCAAAGGCCCATTCCATGGGTTACCTATTACTGGCAGCTATCGGAATACCCCACATATTTTCAGTTCAGTCCCACGCCTCTAAATTCTCTGAGCTGTAACTACAAAGAGAGGGACCCGAGCCTCTTAAAAGCCTTGTTTGGGTAATCATCCAAATAACATAAAAATAGGGAAGCTGAAATGAAACAACTTTCAGATTTCCCATCCTTCTACCAGCGTATATTTTAAGTAGTTTGATTTTAGCATTATGAATGTAAGCCCAAACACATTAAGGCCATATAAAACTTTCTTATTGCTCTAAATCAGGTTATATATAACACAAAGAGGGGATTTTCTTATATCTAAAGGACCAGGAAAATTTTCTGTCCCTAAGAGGCTTACTTGGCATAAAAATCAAATCAGTGTAGAATTTCCTAGAGAATAATTAATATTCAAACAACTTTTTTTTTTTCAAAGGTAAAATGAAATAGCTTTATCTACAGAATGATATTCACTTTTCTCTTCATTATGAAAATAAATGGGAACCCGATGATATTTGTAGCTGGTTTTATTACTTCTGAATAGTCATCTCACAACTTTATTCAAATATTAAAATACGATGTAAGTTGTTCCTCTTCTACTAGCAAATGCAAAATAATTTTCAACCAAAGATATGTAATGTGGGAACTGAACTGGGTCCCTCTACACAAGTAGATCAAAATGCTTGTTATATTCACATATGTAGCTATGCAAAGAATTGTAGGAAAGACTCCAGCATAATAAGCAGACATTTTCCCCACAGCTGAGGGAGAAGTCTATCCACTTTCACAATTAGGCTAACCAAAACCAAGAAGAAAGTAACTGGGTGTATGATAAAATCTTACAAAGTAAAAAAGGAAAGAATCCTAAGAACAAGGAACGTTGCTTTTTGCTAAAAACAAGGCCAAAAGACATTTAGTATACCATAAAGAAATGAATACATGGTGTTTCACTTGGTATTAATCTGTAGAACCCAAACAAAAGTATCATAGGGGGCAAAAAGACTTACTGAGTTTATACAAACACATACGCAAAAACATAAAAATACATGGATATTTCCGTTAGTAACAGAAGGGACGTGAGTTTCCATTCCTCAGCACATAAACCAGTCTCTGAATACAGTAGCAATAGAAGCAAAACATTTCAGAGGGACAGATTATTTTTATAGGTAGTGTTGACACAACAGTTCAGTTAGCTTGCCCTTAAACTTCCAAAGTGCCTCAAACTATCTGTATCTGTATGTACACGTCTTAGTTTTCTTTAAACTCCAGCTCTGATCTTCCAGGAATATTGGGCCAACATTCCAGACCAGGGCCATGGTGCTTCCCAGTATGCCACATGGACATAAAAAGTAACCACCGGTCAAGTCTTGAGCACGATCACCTTCTAATCATGCTTTCTTCATGCAAAAATCTAAAAAGCAAATAGCTAGTAATATCCCATTTTTCACCCATGAGCTGTTAAGCTCAGTCAAATTGTTTTCCAACGTATCTTCCCCATAGAATCATAGAATCATAGAATTGTCTAGGTTGGAAGAGACCCTTGGGATCATCGAGTCCAACCATCTACCCTAC
>JAOXNO010000001.1:45569579-45584136 GCA_028565335.1 Limnodromus scolopaceus
GAGCCCTGAGGCACACCACTTGTGACCGGCTGCCAGCTGGATTTAAATCCATTGAGCACCACTCTTTGGGACCTTCCGGTCAGCCAGTGCTTGATCCAGCAGATCATATGCTCATCCAATGATGAATGAATGGCAGATATTTCAGTTTGCACAACTCATTTTTGAAAATACTCCATAAATACATAAGTACTGATTTTGAGACCATTGGAAAGATGTGTCAACAATTCACTCTGGTATTTAAAGGAGAAGGAAAGATGATTATAAACGATAGAGTATCACCTGTCACCTGGATAAGCTTACTGAACTATACATCTGGATGCAAATCTTGGGTGCTTGATCAGAAAGCTTAAGGTTCATAAATTGAAATCTTTCATTTGCTGTCTTCTAAAGCAGGTCACACTAAGCATTGTATACATCTCTTTGGCAAAAATACTGCAGCATAGCAATGTTTTAAAAGCTAGCTTTAAAACTCAGTGTTAATCATACCACTGTATGAGTATAGTTTCAAATGAACTTATGTGCAACAAGCAGTGGGTGTGCTACTGCTCTCTCTTTCCCTCTCTTACCCACCACTTGGTTCCAGTGCCTTTCCTACACAGTCTCTGGGATTTCATCAGATCTGACAAGATGACCTAAGTCATTCAAATTCCAAACCAGCAACAAAAGTTTTTTCCTTCTGTTTTGGGCTGATCGGTGAGATGAGTTGGCTAACCTTGGGATCAGACAAGATCAATGAGACAGTGTGATTTCCAGAGCTGATGCAAGGGAGGAGTTGCACTACAAGCAGCACTAAGAGAATGAAAGAGAGGAAGCAACGTGAAAGGAGGACTTGGAAATAGGGGGAGGGAGCAAGACCTCCTCCTTTGGCTGTGTGGTAGGGCAGCTTGGCAGCTCTAATCTATTCTAAGAGTGGGTTTACATGAAATGACTTAATCTAATCTAATGTCTTGCTGTCCTTAAGAGTGGCGAAGTCTCATTCCTCTCCCACTGGCCACAGACTCCTGACTCTTTCCTTGTGCCAGTTCTGGTTGTCAGCAGGCTTTGTGCTCACACTATTGAACTTTTTTAACTGGATGGAAACCTGACTTGACACAGGAAAGTGAATAAACAGCTTTTTGTTGGGCTTACTAGTTAAATTGGTTTATTGAGTTGTCAGACGATTGGCAGGGCTGGCATTTGAGGAAAGAAAAAGGACCGTGTGGCCAAGAATGTGGGCAGAGAAATGTGGGGGGAAGACATCCCATCTAAGCAGCCCTGAGCAGCTGGATTGGCTCAGCCACGTTGTGCAACTTTACTCTGGCAGCAGCCCTGAGCAGCTCAATGGAGGCAGCAATAGCTACCTTAGGAACAGGATAAATTGCCCATTCCTTGCTCTAGGTGACTGTGTATAGGCTGCTTCTGATACCTTGTCTCCCTCATTTTAAACCACCATCAATATTTATGCCTGCTTTAAGTGCAGCCAGGTATATGAATACACAACACTAGACTAAATGGTCCGATAGAGTAAGAGGGAAAGGTCAGTGCTGGGACTGTAAATTACTGATTAAAAGGCAGGAAACTGGGTGATCCATCTTCAGAGAGGCTGTGTGTTTGTGCTGTTCAACTTATTCACCTGAGAAGATTTGCAAAAGGAACTCTGGTGGCTGATGATAAACTGGCAGGTGAGGGTCATGCTGATGCGTGCAGAGTAATATACTGAGAAGAAAATCTAAACAAACCTTTAAATTAACTGTCACATCTCAGAAACATAATTTATTTGGGGCAGTTAATTCAAAGCTTTAGGTCAATGTTCTATAGTGGTAAAACCAAAACCAAACAGAGAAAAAAAGAGAGTTAACAATTAGTGAGAAAGGAATACACAATGAAGTGGAAAAGCTCATTATGCCACTATAAACATTCATCCTGAGTCTAAATTTTGAATACTTCAGGTGCCCCATCTGAAAAAGGGAGGAGGGAAGGGAGACAGCAAATGGCAGCAAGAGAGCTTTACTATAAGTAGAGAGCTAAGACTCTTGAATCTGAAGAAAGGTGAATATCTGATTATTTTAAGAGAGGTCTGTAATAACCTATATTATGGAGAAAATAACTAGGAAACAGTTATTTCTCACAGTGTAAGTACAAAGGCCTACTGAAAGAAATAATCAGACAGCAAAGTTAAAATAAACACACGCACACACAAATTAAGTAAATTGCAGAAATGCCTTCTGACTGCAAATGTCAGAGAGAACAAAAGTATGAATAAGTCAAAAAAGAGATTAGGCAAAACCACCAACCATATGGCCAATAGAGGTCACAAAAATCGCTAGGGTCTTGGGTCTTTATCGCCTTGGTCCAGCTGTTTCCGACACTTCTTTTCTTTTCCTTCCTTCCCCTACTAGCTCACTAACCACTGGCATAGCCCTAAGTGCAGTAAACCTCATAGTTTACTTTTAACTTGCAGATTGGGTCCAGATGTAGCACCACCTCAGCTGCTGTGACTTCTGTAGAGGACTTTCATGTTAGGATTTTCCTGCGCTTTAATACAGCAGTAAGCAAAACAGGCAGCTTGTCCCCTGTAAGGGGATTTTTATTCAATATTGCAGATACAGAACTATTTTTTATATTCTGCAAGCCCCAAGTACTCCTAAACATATATCTCAAGGCAGGGAGCAGCTCCCCAGATGTGGAGTCAAACTCTTTGTGCATGGCTGTCCCAGTCAGCACATTTGTCATCCAGCCCCAATTCTCTTTCTCTACTTGCTCATTAGGTACTGAGATGATGCCCTGTGACCATTTTCTCCATTTCCAACACCCTCCTCCCTTAAATATTCCCACTCTTTCTGTAATGGTGTAAACGTTTGTTAGTTAGGTACTCAAAGACTCTGCAATAAAGAGGCCAAAGCAAATTAAATGAGCATTGAGGTATATGAAAGAACATCCTTCGGTCTATTGCAGGGACTATTAAATATAATGGTCCAAATAAGTTTTCCACTCTGAAAATACTTGAATCGTTGATTACCTCATATTTGCCTTGCTTTTATACTCTTCTCTAAACATCTGCTAGTGCCAGCTATCAGAGACAGGATATGATGCCAGCAAGCCATTTAGTATGATCTAGTAGTGCAGCTCTTCTGTTAATGATTGGATATAACATGACAATTACTCCTCTCCTTATGTCTTTTCTCCAGTTCCCTAGCAGATCCTTTTTCTGTGCTCTGCAATTTTGGTTATAATGTGTTAGACATGAACTAAATTCTCGGCTCCTGCAGATTTGCACAGTAATCATGGAAACAGAAGACAGGGTGAAATGATCTAATACCCTCCTTTTTTTTTTTTAATCCTCTTATGAAACATATCATCTAATTCCTTTTCATAACAGTTTTTGCAGCATGCTGCAATAGAATTTTGGGGTTATATTCTTTGGTGTAAGTGCCTGACTTAGTAGCAGCTCTGACTATTGCAGCATCTAAGTCAAAGAGAGCAGTTTATATGAACTGCTGTGTCCCAAGCTGTACTACCTGGGTCGCCAATAATTTGTGTAGAGGATTTATGACAAAAGCTAAAACTGATCTGAGCATACCTCCAGGAGCCCTAGCTCAAACCGCATCCATTGTGAAAGGCATGTTGGAAGCACACCAGGTACACCAAAGAAACTTTCTATTACTGGAAGGGTTTAGAGGTTGAAGAGTAGAGACACAAAGAAAACAGTTTTCCCTATTTAAATATATGACAAAAATACTTTCTTGATACAAATATAATATAGGGTTCTAAATATCTTTAATAAAACTTTTTCTAAAAAGCAATTTTTTCTTTCAAAAGATATGTTAAATTTGTGTAATGCACTATTACCTACTCCCATGTTCTGAGAAAAGCTGCTTGTGCTGCCTACATCCAAGGATAAGCCATGATAGTCCTTGCAGCACTAGATAAGAAAAGGTGAGCGTAGGGTTTGTAGATATGCTGTAAACAGCATTTTTTTTTCAATGATATGGAGGCTTTTAAATGCATAGGAAGCAAAGGAAAACAGGAAGAATCTATAGAAATATTCTTAGAACAATCTCCCTGACTTTGAATCTCCATTAATGATGATACGCTTTACACTCCACTATGTGGTTAAAAAAAAGGAATATTAACCATACGCTTTTTGGTCTGCAATGATAACATTCCATTCATTTCATTTTTCCTGGTTTGCTGAGGTTTATGGTTAGTTAGGACTCTCCCAAGGTCTTGGTTCACACAGTAGGAGAATAAATGGTTTCAAACCACAAAATGGAGAGTAACATTATTGTTCCTCCTCTTCCTACTCAATTTTTAATCATGTAAGCTTTAAGAAGGACAAGGACCATGTATCCACCAGACAGCCTCCGAGGTAAGAAATCTTCATGCCCTATGAATAGAGTCTACCTCTTTTTTTGAATGTTGTATTTAAAATTGCTTCTTAACAGAGCGATACATTCTCACTGGAATTAAGGATAAACTGTTGACATGCTTATGACCAGGTTTGATTCCTCAAACAGACACATATACAGAGGTAATACTTCATTGTTCTTGTGGCTTTATTTCAGAAGCCTCTTGCTGAACTGAGATGGATCAATTGGTTCATTATTTAACTTTGGGTTATTATTTCATATTTCAAAAGATAACTAATTTGTAGGTAATTTAAGTAGATTTTACACTATTTAGAAGAACTGACCTTTGCAACTGAACATGATTTTCAGAAAGAAACAAGCCTCTCAGTGTGCTCGTCTGCTGAATTAGAACATCTTTTAGAGACAAACATCTGAAACAAATGCCCCCTGGAGGTGTGCACTACTCCAGTCATTACAGAGGGAGTTCTCATGTTCATCTTTAATGCCAGTCCCTGAGATCCTGTCAGTACCTGCACCCATTAAGCCTATCACTTTTCAACTTTACACCAAAATCCTTGATATTGTTTTCCTGATGTAAGCTTCCAGCATGCCTGTACTCGTCTTTCTTCACAGAGAAAGAGATATTCTCCAGATGTTGGCTCACATGTGGGCCAGACACACATTAAGATACAAGCTCTTTCCCCTTCCTAGATTCCAGCCATGTGTGTAAAAGACTCAAACCCTACCTAAACAGCAGAATAACTCCATCCCTGCAGTCAATTTTTGTGAAAGACAGAAACAAATGTTTACACTCCCCTACCCCCATCTTGTCTCATCTAGGGAAACATGGAAAGTATCACAGATAATTCCACAGTGGCAGAAAGCTGCTGTTTCATAATCTTATAATGGCACACTGCCAGTTTATGAATTACTTTTAAAGGAAATTAGGGCATCATGAAGAATAAGAAATCTTCTAATACATAGCATATGAAAATTCTAGGCTGAAGCAGCTTCTAAATCTTTCTCTCACTCCATTTCTTATAAAAAAACCCAATCAGCAGGGTAGGAATCTGCATATGATGTAATACCTGAAGACAATTAAATTCACATTTCTGTGTGCTTTTTTGAAGCTTTTGCATTGAAGCCAGTGGGAGTTTTGCCTGATCAAGGTCTTCTTACACAAACGAACAACTGCAAATGTGTTAGGAAAGACTGGTCTCTGGGACAGTGAATCACAAGTGTTTTGTCTCCTTTAGAATAAAAAAACCCAAAACCTCTTGAGACTGTTCAGTAATTCATATCCAAAAGAATTTTTTACTTTCATCTTAGCTGGAAAGCAGATTTATTGCACAGAACATTAACTTAAGAATAAACCTGGTGTTAACTTCAGAATAAAGCAATTCAAATAGGACCAATTTAAGACACAGAAATGAAAAAAAAAAAAAAAAAGATAAAATAAAATGGTATTGAGCTTACTCTCCAGATGGGGTAGAATATTTTATATTGTATTTTCTAGTATCTTTGTCTGTTTCAAATAAAATAATACAATCAAAACTATCTGAGTCCTTCAGAAATCTAAGACACATTTGCTCTTTCACAGATTTAGCATTAGTTCCAATAAGAAACATAGGTCTCTAATGAAAGCTTTAGAAGGATTTTACATGCCTGAATGTTTCTGACAGAGATGCCAGAGACGGCATTCCAGACCAGCTAATGGCAGGAAGATTTTCAAAGGGTGGAAAGCCATGTGGGATGCATGCTTGCATCTCACAGACCAAAAAAGCAGCAGCAGGATGAGACAGTTTACATAGAAGAGATATGTATGCCAAGACGCACACCTTCTCCTGAAGATGTTGTCATGTATTGAACTGGGGTATAATTCCTCACAATGGAGGAGACTTGCCTCCTTATAAATGATTGCTCCTATGAAAGTCTTTTGTGCCTCTTGGTCAAGTATATATTTTTTCCCAGCTAATTTGTTAATTATTATTTCAGCAAGAAAATTGCCTGAGGCTCAGGCACCTAAACTCTCAAGGATAAAGGGAATGTACTCCACTGTTTTTTTCCCCATCCCACTGGCTGCTAGTATCCTAATTTCTGAAGTAGCACAAAGGAAATATAGTTATCTAATAAAAAGGTATAGAGGCTTTCGACTTAGCATTGCCTCAGTCCAAATCCACAAAGTTGTTAAGATAATTAACTCCCACGGATTTTAATATGTATGGAGACTTTTACTATTTAAGTCTAGGTCCCTTGTGCTAGAAGATGGTAGCTCCTGACTGTAAGTACAACTCACTGTGCAGGCCTGTGTGATAGCTTTAAGGCCTTACTCAGGAAAGATCTAGTTGGTTGGGTGTATAAATCTATGTCTGGGACTGGTTTACAATCAGCTACATAAGCACAAAAAGTATGATTTGGCAAGAAACTGCTGCCATTGAATTATGCATACAAAAGCACAGGTTCAGCACTGCAACTGTGAATGACAACTAGCAGCAGTGTGTGGTGGCAGGGGGGAGCTGGAATGGTTACACATGACAAAGAAGTATCTTGTTCTCTTCTCTCCTCCATAGTGAAAATTACTGTTAGAAACACATATTGAATCTGACCCTGGTACAAGGGCTGCAGGCTGCATTATGATGGTGCTGGTGTCTGCAGACTATAAGCATTTCAAAACACAACTGCGAGCACTATTCCACGAAAAGAAAATGTACAGGATCACCCAGCACAGGCTACCTGATGAAGTCAGCATTATATCTGAACTACCTGTTATAAACTAATGTGTGAATAATAGCCAACTCCTTATCTCTAATGTTTATTTTTCTGAGAAATTTTGGAGAGTGTTAAAGTTGGTCAGTGTTGTCCTGTGTTCTCTACTACAGTCAATAGCAGTTGAATATTTGAAAACGCATAAAGAGGGTTAGTCAAATGCATCTGCCACTTTAACTGAGGCATTGGCCAGTGATACGCATTCTTCTTCTGTGATTTTAGACTGTAAGTAGTAGGAGCTACTTATACTTGCTGTAACTGTGTAAGCCTGCCATAGATAACATGCCACACCTGCTAAATTTCTGAACTTCTTCACACCTTCTAACATCCCTTAGCTCTGTAGGGATGCTAGCTAACACTCTTTCTGCATTAAGACCTCAGCTGACTGTTCACACAGCCTTGTCTGTGTAAACAACCTTCTTCCCTTTTGATATCAATTGAAATAGGGGCAGAAAGGTTCACTTCCACTGCTTTACCTTTCTTGTAAAGATATGGCCCTATGGAGTGAGACCATTGCAGCTACATGTATGCAAAGCTATGCTTTACTTGTTAGCCCTAGCAGTGAATATCAAGCTCTCTCATCAGTAACCAGTGAATACAGCTGGAGCACTTGTTCATCCAGGAGAGATTGGATGATGAGCAAAGGAGGAAGAAACTGAAGTTTGTCTCTTTACCCTAAATATTTATTTGTGATTTTCAAAAGTTTCAACTTCACCCAAGTCAACAATGTGAAATGTTACAGGACACCACCAGCTAAATGTAATTCTCTTCCTACTTATTTGTAATTGTTGACTGCTAACACATTTTCAGTGATGGCCAAAGTGTTACACAGCTATCTCACTAAAATCAAGAGTTGCAATTCAGGCCTCATTGTCTAAATCAACAATTCAACAATTTATGACCCTTGGTGTGGGTACATGAAATTTACAGATACAGACAAGCTTAAGTTTTAGCATTTGAGTCATGGTACTCATCTTTTTAAAATTAGGCATGTATGGAGGTGTTTGCAGGATTGGGGCTACATCATCAAGTGATTAGAAAACAGTCCCCTCTGGGTCTCAATTAAACATGGCTCCAGTACCACAAATCAATGCACCAGAGGTGTGGTTTGAAGCTGAGATCATGTCTACAGCACAAGGCATCGCTGACATCACCGCATTAATCTGGGGTGTGAGCGCTCTCTGCTCACTGAATCCCCTAGTTTACCTGCAGTTATAACAGCACAACTGTTCTCTTGCCAGTTGAACATATTTCTGTTGGGAGGAGGAGGGGGGGGAGAGAGAGAGAGGAGTGAGCAAACCAAGGCTTGATGCCGTTACGATCTGTTTGGTGATTGCAGATGTGGAACTACTATCATGACACCTGCCCAGAAGGATGCACTGCTCTGGATGGTTTTGATAAGGGATAGTTTTGATAAGAGATAGAGGTAAAGATTGCAGCTCTTCAGCATTCCTTGTGATAAGCCTTACCAGTAAAAACAAGGCTAGTATAGACTGACACAGATTACAAACATTTTCTTTTGCCAGAGCAGTGTATATTTATAAACTGTATTCTAGTTTAGACATGGCTATAGTTAATTAATGTTTGTAAAGCACTGAAATTGAAAGGTGTTATGCAAATGTAAAATATTCTTCAGATGCAAAGCCTTATTTTATTTTTCAGAAAGGCTGCTTGCTTGCTTTGTCAGTTATGTTTTTGCTTATGTTATAAATTATTGGTTGCCTGTGTTTGCTGTTGTAACATGTATTCTTATTACCACTTTGCCTGTCTTTATTGGGATGTCTGCTTTTCAGTCTCCAAGGAATTTCTTAAATGCTATGCATGCAAATTTCAGTTTACAGATGTGCAAATTACATAGATGCTTTCCATCCCGCATAGGTAAAAAGGCTGGAAGTTGCAGAAAGGGTTTATATTTGGAATGTGCGTGCTGGCATGGTACTGAAACCACAGCTCTTTGAATTCGTATTTTGCTTCTGAGGATTACTCCTAAATCAAAACCAATCAGATTTAACAATGATTTTTAAATGGCCTACTCATAAATGGTCAAATCAAGCACTTTGTATATGAAGAATAAATTTAAAACAAGTGCTTCTGCTCTGCTTAATGAAAATTTCTGAAGAAGATATGGAAAAATAACTACAAATTTAATTACGGAAACACGTTTATGAAATGAGGTGGTGATTCTTTGTCTTTTCTTATGTTGCAGTAGAACAGCTATGACTGTCTATGACTCCTGAAGCTCCCTTATATAAAAATAGAAATAATAATAAAAAAAAAAGAAACAGAAAGGTTACTGGTTGTTAGGAAACCTCTTAAGGACTCCTAGTGAAGGACCTGTATCTGGCCAAGATGAAGGTCTCAGCATAACCTCACTGATTTACAGTAATAATAACACGGTGCCTCTCTACTGTCGATAGAGGAAACATTCCTCAGTATTTTTAACTCAAAATCTTTCCATGGCTGTGTGATTCTAAATAACCAGTTAAAGCAAAATTGTCTCCTGGGTACAAGGAAACAGCATGATTATTTAAGAAATTTTTGAACGTGGCAGGAAAGACAAAATAGAATGATTTCAAGAGTTTCACAGTGGGGAGTCTGGTTCCTACTTATATGACATAATTAAACTGGTGTAATATAACAGTGTATACAGCATGTCTTCAGTTACCATGTTCCAGAAAAAACTGAAGAATAATTGCAGACAAAAACTGAATATCATAGGAAAAAGAGAGTTGCTCTTTCAGGAGTTGTGGATAATCATTGTCATCTGATCAGTCCAACAGTAACACTATTAAAACAATAATTTTGCATCTTGTAACTATTTCATCTGTTTAACACAGAATTTCAAAGCATGATCACTCTGATGAACAGTGGATTACATGAATATGCAATCTTCAACAAAGTTATATCAGGCTTTTCACCCATATCCATTGTATATATTATATCCTGAAACTTAAATTAAAATGTTCATAGCTCACTGGAGAGAAATGAAAAATTGATTAACTTAGGTATTTGGGGAAAATGTGTAATCAGAGAAATGAGAAAGATGCAGTCTGGACTGGGAATGCATTGCTGAAAGGTGAAAGTAAGGAGGAGGTGCCCAAAGCATAACTCCCATGACACACTGTGGTGGCACTTCTAACTGCACTGTTTGCTTTCTCAGATATGAGAATTCTATTAAAAGCGAAAAAAAGGAAAATGAAATTAGGAGTAGGACAGAAATTTGTTTTTTATAGCCTTTTTTAATGCAAAATGACTTTTCCTGAAGAATTTCCAAACAGTTACATATATATATATGACCAAAAGGTTCATATTTTTAGTGGTTTTAACTGTAGGTATGTAGATGCATATATGGTGTATTTGCTTTATAGTAATGGAAATATAGAATCCGTTTTTTCATGAGAAGGGTTAGAGAATCTCAAAGTCCTAAAAATATAATGGCTGCGCTTTAATGGAAAAAAAAAATAATTCAAAAGAAGAAATGGTACTTCAGATCATTCTGTTGAGATGATACTTTAAAACTTTCTGTGATTTGAGAATCAAGATCCCCTGGCATACTGAGTTGTTGTTGCTGTTTGAAACATCAAAGCATCGAGAAAAAAAAGCTCTGCCATGAATGTAGGTCTCATATGTAGAGGCCACACAGAATACCACTTTCACGGTTTCAGAGCCTGGAACTTTAAAACACAAACAGCTCATTAGATGTCCAAAAAGTTTCTGCTGATTTGCAACTCCTTACAAAATGTGGCATAGATTTGCAGCATGTTAAGAAATATTTCTAATTCAGATAATAATGTCGTTGCTTATGTGTTTGGGTTTTTTGTACAGCAGTGAGTTCTTGAATATTACTCAGTTGACTCTTCAAAGTTTCCTTTAAGTATACAACCACACAAATCCGAAAAATCAAGTCACAGAATGGCTAAAGGAGACTGGGTTTGAACTAGAGAGGATGTTTAGTATTTTACTAACTCAGAAATAATCCAGTGTGTTAAGCATCATGTCCTTTTTACTTTTGATTTTTTTCCTGATATCCTCTGCAGCAAAGGTGATCTCTATGATTTTCAGCAATTGAATACACCATAAATTTTTGAGCATCACTGTCCTGACAAAACTGAATAAAAGCCCTAGACATATTTTAAGCTCAGAGAAAGAGATGCTGACAACTCACAATGACTGGGAAATTCAGCTGCAGTGTCTGACTGTGCTTTAGTGCTTTGAATACCCTTCCCTGTCTGTCTTGCTGCTTTGCGTGAGCTTATTGTCCCTTGAGCTGACATGATAGAAATTCATTGGAGTCACCAGTTTTCTGTTCAGCATATTAACCTAAACTGCTGATAGCCAAACTATTTTAGGGGCAAAGCAGCTTAATCACCACAACTAAATTCAAATTTGAGATTGTGAGTGAGCATCTTAAGCCAGTTTGCTGTATGAAATTTTGTCTTTCTGACCACATCCAGAATGTTTCCTCTTCTAGTTTCCATACTTCCATAACTACTGCAAGGTTTGGCTAAAAAACATTTAAAAAAAATACTCAGATGTTAATATATTTAATGACAAGATTGAACAGCTTGAATTGCCATCCATTCATTCTCGCTGTGTTTATTTCTGTTCCCAAGGCATAAGACTGCTAACTGGAACATCGACTGTTCCTTATTATAGTCTCCAGTACCTTCCACTGCAGATCATTAGCAGAATGGTTTTCTCCTTCTGTTTGGTGATTACAGCTTTTGTGTTCGGTGCCATCCATATGTTATGATGGTAGTTTTATGTTCAAAGTAAATAGAGGTTCATGTATCTGTTCTTTCATGAATCTGCCATTTCCCTGATTGTTTCATTATTTTCAGATGCCTCACAGTTGTGAATGGAGCTGATTTATAGGCCTGGACAGGCTGTTTAAATCACATGTTGAGGGCAAGTAAAGATAAACCGAGTTTCACAAGCTGACTGACACTAATGAATAGTTATAAATGCTTTTTTTAGCTGAGGAATATTTGAAAATAATGAAGGAGAGAAAGATCTGCAAAGAGGGTTATTTTTTTTCTTATATAAGCTTCTCTGGAGCCCATTTCTCGTTAAGAGAAATGTGATATGAAGATGACTCAAGGAAGTCAAGGTGATTTAGGGAATTAATTGTTGAAAGGGTTAAAATACCTATTATGCATTTTTTAATGGAGCAGTAGAAGCTACAGATGTAGAAGAGAGGTAGAAAAAGTAAGTAATGGAGGTCCTGAAAAACAGTTCAGTTCTACTGAGAAAATAATATAATTGTCCAAACTCAATTGTGCCTGATCCAAGGGACTTGAAGACAATATGTCAAGGACATTCAACGTGATAAGAAAGCAAAGAATATTTTTAACACTGAAATTTCTGCCTTGTCATTTTCCAGGGGGAAAGAAAAAAAAGACCAGGTGAAAACAGAGCAATGATAAAAAAGATTATGGCCCGTAACATGCCATGTATTTATCTTCTTGAAACGACTAATAATTAGTATCTCAGCATAAAAAAAAAAAAAAAAAAGGCAACAATTAGATGATCATAGATTTTAATTGCAGGAAAAATGGCAAAACTCTGTTACTGAGGAAAAAATAAAACTTCTCTCCTATAAATTCCAGTTACATAAGGTTATGGGCAATTGCACTCTTGAAGAAATCTGTGACAGAGAGTAGGCACTAGAAAACATCTATGAAATATGATTCTCATTCATAGAGCTTTCTGAACTGCAGAACACCCACAGAGCAAAATCAGCTGCAGATTGGCCTTTCTACATCATGGAAATAATAGAAAATAGGACTGGAGGGGAGTGTGAGTGGCTATCTAATCTAACCTCCGTGCTAAGGCAGATGAGCAATAGCTGAAACTTTCTGGCAGACTAGCAGAGCCCATGCAATGTGATACACATGTTTGGGGTTGTTTTCTTGTTTGGTTGGTTGGTTTTTTGTTTGCTTTTAAAGATGTGTTCCCAACTGTATGCAAAAATCCATATTCTTAAAACAGCTAATGCCACCACAGTGCACTCAACTTTATTTCTGCATGTATTTATTGACCATAAACCAAAACAACACCCAAATTTAAATTTTGGTGTGCTGCAAAAGTTGATTCAGGAAAGAAGGAATTCAGTTAATTAAACTTTTCTCACCAGGTGTTTCTTGTGTCAGGACTTTGAAAATTCTGTGGCATCTATTCAGTTGCATAGATAGGCACAGAAGGTACAGGAGGAAAACAGCACCCGTCACTGCTTTTTTGTATTTTAAAGGAAACTTTCTGCATCGAAACGCTAGCAGAATCTACCTTTCACCGAGTGCATTCTTGCTATTTGTGGCATGCGTATCTGTCCTTAAATGTATTCACAGAGATCAAAATGTTCCGCATTGTAGTATCTGCATTCAACAGATGGAGCATTTATCTGCATCCGAGAAAAAAAAAATATCACAGAGCAAGAACGCGATGGAGGTTGATGCGAGTCTTCAGCTTTACGTTTATGTACTCATACGTTAAAGATTACCCTGCCCTACCCTCCACTTCGGATAATTTCCGTGGTTTTTATGGCACGGAGGGCAGGGCGTGCGATGAAGAGACGGGGGACCCCGCGCCCCCCAGGCGCCGCCCGCTGCCACCGCGGCCCCTCCCGGGGCAGTGTGCGCCCGCTCCGCCCCCGCGCTGCCTCCCGCCTCGGGTCCCCTGCATGTTTTGCTGGGTCTTGAGCTCTGGGTGCTGTTCACGGAGCCTGTTCTTTGCTGGTCATTGAGATAAGATACCTGTTGTGAAATTCAACCAAGAAAAGCACCTCTTAAGAGATATGCCTGTCAGGAGCGCTTACTCTCTTGAAATCGTAGCTGTTGGATTATGACAAGTCCTCTTCAGTAGTAACAGGAAATCTCGCCGTGTCGGGCGTTAGAATTTTGTGCGCACCTATAAAAAATCTTTATCAAGTGACTTTCCTGTTCTCTTTCTCCACCGCTCTCTCTCTCACACAGACTTCTCACTCTTTTTCTTCCCCCCGCCCGGCCCCCGCTCTGCTACTTATGCCTGATATAACACTCTTGCCCATGGCCAGGGTTATACCCCTGCCCATGCCCGATGCCACACATACCCTTCCCATCCCCGGTTTAACACCCTGCCCGGTGTCACAGCCCTGCTCGTGACCCCTGTACGGTTCTCTCCCTGTTTTTTTCCCTCGCAGCAGAGAAAGGCAAAGGAGATGACAGACAAAGCGCATCAGACGGCGACCGCACCAGGACCGTGGCGCTACGCGCGTGCCAGGGGTCCGAGCAACTGCGGCAATTTTTTTTTTTTAAATAATAATAAAAATATAATTATTTCAGGGCTTTTCCAGATCGCTTCGGGAAAAGCCCGCGGCGCTGGGTGCGGGGGTTCGCTGTGCGCCCCTCTGCGCGCCCCGCGGGGCTCCGCGTGCGTCAGGCGGCCCGTGGCGTCAGCGCTGGCGGGCGCAGAGAGGGTGGGGGGAG
>JAOXNO010000001.1:45600689-45640898 GCA_028565335.1 Limnodromus scolopaceus
CTTTCCTTTCCTTTCCTTTCCTTTCCTTTCCTTTCCTTTCCTTTCCTTTCCTTTCCTTTCCTTTCCTTTCCTTTCCTATAATTTCCTTTCCTTTCCTTTCCTTTCCTTTCCTTTCCTTTTTTCCAGCCCATAATTGCGTTAAGTTTAAAAATGTTGTTTTGCAGACCATTAACTCAGATTGCTACCTTGGCTTAAAGAACTGCCTCTTGATATGAACAATTTTGTTTTATAGAGGCAATTACTGAGATATCTTCTGTCTGTCTTTGCAGAGGAGCACATTTTTTGTACATATTCCATTGCTGATTTTTTTATGAAGTTCATGAATAATTATACCAATTATTCAGAAACTTTATACTTAATTATTTCCTAAAATATTGGATATTGTCATACAGATCAATTTCAGAAATGTCTCAGTTATTTGTAATGCAGAATTAGATGTAACTGAGATTTAATTTGATTTTATATCTTTTAATAGTTATCATCCATAATCTTACAAATGCCCAAAAATAAAACATAGAGAAATTAATAATTTTTATCATCTCTGAGGCATATATTTGTTAATTTTTCTTTAAAGGAAATGTTAAAAAATAATGGTTACTGTTGTCAAGGTTAAACATGGTGATAAGTTGTCAGCTTTCTTGAGTCTTGCCTGCGGTATATTATAAAATTTGCTGTTTTCTGTCTTTTCTATGATAAGTCTAAACTTTGTTCTATGTTTTAGGTAAGAGATTAATGGCTGTGGTGTGAACAGAGTGGATGAAATCTGGAGTTTTCAGATTAAAAGGGATTTAATTTTGCAATGTATGATTGTGCCTGTGCCTTATATCCTATTCTTGACTAACACACAATGGAGACATGATAATTTGTTCTTGATCTTTATTCTTTTTCCCCAAGATTTGTTACCATTGAAAATTGACATTCTCATCCAATCTTTTGAATGCAGCAGGTGTCACATTAAGACAAATAAGCACAATGTTGATGATTAGATTTCAAAACCTGACAGATCCAGGATACTTGGATGGATCTGACACATCCAATAATCAGACAGTGGGTTAAAAAGAGCTTTGTGGTACCTTATTATCAGGCAGACTTTGGCTGGCTGAATGATTCCTCTGAGGTAGCAATATGGGGAAATGGCATGGGAGCCACACAGGAACTTTTTGAGGGTGTCAGCTATTAGGAACCATAAAGCTTTCAGGAGCTGTTAGTTGCCCAACTAAGACCTGCTTTTCCCAACTAGATGAGAGCATACAGCTGTTGTCTCGGGAGACTCCTCACATCCCCTCACACAGAAGGAAAAGATGGGACTCTACATAACTGGACATGAATTACCAAGGAACAGCATTTGTCTGTTCAAGCTCCCAGTGGGTCAAGTACCAGTCTGTTTTGCCTTAAAAGTTACTGTGCAGTATTAGTCTGGAATCATTTTCTACTTTACTCTTGAAGTTCAGTTGTAGGAATCTTTGCAGGGTGTGTTTCTCTTATGTCTACATAAGGGGCTTCTCAGAGTCTACACATTGCTTTCATAAATGACTGCCAGAAGCCTGAGGACCTCTGTCCAGATGTAGTGTCTAAGCTGCTTAACAAAGTGTTAACAGTAGGTGAATGAAAAACTTCTGGGTTTGTATGTCAGTGAATCTGATCTTGAGAATAGACTGGAAACATCCTAAAAGACAATCTTGACATCATTATTGCAGATTTTTCTGATTCATTATTTAAAAATCCAAGCTGCAAAACATATTTTTATAATCCAATATTTTAGAATTTAATTTTTTTCCCCCTCTATAAATAGGGGGGGAAATAAATAAATAAATTAAAAAAAAAATTAACTCAAGGTCTAAACTAAATATATACACAAAACAAAACAAAACAAAACAAAAAAGAACTAGCATGTGCTATATTGTCTATCATTTTCTTAAAGGAACTTGTCACAGAGCAATATGACTTGGGAATCATTTTGTCTGGAATGAATCATGTGATTCCTCCAAATTTTTTTTTCAAAACCATATTGTTAGTATGTATTTAAAGACAACAATTCCTAGAATTTAATATTGTAAAGCCTTTTATTAGGATGCAAAAACCAATTTAGTTAGTTCAGTGAATAATCCCTGTGGTTAAAGAAAAATCTTCCTCCTAAAAAAAAAAGGTTTCCTATTTTATATCAGGTATAGAGAAGGTCTTAGAAATAGTTTACTTAACAGTTCTTGCATGAATGAAATCTGTTTTGTGTACTACCAAATCCTTAGGGTAGTTGTATAACCCATATACTGCAGTTGTTGTTGTATTTTGGTATTTTATTTAATGAGCTTTTAAATAAAGAGCGGTTTGGAACAGACAACATGCCTTTTGTTCTGTTTAAAAAGAAGGAATCAAAAAAATACCACCACATGGAGCAAAGGAATATGTGTATGTACCCACGGATGAAGAGTTTATTCAAATTATTCTCAATTTTATAGCATATAAAGTATAACTTATGGGGATATGTAGCTGCAGAATACTATGGTACCATGGTACTTTTGCTGTTTGCTGCAAAAATAGACAATAATGACACAAATTTCTAAATGATTGTCTTTAATATGCAGAAGGCACTGAAGTACTAAGATTGCAGCTGCTTTTGAAGCTGAAATCCTTGGTGAATACTTAACTTGCATTCTCCTCAAAGGTTTCCATTTATTGAAGGCATTTTTTCCATTATAGTGGAGTTAAGAGTTACTATTCCAAAACTCTGCCTGTGGAGAATGATGGAGTTATGAACATTATAGTTTGGCTTTTTTAATAAATACTACATGTACCTCCACTTTACCTTTGTGGTTTTACAGATTTCTGCATCAGTTGAACTGAAAGGGGCTGTAACAAGTGAATGCGAAACGAAATCCAGACAGATAAGGGACTTAATGAGAAAATGTGGGAAGATGTCAAGTGGTTATTCCTTCTATATGGCTCCAACCAAAGACTGTCAGAGCTGGCTGAGGCATAGGTTGTATGTATTTGGAAGCAAGGATGGAGAAAAGGAGGGGAAGGTCAGAGAGAAAGGAAGAAAGGGAATATAACACTAAGTTAAGTCTTGCTAGGTTAATGTTAGTTGAGGACCAAAGTGTACATAGGCTGTCTGAACTAGAAGATACAGGATATTCTGAAAAAAATGGAGCTAGGGCAACCGTCTGGCCCCTATTTCCAACCCTTGAATCAAGAAAAGCAGTTTGAAACTGAGAGTTCTCAAATTGAGAGTTTCTAAGCTGAAATTAGAACAACTAAAGAAAGCTGATCAGGAAAAGGAGAGAGTGGGTGACAAGGGTCAGGAATGATACAAATCAGAGTCAGTTCAATCATTCAGAAAGCTGTGTAGAGCCACAACTGTCAATACTGAGTAGGGCAGAAGCACTGTTTGCTGCTAATAGTTTGGAGTTATTAGCACCAATCTGTCCAGGTTTGAGAAGGCTTGTGGACTGAATCTGTGTCTTAAGCAAATTAGCACCATTTTCTCACAATGGTCTCAGAATTAGAAGACATTGTGGTACTCTATACCACAGACTGGACTGCAGGAGGCAAGGAAGACCTCTTAAGGACTATGAAAAAGAACAGAAGAAAACTTAGCTCCAAGGAGGAGGCCTTATCACAAAGCAGAAGCTCATTTCACTCTTGAAAGCTACTAGAAATTTACATTTGTAAATGTGTATACATTGAGAGATCATACTTTGCTTATCTTTACTTTATATTCTTTTCCCTGTTTTATTTTTTTTTCCACTGTGGTGAGACCTTTTATTACAATTTATAAAAATAATCATAAAAGAGTGAGTCTTTAGGAGTTTAATTATTAATGTCCCTCGATATTTTCCGTCTCTGATCTGATCATTCTCATCCACCACAGCACTAATTCCCTGTTCTACTTCAAATTCCTGTGCCATTATTTACTCTGGTTCATTTAGGGAGTTCCCTAATAGGGCTGAATAAAATGTTAGTGAAATAAAAATAAATTACATACAGTGCATTTCGCATGTATAAATGACACTTACCAGAGAAAAATATTGAGTCATACATGAACATGTAGCTGGTTAAATTTTTCATTGAAAATCTCAAATTCTACTAAAATTGCATTAGTATGTAGTTAAACAGATTAGTTTTCATTTCAGAAAAATCACACTCAGATAACCATCTCTTCGATGATCTCTATGGTCCCTTCCAACTCTAAAAAAAATGCAGTGAAATTCAGTAAAAAAAAAAAATTCCCAAAGAAACATAGAAATACATAAAGACTAGAAAGTAAATTCCTGTTCCACAACAGTGTTTTAAACTAAGAAAACAGAATTAGAAAGTAATTTTGTATGGGTTTCATTATTGCTCATGATTAAACTTGGTAACACCTCAGGTTTTATGTTTTTTCCATGCTAATAAGATATTTTGCATGCTAGAAATATCTAAAACTAATATCTAACATTAACATCTGAAACTATCTAACACTAACATAGAGAAGATTACATTTTAGGGAAAATTCACCTTCGTTTAGAGGGTTGAAATATGATCTGTTTCCCTCTTTCTTCTTTCTAAGTAAATATTTATTACTAAAGTAAAGTAAAGAAATTACTCTTTGAACAGCCTAAGGAATTGCTTTGTTAAATACTTATATATTATTCAGGACAATGAAGAAGTCCGGGGAATATTCTAAAACAAACTATGCCTAGGTAACAAAAGCTTGAGTGAAGTGTTGCTGCACAGGGACTAAGTTAACTAAAAAAAAATAATTTAGTTTTTCATAATTTTTTTCTTTTTCTTTTTCTGTATTTCCATTCTTAGTCCATTCTATTCTGCTTATTCTACATGGCTCTGGCTTGTTTCTCTGTTTCAGATAGGATGCTCTTATAATTGGAAGGAATAAAAAAGGTCAGATGAAGTTCTGCAGAAAATACAATCAAAACATGCAAGTCTTCAGGGTTCAAACCTGGATGATTTCTGCATGGCCAGCACTTCAAATGAGGTTTCTTTTGAATGTTAAAGATACAGAAAAAGAACAGTAAAGTAACTGTTGAGAAACAACTCACTGTGCCCAGAAACTGCAATGATCTGGGGTTGTTGATATTAAACTTCATACAAAAAATCTGTGAGCCTGCATTTCTGAACTTCATGTTCTCATGTCCTTTAGGGGGAAAGAAGACCTCAAAAAAACCTGTGAGAAACATTTAGATCTCTGTGAAACTTTTCCTTTAGCATAAGATCAAGAAGTGGCATTGGGAACTGTATCTTTTATCAGACATGCTTCACAGATAAAAGTTTAGAGAAAAACTGCAGAAATTTATATGATTTTAAAGAAAGTAATTTGGATCTTGTCTTTGAAAAAAATAGATTTTCTTCACATATCCAGCATAATCGAGGCAAATCAGCCTACTTCAATGCATGGTTCTCTGACCTGGTCCTGAAATCCATGTTTCTGTGACCTGGATGAACATAGCTTATAAACAAGATCTCTTCTGAGCATTCAACAAGGCAGAAGGGAAAAGAAGATATGCTGTGCTAAAACATTTTTGATGCCTTATTAACAGCTTTCAGTAGTATGTGAAGAAACATAATGTACTATTTGCACCACTTTCCAAGGCATGTCTTAATGCAAAAGAAGGAGCTGACATTTACTGTGAAAAGTAAAGCCTTTATTGAGATAGAGTGAGTGTTAAAATATCTGAAGCGTGGTGCTTGTAAACCTGATTTCTGTTCACTTAAGCACTTCAGTGCTTTTCTGCTAGAAGTGCATCTGCCCCTCTGAGGATACTCGAAGTCTCTCTGACTCATCTTCCTTAGCTAAACCTTTACCAAGAAAATGTGCTTGGCAGCAGGTATGAATGAGAAAGGATAGCTCAGATTCACCATTATAGATAATCATTGAGACTGATACCATAGAAATCTAAAGCTTACTAAATCAGTACAGTTTTGTACAATCAGTTGAAAGGGCTTGGGGAAACAAGGAAAAGGTCAAGTAAATGGACAATGTTTCTTTTGCTAATATATAGGCGTACGTACACAGAGCGCACACTTTTATATGAGACACTGCACATGTCTCTGTCTTACCTCTGTTAAGCCGTATGTCATCACAAGAAGATCTTCTCAGGGACGTTACCTGATCTTTCTGGACAAAAAATGAATGTCTATGCTTCTTTCATGCATAAAAAATGCCAATAGTTTCATAATTCTTACTGTGTATTAGCAGAACTGGCCAAAATGATGACCAATAGCTGATCTTGTCTAGTGTGGGTGTGAGCTGCACAACTGGGTAGTGTGCCTGATGGTCACCTTCCAATATTCACAAAATCAGTTACATGTCCTGTACAGTCATACCAGACCTGAATTGAACACACAATTTTGTGTGGGAAAATAAGAAAAGATATGGCTGACAGAGAAGCCTGGGTCTTCTAAGACCCAGCAGGAAACATATAAACCCCCTCCAGATATTGCAAAGTTGTCAGGAGGGCAGTGTTCTGGAAGCTGGAAATGATGATCATAAAAAACAGCTTAGGTAACACAACCAAAAAAAAAAAAAAAGAAAAGGAGCAAATGGTTGCTATTAAAGCTAAATGAATGGTTGCTATTAAAGCTAAATGAAGAATACAGGGAGAGAGATATTTTGTTGCTCCCCACATAGCTTAAATTTCTTTGGAAAGATGTTACCATCCTCTAAAGTTGCCTTCTTTCTGACAATGAGTACAACAAACTTATGTCTATCCTCTTCCAAGAACAAGAAACAGCAGGCTCTTACCTGTCTGTCTGGGATTGCAGAAATCAAACTTGTGAGAACTAGTATTTCAATTTTCCTATTGAAGTAGCATCCAGTCAGCACCCAGCACCCAGGAACAGAATGTGGAAGTGCACAAGCCAGAGTTTAATCTTTTTTCTTTTGAGAAGAGTAACTGGTATATGGATATCCTACTGCACTTTTTTTTTTTTAACTGGTCTCTAGAAACTTGTCTCATTCTAAATTACAGAAGATCAGTATTACTCAGGAAAACAGAGTTTCCTCTGGAATATCTTAAAAGCATCCTGATGTTGCATGGATTGTAAAAGTAGAGTTTCTACAGAGTTGAAAGTGCAGGAAATTTGATGTGAAGGAACAGAGGACAGTAACAGTAGAAGATCATCCAGGTCACTGAGTTTAATCCTTCACAATTTTAGGCTGGCAAATATTATAAACTTTTAATGTTGAATTCATCTCATGTAGCTATAACCATCTGAAAGTCAGATATCAGGGTCTAAGCGAGTTATGCAGATTTCCTCCATGACTAATGAAGAGAGGCAGTTTAGGGAAGAAATCCTGCATTAATAATCATCTGTAAACAAACAGTCCAGCTTGGACTAGACAATTCAGCTTTGAGTGTTACAAATATGGCAGATATCAACTCTTAGTTTGAGCTGAATATGAGTCACAGAATTTTCTCTCTACATTATGAGATGAAAAATATCAGCCAGCAAAAGAACGGATTCACTGAAATAATGGTGAAAAAGAATAAAGCAAGTGAATGTGCTGAAGTTTATGTACTTTGAGTAATCTCTGTGCAAACAAACTACTCACCCTTCTTTAATTTATCTTTGTTATCAGTGACATGAGTATTGCTTTCTTTTTCATTTTACAGATTATCATTGTTTCTGGGTGAATCATTAAACTGAAAGAGATCAACTTCACATATGTAATTCTGTTACTAGCAAAAACTGTGTTATTGAAGTTTTGGGCTGGCAATCACAATCTTCCTTTCAAAACTGTTTGTGATTACTGTTGACATTTTTACCAGGTTTTATACACCACCAATGCACTACCAGTAGGTTTTTATCAGGTTTTATACACTATAGACTTTCATTTTGGAACTGGAGACTGAAGCTGTAAAATTTGCATCTGTATTCCAAAATTTTGGAAATTATTGTTATCAGATGTGTAGTCTTTCTTTAAATCTTTAACAAAAAGAGAGATGATCAGTCAGTGAATATTCTGGGCAGAAGGAGAAGACAAGGAGGAAAGAAAGCAAGACACAGAGACTGTAAGGATAATGTTATTTGCCTTGTTTTACAGCAACTGAGTAAGCAACAAAGTGTCTTAGACCTTACCATTGCAACCAGACACTATTTCACCTGTTTTAAAATAAGGAATCAACTTTTCTAAAGCTGCTAATAGCCCTGCATGCCTGATTCATACTGCTTTTTTCCCAAAACTTTTGCAAGCTGAGCACCTACGAACTAAGGCAGCACATAAACCATAAACTGCCACTTCAAAATTACTGGTAGGTTTTAGACCAAATTCCCTACTCTAACAGTGCTTCAGCTTCATTTTCAGGTGTAAATAAAGCTATGAGTAAATCACAAAAGTTTGCACAACTCTTGTGCTCCATCAGTTTTCCAGCACATGGTGAACGCTTTTGATTTTAGCAGACAAAAACATACATTTTCCCTCCATCTTCTTTTTTTGGGTGATACAGATTAATTCCTACTGTGGACTTTAGCAGATTACTGGCAATACAAGAAGCTTTTGTAGAGGACAGAGCCAGTTCAGCATGCACCCCTGTCACATCAGCCACTTGGTAGCCCAGGGTAAGGAGACCCAATGATAAGCTGCTGTTAGTAATCAGTGGTCTTACCATGACCCACATGATCAGTGAGTAGGTAGCTGAGGCGGCAGAAATCAGCCTGGCAGAGAATAACTCGGCAGAGTACAGATGACAGAGTTGAGAGTTTGGGCTGCTTGATGTTTGGGACCAAAGGGTAGAATATCTGGTTTAATTATGTTTAGCTTCTGAGACTTGACTTTCACATGAACAGAGGATAATTAGAAAACAGTCCTGCTCCAGGCTTCAAGCCTACTTTTCACATCCATGCAGCTTAGGGTGGAGTGTCAGGACTTGCGTTAAGCGTCATATTCCCAGGGGCCCCAAGCTCACCCTCTGGAACTTAAGGATTAGCAAATTGGACCCTTTTTTTTCCTTGCGAGTGCATATCAAGGCATAGCCTGGAGAGACACAGTGAATAAAGCATAGACAACAGCATTATGTTGTGCCTTTTAAGTTTTTCCTTTGTTAAAACCAGTCACATACAGCTTCCATTCAGTTCAGATGATGAAATAACAGTTTCCCAATAGCAGAAAATCACTGTATTCTCAGATGACAATATGAAGTTTTTAAGTGGGAGCCCTTCAGCATTTTTTTGCTTGTAAGCATTTAAATAGTTACATATACAGATTCTAATTTGATACCACAACACTTGGAGATGCAGTGTAAGAGTATTGACTACCTAGAATAAAGCCTGAAACATCACAAGTCACATCACCTCTTGCTACCAATACCCACAATGCTTGCAACAAAAACCCATACCCTGTAAGAGTTTCAAAATTCACAGTTTCTACTGAGTTTCTAAGTACCTCTAGAAGATACTGGATATGTTGATGTGGCTTTATGTACATGTTTACCTGTTAGCCAAGGTAATTCATTCAGAAACAGCAAGAATTTACCTGCGTTGAAGCCAAGACCACCTTTAAACCAAGGCCCATCTTTAAGCCAAAGCTAAGTCTTCCTTGAGCTGAGGTCAAAGCATTCATAACATACAGGAATTATAACATGATATCTAGATATGGTTTAAGTACTTTCTTTGGAGCTCCCAGGACTTTACACTTAATCTACCAGAAAGGTGCACTAATATTACAAGTGAAACAGAGAGCAAAATACAACTAGTAACCCTGCTAAGAAGCAATAGATGAAAACGATATAGTCAGGAGTCACTGCTGAAGTAGGATAGAAATATATTAAAATATTTTATTAAAAAAAATAATAGCTGTGAATATCTCTCCTACTCAATCTGTTGAAAATAAAGCTATCTGATATCTGAAATGGTAATGAACAAAGTAGAAGGAAAGTCCCTTTACTAATGAAGAATTTCCCTTGCTTTTTTAGGTAGTGAGTGGAACAAGTTTCCATGAGCATGGGTTTTTTGCAGTATACCACCATCTGGTGGAAGTAAGAGAAAAGCTTTTGAGGAGCTAACCTGTCCTGATAATTGGGAAGCTTTAGTTTCATAGTACTGATTGTTTTTGATGGGCCCCTAAGGCTTTAGTGTACCAAATCACTTAAAAACATGACATTTCCACACTGCTATATTCAGCTTATTTACTTCAAAGAGTTATTTAATTTTAAGGGATTTACTTTCAAGGTGCTTAAGTATGTTCTTAAAGCTAAATACACACTTCAGTGTTCCTTAATATATGTGCTCTATAAGACAAGATAGAATTTTGCACCTAAGATATTTCAAAATATTTTGCTAAATATCAAGCAAGATTTATCTTATAGACTATAGGCTATTACTGTACGTTCTAGGTATTGGTAGTATTTGATTTCTTTCTCTTTCAAGAAATTAGTAGCAAGAAATTAGAGCTACTAATTTCAAGAAATTAGTAGCAAGATGTTTGTTATTAGGGTTTTATTTTGGTTAAAATCTGACAGAAAAAAATTCTAGTCATATTGCCCATGTAGTTTAGGAGCTAAACTTCATTTTGCAGTGCATCTATGTGTTACCAGAATTCGTGATAGTTTGGTAGTATCTGTGCTCTGTCTGTGGTCAGCATGCATTTTCCTTTTTATCACTAACAAATGTTGTTAAATATTGTGAGTACAACAAGATTAGAAATAAAATATATATTCATTTAAAAAAATCTTACTAGAAAAATATTATAAAAAAAAAAAAGCCAATAATTAAGTTGATGTTTGTTTTATCGTAAAAGTAAGTTTTCTGCTCTGGAGCTGTTTTCCAGGATCCTCAGTGTCTTCACATATTTTTTGCTAGCTGCTAGGCTCCCAAGCTAAATGCTCAGGCATCCCAAATTTCCACCATCCAATTAATTGGGGAACTGAGGTGTTGGGGAACTGGCTGCAGAGAGACCTAATCAGGCGTACAGCCAGTCACCTTATGCAGTCTTGGACACCAGCAAGCCAGCAAAAGCTTTCCAGGTGAATTGAGAGTCTTGCTGAGCTAGGTGACATGATCACAGCCAAGTGGTTACCTGTCTGCCAGTTTCTGTTGGAATTTTGGCAAGACCAACCAGTACACAGTAGTGTGCCAAGGCCAGATAACTGGCGTTTTGTGATGGAAAAATGTTTTGTTACAACGAAAGCCAGAGGGAATGGTGCTGGCAGGAGAGGGCTTTCAATGGTTTAAATTTGCTGTTCCCCTCCCAGTGTGCCAGGGAGGAAGAGATCTCGACAGTGGCATAAGAAAAATGTTGAACATGGCATGTGTTCAGAAAGGCTGCCACATATACAAGGTGGGATAGGATTTGTTTCTTTTGCTTATGATTTTTAAGAAAGGCTATGTTTAGGATGACACAAATCGCAGCCGTACCTAGCATATGTGGCCATGGTTCAAAATTCATTGTTTCTGGGTGCTCCCCTTTGAAAGAATAGGTCTAGCGCTTAAATTTGGTCCAATATCCAAGCTCAGATTTTGGCTCTCCTCCTACCCACCAAAATCTGGAATGGTTCAGATCTAACTTTTAAAAAATTAGGCCCATGTTTCTGTAAAATCATTATCTCGTATAGATTAAAAGTATTCTTTTTTAAAGCAAAAGCCTAGAATAATTTAATTGTACTATATAAACCAGGTATACTTTTCATAGTGCACCTAAGCATGTGGGACAAGGGCTCCAATTCCACTGGGAACAGAGGATCGGGTTTAAGCTATACTGCTAAAGAGATAATGGGAAACCTACATCCAGTGGAAAGTGCAGCTAAAATTATTCAGAAGATTGTACCATTTTAATACCACAGGTATTTAGAAAGCAAGGAATCCACCTATCATACTTACAATAATATTGAACAGCTTTGTTATGCCAAATATTGCCAGTTTTGTAAGCAGCTGGTCATTCCTTTTTAATCACATGGCAATGAGTTTCATAAGTTAATCATGTCATAATGTTAATCCTTTTTGGATACTTTTTAACAGGGTAGATTTTAATTTTCAACCTATAAATATGCTACTATTTAGAGAATGAAAACCAGCATCATTTTTATCCACTTTTAAGGGGTTTTTTTCTGGTCTTTTTTTTTTAATGAGCCCTTCTGTTTCCTTTTTAAAACTAAGGTGACATGGCTATATCACATTGCTCCATTGCTTAAAGTTCTGTTGTACACGGAGCAGTTGATTGTTCAGAAAATTGCTTTCTTCCAAAAAGAGATTCTATTAGATTCTGTGTATGGCCCACAATACTTTCAAAGTTATTGTATGGCTTTTTCACTTCTCTCCATGGGTTGTGGTGTAATGCCAGTAGGCAGCTAAGCACCCCACAGCCACTTACTCATTCTCCCCTGCAGTGGGACAGTGGAAGAGGAAAGGAAGGGTAAAAGCAAGAAAACCTGGGGAGTGAAATGATAGTTTAAAAAAGTTTAACAAGTGGAAAATAGAGAAAGGAAACAAAACAAGTTGTGCAATCGCACACCACCTCCCACAGGTAGACCAATTCCCAGACAGTTCCCGATCAGAAGACAGTTGAACCCCCTCTTTTCCCTTTTGATTACTGACCATGATGCTATATGATATATCTCTTTGGTTATTTTGGGTCATCTTTCTGGTTGTGTCCCCTCTCTATCTATAGTGCACACCCAATGTGTTCAGCAGGGAAGCAAAGTGAGAAAGAGAGAAGGCCTTGGTGGTGTTGTGCAGACACTGTTCAGCAATAGCTACGACATCAGTCCGTTATCAATATTGTTTTGGTCACAAAACTAAAGCACAGCAACATATGTGCTGCTATGATACGACTGAAGCTCTCCAAAGCATCTGGACTACATATAGCACCGAAAGAAGTTTCATACACAACCTTCAGTGCAATAAAAATTTGTTTGAGAAAAAATATGATATCTTCTATTCTGTTCTTTGCCTGAAGGAAGTACAGGATTAGTTTGCAGTTTCCTTTTTCACTGCAAATAAGGCAATTTTATTTGTCTTATTTTTTGCCAAAGGCTCAGTTTTCCCCCTTAAGGTGACAAAATTAGAAAACACAAAACACACTTAGCAGTCTACCAATTTTATTAAAAAAAACCTGTACAAACACCACCACTCCACCCCAAATTCTGGACTTTCCAGTTGGATGTGTAACTTGAGTAAAGGTTATGAAAATTTATTTTGCTAGTTAGTATCAAATCTTTTAGCTATCTGCTGCCTGGTCTGAATAGCCAGAGTCTTTCCTGTCTTCTGAAGCCAATCCCATAGGTCCTGCCTGCAAGTATGGCAGCCTGAACAGAACCCCATGTTTAGCCAAACAGGTCCTACCTGATGTTTTTCAGCTGCAGTGCACAAAAGTCGATGTTAAGTTCCCATTCACTTTATACTTCTCAATATATTCTTTACTTTTTAGACTTATAGTAGGCAATGGTCTGAGGTTTACAGTCCAGATGTCTAAATGGGTACTCAGACATTTTTCGTCAGAGGATAGAGTTCAGAGAATCATAATTAATACGTGGAGAATGAAACATTGAATCATTGATTCCACTTTCCTCTACAAGGGAGACAGAAGAATATAATCAAGGCTGAAGCTAATTTTCCAGTCCCCACTTGAAGACTTCAAAAAGACAAATAGTCACAGTGCAAGTCAGAATTTGTCAAGTGTTAATTTGTAGCTACTTATTTATTATGCTTTTCTGCACCAGATCAAACATCACCCTTAGTATCCAGTAATTCTTCTCTGTAAGATACTTTATAAATTAAAAATATAATATATATAAAATATATATATAAATATATAATAATAAATATAGTAATAATATATATAATAATATAAAATATAATATATAAAATTTAAAATACTTCTTGATTTTCTTTTCCTTAAATTAAATGCTTTTCATATTTATTGTATGAGATGTTGCAGGCTCAAATCAGAGCTAATTCCAGGTTTTATGCACAGGCAATTTCAATTTTGTGAGAAATGGCAGGGGTCTGGGAAGAACAGAGGGCATGACATAGGAAGAATCAGCTGTGGAGGTGTGAATTCGGAGCGAGTCCAGGAGAATGGCGTCAGTAGACTGGTGGCAAGGAAGGGAGGCTGGGCCTTTGGATATGAAAGTAGTGGCTGCAGAGCCTATTGGGCTTGTTTTTACTGGGTGGGCAGGCCAAAGACACATAAATGGGAACTTGCAGAAATTTAACCTTAGAAGTGAGGCTGGAAAGGGTCATGTAGCTGACTGTTTAAGGAGTGAGTAGTGTGAGGAAAGAGAAGAGCGACTGCTGAATTTCTCCTAACCCAACCGAGGCCATGGCCCTCCTGGCACTTACCAGAATTTATAGTCTCTCTGTGGACCCTTGCTACTCGTAAATTAAGCTACTCCTCTTCCTTCCCTCTTCTCTGCTTCACACACTGGTGGGAAATGAAGGCCGAAGAAGAAGAGTTTGGTCATGCCTTACTGCTGCTGCAGAGGTAGAAAGTGTGTGGGATAGGGTCAGACACCTGAGATGAAAAGCATGAACAGGAACTTTTTTGTTCCATGAGTCCTTAAAGGAGGGAGAGGTAAGAGTACTCTTTCACATTTCTATATAGGAAAGCATGTGATTCTGGAGACGATTCCTGCCTAATACTGGAGAAATCAGGCTGTTCATTCATATATGAATGCTTACCTGAATCAATAAAACTATAAAGCAAGAACAGTTGGCCTCCTGCATAATATTTGTCTAATTTCTATGGCAATTATTGATACATACATTTAAAGCAAAAAGAATATTGTCCAAATCAATATGCCCAGAATGGTATGAAATGATGGGCAAGGTATGAAAGAGTTTTTTTTAATCAATAGGGAAAGAATAAGAGGCACTGAGCAGAAGTAAAACAGGGTGTTCTTCAGACCAATTTCACAAAAAAAGCTTATGGCCACTAGGTGGTACCCTTATTCCAAATAACAAACAAGGGGGAAAAAAAAAAGCTGGAAAGCTGAACATTAGCTCAAAATTCTGAATATTTTCCCTGCCTGTTAGCCACAGCATACTACAGCACACGATCTGTAAAGAGCACTGGGCAAGGCTAATAAGGGTTTGGGCAAGGCAGCTGCATGTGAACTGTGAAAGGGCAAAGGGTGAGGTTCTATTATTGACAGACTCTTATTACTGGAATTAGATGCTGTAGTTTTCCACAGTAGGAATATTTAACCGTCTTAGAATCAAGCTTTTATGCATTCAGCAACTTGATATTCACAATAAATACGTAAACCTCTGACCCACAGATTGTACTATTGGTGAATATGATTAACTCAATAAAGCTAAAAGATGTTTAAAAACTTTATCCTTAATTTGCAAGAACATTACAACTCCTTTTTTTTTTTTTAGACTGAGACAAGCTCTTTAGTATTTTAGACAATTCTTAGAACATGGAAGGAAGTTATGAAGAAAAGTGAGTTTGATAACATAAAACACTAATTAGTCAATGTACTGTTCCTTGCAGATATACACCTTGAAATGATTAAGGTAAAACATCAGTGTCTGTGAAATAAAACCCAGACACAAAATGTTACAGTAGAAAGGACAGCCTTTCAAACCAACCCTCAAGTTTTTGTACAATGAATTGAAATTAGTAAAACAGCGAACTGGCAGTAAGTATTACTCTCTTTTTTTGGAAAAAAGTGTAGAGACAAGCATCTTCAGTTTAAAATATCGGTTTGAGTAGTCTTTGGGATGAATGTGTGTGGGGAAATTGAACTAATGGACAAAACCATAGGATAAATGTCACTCAACCAGTCCACTCAACATTGGAAGTCTTGTCTAAGCTAGTTATCCAGGTCACATTACAGCCTCTTACAAGAGAAATACTCCAAGAGGTTACCATCTCTTTGGCACTTAACCTAGCATGCAATGAATAGCTCTCTGGAGACAAGATCTCTCTCTACAGACTATAGATGTTCCTATACTGGTTATCTTAAACAAGATGTATCAGCCTTAGGTTGCTCTAATATTGAGTTTTATTGCTGTTTTTTATTACGAAGGATAGTAGTAATATTTGGCCACCAGCTGACACTTCTGAAGGCTGTTTATTACCTAACATCTCATAACCTATTGATCAGACCTGATCTCCTGGTCTCCCTGGTCTCCAATACCAAATAATATCTAAAATGGCACTTAATATCTTCTCATGAAGATGAATCCTGCCCAAGAACAGTTACAAACTTTTCCCATTTGTTGACCACAATGAAGTTAAATGCATTTGAAAATGCTGAAAGGTTAGGTTATTTTTCTTCTCTTTTTCCACTTTCTTCTCTTTCATTTTCATAATTTTTAATTTAAAACAAGCAGAATTTCAAATGTGAGATATTTGGGTACCACACCTCTGCTATTTCTACACTACTCTGAAACAGAAATTAAAAAAAAAATTCTTAACGACAAAAAAGGAGACTGTGTAGTCAAATAAATTGAGTAGTCTGATAATACCCATATAGATGGGATTCATTTGAAAATATCTTCTGAACTGAACTCAGCTTTAGGTATTTCAAGACGCACATAGCTCAGAACCCAGCCTTCACACTGAAAACCTGCATGTAACAGTAGAGATTTGGTATCTCCAAACCTAGCTTCATAGGTCCCATTAGACTTCACTATTTTCTATTCTAACACTAAAAAAAACAAAGAAACAACAAAAAAAAAAACAAAAAACCCACCAAGAAATATAATTTTGTCTGAATTGTTGGCTTCTTTAAGTGGCAGCTCAGGGAAAATTATTCATGTAAGTGTAAATTTTATTGGTTTGCATTTATCATCTTTATTTTCTCTATTGTCTCCTGCCTTCCTGAATCCATCTGATATTGATCTATGATATAGCTGTCTGGCATCTCTCAGTCTCTACTTGCCTCCCAAAGTGCCTGGTTGCACTAGAAGCATTTTTTCCACCCTTGTAATTTTTTTTCAAATTGCTTTACTAAAGGTCATAACTTTTGTGTTCAGCCCTCTATGAAATGGAAAGGATTGATGTAGTTTTATCCCTTCCAGCCTTACAATCTCTCTCCTGTCCTATAACAGTGTTTTTCTGATATCATTATTTTAAAGCTGAAAGCTCCTGTTCATCTTGCAAACAGAAAATTTGAGCTATTTTACAAAACTATTCATTTCAAAATGTCCTTTCCAATCTTAAACAAATTAAGTGATTGAGGAAGTTACATTAGAAAACTGTACAAGACTTAATTCAATTAGTCTTCTGTTTTCTGTCCCTAGTTTTACAGCTCTGTTTTTCCCCACAACATTCCTTCCACACTGCCATGACTGCATCCTCTCACTGTGCAACTTGTTTACTGTCGATGAGGTCTGTCTCCACAATTGTCTTCTGCTCGCAGGCTTGAGTGTCTTGGGTGAAGTAGGAACCTTCACACAGGAGTGGGAACTGTGGCATACACTGAAGGTAGGCATCTAAACACAAAAACTGGGAAAAGTCCAAGAGTCTGCAAAAGTGTGCCTGTTCTCTGCAATCTCATGCACTCTATTGACAATTATCGATGGCATATCATGCATGTTTGTTTACGTTTAGGCCTTTAGTATGAAATAAAAATATGCTTGTGCCTATGAATTTTGGAAAATAATGTATAGATTTATAAACTCTAATTGGAAGATTTTTTTTAATACAACCAGAATATGTTTCTTAGGTTTTCTGGTTTTAATTTTCATAAAGCCCCTGGTTTATACTCAGCTGTCTTTAGCAGTCTGCTAGCAACAGCGCTCACCTCTTTGGCTATGGAGACTTAGAATCCATACCTGGTATTCAAATAAGTCCTAATTTATGCATGTCAAGCTGAAGTTCGCAAATCAGTATGATTTTACAGTGTAGAAAATACTTTTCTATAACAGCAAATAGCAAAAATGTACCAGGAGACATGAATGAAATTAAATATAATTTAATTACAGGAATTGCTTTTTAGGATAGATAAACTAATAGGCAGTGACTATTTTGGGGGGATTTTCTTATGGCCATAAGAGTATATTTTATGTAAAATTATAAAAGGCCAAAGAAGAAAAATCAAAGCAAAACATCTGCACCCGAACAATGAGAAGACATGGAGACCTGGTCCCAGCTCGAGGCCATGGTGTAGTTTTACTTCATGGTCTTGGTAACTCCTAGTATTTCTCTGCTTTTTTTCATCTACTTGGATTAACACTTTTTTCTTTCTCTCTTGATTTATTGTTTTTATATCTTTAGATCTGAGACAATAAGATTATTGTATGTGCTAATACAAATACTAAAGAAAATGGATTATAAGTATCTCAGGGGCTACAGACAACTGCTTAGTCATTAACTAGACAGTGTTTCCTTTCCATCCAACTGAATCACATTAGCTCCAGTCTCTCAGATATGCCAACGTAAGCTCAGATATTGCCAAATGGTAACTGAACTAACAACAAAGTTTTTACGTCTCGCTTGGTTCTAATCTGTGTTTTATTCTTCTCTTTGATTCTCTATCTGACTCATTGGGTACTTGTACCAGCATGGTGCAGGGAGGCGGTAGAAAGACAGGAACAGAAGTGGGGAAGGACCACAAAACCCTATTTTTAGCTTAGGGGATATGGTGGTAACTGATTTTAATTAAATTTTGCATAACACTGAAGAGGATTTAGTAAAAAACATCAATACCATCAGTGTTTTATTTTCATGGCTATTGTCTCAGACTTCCACCACTCAGACTAGTTTAAAAATTAGAAAAAATTTCCAAATTAGGGTATGATCAAAGACCTGTTGCAATGAAGGCATACACTCCTTTCAATTTCAGTGGTCTTTGGATTAATTTTGATATATTTTAAATAATAGAATATTGTGGGAGCACTAGAAACACCTGAGTCGTCCTTTGCTTTGTTAGTGACTGTCCCATTCTCATGTCTGATTCCTCTTCAGCAGCAGTGGAATTGTACCTTCAGGCTTGAGGAACAGTTTAAGCTAAAGAAATTTCTCTACTTTGCCTGTTTAGACATAATCCAGTGTGCCACATTACATGCTCACTACCAAAGCATGGCAGGACATTCCAAAGGAAAAATGCCCTTCCGTAACAGTGCTCTGGCAAATTAGGCCCACTTCTTTCTGTATCTTTTCTTTTGTAGCAGTAAAAAAGAAAATACAAGCTCAATTTACCAGGTGAACTGTTTCTTACAAATAGTTCCCATTCTGATAAAAAAAAAAAAAAAAAAAAGAAAAAAAACAATCTCCAAAGAGAAGCTGTTAGCATGTTCTCATCTGGATTCCAGTACAGCTGAGAAAGGAAAAAAAAAAAACCACAAAAAACACCTCGGGTTTGTGACAGATAGTGATTGCTTAGACACAACAGAAAACTAAAAAAAGCAGCTGAGGGTAAAAAAAAAAAAAAAAGAGGTGCATTAGCACTTAGGAGTATGTTGCAAATAGCAGTCTGAGTGCCAAAAACTCTGTTCTGAGGTGCCATATGGGAGAAGAGATCTGTTTTCCAACAAAAGGGATAAAAAATGAACAATTCTCCTGAAGGCTATAAACATTTTTTCTAATTGTTTCTTTGCATGTCTCACATTTTTATCTGAAAACTTCAGTGAACTGAAGCAAACACGGAGAACAGAAATAATTCCTGATCATGAAATATTATGTCATTAGAGACTGAAACATGAAAACTGCATCTATTAACACAAGTACACGTGAATGTAGTTAAACTACTGAATGCAGCATTTTAGAAATGTAGGACAAGCAGAAGAAGCTCATATAGGAGTCCAAAGAGATGTCCACCCTATATTGTATCCTTTGAAATAAACACTGTTTTGAAAGACAGGTGCTTTTCTGTAGCTCATACTCAGATAAGAAGGAGGAAAGAGGTTCCTGAGACGGAAAGGTTCAAATTCTTGGGAAATCTGCTTTAGCACTTGCTTTTGTGAGAGAGAACGGAATACAAGTCTCTGGTTTCTAATTCTGAGTTAAACTAAAGATTCTGTTCCTCTTAAAAGGTTTTGAGGCTATTTTAATAATCTCAATCTATTTAATTATAGCATTAAATTGAAGAAAATAAAATAAAGAATGAATAAAAGCAGGTACAGCTTTTGCTTTTCAACTAGTATTGGAAGCAGTTATTTGCACCAGGGTAATTCAGATAAGCATCTGGCCCGCAAACTATCCTGGCACAGACAAAGATTTGTTTGGTTTTTTTTAAGAACTAGGAATTTTTCCAAGACGTCCTGACTACTGGGAGCAGAGCGTCTGACCAAAGTATGCTCACCAGATGGTAGATGTTTCCATATGGGTAAATATTAAAAAGTTCTAAATCTATGAAAACTGGGAAGTAAGGGTGGGAAAGGTTTGCTGTTGTTTTTCAGTTTTAGTTGCCTCTGCAACTAATAAACTTGGGGGGGGGGAAACCCACAGAAATCTAAATTTAATGAAAAAAAAAGTCTTATAACTTGTTACTGGATCTGACCTATCGTTAATGACAAATTTGGGAAACTCTTCTTTTTTTTTTTCTTTTTTTTTTTTTTCTTTCCTTTATATCTTTATTACTTTGCTATTCCAAAACTTACCGCACTAAAATGTGATAGCTCCACACATAATGGCAAGAAGGCTTGTTTTGTTTTAGGGAAGGAAATGTTAAAAAACAGAAGCGTGTTTTAAGGGCCAGCTGAAGGCTTTGTGCAACCAGGTCTCTGCCAGTCACTACTGCCTGGTGGGCCAGGAACAAAAGGCAGTGTGGGGCAATGCCACTGGTGCACCAGGTCCCCAGCCTGTCAGCATGTTTAAAATACTGATGGAAGTAAGTTTACACAAAGATGTTGCACTGAGCAGTGGCTTTGCTGAGCTCTTCCACTCCACCAGCTCCATTGTTGGGGCTGTAACTTTAAGCAAAGCGAGGAGAGGGGGATACAACAGAAGCTGGTGAGTGGTAAGGTTTTAAACCACCATAGCTGTGTCTGCTGGATGCGAGTTGGAGGCCTATGGTGCTATAACGCACACCCAAGGAGTCCTTGAGGTGCTGTAGCATGCTAAGTTTGGCTTCAGTACCCAATCTCAGCAGAAGATACCTCTCTAACTTAAACATCTGCATAAATAGTTGCTGGGTTAGTAATTTATCCCAGGTTTAAAATCACGTAAGCAGCTAGGGGGTATATCTACACAGCATGGTGTAGTTTGACCAGAAAGCAAGCTGGCTTACATGACAGGAGATTTATAGTTGAAGCGGCACAGCAAAGTAGTGCAAAGTTAATAGAGAAGTCCCCACTAACTGCGATGAGCTTTATATCACGTATCCACAGAGGCACATGAAATGGAAGAAATGTCACAGTGAAAAGGCAGGACAGCAGGAGAAAATGTTCTTTAGCTTTCTTTGTACTGAACTTGAAATATCTAAGACAGCTTCTAATTCTCTCTCTCATGCTCCTGTCTCTACTAGAAACCTATTGCTTACAATGCCTTGCTGTTTATTTGTTTTTTTCACTGTGTGTGCCTGCGGTGAACAAGGGAGTAACAAAATCTGGATATGAAGAAGGTGATGACAGAAACAGGTGATGTAAAAATACAACCACTTTTTCCCCCTCCACCCTCAGGAAATAATTTTCCTCAGGAAATCTCCGTCTATGAAAATAAATAAATAACAACTACTAACCACTAATTATCAAAACAAGGAGACACATTGACCAGAAATTTACAAGCCATTCTTCTTAGGACTGTGGAAGATAGCTGTTCAATCTTTAATAAGCATGAAAGGATAAAAGTTAATTGAACTAAATGCATCCATGGCAATTTGACTTAATTTTGTGGAGGTGATAGAAATATGTGATACAAAGAAACTGGGTTTCATGAAGCAGAACCGAAGAACTGCCTTGATACTGGCAGAAGAAATCGAAGTTTGGGAAAAGGTATTTTTCCAGTAAGATGGTCTTGTGCATTTTTTTTCTCACAAAGGCCTGAAATAAAGTTGGTCTATGTGTTTTAGAACAGATAAATGCTTAAGTATACTTTTATGGTTTAAATACTTTTTCTCAAATATGCTATTAGTACAATGGTAGAATCCAGTTTCGTACTAGAATACACACGTGGTTCCTAATCCCTTGTTCTAGAATGTTTATGTTAAAGCTATTGAAAAGAGCAAGCGCATTTCCTCAGTTTAAAAGAGAAAAAAGTTTTCAAATAGAACAAGACAAGAAAAATATTTTATCAATAGTTTATGGTCAAGGTAAATGTATTAATTATAATCAACATTCAGGAAAAGTAACATCTGCTTACAAAATACATGCAACAGCTTGGCGAGAGATATTACCCAAGAGCTTATATTCTATGGAATTGGCTTAGTATCAGAAGAAAGAGTGATTAACAGTAGAAAAGTTAATGTCCAAATTATTTCTGACACACTGCTTTGATCAAAAAATGGTTCCTCTCCTTATCCAGAGAGCTTAAAGTCTTTGGTGCAGAAGGCAGCTATAGATGTGTTTTTTTGCAATTTTTTTATTCAGACACACACATACACGTGCACACATTTACTTACCTAAAAAGCCTTACCTGACTTTTTGTTTGGTTTTGTGTGAGGAGCAGTTAACAAAAATATGCTTGAGCAACGATTTTATCTCCTTTGAGGGAATATGTTGCATTTTGAATGCTTAAAAAAAAAAAAAAGACCTTTGAAAAAATTTGCTGGCTATGTTGTGTCATTTGTATAAGAATTTCTGCATAAACTAAAACTACATCTTTCCAAAAGAAAAATATGAGAGTGCAGAGGGGAATGAGCTCAGGTATCAGGAAGAAGGGAGACCACATGTTGATTTTAATATACAATTTTGAGGGAGAAAAGGGAGGAAACATACGGAAAAAATTGCGTCTTTGAAAGGTAGCAGATGACCACTAGGGAGGAGACCTGTTCTGGGCTTTTTTTTTTCTTCCTTGAAAGATGCTATTCAGCTCTGTGGAGGAGAGAAACCTGGCTCACTTTGTAAATGCAAAACCAGACTGCTGCCAGGAACCATTTGCAGGAGTGATTCTCAAAACCAGTTTGCTTTATGAGATTTTCGCAAAGGTAAAAAAGGTCTGCACATAATTTTGACACAGTCAAATAGTGCACCCTTAGAGTTAGACAGCAAAAAAAAAGAATTAGCACTTCTCTCTTTAAAGGGTGTCTCATTAGAGCATGCTTATTGTCTTCTCAGCAGATGTGACATTTAAATACAGTGAGGAAATAATTCTGAGAAATAAATGACCATAGCAGTCCCAGTTTCCTGAATGGAGGTGAAAGTGGTTTGGCAATATTTATTCATGATGTTCATTTATTCAGTATTGAAATTAAAGAGGAAGGGAGGGAATGCCTGTGTGTGCTGGTGAAAGTGTAACATGACATTAGGATAGACTCTGAAGTTGCATATGAGCTGAAATATCCCAAGTGGCATCAGCACAAAGCCAGGGACTTCCAGTAGCAGCAACTGTTGGCAGAAGGGTTTAACTTAGGCCTTAAGAACTCTGCTCCAAGTAGTACATGGCATACTAAGGAAAAAAAAAAAAAAAACAACCCAGAACATTTTAAATTGCAGCTCTAACATCAGTTTGAGCAAGAACTTGAAATCCAGGTTATCAGAACAAAGTGAACATACATTTCAGAAAGCGAAATATACAACAACTACTTGTAAAATTTCCTCTAAAGTGTGCTTTTTCCTCTTGGGTTATATGCACTTTTGGCCCAAGTTAAACAAATGAAAATGTCATATCTACATTTAAAATAAAACTGCATAGTACTGCGGTTAAAGAGAAGGGCATTAAGCCAAGGGCACTTTTTATATCTTACATTTATTTCCAAAAATATTACAGGTACTGTAGCAAGGATAGTAACTGCTCCTCGTTACATTTCCACCCCTACTCTTGTAGACATAAGTATTCCAGTGCAGCAGGCTGGACAGACAGCCAATATTGTTCTTTGTGTACACATCAGTGTCCATGCCCAAGGCAATGCTTTTGAAAGCTGAATCTATTATTTTTATTGAGACAGCAAAAAAGACCAGTTCTAGGGGCCATCAGAGACTCCCTTTTGCTGGAAAAGGGCTAATACAATGATGATACTCTGACAACCAACCACCTTTAAACAATAAGTTAAAGTGCAATCATACAACAGAAATGTACACACATAATATTTATTTAACCTTTTCTTGCCATCATGGTATTTTCACCTCCTTTAATTAAATTACATAACATAGATAAAGCCTGATCACAAAGAAACCTTTGAACCTGGTTTTAAAAATTAAAAGTAAGTCCTTTGCATAGCAGTTGTTTTTTTCCTGGTAATGTCTTTTAATGTCTGTGCTTGATGCAGTTATCTAGGAAGAAAACCCACCCTAATAACACCAAGGGAGAGCCCAAGAAACTGAACACTGCTTGTGCTGGTTTTCTAAAAATGGTACGTGTCTGTTAAGAAATGGGAACATTTCATAAAGTACAAAGTATCTTTGAGACAGAATTTACAGCCTGAGATTTCCGTGGCTGCCATGCAAATTTTCCTGAAACAGCAAAAGCAAAACCAATGTTAATGATAGCAAGAAAGAGGGATGGCAGCTACTTAACCAGCTGAATGGAGGAAATGAGCATGAGCTTTTGATGTTCAGCTTTCCTCATTAAACTCTTACATAAGCCCAGGAAAGGACTGGCAAAGGGTTCAATTAGCAATATAACCCTATTTAAAGTGCTTTCAAGTTCTATGTGGAATTTTAAGAGCCTTTTTACAACTGTCAGGACAAAGTGGAGTTTTATTTGAGAATTTGTAGTAGGTAGTATGACAGTTGAATAAATATCTAGAAATGTGGCTGAAAAATAGGCTAGTATCTACCCAGATGCCAATTCAATTTTATGGCAATTTAACAACTACTATTAAGGACATGTTTTTGTAATTAATCTTTCTCTGTACTTAATTTCATTGTTAAACTAACATGTAATAAATAAAGCTTTAGATTGAAGGTGGGGTTTCATGTTCCTTATTTTAAAGGTGAAAAAATTATTTTTATTGAAATTGCAAGATAGTATTTAGGGAGAAGATACTGAACATCCCTGCTGTGACAAGTGGTGCTGCTGACAGGGAATTATCTGTAAAGGTTTATATGCATCATATATTTTTATCTAGATTTGTACATATTATATATAATCATGCAAAAAACCCAGATCTCCTGTATCTCCAGTTATCTAGGAAATGAATGTTCTGGCCAAACTACTTGCAGAGTCTCCCACTGTAGTCAGTAGAGAGAAACAAATCTTAGACAACCATTGTATGCGAAGACGATTCTGGATGTGCTTCTCTTTCTCTCCATTTACAGCAGAAGCAGCAACAAAACCTTAGTCTACATGCCTGACTGTGCTGCTAAAGGGCATGAATACCTAGGTGTCACAGAATGTATTTGCTGTAACAAAACTAGTAAAAGGGGCAAGAAGTTGGAAAATGCCATCTGGATATACCAAAATACATCTATTTGGAGACTATTTTCATTTCAGCCTTCCAGGATGGCTAAAACTGAAATGGAAAAGGTAAGAGAAATATTTATTTATTTATTAAAAAAATAATTTTTTTACAAAATCAACCCTTTCAGTCTTTTATGATATATAGGTCAATCCCGCTAAAAGGAGTAGAAATTTTGTAGTTTTCATCTCAAAGGACTAAGGAGAGAAGAACAAGCCCTTTGCTTCACTTTATCTGAAAAGATGATGGAGTGGTGGAGACGCTTCAATTCATTTGTCTTTGTATATAGGTTATGACATCAAAACAACTGAATTTGTTTTCATTATTATGCACCTATATTTTCCACCTGTGTTTTGCAAAACATTATACTGTACCATTTGAGGCTATGACACTGCTTTAGCTCATGATTCATGATCTGCATTACTACGCATAATTTAATAGCTATTGAAATGAAGTCTAACAGAACTGCAAATTTAACATGAGAGTAGTAAGAACTATCATTTCCATCAGAATTTCTGAAATACTTCACAGTGAAAGCAGTTTTTAAGATGGTTAACCATGCTTTTTTTTCCCTTTAATAGTTTTCCAACATGAAATTTTCTAAGATGTTATAGTTTGCTGTTTATTTAACTTTTAATAATTCAGTAATGAACAACTTCCCAATTTCCCTTTATAAAAGCAAAAACATTAGTGCCTAACATGAGATAATACTGAGCAGAAAGTAAAACAGAGTATCATGTTAGAACATTGGTCTAAACATCACACATTCAAATAACACCTTCGTGAATTATCTTTATCATAGTTCATATAACAAATACACTAAAACTCTTTTGCCTGTAAATTACTGTCTTCTGGGTTTGTTTATTCTGCACTAAACTGAAGGTTCCATTCTTCTTCTAATTCACAGTGAGTAGTATTTTACTCCCCAAGAATTCCCTATGTCAGAGGGATTACATTGTGTGAAGAAAGATAGAAGACAAACCGGCTTTTAGTTAAGAAAAGAAAAAAAGGCCCAGGGACATTATACAATGAGGAATCCCAAAATGTGCCAGCAGGAACAATAAACGTATGTTAGTGAAGATTAGATCCATCAGTGTGCAGACCACGGTTTAATATTCTCAGGTTTGGCATTTCAGTATGACAATATTGATGTTCAGTCCACAAATGAACCCAGGAAATACACACCAACGGAACCAACTCTATACACCAATGAACAGAGCTTTGTGACACTGCTAATCTTTTGCTACATCAGTGAAAAAAAGAAAATCCAAACTTTGAGAAGTGTTAATGAACATATACATGTCTGATTAAATATTTCCCTTTCAGAAAACAACCAATTTTCTTAGCACATGAAGAAAGAAATGTCTCTTCAAAGACATCTTTCTGAAATCTGTCTGAAACCCAATTATCATTGATTATTTTTTTTCCCTAAAAAATTTGGCAACCTTTTTCATGTGAATGAGTTGGATAAAATACTTATTGTGTGAAGGAGCAACTGTGACCCATGCATTAAGATGAGTGCTCAAAACACTAGCTAACAGAACCACATTCTTGCCTCTCCTGGAATAAATGTATTGTTAATTATTTTTTCCAAATCAGCTCAAATTCAAGAGAAAAACTGGTGCATGCCTCTCATTCCCAGCGCATACTGCTATCCACACCCAAGGGAAGGTTCCTTTGAGAACACCCACTTCATATTTGTGAGTTTGACCCTCTCAGACTTGTAACATCCAGATGAGAGTTCTCCTGCTAAGCCATGATATATAAGATGAGACTCATTACTACTGTTTTTTTAAAAAGGAAAGCAATTTTGTTCAGCTCCTAATTCAAAAATACCATTTAAATTACTTCAGGCATATGTTGAGAACATTTAATTTGTACTAGACATTCACATTTGTATGATTTTGATTAAAAGAACACTTTAAACCTTGACATTGAATATAGTTTCCATTCTAATTTAGAAGATAGGTTTGAATATTTCTGAAAAAAAGTAAAGGTAATGTTCCTGGTTAACCTTGTTATGTTTATTTCGCACTATTTGTTAATGATCAAGGAAAGGAAAAATAGAAGAATGACAGTTCATTAAAAAATTGCTGCTGACTAATGACTAATTATCAAGTAATTGTTTGACAGTCATGGAAGATCACTGTTAAAAAACAAGTCCTTCATAAGTATTTATAACCATTTGAGATTAGCACATATTTTTCCTTTAAAAATGGTATTATTTTCCTTTTCAGTTTGAATATGTACACCATCTTTTAATCTATTTTATTGAAGATATGTATATGAAGAACAGAGATTTACGTGTGTATTAAGGAACAAAGAATCAAAGACTTTCTTTGAGAAGAGGATGCTTTTCTGAGTTATGTAGAAGCATGTATCAGAAGATTTATTTAAAATGTACCTTGCCTCTGTATTGGGGGATTTGCCAAAACTGGACCTGAATTTATCAGGATTTAGGAACCAGGAAAAGCAATTGCATCACTGTTTTGTGTAGATTTTTGAATAATTTACCCTTCTGAAATAGCCATGTTAGGTTTGGATATCCTAAGTACAGTAGTTAGTTCACTCTTGGACAGTGCAGGCATTCTTGAAATTTAATCCTTGCCTTCCATATTTAACTAAACCCCATACATGCAGTTAAGTGGTAACCACAGTATTCATGAGATTGACAATACAGTGTTCATCTGTGTCATACTTGATACTCATGGATTTCTTAGTGTGTCTATTGAGAGAGTCTGGAGAATTTCTTAGAGGAAACCCGCCCCATAGATTCTGCTAATCCAAATGTATGCATATAGTATAAATCATGTAGCTATATAGCCTCCCTGTGTGATGCACTAAAAGCCTAGAGTGGACACTGAAGTAATGAGAACTGAGGGAACTTTTCTGCTTATTGGCTAAAACCAGGCAAAAGAAGTTTACAAGAAATAACCAGAGGCAGTAGGAAGATGTCCACAAAACTAACATGTTTAGAATTAGAAAACTGAAGGAAAAAAACACCCTAATTTAGAAATATATTAGTTTTTCATTGAAGTAAGATTCTTCATTTTGCATCTGCTCTATTGGCTAGAGATCATCCAGGAAAATCTGGTGATTAAATTCAACTCCAATTGACTAACCCGACTCACTTTATGTTTGTATAATACAGGGACTGGAAATGTAGATGTGGAAGGCATAACAGTCCTTGGAAAGCATGCTGCAGTATTCAGCTATGTGCACGTTTCTCATGGGGAGTTCTGCATATTGTGAAGGAACAGAAAATGTTCAAGCTGAAATCTGTTAAGATGCCTGTCTAAGAGAACAGTGTTGCCCTTGAGGTGCTAGGTTTTGATAGTGACATCTGTACTCAAGCAGAATGCTTTCTTACTGTGAGGCATTTTGTTCGAATAAGGAGAGAAAATTGGTCCCCTAAGTAATATAGAATCCAAGTAGCGCTCATTTCAGTGAAAGGACCAGGAAAAAGAACAAAGGATATTTGTTGAGACAGAATAACAGATGCAATTATCTATTTTTTACATAGTTGTCATGTCAGATTTATAATTTTACATACATTCCCATTTGAAAAGAAGCTGCAATGATTAGCCACACTATTTTCTTACAGTCCTCAGAATGAAACTGCCATGTTCAGGACGGATTTCCTTGTCACAACTGACTTTAAAAGAAACACATCACCAACTATTGTACAAACGCATACTACCATAACATTTTAAATTTATATGTGCATAAGGTGCAATCCAATTTCTTTTCACAACATACTGGTCATAGCTTTACAACTTTTGGTAATTATAGGTTGCTTTGTTTTGTTCTGTTTAGTCCAGAAGATCTCTCTTACAGAGAAAGGATAATAAAAAAGGGGTTCAAGATCTCAAAAGAGGTTTGAGAACTTTGCATTTCTTATAAAATTCAAAATTTTCAACAAATAAGGGTTTGTATATTGCCTGGCCAAACTAGTAAAAAATAAATTGCTTTTCTTGTTTTGTGATTTCCACACATTTTCTGTGTCTCCAGTGAAGAGCTGGAAGTGTCAGTTTTTCTGGGGAATGGCACCAGTTGGGACCCAGCTGATTGTATGCACTCTGTACCTTCTCAGGTGGCTTTGATTTATTGAACTGATGTTTGAGAAGTCCAGACGCTAATACTCCTAATGATCAGCCATTCTTTTTGACTTTTGGTAACAAGTATTCTCATGCAGTTAATATCAAACAGAACTTTGTGCTCTAAATCTGTTATTTCAAAATTCCCATTTTTGAATTCCCCTAGTCTCAGGTAAGTAGTACATTGTCTCCCTTTTTTACTCCTTACAATCTTTTCTCCTACTTCCAGGGCCCCGTGCTGCAAAATATCATTTTGCCGGTCTTCAGTTCCAGTGACAACTTTAATTTTACTGATTTTAATGGGCTTTTCAAATACGATCCCATAGAAGTCTCCAGTAGAAGGAGCTTTGCCCCAGAAGTACTCATCAATGCTGCTGTAAGCCTTGCTTGCCTCATAGTTTTCAAATACATTCATGTTGGTGTGCAAGTTTGCAGGTGGGTTGTCAGGGATATCAAATGATTCCTCTTCAAAATCGTCATCCTTTAGCTTGTTTTCAGCCCCTTTATAAGATGAGTAGTATCCCATGTGCTGGAACAGAGATGGCTTAAAACGTATCACTTCCTTTTGAGCTAACAGCCCACGAAAGTGGATAAGCAGCCAATCACAAGGCATTTCTTGATAGAACATCAACAAAAAATGGGCCAGGCGTGGGAGGTCATGGGAATGGTAAAGCTTTCCAATGTATCCCAGTTTGGAGAATTCCAAAGTCACCCAGTAGGATCCTTCTCTTGAGGTAATTACTTTCTTAACAGCAGTCAAAAAATTCTTTGAGCAGCGAACGTCATCTTCGAGCATCACATAATAGTCAGAAAGATTAGCACAAAAATTAAGCAGGAAAGCATAATCTACGTTTTGTTTAGATCGAAACTTCACACGGTCCTCTGGGTCATTGTAATTTCTCTTGAGGCCATCCAGTACAGGATAATACTCCTCAGGGACGTGAATAACTATTAATCTGCCTGCAATTATGTGATGTGCAAATTTCTGTGAAATATCCTGGACCATCCCCTCACACCAGGCTGAGTCAAAATCTGCCAGCTGCACCACCACTGCAATTTCTTTGAGTTCCTCATAACTTGACTGCTCAAATATGGACTTGATGGTCTCAAGCAAGTAGTTTCCCTTTTTCCGTTTCACAGAGGACAGCCCAATTGTAAGATACCCTGTACAGAAGACAATTCAAACAACAGTTGAGTATCTGGTGTTAGAAACTATTTCACCACAAAGCTGTCCTCCAGAGGCGTGCTTATATTAAATTAACCTTTTGAATGGTGAAGACTGAGAATGTTAAGCTGCATGCAACAAAGGACTCCTATTGCCTTTTCATTAAAGAAGAATCATATTGCAAACAAATAGACATATGGAGACCATTGCGTTAAACGTTCACTTGTTAACTGTAAGGAATGGCATGTAGTAGGCAAAAGCCAAAGCAATCTGCACGTACATGCCTGGTAGAGGAAACCACACAGACAATAATAAGGCTGTAAAATCTGCTAAAAGAAAGGGGATTATGAGATATGATTCACACAATATTTTTAGAGCAAGGAACTATGAAATGCAGCACAAAAACATGAGCTATAGATCAATTGCCAAACTTTCATAATTTACATGCTCTACAAGACTAGTTACACTTATGCATAACTTTACAGTTTTATGAATGTTGCATGGATAATTCTTTTTGCACGTTCATTTTTAACTGAATTTGTTGGGTTTTTCTTTGTTAATAGTTCTTCTTCTAACCCTCTGTCAGGACTCATTGAGCATTTTACAGGGAACTCCCTCTTGCAAGATGTAATTTAGATATTATTTTAAAGTAGAAGAGAACTTACTACTGCATACCTGTGCTTGTATAAATAATTTTTAACGCTGTTACATCTTTCTAGGGAGAGATGTATCTTGATTATCAGGGAAGAATTTTCATCTCTATTGTTTTGGAATCACTGCTATTGCATTTTTGCCACCAGTCCAAATCAGTTTTTTCAGGTATTTGCTAATAGATCTTTATTTTCCTAACTTCTGATGTAAAAAATGTTAAGACTTTATAATTGACAGGATGTACTTTAGTTGAACTTACCCCAACTGTCTTAAAACATTGTGGCTTGTAAAAGATTGCTATGATAAAGTGATTCCCTCAAGGCTTAAGTCTGTTCAAAATGCAGTTGTACAGTGAAGTACAGCCTCTAGAAGCCATTTACACTGCCTACTCAGCCCCAAATTTCTCAAATCTAATTTGAAAAAACTTTATACCTTTCTATGAAGATCAACAACTCATAGATGATTTTATTTCACCTTCTGTGCTTGGACTTCTGAGCCTTGTTTATGTTTGTGAAACGATTGATTTGGAACCCAGAGGATACCTGTCTAAAAGTTAGGTATGGCCATATTTCACTTTGAAATGAAAGTTTTGAACCCTGCTAGAAGTCAGAATACCTAGACAGTCCATCTTCAGATGGCTGTGAGAAGAATCCTCCTTTATTGTCCCCATAATAGCACAGTTCACCTCCCTCTTTATCACCACTAAAGGAACAAGGAGATCCATTCACAGCTGCTGGACTGGCAGAACAAGGAACCTGAAGGGTGTATCTATGTGATCCCAAGTGTACCTTAGATTGGATTTACTAGTTATACAGGCAGAGGCTGACAGTATGGTCTCAGCGAGTGGTTACAGAGCACTACCAGCGTGTGGTTTCTAAATCATTTCCGTCTGGCCTGGGGGGGATCCACAAAAATATGCTCACACAGATCATCTGGGCCTGCCTGCAGGACAATTACAAGTCAGGCATTTGATCAGAAGGTAACCAGGTTGTGGAGCAGTCACTGCTGGAGGTGACCAAGCAGCTGCCCAGGAACTGCCTATGCAGAGAGAGATAGCTGTCCCACTATCTCTGAGATCGTCACTGCTTAACTCAGCCCCTCTTGCCTAGAACTACCATGGGGACTATATGGATTTCACCCATTTTTAAATTACCTCATTTCATAACATTCAGATTGCAGTTACTTACTTTTTCTTGGCAAAGGCGTGCCAGCTAGGTAGCGATAGGAAATGTTTATAGATCCTGAGAAATTAGACAAATCTTTAAAAGTGTGAACATAGCGTTCTGGGTTGAGCTGGTGCGTGGCTGTTTCTCTGATTAATTGCTTGTCCCCTTCCTATTAGCGAGAAAACAAAAAGAATAGGAGAGGGAAAGAGACAGAGAGAAACACATTTGTGAATGCCAGCCAGAGAGGAAACACGGACAGGCACGTTTCCAAGAATAACATTTTTCAGTGTCAGCTTTCGTGAAAGCATGTAGATGTCACCTCATTTTTTCAAAAACCCATTACTGAATATGATACATTTTTGGCTTCAGAAAATATACCATAACCCTTCAGATTATGGTAACGGAAAAGAAAAAAAAATATTTTGGACAAAAACTCTGGAAAGGTTGAGAACACTAAATTATTGCCAAAAAATGCCACGGTATCCAAAACAGGGATAAGAAAGCATTAAACAGCAACAGATGAGATAATTTACATAGATGAAGAAGTGTGCAAGAATTTTTAAAAATGTTTTCAGTGGTTAAAAAAACATCCTGGCGTCTGGCTTCTTTTGCCACTTTTCTAAGTAGCTCCAACTCAGATTTGTGATAAGAAGAAATACGTCTAATCATCCAGACAGCCAAAGCTTTCTCCAGATTTGGTGAACACTGTTTGATGGTGTAGAAAAAAAGCAAATTTATCACCATGCGTCCTCCTCCTGCCTCCTTCTCCTGTCTTTTTCTTCTTAAACGCTTCTTGAGTCATAGTAAAGTCCCACAAGGGAAGGAATGGCTTGGCTTCATCAGCAGAGCCGTCTCCATAGGCTCAGCTGGGTTTCAGGGAAAGTCTGTACCTTAGACCTTAAGAACAGGGAAAATATCTAACAGATTGTAGTGTAATGAGACTGAATTTAAAGGTAGGAATGCTTATTTACACTGCTTGATTCTAGCCTGATGACAGGCCAGTGTATGAATAAGTTCATTTCCTCTGATACATACAGTATGCTAATGCACTAAAAACTTCCTGATCTGTTATTAAATGGGAGCATTTTGCAGTGGTTGTACTACAGCTAACAAGAACGACCACAGAAACAGTAAACAGCACTCATATTCAATGGCATAAATATTTAAAAATGTGTTAAAAATGTATTTTATAGCACAAAGAAATATTTCTGTAAATCAGTCCCAGGTTCATTTTAATTTCATTATTTCTCTTTCATAGAAGTAGTAAATAATCCACTTTGATCTTTGGTGGCCATCCAGGGGCATCTACCTGCATTGTTATGCTCTCTTGATCTGCAATGTCTCTCCAGTAATTTCTTTCTAAGTGCTATGCTACTTTGCCTTTGCTCATAACTTATGAAAGGAAGGTTTATGTTGATCAAGTTTTACATTAAAATGTAACTCAGTGAGCTAGGAAGAGAATGCACCAAAACTTTTTCATGAAAAATTTCATGAAATTTTCATGAAAATTGTCAAATAGAAAAAAAAACCAAAACCAAAAGGCCGGTCCAAAAACTTTCTTTTTATAAACTCAGCCTTTCTTTAATGTCAAAACATCACGTGTCATTGGTTCCAGAAGGTTTTGGAATGGAAACCCATTCTGCTGAGGTTTTTCTACATAAAAAAATTTAAAATGTTTAGAAACAAAGAAAGTCCAAACCAAATGTTTTGATTTTAACAAGCAAAAGAAGCAAAATATTTGAACTGACAAAAAAAATTTTCCTTTTTTTCCTCCTCTTTAAGAAATACCTTTCAAGAAGTAACTAATTTTTTTTTTTTTAAAACTGTTGTCATTTTCATTCCTTTGTTGAATGAAAATCAAAACTAAGTATGGATTTTCCCACAAATTTAAAATCTGTTTCTTCAACCTTTGACTCCTATGCAGAGGTCAGTGAACCTGAAGAGCTTGATTAGCTCTCTTTAGTTGTCTTTAATTTTTTTTATGATGGTTCTTGCTATCATCTGTTAACTAACATCTAACTTATGTTCCAGTGTTTGTTGGAACTTGGGAGGTGCCATGGCTTGGGAGGTGCCATGTCTTGAGAGGTGCCATGGCTGGAGGTGCCATGGGAAGAAGTGCCAGGAGTTCTTCATTCTTTATAGAGATACTCTGCTTCGCTGAAGATGCTGTGTCAACTACAATAGTACTATTGTTGTCATAGTGCCCAAAATAATGATTAATATTCATAGAAGAATGCAGGAGGCATGCTTTCCTTATGCTTTACTTAGCAATTCAGAATATGTACAAAAAAATTGCTGCATAAATTGCAATATTTGTTTATATTAATTCAGTATGTCTTAAAATATTTGACCCAATGTGTTTCACATGCTGCAGACGAAGCACCTTCAACTGCTCTGCTGACATGTGCGTCAGCTCTGTATATCCCCTATCAAACATACTTAAGCACTGTCCCGGTTTGAAGTAAAACAGAACCAACTTTCTGTTTAGTAATTTTAAATTTTAGCTAGGCTTCTTGTAACTCTCTGAAATTAACAGCATATTGTGGAGAAAACTGCTCATTCTCAGAGTGATAAGACCAATGTTTGTGCTAAATGCCAAGGAATGGTGTGCAGAGAGGTTCTTGCTTATACTAATTGATATAACAACCAAGTTCAGCCAATTTCATTATTTGCCCCGTTAGAGGGTCGGAAATGGAAAAAGTGTAGAGGGGTCACACCTATGGGGAGGAGCGGACAGGACAGGTGACCCAAGCCTGACCAACTAGGGTATTCCATCCCATCTGCCCCATGCTTAGTATAAAAGTTGAGGGATCAAAAGGTCAACTCTCTTTCTTTAATGGCCGATGTCTGAAGAGGACTCTATCTGTTCAGCTGCCTTTGATTCCGATCCGTGTGTTCCTGATTCCAGAGCTGGAATCCAGTTCCCATCCATCGCTGAGTCTAGTCTGGGACTTCTCCAGTGCCTGCCGGTGACATCACCCTGGGAACTTGATACAGTTCTGTATATATTGTATCTATTTCATTATTTTCCTCTTTTTTATTTTAATATTAATTTTCTTATTAAAGTTGTTTCGTTCATTCTAAATTTCTAAATCTCCTTATTTCTTTCTCTCCCCTCTTTTGAGGGAGGAGGTAGTGGGGGGGAGGGGAGGACCATCTGTTGGTCTGCTTTTGGTAAATTTAGCCGAAACCACGACAAGCACTTTTCCCAGGTGGGCCCTTACTTTCCATTTCCACAGCAAATACCCTGCAGAAAAAAAGTGAAGGGATTCTTCAGACATGTGAGAGTCTCTGAGCGAAAAGTTCTCCTCTCCCTTCTTAAGATTTGCCACAATGAATCTCACTTTGGTATTCTAATGTCCTGAAAAATGCCACTCATCTTACAATCTGGTGAAAGAGATACCAGCTCCCTCATTCCCTTGCACAGTCTGCTGCCTGAGACTGGGAAGGGAAACTCAAGGTCAGTTGCCTTCCTCTATCAGTTACCTTCAGGAGATACTCCAGCAGGAGACTTGTTACAATTAGAAAGTAAGACTCTGAGTTTTCTCAGATTCCCATTTCCTGAGGGGAACTGGTTCGCCTGCTGTCTTTGAAAGCTACCCCCAGGTGTATCTCTCCTCACCACCAGCGCTGAAACTGTGCTCATCTTTTCCTCAGCAGAGAAAACACACCAGACAAGTTAGCGGAGCTGTCAGACATGTTCAGGAAAGTTGAAAATAAAAATAAATAAATAAACTGAAAAGTCAACAGCCTAAAACATTCAAAAACTACTTGATGGCCCATAAAGGTATCAAGAGATCTGAGAGAACTGTCAGGAGACTTGGCAAGAGACTTGGCTGGGAGTTACATGCATGCAAACATGCCAGAACCGTGATGAGAGAAGCAATGAAAGAGAGTGACTTTCTAAAAAGGGGGGGAAAAGAGCAAATTAAGAATAAGACATGGAGCCATCTGGGGAGCTGGCAAATAGGACGGGAAAATATTCTGAAAACAAACCAAGAGGAACACTATTAGCAGTGATAATAAAAGCACTTTTTCAGAAACATCTGGTGGACTTTGAAGCAATTAGTGAAAGCAGAAGAAGCATCAGGGAAAATACCATTGGGAAAAAAATATGCGATAAGCCAGGTCAAATTCAATCACAACCAAGAAATGATGAATAAATAAAACATAGTGCAAAACCTTATTGTAAGTACTGTTAAAGTAAGCAATATGTCTGTAATGGAGTAACACGCTAGAAGCATGAGTTATCTTTTCAATTATTAAAAAGTAGTAGCATGGTCTTAATAGTATTTACAATATTTACAATATTTTTATAAGTAATGTTACAAGTATAATTTTTAATTTAAAATTTCTAGCAAGTTATCTACGGTTTTGTTAAATTCATGTCAGGATTTTACTATTTATGTATTGCACATTTTTCATACTATGATGTTCTTTTTTTAGATGCAACTTAGATTTGACTTCACCTTTCAGAATATTGAAAAGCCCATACTGTCCCAATTAGACAAATCAGACAAAGAAGGGTGGCATAGAGGATCAGAAAGCTGCTCAGTAGTTCAATTCAAGTTCAAGGAGGAGGACTGTCTAATCATTTCACAATGTTACATATTCAGTTTAGTCATTTTACCATTTGCAAGCTGCAGTTATTAAACTCCTGTTCTTTTACTGGGCCCAGTTGAGCCTCAGGCGATCTGGTAATTCAATCCATTAATCAAGTCTTTAGGGCTTATTTGACATTCACCACTGAGGCACCCATAAGTTACATATAAATTGTACAGCTAAGGTTATGTTGTCAGTAGCTTACTTGTTGAAATTCCTAACGCAAATCTTTCAATAAATCTTTTTCACAGTCATAAACTTACACTAGGTGTAATAGAATCATCGAATCATTGAATCAGTAAACCTGCCAGACTCAAATCTGGGACGTGGGAAATGAAAAAGACCACAGAATAAAGTCACTAAAAAGAAATTATTAATGAAAAGAGTGTGAAGTATATGGAATTAGTGTAAGTTCTCTTCTATAATTGCATTTCTGTAATATTGTTTAATACAGTATTCACAGGTGAGATTTGCAGTGTGGACTGAAAAAGGAGCTCCTAGATCACATGAATATTTCAGTTGTAGATGATTTTCAATGTAAAAAATGAGGGAAATCCAGAAGGATGGAAAACAAAGGGGTTGTTTTGACTCAAAGAAAGAAATCTGACTGAGATGTCTCCATGTTTTGCTGCATTCATTATCTCCCATACTTCCAATAAACAATGACATATTTTACTTCTATGAAAAGGAGTGTTAGGATCTTAGGATCTTACTGACAAGCCGTGTGATGACTTCATCACATAGGACACATTGTGAAGATACTGCACTGTTAATGGTACACTAACAGGGGAAATTGCAGGAACTGTGAACTTTTCTGCTTAAGTAGCGATGTGTCCTGTTCTATTGTTCCAGGATAATTGCTTGCAACTAAGAAACTTACCAAAACATAACCGTCTTCAATGTACAAGTTCATAAACAGCAAGCAAATGACAAGGACTCCTAAGAATGAGACTGCTGATCGTTTCCGCAAGCATCTCATTTTATCAAAATATTTCAAGTTGTGTCTCACGTGAAGAAAGGCATACGGTAGTGTACCTATGAAAGAAAACAAGTGTTACAAGACTTGCTCAACTGATAAACACGACAGCAAAATAACTTACCTTCAGATGTATCAAATACCTTCAAACACACTTAGACTACAGCCTTTAAAGTAGAACTAGTTTAACTTAAACAGTCTTATTTATATATATAAATATATAACTAAATTAAGTATAATTTAAGTTTCCTTTTTCTTTTTCTTTTCTTTTTTTTTTTTTTGTCAATAAAGAAAAAAAACCCACTTTATCCTGCCTATGTTGGGCTAGAATTATATCACTGTGGCAGGAGCCCATTAACAGTTCGGTTTCCCACATATAACTGTCAGATCCCAACTTGTTGTCAAAAGAAGATGATATTTTGCATTATTTCCCTGTGTACCCATGTCACCTTCCAAAGACAGCTCAGGCCAACAGGCAAGGAAAAGCTAACATGTGACTCATTATCATTGCCAATAGAAGTCTGGATACCAGAACTGGCAGACACAAATGCGGTACCTTCCCTGCAGTGAGAAGGCAATAGCAAGACTGTGCAGCATCCCTTAGCCTTGGGTCTCCCTATTAGGATGGAAAGACTCTCACTGAAGGAGTCATTTGTTCCAGAAGATTAAAGGTGGATGGCTACCTTAGATTGCACACATGTAAGCAGAGTATTGGAAAGTCCTTACTGCCCCAATTAGATGAATCAGAAAAAGAAGAGAGGACCAGAAAGGAGCAGAAAGCCATTCAGTCATTCAATTCAATATCAAGAATGATGCCTGTGTAGTCATATCAAAATGCTACATATTCATTTTAGTGATTTCACTATTTCAAGCAGGCTGTATGCTTTTCCTGGCTACTAAATCATAAGCATTAACCTGGGTAGGACTATTTGTGTTTGAACAAGGTCTGGCCACAAACTAAGGAAATGGACCCCAAATCAGACTGCCCAAAGTCAGAGGGATTCTTAACTAAAAAGTAGATTATAAACTCATCTCACCTGTTTAAGTACAAATGTATTTTGGCTATTTTTCCATAAAAATGTCTGTCTATCAAATTAATATATTGAAGTCATGTACAAATGGAGGGTTTAAAGCTAGCCTACGTGAAGTAGTAAAGACCACTGCATGTGCAGTTGTTAAACTCTGCATTTAAATACCTTCATTTTTGAAAGTGCTGAACGTCTGAACTGACACAAAATAGGCCCAATTAGGAGTTCCATAAAAGATTTGTCATGTTCTACAGAAAATTTTCTGGACTAATAACAAAAAACCTTCCAAGCTGAATTCAATCTGTATTTGCTTTGCTAAACTGATTAAATCTATGTAACAGTATAAAATACGAGTCCATTAGACTCTAGAGAACAGGGACTTGAATACATCAAGTATTAACAATGCAAATTTTTAACTGCAAGCTTTTGTCCATATAGATTCAAGATGAACTGCAGTGAATGGACACCGGTTATATATATAATAATTTAAAAATCACTATGTTGAGAATAAGAACAACTTAAATGTTGCCCAAAGGAAAAAAAAAGAATTAGTAACAATATATATTTCTGTACCTATTTATTTGAGGGTGGGCTGAATTGTAGTGGACTGATTATGCTGAAAAAGCCTGGTGTAGCTTTTTTTTAAGTTACGGCAAAATTTTCCTTTTCCTTAATATTTAATGAAAATAAACATTAGGAAGTAGCTGCTAGGGCCATGAATCTCTGAATTCTTATCCCACCCCATGACAGCATAGTGGTTGCTGAGTGACTGTGGATTCCAGCAGGCCATTGTGGAAATGAAACATTGCCCTTGTTTTAGAAAAGGCGATGTTAAGCATACAGTTTGCGTTTAATTTATTTTTTTTTTTTTTTTTTCCTCACAGCATGAATACTGATTTCAAAGCAATGCACTCCTAAAAACTTATCAGAGGATCACTGGACAGATTAAATACTGACACTTCTCAGAGAATGTCCTGTTGAAGATTCAGGAACTAACCTGATTATTGAAGTTTCAAGTAGTCTGGGTTGGAGCACCTTTAGCCACTGGCAGCCTCAGGGATAACAGAGATCACAGAATCACAGAATCACCTAGGTTGGAAGGGACCTTTTAAGATCATCTAGTCCAACCAATGGGAAAAAAACAA
>JAOXNO010000001.1:45641069-45666932 GCA_028565335.1 Limnodromus scolopaceus
GAGGTGGTGGAGTCACCATCCCTGGAGGTATTTAAGAAACGTGTAGATGTGGCACTTCAAGGGCACGCTCTAGTGCCTGAGATTGTTGGGGTGGGTTTTTTTGTGTGTGTGTATGGTTGGACTTGATGATCTCAAAGGTCCCTTCCAACCATAAAGATGCTGTGATTCTGTGTGTGTATGTAGAGTCTGTGAAACGGTTAAAAGCAAAACACCGTTTCAGCGAGGTTTCCGTGTTCATAAGGCCTGTTGGTAGGTTAATACCAAGTGCAGGAACCGAAGGGAAGGAAACTCCAACTCGGGTGCTACCCATTGCAGACCCTGCAGCACGGAGGAGGCAGGGGCATGACCACTGACACCAGATGGCACTGCGGACACGCACTTGCCAGCCTTCAACCTGCTCGTACACATACTCCTTCTAACCAGTTTGTCTGAAGGGAGTATTTGGCATACTTTGTACCGCAAGCCTTTAGCTAAAAATGTGCACAGACTCATACATATATACATAAAGAATTCCTTACTTTTCCTAGAACTACTACTTCTTGCAGCTCCGTTTCCAATCTGTTACATTGTGTTGTGCAGCACTACACAAGTGAACTTTGCAAGGAAAAAAAGGTAAATTTTTGCCTTTTTTGCAGGTGATGGCAGTTATCTTTTGAAAAATAGTCTCAGAACTTCCTACAGTGAGACCCTTTGACCATTTGAGCAGAATATTCACCATTACTCAAAACTAAGACTCTGATGTTGAAGAAAAAAAGGCTTCAACTCATAATTCAATTCTGAGGTCACAGCTTTGCTTGAAGATTTTAGGCTTCCATTATCCATGCACAATTAAGTAGCTATCAGGATGGTATAAATGCAGTTTGTTTCATAAAGCTGGCATTAAGCACTCAAATGCAATAATTGATAAACATGCATGAATTAGAAATCTTTTCCTTTCTAAATGTATTGTTTTCCTCAGTCTCTTCAGAGAGATCTCTTCAGATCCCAGATCCTTAAATATATGTTTGCTATCACATATACATGTGCAGTTTTGCATAGTAATAAACTATAATTTTTTTGACTTTTTAAAATGATACTGCAATGAAAAGATAAGGAGCTAAAAAATGCAATGACATACCTTTACAGAGTGAAGAAGCTGTTCTCTATAGGATCTGCAAAGGTGTGAAAGCTTTGTAAAGGCCAAGACTGATTTTCACATGAAAATGTGATGCTTTCTCTTGTAGAATTTACAACACTTAGAAGAATTTTAAAAATTGTTGCTTTAAAAAGCGAATCCCAAATGACCTTCCAGTAAGAGTCTATTCTTAACAAGTCAAATCCTTGAAACCAAAACCTGAAATTAAAATATTTAACTTTAAAGCTGATAAGAATTTTTAAACATCTTTCGATTATGATGTAAAAGTAGCTGTTCCCAAGAGGAAAAAACAAGACAAAGCAAGATTTTTTTGCTCTATTATCCTTTTTTTTTCCAGAGGAAAAGGCTTTTTTGCCAGCCCTGTTATAATTTCTCCAGATCACATACATACACACTGTGGTGAACCATTTCATATTCAAACCACTCTAATTCTTCCTAATTTTCTGACAATACTGAGGATTTGGTTTTTGTCCTACTTCCCAAGATTATTCTTTACTCTGCTGTATTTCCTTCTCAAACAGATATGTAAAAAAGGCCCAGTGGTGTTCCTTTGCCCTTAAGTATGCCAGCCTGAGTTAATGACCTAGCCTTACCTAACCAATGCAGTGAATCTGCTTGTATCTAGAGTTTTAAGAGATGTAGTAACAAGGTTATCTTTGTATTACATTCTGGACTGCTTGAATGCTGTGCCCAAGCAATTCAAGAAAAGTTACTTATTTACGGAAGAACCGATGGCTATCAGAAATGATAACTGCATTATCTTTATACTATAATATTTCCAAATTATGCATGTAGCTTTACTTGTCACTGCAAAGTCTGTATTCCATGAGGTACCACATTTATTATACCAACAAAATCCATAGATAACACACAAAACCCCATGATTGGATTATTAAATCCCTTGTGAACTTTATTGCGACCCCTGATTTGACTAAGACACTCAGAAGCAGGTCCTTCATTCTTCAACCTTGTGACATACCATTACACCATTGTGTAACTGAATTGCTTTACTTGCAGTTCTTAATGCTTGTCCAATTTGTTTTTCAGCTTTTCTTTTTGGAAGGCTGCACATGATGCCTCAAGGATCACATTCAGTCCTCTTTACAAAGTGGCAAAGAAAGCACTTCCAAGAAAAAAGAAAAAAATGAAGGGGAAAAAAAGAAAAAAAAAAGACAAAAAAAGGATTTTTTTTACATGGTTGTTACTGAGTTTTGCACGTGTAATGTTTTTCTCATACAAGATGAAAAAACTAAAATCTAAGTTGTGATATACATTTGAGCTATGGTTTGTAGTGAACTGGAAAATTATAATGGATAGGCTATTCCATAGGGCTTAGATAGAATCCCAGCAAGATTCAGTGCCTATCTTACTGGAAGCCTGAAAGTACATATAAAATGTTTAAGGCTGGCAGGCAGGACGTTTGCTGTCACTGGCAGCAGGGAAGTAAAAACTGGTCTGATGGAAAGGAAGGTTTAACTCAGAATGAGAGTAACAAATCCAGAGGGTAGAGTTTGGGTTTTAAACTGGCCATAAGTACAGTTTTTTGGATGGCTTACCATTGTGTAGCTCCACATGCTCAAAATAAATAGTTTAAAGTTTATCATGTCTTCTGAAATTTATATTCTAGGTACAGAAATTTTAAAAAGAAGTATACTAGTGGGTAGATTACTCAAAAATTAACACTAACAAAAGGATTAGCAAAAGAAGTGGATTATAAAAAAAGGATCTGAAAGGCATGTTGGTACTTGATCCACAGAAAGTGAGATATTATTTCAAACACTGGTAAAGCATATAGATACATACAGAACCCAATAATTTTGAAAAAGGGATGAGAGTTTGGGAGGCAACAGATGCTTCAGCCGAGGCAAGTTACAAAACAATACAGAAAAGTAAAGAGCTTGAATTTGATGTGGGTATTGGAGGATGAAGTATCTTCCATGTCTGACAGCTTCAGAGTGACATAAAATGGAGTCACAAAACTTACTTTAGCTGGAGTGCTCTGATCAAAAAGTAATGTATTTCTTCTGACATGGAGGAGTCAAGTCTAATCAAGGGGAAGAGATGACTAAGAAATATGAAGACGTATTGACGTAGACAGTAAAGCACTATCTAATCCATAACTGGATGGATGGCAGTGTATACCACTGAATATATTTTATCAAGTATGTTGTAGTGTAAAAGGTGGGTTTTAGAAAAATAATATAGACAATGAGTTAATGGGATGAGGAAAGATCCTGAAAGGCAAGAAAAAAATAGCAAGGAATCTGAAATAACCTTCAACTTCTGCTTCACAGAGACAAAATAGAGGGTAAAATAAAACAGCATGGGCATGAAGAGGGAAGAGACAGCTCACTGTAACATCCAGAGAAAGATTAGAAGCTTTTAAAGATACATGAGTCGGGGTTTAGGCTGCATCAGAAATACAGGCAGAACTCCTCAAACATTGAAAATAGCACTGGGAACCATTCAGGGAAAAGAATTTCTAGACAGATGAAGATAGAGATTGAGTTAGACATTCAAGAGATTTTATCCAATGAGTCATCAATGAATGAAAGGAAGACATGGATCCAAGCACTACTAGATTCAACAGCAAGCTAAAATTTATCTAGACAATTATTCTACAGTACATTTCTCTAGTATGTAAGTATGGTGATTATCTCATACAATGGGCTATCGGGCAAGCCAATTTTCTTGAGTCTATTAGGCATCAAACTGAATAAACTAGAGGGACATCCTGGGCTGCAGACACTCCTGAAGATCTCAGTCCCTTCACCCAATACACAGACTATACAAGCTAATCTCTCAACAACACTTATTCTGTGAGCTAACTTTTGCCTCAAGGTCCCACAGTGTCTTATCTATAGCTAAGAGCTTGTCTTTTGCTGTAATCAAGTACCCTGGACATCACTGTTGTAGCAGAATTGCACAGAGATGTAGAGAAGCTTATTCTGGTGGTGAAAAGAAAATCAACGTAAGAGTTTGACCAAAGTAAATTAGGCTCAATGAGAAAAGTTTCCTCTGACCCAGGCTAAATCTGGTCATGATTTTCTCTACAGTACATCCTGTAGCCTCATCTAACAGAAAGGTAAGTAGATTTTTAACAGAACGACAGAATCACAGAATGGTTGAGGTTGGAAGGGACCTCCAGAATTCATCTGAGCTAATCCCCCTTGTCAGGTAGAGCCACTTTGAGCCAGGTGTTCAGGATGGTGTCCAGGTGGCTTTTTAATATCTCCAAGGAGGAATATTCCACAACTATTCTGGGCAGCCTGTACCACTTCACAGTAAAAAAGTGTTACCTGATGTTAACAGCCAGTTCCTCATCCACCAAGTGGTCCATCTGTCAAATCCATGTCTCTCCCATTTAGAGACCAGGATGTCACGCGGGCCAGTGTCAAATGTTCTGCACAAGTCCAGGTAGATGACATGAGTTGCTCTTCCCTTATCCACCCATGCTGTAATGCCATCGTAGAAGGCCACCAAATTTTTCAGGCTTGATTTTCCCTTAGTGAAGCCATTTTGGCTGTCACAAATCCCCTCCTTATTTTCTGTGTACCTTAGCATAGTTTCCAGGAGGATCTACTCCATGATCTTGCTGGGAAGAGAGGCGAGACTGACCTGCTTGTTGTTCCCTGGGTCTTCCTTTCTTCCCTTTTTAAAAACAGATGTTATGTTCCACCATTTTCAGTCAGCCAGAACTTCACCAGACTACCATGACTTGCCAAATGTGATAGACAGTGACTTCGCAAATTAATCCACCAGTTCCCTCAGGACTCATGGATTAATCTCATCAGGTTCCATGGACCTGTGCACCTTGAGGTTCCTTGGATGGTCTTGAACAATCCAATGGACCTGTGTCGGGTATTGAAAGGTGTTTTAACATCACATGCTTACATATTTTTTCACTGAGCAATGAATTTTCATTGGGTGATTTCCAAATAATTTTTTTTCCTTTTTTTTTTTTTAACAAATGGCATTACTGAGTTCTTTACTGTCTAGTTATACTAGGTTTGCCTATTTTAAAGAGAAAACTGTTCATTTAGAAAGGTGGCTAACTGTTACAGAGCAACTCTCAAACTTATGAGATTCTGCCATATAATTGATTATTTGCACAAAGCCGTGTGTCTGGGAAGTTCATGATACCCCTGGGAAATAATGTAAAATAGATTAGGAGATTAAACTCGAGAAAATTGGTTTCACTGGCCAATTACTAATCTTTTTCTAAGATAAGTGTTTCATTAAGGCTTTCTACTGAGCACCCAGACTGCAGCTTCCTGATCAATAAAATAACTCATTCTATAGAGAAGGCTTAGAAAACTATGTATGGGTGTGTGGGATCAACAATTGTCTTATTCTTCTAAGGAAAACACAACAAACCTCTGTAAATTTTGATGAATAAGCATCTATAAAATGAAAACAATTCTTTATAAATGCCTATATTTGTTGCTTTTTTTTTTTTTAATGTTTTGTGTGCTCAACTTCATACATTGTCACACACAAAATATACTGCTATGACCATTTCTTTTCAGTAGAAGCAACCTATTGTGGACAACATATATCCAAAATTTGTCATCTTCAGCTCCGATTGGAAAACTGGCTGGAGGGCCAGGCCCAGAGAGTGATGGTGAATGGAGTTAAATCCAGTTGGCGGCCGGTCATGAATGGTGTCCCCCAGGGCTTGGTATTGGGGCCGGTTCTCTTTAACATCTTTATCAATGAGCTGGACAAGGGGATCAAGTGCACCCTCAGTATGTTTGCAGACAACACCAAGTTAGGTGGAAGTGTCAACCTGCTGGAGGGTAGAAAGGCTTTGCAGAGGGATCTGGACAGGCTGGATGGATGGGCTGAGACCAACGGGATGAGGTTCAATAAGGGTCCTGCACTTGGGTCACAACAACCCCAGGCAGCGCTACAGGCTTGGGGAAGAATGGCTGGAGAGCTGCCTGGCAGAAAAGGACCCAGGGGTGCTGGTTGACTGTTGTCTGAACATGAGCGAGCAGTGTGCCCAGGTGTCCAAGAAGGCCAACAGCATCCTGGCCTGTATTAGGAATAGCGTGGTGAGTAGGACTTGGGAGGTGATCGTCCCCCTGTACTCAGCACTGGTGAGACCCCACCTCGAGTACTGTGTACAGTTTTGGGCTTCTTGCCACAAAAAAGACATGGAGGTTCTGAAGCGGCTCCAGACAATGAAGCTGGTAAAGGGTCTGGAGAATAAGTCTTATGAGGAGAGGCTGAGGGATCTGGGGTTGTTCAGCCTAGAGAAAAGAAGGCTGGGAGGAGACCCTATCACAGTCTATAACTACCTGAAAAGAGGTTGTAGAGAGGTGTGGGGGGGTTGGTCTTTTCTCCCAAGTCACAGGGGATAGGACAGGAGGAAATGGCCTCAAGTCGCACCAGGGGAGGTTCAGATTAGATATTAGGAAAAATTTTTACACTGAAAGGGTTATTAAGCATTGGAATGGGCTGCCAAGGGAAGCAGTTGAGGCAGCGTCCCTGGAGGTACTCAAAAGATCGGTTGACATAGTACTTAGTGACATGTTTTAGTGATGTGGTTTTTTTTATCAGAGTTAGGTTGATGGTTGGAATAGATGATCTTGAAGGTCCCTTGAAATCTAGACAATTCTATGATTCTATGATTCTGTAGCCAGAGTCACTAGTAGAAACCCAACTAAAATCTCTGAAGCTATTAATAGATTCACAAACTGGTAGCCTTGCTTGCATTTATTTTTTTTTACAAGAAATAATTAAAATTATTTTTACTGTTCAGTGGATTTTGCTATTTGTGGGCTGCTCTAGCCTTGATCTAAGGTTGATTGTATAACTAATGGAGATGGTTTTAGAGTTACAATAAAATCTGCAACACGTTATCTTGCACTGTAATGCAATTAGGTCATGCAAACTAAGGAGGTTCTGTAGTGGGAGGAGTTAATAGCTGTTATTGCAAGTATCATCACTGCTTTTGCCTTCTGAGTTAATTCTAGACTAGAGACCTCATAAATAAATGTTTCACAGAAAGGAAGGACAGCAGGTACACTAGCAGCTTTCAATTGACATGATGCTGATTTCAACCTTAATCATCAGATTTCCTATGTAGACTTCAGAAAAATGGCTCTAGGCAGAGTGAAAAGATGCCTTGGATGAATAGCTATGCATAGAGCTAACAGACATTCCAGATCCATGAAGGTGGCAGCATGGGATCTCTGTGAGCCCATGGACTTGTCTAAAGCTGCTTTCAGTGACCAGGGCCATGCTACCCTATATCTCTGTGACCTGTAAAGTAAAACTAGTTCCACTTGGGTAGGGAACATCTCTCCAAAGCCTGCACGCTTCTGCGTGCATTTTCCCATGGAAATCTCTGCACTATCCAGTAAGCAGCTGGAGCTTCGTTTCATTGAACCGATACACCATTATTCAAAGGGATAGTAGGGATAAGGAAGGGATTAATACCTCTGTTTTGTAGCAGATTATTTTCCATTTTTTTTAAGGAAATGCTTATCTCATTTTGCTTTCAGCTTCAATTTATTTGTTTACTAACATTACGTTTCGTGATATCTGTTAAGATGTGCCAGAGATAATTTTGTAACCTTAGGAAAAGGCTTATCCTCCCCCACCTTTTTAAAGAAAAGAACCCCCCCCAAAAAAAACCTACAAAATCCCTAATTGATATAGCCAACCTGTCAGGTGTGGTGAATAGATTTTTTTATCCTATGGCAAACATGATGGTCAATAAAGGCTCATTAATAAATTACCTTTTCTATTATTTTGTATGTCACATAAATAAAAAGTCAAACCATGGCAATAAATTACTATTTGCTATAAAACTTTCTAATGGCAAAAAAATGTTTTTTTAATTCTCTACTTTCCCTAAGACACAATAAAGTAATCAAAGCTAAGTAGCAGGGAGTGAATAAATCTTTAAAAAACATATTTGATTGTTTTCTATAGAAAGTTTTAAGGCAAACTTCCAACCCACTTTTCTTCTGAGGAAACCGTAAAATATTGCTTCCAGTTACTGACAGAAGGCTTGCATTCTTTGTGTCTTAAATCATACCAATATTGTAAATATATTGCTAATAAATAAAGCCATTATTTCAGTTGAACACAATGCATAGACAGGAAGGAACTTTCCTCAATATGGTAAAAAATAAGTTCAATAAGTCTGAGTGTGCACTTAAATCATCTGTTTTCCTCATTCTTACAGTACCAGTAACTACAGTATAGTTTGGAGAGAAAAGGGAATTTTATACTTTGGGGAAAAGAGGTACAATAAAAAACTGCTTACTTGAAAACAGATATTTCTTTGAAAGTAAAATTCAAACATGATCAATTGCTAATTTAACTTTTACTTGGTCCTAAATACTAGGAATAAAGTGAAGCTTTTTTACTGAGAAGAGAAACAACCAAAATATCCACAGTATCTTAAATAAAATACAAATACACATAATAGATATAAAATTTCCATGGAAGATTAAAAAAGAATTTGATTTTTTTATTCTACATTCGATACCAGTTCCTAACTTTGCCTACTTGTAGGTATCATAGGTCTCTTAAATTGCATCTGAAATCCAGAAATTAGTTTTATGGTGAGTCTTATGTGATGGCACGTGTACTACTTTGCTCATACTGCAGGACCTACCTCCCAATGTTATTCTGAAACACCTTTTGTAGAGGCTTCTCTCCTCCAGTGATAACATAGTCAGCTCAGGAAAACTAATTGTCTAACTCAGCAGTGATATGAAACACTACTGTTAATGATTCTAAAATCTCCAGTACCCTATGGTTTTCTAACAAATTATGATGTAAATAGATTTAGCAGCCCCTAATGACAGGAGCAATAGAATCTTTTCAAACAAGGCTCACCGGAATCACTACAAGAGAGGAGCACATAAGGACTTGGCTGACTGATGCACAAAGTCCTAGTTACTCAGGTGGCGCTTTCAGTCCACTCTTTCACTACTGAGTTTTGGGAGATATTTCTATTGGATACGTGTCCCATTGTTTAAGAAATCACTGGTCATTGTCTTAGAATGACATTCACTTGACCAAACACAGAGGCCTATGATGTAAATGTCTGAGCTGGTCATACTTAGTCTCCCTTTCTAGCCAATGCAGAAAAATAAGCATTTGTACATTGTGATTAATCTCACTGGAAAGACATTGTCTAAAATATATCAGAGGAATTGTGTGCGAAAAATGCCCTATTCTCTTCACTGGCTACAAATACAGCCTGAGATGCCTGACGCAGATGCAGATAGCAAAAAGGAAGAATTCCATTCACATTTTCCCTTAATAATTCCTTTGTCTCTTTTGCTGCCTTTTCAGGAATAGCACATAAACAATAAACTATTATCTCTAGCTCCAAAGCTACATGTTTCCTGAGCATGGAAATGTCCTAATTCTGACAATAATTAGACAGATTCCCAGATTTTCCCCAACTATGACACTATGGCTGACACATCTTGCCTGCAGTAGACTGTTTCAAGCTATCCTCCTTTAAAAACTTAATTTTGGTTGTGCATCCCAGGACAGTTCCCTTTATGTATCTCACAAGCCAGTTCACTGACTCCAGGTATCAGTCTCTGCTGCTTCCCCCTTTGCTTTATCCGGAACCAGTTTTGCTGCTGCTGCAGTTTCCACCGATAGATTCATCACAGTACAACACACAGAGGACAGACTATTACCTGCATGTCCCACAGCAGGATCCTAATAGCTTTACTGCAGGATATTTGAAAGTCAAAAGAGGTACCCATTAAAGGCCTTAACACCCACAGTGGGCTCATTCCCCAAAGTTGTGTTAATGGAGGAAGCAATCTATGGTCTGTCTGTATCTTTGACTCACCCATAGCACCTGGAAAGATCAGAAATGCAGTTCATTTGGTACGTTCAAATGAAGCATCTAAATTCACTGTAAGGCAGGACAGTAAGACAGAGAGTTGTTTCATTTCAATGCAGTAACTGAACTAAGATTCTGATCTTGCCAGTTATTGTGGGTGTCAGAGATACATATAGATTCCAGCCTAAAGGGAGGACATCTATTGTACACGTCATTCACCCAAATTCTCTTAACTCTCCAAAGTAATATGGTATGTTTTATGTAGCCTTTGGTACTCACCAAAGATCTTGGAAAGTTGGCATTTTTTACCACAATCTTGAATCTCAGCTTCTTTTTCCAGAAGAAGTTTCAAGGTGTTACACTAGGGTAAGTCATTGACACTATGTGTGCCTCCGTTGTTCACTGTACGGCTATATGTCTTGGCTCAAACCTTTGTGGGTTTTTTTTGGAGTAGGGGTGGTTGATTCCAGATGATGAAATGCCAGCTTTAGATTTACATGTCCTTGCCAGCTTTAGATTTACATGTCCTTACCTGGATTTAGGGAAGTTTTGGGTTCATTCTTGCTAGCTTCCGGAATAAACATTTAATAGTTCATACTGTTGTTAATGCTGGATGCCAGTTAACTCAAAAGAAACAATACTTAAACAGGGCATTAGTGTGTTCTCCGATTTGATCAGACCCTGTCAAAGATACATGGCATTTTGAAGACTAGTTTTACTCTTACTAAAGGTACAGATATAGCAATCTGGTATCATCTTCCTGACCTAAATCTAAATAATTAAACTCTGTTGGAAATACGATATAAACACTGAGGGTGTATGTGCATGTTAGCTGGTGAAAATAGTTTCTATAAAGTTTATTAAGATCTTACTGGCCTTCAAAAGTGAGAATTGTCTGATTTCATTCTATCTTTCTTAGTGTTATATTCCAATTTAGACTGGGTTCTAAACTTTTTCTGTAGTCTACGGGTAGTTGTAGAAACTTCCAGAGTTTCATACTCTGGAACAAACAACATACCTTTCCTAAGCATTTAAAACAAGCAAGATTAATTCAATTATTCCCACTAGTGAGAGAGAGAGAGCACAAGAGCAAGAGCAAGAACTTCACTTTTCACATAGCTAAAATGAGGTGACACGAATATTATCTACTTCAATATTTGGCAACCACATCTATAGGACCAGTAACGAATTCACCAGATAGATGAAGAAAGAATGTGCCGTAACCTTCTGATTGCTGGAGAACTCCAAACAACAACCAGTATGGTAAATACGTGCAAAAAAGTATTTGCAAGATATGTAGAAAAATGAATAATTAACATTATTTCTTGGCTTTCTGGAGCTACAAAATTCTAAGCCAAATTAAAGAAAAAATATTGCTGAATATGAAAAAAGTTAATTCAGAAATGCTATTTTTCCTTACTTGCACATCTGCTTAGCATTTTCAATCTAAGCAAATTTACAAACCCACTAACTCCTTAGACATACTTTTCACCTCCTTTGCTAGTACTGTTGTGTATTTTCAAAGTTGAATCTACAGCAAAGTAGTATGTGCGCAAAAATCAACCCCCAAATGTTGAATATAACTGCAGGAAAATTGTTTTGTTTATTGATTTCTTGAGTTAAGGTCTATGACAACAAGAGATTGAATGAAGTATTATCATACAGAAGCACCAGTTTAGGCCACTGATAAATTTGGGCCTTTGGAGAAAAAAAAAGAGTCTTTTTGTTTGTTTGTTTATGTTTGTTTGTGGGTTTTTTTTTTTAATGGATTTGAGTCTACCCAATAAATGAAGAAACCCCACAAGAAACTGCAAAGAAAATTGAGGTCCTTGAAAACTCCATTTTCTGGTAGATCTGAGTTCCAGTTTGTTACTGCTAACCTTGTATATCAAAGGAGGAATTTGGCATCTGTAGTACTCCTGAGATGCATGAAATCCCAGAAAAGAACAAATGTATTATCCACTATGTCCAAAAATCTTGGGATAGCTTTATGGTTTTACTGGACCTTTGAGGTTCAGCTGAGTATTTACCTTCATGCAATATCATTGAAGGAATTAAATCAGCCTATTTCATTTTTTTCTGGACAGTGTACATAGCAGTAAGGGAAAATATGAAAGGTACCAAATATTCTTTGGGTTTGAACATGCTATATTGGTTCCATGGAATTCCAAAGAAGTTGAAGGAATTTGGAGAACTTTGATGTACACCAAAAAATTCCAATCCAAAATATATATTAGAAAAAGAAAAACCCTATCAATCTTATTAAAGAAAATATGATAATAACATGGGGTAAGGTGCAAGTGCTTTCAATAGAGCTTCTTTTGTTTTAGAAGATGAATTCAGCTGTCCAATTGATTTCATTGAGCTTAAAATTAAGTACTTAAAGGTTATCCTTGGGGTTTTTTGGGGGGTCCATTTATTTATTTATTTATTTATTTTTATTTTTCAAAATTGAGGCTAATATAAGCAGATCATAGTTAAATAGAAGCCAATAGGAAAAGAGTTATAGTATGATAGGCGGTATGAATTCCATGTTCCTAATGTTAGAAGGAGAGAAAAAATATCACACAATGGACTTTTGCATAATTTAACCTGATAAGGTTTTGAAAATGGATAAAAAAAAGGAATGCATTTTTACCTAGATGAGAGATTCATTTTTCAAGATACTATTGTGCTTAATCAAAAGTATTTTCTGTTCCACTTTCTGGGAATTTTCATTTTCTAAAAGAAATGGTTGTCAGTTAAGAATTATTAGAATCCTTCAAGAATTTACTTCCAATCTGAATATTAGAAGAAATATATATATATGGCCTTGGATATTATTAAATTATTTGAACAGATAAAATATTTTTGAAGGAGTAAAACCAGCCAGAATTTCTCTGGTATTTATAACCCACATTTTCAGATATCACATTCATAAAACAATGTTTTCTGGTTTTTCTATTCTACTGTTTTCCAAGCTGTGGATTCTGGGACTTGTTTGAAGACCGCTGAGTCTTCAATTGACTTCTGCATATCTCAGTTATGATCACAATATCTTAACAGTTAATATCCACTTAGTGTGTGGAATGTAATACAGATTTTTTTTTGTTAAGTAAAATAGGTACTTTGATAAGTAAGTACTTTGATAAGTAAGGCATTTTATAGAAACTACCGTATAGTTGGAGTGGCAGAGAATAATAATACTAAGACTGTAGAAAATTTTAAAAGTGTTTTTTTTTTTTTAAATAATTTAAATATTCAGATAAAAAAGCCCTGAGCTATATTTACATTAAAGTTACTGATTCACCAACACTTCTTTATGGTCCTAAGAATACCAGCCTAGCAGAATATTTAAAATTAATGCTCTTTTTCTTATGCTATTCTACAACCAAAGATACATGTAAAAATTAGTAAAAATTTAAAAGAGTTTGTCCAAACAATCTTCTAATATAATTATAGATGTTGAACTTATCATTCTTATCAGTAAAACACAAGAGCTTTTACTGTATGCTGCTAAGATTTCAAGTTCTTGACAAATATTCCTGATGAGCATCTTTAGCTCCTAAATCAGCAAAGGTCCAATGAATGTGCCAGAGATCTCAGCAGTCTTTCTGCAATAGGAACATGAGCTGTGTTCTGATGAAACTTGATTCTTTTGGGAACTAGCTGTAAAATGACTTTGTGACAGTAATTCTGTATCTTCCTCTGTTTATCTGCTGTTAATAAAAGGAAAAATTAAAGCAATGTAACCAATTCACCTCTCTTATCCCTGTAGAGGTGTGGTGGTTTTCAGGCAGGTAAAAATGTAGTATTAAGAGGGTTTTAACCCTTCTATTCCTACTGGCCAAAGTAACTTATTTCTTTATCAGAGGGCACAGTTCGGATCATACCTTGATTTTAGACTGAGGCTGAATCCTAGCCCTTTGACAAGTTATATCCGTTTAAACTTGTAACTTCCTCTTCCAGGACATGTTATCTTCTCTATCTATAGAATAATATCTTTTTAGGTTTATGTCACTAGACTTGTCTTATCTAAACTAGCTGATTTAGGCTCCCCATACAGTCGATGAGTACTGACAAACAATTCCCAAAGGTAGTTAGTTTAAATTGACTTGATAGTAGCTTTAAAAGCAAAATGCATGCTCCTTTGAAGTGTGTTTCTCTTTATTCCTTGACTACAGAGATAACCTTTGTAACTAGTCTATCTTAGATCCCTAACTTTTAGATAAAGACAGCTGGAATAAACACCAGTCTACTGCCACTACTATTATCCAATATTCTATCAGTAGACAGTATAGTCAACTGTGTTTCCTAAAATTTTCTTAAAACTTTTCTAACATCAAAAGCCTGTAATCTGAAAATCTAACAGTGGCAATATTTGTCTCTAAAATAATATTAAAGGGAAAACAAAAATCAGATGCATAGTCGTGTTTAATTCAGGGGTTTGAGTATAATCTTTATACTCCTGGCATCCAATTTCCAAAGGCAAAGCTCCTCCCTCCCAATTTTAGTGAAATATAAGAGAACTGCTGCCAGCTCACCTTTAGCTAAAACTGTTCAACAATGGAAAACCTACAAGCTTAAGGAAAACCTGCAATTCTCCATTGACTTTTACCCATATACTCTTGCACATCCAAAGCGGTGTGAAAAAAAACCCAACCAAACTACAAAAAAACCCCAAAAAAACCACAAACAAAGCAAAACACAAAAACTTAAAAGCCTGGAAGATGTGTGAACAAAACCCAGCTATGCAGAAGTATGTTCAATATTCCAGTGCATAAACTAAACAGTCACTCAATAATTGCTGGAGGAAATGCACGTAAGGGCACACATTACTGTTAGGCTTCCAAAAGCTGTGCTTGTGTCAGGCAGGAGACAGCACAGAATCATGTAATCATAGAATCATTTAGGTTGGAAAAGACCCTTAAGACCACTGAGTGCAACCATAAACCTAACACTGCCAAGTCCACCACTAAACCTTGACCCTAAGTGCTATGTCTGCACATCTTTTGAATGCCTCCGGGAGAGACTACGTCTCTGGGCAGCCTGTTCCAATACTCGACAACCTTTTCAGTGAAGACATTTTTCCTAATATCCAATTTAAACCCCCACCTGGCACAACTTGAGTGGTCTGAGCCATGATGTCTGCAGAATTTCAAAGTAGTTCTAATACATGGCTGAAAGCTTACTCTGGCAAATTGTGCCAGAACGCATTTTTTAATTGGTGCTCTAGAGGCCATGAACACATCTTCATCAGACACAATCTCCATGGAAAAGAAAATATTCACAGCATTGTTGATGATCAATATTTTTGAACTGTAAATATTTAGCAACTAAATTTTATGACTAGCTCTTGTGTGCATGGATGAGGGAAATGGGATTAACCATATCTGCAAATGCAGCCAAGGAAGTATAACGTGACTCACTGATTTGTGTATTAGAAATATGACTCAGGCATATAATTGTAGTAAATTTGAGGAAAATAGTTGAATTGCCTGCAAATAGAAAATCAGGCAGATATCGGGTTTCTTCCATTCTAAGTTTAAAGTTGTTAGTTTTACGTAAATCCTTAATGTAGAGAATAAGCAAGGGGCAGAAAAGCCACAAAATTCTGGCTTTGTTAGTTATCACTGTTTGATGGAAGTAGATATGATAGTGAGAGTGGCTTATATTCTGTACTGGAACATTCTTAGATATTTTTCCTTGCAAAATTTTTTCATGTTTGTGGTTGGGGCATTTTTAATTTTTTACGGTGGAATTTGGAGACAGACACTTAAAGAAGAGCTGTGAGATGACAAGGAAAATGTCGTGATTGGTTCTGCTCTTCATGACGACTTCCAGAGTGTGAAACCAACCTATAGTTTCAGGCACCATCAGTCCTCAGTATGACATAGTATCTAATTGTTGCTCAGCCCATGTGTAGCTTTTTTAAACTTTGGGTTTGGGAGGAGAGGTAGAAGTTTTCCACTGTTTTTATACCATTGAGTATCTATATCATTGAGCTCTTATGACCATTGAGATTCTCATATAAAATCACTGCTTTCTCTGTCGCTTTCTAATACATCTGGACTGCAGTTAGATATCAGCTGAGGCTTTCAATGTCCTTTTGACCTCTGATTGCACAAATACTGTAACACCAATATGATAGAACCTTGTAACATCAACAGGTGAAATGACAACTATGTTAATACATTATTTCAAATTGCTACTTGAAAAGTTAGACTGTTTGTTGCTTAAAGTTTTATATTTTTCATTAGCACATCTACAGATACAAAGACAATTAGAAATATATTATAGGTTATGCTTCGTCTGCATTATGGTGTTGGGTTTTTTTCCCTGAATATTTCAAGTTCTGTAGCTCAATACTACATAGTACTTTTTAATCGCTTGTTTGTTTTTTTTTTTTTTTCTGTTAAACAACATGAAAATGTAGCTTGTGTTTGTATTCTGACCTACAGTGTGCAATGACTTACAAAGAAGTGCAAAAATATAAATTATTTAAATATCTAGGTCCTTCCATTTTGATTTCTTCAAATTTCCACTCTCAATTTTTTCCATGGTGGGAGAGAGTCCAAATACAGAACATGTATCAACAGGCACAATAGTGAGTCTCCTTGCTAAAATATGATTGAATTCAACATGATGTTATTCTTTAAATGCTGTTGTGCATTTTTATTGCCTAGTTAAGCAGTAAAATAAATGTGTCATTGGTTATGGATATAAATATATTTCAGCATGTTTTAGCTAGTATGTCAGGAAGAAAAATACTGCTTCTTAGAATCCATGATTTTCACATAGGAAACAACATATAAACCCAGATAATCTAGTTGTGACTATTTAAAAGAACTTTCAGCAGTAGTATTGTACAAACCACAGGAAAAATTATTTAAAGACAATGCTTACAGGCTGAATGTAATGCATACTCCTATGCATGTACAATTACGTGTAATAAATTGAACATATTCTACTCATGATAGTCACATCTAAAACTACAGAGTTGTATATAACTGTTGAGGTATCATGGACTGTATAGAGCTGTATAAGACATTAAAGGGATCATGTAATACTTAAAAGGACCAGATATTAGAAGTATATTTCATTTTTTTCTGTCCACAAAATCTGTATGGAAAGATATCTTCCATATCAGTTAAATATAGCACATATTCAATGCGTCTTTAAAAATTACTATCTAATAACACCTCTCCTGGAAAATAATAGTGAACTAACATAAAGCTTAGCCTGCAAAATGAGTTTTTAAGAACTAGAGCGTAATCAAGGAGAAGGAACTACTAGCAATGATGTCACAAATGTGAGGGTTTAAGCAAATGAAAGAAAACCACAATAATGTCTTTTGTTGGTTCTGCTCATAAACAAAAAGCCAAGCTACTGGACATGAAAATGCTTCTAAGACACTGAAACAAATAGTAAAATTTAAACTATGTGTGTTTTGGGGACTGTATTTAAACTATGCTAATCAACTAGTTTGAGAACCAGCATTTATATTAAAACTAATAGCAACATTGGGGTAAAATGTCCTTATGTCCTCCAGGATGGATAGACAATACACATGTAGAGTGTATTAACTAGCAAAAGGTAGGTAATATATCATAAAATCAGTATCACCATTAAGACTATGACTTTTGGTGACTAATAAAATGATAATTTGAATTCCCAAACTCATGTTTTGAAGGTATTTTGAAAGAATTAGTCTAGTGTGATCCCTTATGCTAATTTAAAAAAGCACCCCTCACTGTGATCTTCAGGCAGTGTTTACACTAGAGCAGAGCAGCCATCTCAAATCATTCCATTTCATCATTCCAACTCAAATGATTCTATGATTCTATCTAGGCTAGCACCCAGCTGCTCTATAACCTGCTGGGACAAAACTGCAAGACCTGCTTGTACCAGAGCATACAAGGTATTTCTGAACATCTACAGCTAGGTTTATTAGAATAGAAATCGAAAACAGTTACATTTCTAGACAGAGAAGCTCAAAACAAGACAGAACAGAAATAAAAGACTTCAGAAACAAACCCTCCCATACCTTCGGTGTCCGTGAAGATGGACTATTTCTACCAGTTTTTTTCTCAGATTAGCAACACTTAGAATTTTCCTTCTTGCAACAGACATTGCACAATCACACTCTAATCATCTCCAAGACCAGTCTACATGCCTGCTCCTTGTCAGTGCTGTGGGTTCCCTGCTGTGTCTGCCTCTTCCTCCACCACCTCAGCTTCCTTGTAGGCCCTTCTTGCATGTGAGTATGCTCAGCTGCACTCAGAAAAAGATCAAAGTTGTCTTCATTCCAAATGGATGTTTACTCTATGTGGGCAGCTACGAAGGACAACAAGAAACCCTCCCTCATTCAGACGCAGTATTTGAACAGGGAGTTCATTAACATGCAAACTATGAACAAACATGTAAAACTGATTCTGCAGGATTACAAGCCTACCATTTAATTTAATTTAATTTAATTTCATTCAATTAAATTCAATTAAGGTGTTATGGAACAGAATATTTTAATTATTAGAAATTGAATAGAATAGTGTAAAATAAAAACTTGAATAGTACTTTAGTAATTAATGACTGTAACAGGCAGCCTGTGTCAATTTAACATTAGTTAAGCTAAGAAGTGAGATTATCAGGTCACGTGGAAGGTACGAAATAAAGAAGAGTGTAGTTTTCCACAAGGAGATCTTAAAAACAAACAGCTTGATTTCCAAGCCTTGATTACCTATAAATATATTTTTTAAGCTTTCTGAATTAAGATCAAACCATGCAATATTATCTTATTACACTGTATACAGTAATATATTTGATATTGTTAGGATAACAAAGAGGTTTTATCATACAGATTATATTTTTCTGACCCTGAATGTCTGCTCAGGCAGATGTTCCTATCTGCAGATGCCCAAGATCTTTTTGAAGCTCACTCAAATCACCTAAGCAAATTTATTTACAATATTGGTTCCTCATTAGTGTTTTTTTTTTAATGTTCTGTACTTTTTCATTTTTCTCTTTATTTATCTGTTTATATTTATTCTGTACCAGCATAATCATATCATTGCTGCACATAGTTTTTCCATCATCTTTATTGCGTTATTCTTTTTTTCGCTCATTGTCTGGCATACTTAATTTAACAGATAGAATTATTGCCTCTGTTGACAAAAAAGCTTAGTCTATATTAGTTCCTTTGATTTTCATCATTTCAGAGCTAATGTTTGGAGATCAGTGTATCACATCGGTAAGTACATTCAGGGATGTTATTTGTGAGCTTGTTTTGAACAGGCAGCACTACAGCCCCTTTGCTGGTGTGTCAGCAGTGATATTCTCATTACATTTGAATGCAATCATAATGTTAATTTGTAGATCTCTTCCTGACGCAGAAAAGCAGTCAGATTTATAGCTATATGCTATATGGCAGGGAGGTTAGAACTAGATGATCTCTAAGGTCCCTCCCAACCCAAATCATCCTATGATTCTATAATACTATGATAACACTTCTCCAGATTTATTACTTCCAGGTTATTATACTAAAACCATGTTAGCTACTGTTGCTATTTTTTAAAATGTTAGGAACAAATGCCATTCACTCTGAAAAATTCGACCAAAATAAGTATGGTTAAAATTTGTATTCCTGAAGTATTTGCTGCCAAGAAGTTTTCATTAGGGCAGCAACAATCTATTTAGCTGTATTTGGATATAACACAAGTTTAATTCACACTTTGCTAAATAAACCCACAACAGCAGTCTGTGAAATTAAAACATGGGACACCTATGTTTTCTGCTTCTTTTTTAACATTTTACACTGCTGAATATAAATATCCAAAAGGCAGGTGTAAATCAATCTGGAAGGAAGAGAGGGACTGATTCATGACAGGAAAGCTCCATTTTTAAGCAGGTGTAGAACCAACAAATGAATTGCTTCCTAACTATTACTGTGAAAATAATTGGCAATGAATAATTTATCTAACACATTTACCTTATTTTTTAGATTTTGTTTGTTTGTTTGGAGAAGAGACATCAATAAATTATGAATTCAGCTATTCTAAGATATTTGTAATTATTTTTATTTCCAGTCTTTGACTTGATTACAGATTGTTCCCAGGGAATAATTACTATTTCTATCATGTTTTTAATAAATGCTCAGAGATGTCTGAAAATGTTTCTTTATCCAGATGATAAGTATCTAAACACTTCTTGCTGCAGTTTGAATTCTGAAATGTATATTTTGCACAGTGCTGGCTCTGTTAAATTTAGTCCAAAGAATATTCATATAAACCAATGTGGAAAAGTCTAAGTGTAACTGAAGTAAATATACATAAAACGTGGATTTGTTTGAGCACTTACAATAATCTTCATATATTTCTTATCAGTCCTGAAGGCATTGTTAAAGATTTTGCACAACTGGGAAAAAAAAGATTTGGAAACAGGATGGGGAAAAATAGAATTGGGAAAAAATTTCTTCAGTATTGCAAGATGAGGCTTTTTCTCTTCTATGGAACTTCCTGTACTACATTTTTCAGTATTACCATTTCAACCTTTCATTGCTGAAAGTAAATTCATTATGGCTTTTGTAATACTAAAAGTGCAACCAAATGGATAGCTGCTCCCAAAGGAGAAGCTGGAGGGTTTGCTGATTTCAACTGCTTCTTAATGACAACAAACTAAACCCATATTTTTCTGTTTCTGAGAAGTAAACTTCCATACTGCAACCCTCAGAAATAGGTCAATGTTATTTCTTAATCTGATGCTCTCTTTTTAGAAGTTAATTTGTAGGCTTTTCTAAGCATATGTAGAGTGTAAGAAAAAAATATGTGAACATACACATCAATTAATGCAGCAGAGATATTGATAAAACATCAGGTCAACTAGCAGACCATTTAGGCTGAGTGTTTAGCATTTGGTCTCTGCCATGCAGTTGAGTTGAAATATATTATTATATTTGTTCAAGTGGATACAAGAGAAAAAAAATTGTCTATACTGTTCTTTGCTCCAGAAAACTACATTTTTCAAATGGTTTCCATTTCTTTATTACTTCTTAAAATAGACAATTATTTCTGAGGTTTTTCATCTGACCTCTCTATTCTGCATGCTTAGAAAATGCCATAAAATTATCAATACTTCCATATTTGCATGTACTGGCTTGTAAGCTTTCTACTTTTACTGTGCTTTGTTTATAAATGGACCTGTAGTTTTATAGAATACAAAGAAAAAATTATTATCCAAAAAATGCAGATTAAGAAGTGGCAAATGATGAGAAAATCTGCAGGTGATATGTGACCTCAGTTTTCATTTTAATGGAGTTCTATTGCATATAAGTAATCATTGTGTCCCTCTTTAAAAAAAAGTATTCTGCATTTCCGAAATGAATAATCTTTGAGGTTGAATGAAAAGCAGAACATCTTTTTGAGTGTACATGATGTTGGCCAAGAAAAATAGGTCATGTGAGCTATTTTTCTGTCATAATAAAAGTGATATTCTAATTCAGAATTATTAAAATTAAAATAAGCTTTACTCTGCTCTGTCTGTCATCTTACAGTGTAGCTCAAATTTTTGATAGCTGTGAATCGGGGACTTGATCTTATTATTTCAAAGGCAAGAAACAGAGCACAAAGTAGAAGATAAAAAATAATGAAAAAAACCAAACAAAACATAAAATAGGTTGAAGATGGAGAGAAGCAGAAAATGTACTTTGATTAAGTGAAAGGGTAATTACTGAAAGACTTCCTCCACACAGCATACTGATAATTAGAAAGTCTGAGTAATGTGTGATTAACACTATGCAAAAAGCCAACATGGCATAGCAAACTCCTTGATTCTTCTTGTATTTGTGAAACACATAGCTTGGTATTTCATTTTACTCTAGAGTAAAATAAAGCACCTTTTTCTTTTTTTATTTCTTTTCCTTTTTTTTTTTCTTAATAGACAAAAATGAGATTAAAAAATAAGAGATTGGTAGGGATGAGGCCAATTAGACCACATGCACTAGTGTTCTTGTCCACCACTACCACCTTAGCTCTGATCTCTGATCACTGGGCACAGGACAGAACTGTGCTGTGTGATAAGATTTCTGGTCACCTCAAGAGGATTGTTATGGTGTCTTCTAGAAAGTATCAAGTGTTCTTGAAACTTACAGTTCTTTCCCGACATTTAGAGAAAAGCAGGATGTTAGATGTGTTCCACAAGAATGACATTTGCAGAAGAGCACCAGGCTGTCCTGCCTGTGTCCCAGAAACTCCTCACTTCTTCTGACTCCTGGTAACACTTTCGGTGAACCAGCATCAGCAAAGGGAGTTACTTATCAAAAGAAAAATGTGTGTGCACTCAAAAAACAAATCAACTTTGGGACCTTCTGAGTATACCTCAGGGACTGCAGAACTACCAAATTGCTAATTCCAAGGAGCTATGGAAATGGGCAGAAAGGAGACAATATTAGGTAATGAATTTGAGGGAATGTGGGACTGGAAGATTATGGTATTTAAGTCCACATTGTTGATGGAAGTGTATCTTTAACAAAGAGTTTTGATGGGAAATATTTTTATAGGGTAATCAAAAAGACAGACTGGACTTACCATTGTAAGTAATGCACAAGCCATAAAACCAAAAGTATAACTCCTGGGTACGTCCCACACTTTCCTTTGAGCCATGAAGGCAGTACCCTGAAGCTGATTTATAGTAAGGTATACAGCAGAAACAACAATGTTCTCAGCACTAGGAAAGAATTCATCCTATAGTTTTGGTCACCTAAGAGCTAGTCATGTAATCTAAACTACTTACACAGGTACTCATTATAAAGTAGTTAAATCCATGCTAAGATAACTATTTAAGAAAGGTACTCTGAACAGGCAAACTTTCTGTCTTCATTTATTCCACTTTTGGAAGTCTAAAGTTAGGTGAGGTGACTCCTGCCTTTAAAGCCTCAGTGTAATTTTGGAAGGGTCTAGAAAACCAGAAGCATTTTCTCCAAATTTTTTTTTTATGAAATTCCATCACAGTAATAAACAAAAGAACATGGAAATAACAAGCACATGGTAAGCATTATGATTCAAGTAGGATGAAAAAAAATGCAAAATCTTCCTGGTCCTATAGAATTTATCAGAGATGTAAAATTGCACGATGACACAGACTACAAATAGAGACAACTTATTGTGCTTCATGGACTTTTAGCATGAGTTGTTCTTATGTAATTCCTTTTATACTTCATTGCAGAGTTAAGATACCCATTCCTATGCATGCTGCTATCTGGATAATTCATTATAATCTACCCTACCCAGGTTAACATAAATTTGAAAATATTGGTTGCCTCTTCAACCTAAGAATTGCTTTCTTTTCACTAACCAGTGCTAACAGCAGCTAACTAACAAAGATATAAATCAAGAAGTATGAAGTTAATAAAATAAGGAAGATAAAAGAAAATATCCCTCAACTAAAGAAAGAATTCACTGAGTCCTCCAGAATTTGAGACAGAAGTTTTGATCCAATTTACTGTAACTGAACAAAGTCCCAACCATGTGGGATGAAAAAAAAGAAAGACATTAGAAAGGAATAGGGCATGATCACCTCTTATTCCCCTTCAACCCCCAAATAAAAGGGAGCGGTCAAAAACTAGAAGTCCCTTAACAGCTTCTCCTGCAGCATACATTGCAACCACCATGGCAATTAGCCAGTTAAATGTCTTTTGCCTGTTGTGGCACAAGATTACTAATGAAGCTATTATTTTCTTTCTCCATTTTTCTACCCATTCTTCCAGCTCCATGTGAGAAACAGTACTGTACAGAGTAGCATGATAGCAAGAGAAATAAAAGGAAATGGCATACTGGCAAACATCTCTGCTTTTGAATAACAAAACAGTGCTGCAAAATTTATAAAGTTCTTAAATAAACTTGAATCATTAAATAAAAAATTTGGGCCCTTTATCTGGTCTGAAAAACTGTGTATATTTTAATCTGAACAGACATACTTTTTTTAATAGTGTATCATTTCTGATGGAGATCAGAAAACCACAAAAGAAATAGGTTAGACTGAGAAAGCTCTGCCAACAAGATAAACCTATAGTCACAGACACATCTAATTCCCCAAGCTTTCATCATTAATATTTTATGGCTCTCACTGATCTGCCCAATCTTGAAGAAAAATGTATCTTTCATTTAAGCAGGCAGGGCACAGTAATAGAATTTATCTATATCAAAAAGGAGGTAAAATGCAAACTACAATAGAAATGTCACAGCAAAGTATTGAGTTTGCTCACTGTTACTTGAAACACTGATCCCTGCAAGGAATGTTTTATTTGAACAGCAGAAATAACATTATCATGCACAAGTGTGAGGGCATTCCGATTAAGAGGAAAATATGGTGAATGTTATTTGCAGAATTTTTTTAATCTCTACCTAAACAATTCATTTTTTACAGTCATTCCATAAAGTAATATCCATTTCCTTTGCTGCAGATTCCTGTAGGATGTGGCTATTATTTCAAGTCTAACCTATCAAAATTTTAGATTTCTCAGCATTAGAGAGAGCGTAAAAAGGAAATGATTCTTTTCCTACATTCGCTGGTGAGTCTCAATAATGCATCAAGGAACATTTACTTGGGTAAAGACACTTGAGGAGACCATACAGTTCAAATAGTTTTGTTGGTGAGTCTGCTTGCATTAGTGATATGTGAAAATATAAGAACACAGGTGCTGTGCTGTGCTGGTGCTGTGCTGTGCTCTGTAGCAACTCTATCAGTTACACTGAAGTATAGTGGGAATAAAGCATTTGCCTGTGGCAAAGAGGAAACAATGAACTTCTGTAGGAAAAAAATACAGGTGTATCAGTTATAACTTCATTAACAATGCCAGTTATATAAAGCTGACCATGAACCACCCTTTTATTGTAAAATAGTCATACATGAGATTTAGAGACCACCTGAACAGTCCCTAGATCAAGTTACTTGTTTGTCCTGCCTAGGCTGTGCTGTTTGATTCAGATCCCAAGGACACAACCATGTTATTTGCAGACAGCCCAGAGGAAGCAATGGTTCAACTCCTTACCAGGCCAAAATAAGCTGTGAAAATAGAGAGACTGAAGTTTGTGATATAGCTGTCTACTCTATCACCTACATATAATGATTGATCAGCTTTCTCATCATCCCTTTTTAGCACCATATGTTGGTGTGATACGGAGCAGTTCCTGGAAATCAAGAAGTCTAAAGGCTGTAATTCTGCAGGATGCTTATCTTGATATACAGCCCTTATGATGGCAACTGACTCTTTCTACAATTTCTGTTTTACCAAGCCACAGCTTTATCATGGTATGATAGAAATGCTGGTTGGGAGGGTTGTCTATGTAGTTCATGTAGGTCAGTTCCTACTCAGAGTGGGGCTATGACCAACACTAGAAAAGGCCAGCTGTGGCTTTGTCTAGCCAAGGCTTGAAAATCTCCAAGGGCATTTCACAGCCTTTCTGGGTAGCCTGTTCCAGTGCTGTACTGCCCTTCTAGTGGATTTTTCTTTCCCAAGCGTCTAATCTGAAACTCTCAGACTGTAATCTCTGACATTAGCAGAGAGTTAAAACTACCATTACATTACCTAACATTAAATATGAAAAATAAAAAATTAATAAAACCACTTACAGCATTTTATTTGTGCCACCAGATGCAGGAACTGGAAACTCCAATGCAAAGTTATCTCACAACAGCTCATGAAAAAGACATGAAAACTCTCCCAGCAGAATGCCTTACCATTTGAAAACCCAAACCAAAAACTAAAAGACAAGAAATGAAAATGCACTTTTCAAATTTCATCAACTTCATTAGGAGCGACTGTAGTAATTACTAACAGTTTAGTCAAATGGGGAAGGGAAGGGAAGGGAAGGGAAGGGAAGGGAAGGGAAGGGAAGGGAAGGGAAGGGAAGGGAAGGGAAGGGAA
>JAOXNO010000001.1:45675368-45695093 GCA_028565335.1 Limnodromus scolopaceus
ATACCTCCTGCTTATGGACTTGAAAACTTAGTCTCTGAGCAGTTTCTATTTCGCCTTTTGGGGCAAATTTGGCATCAGTAGCAAAAATTCCTGATGGGGAATGGGGGAAGCTCAGCACCTTCTGCTCTTTTCTTGCCTTCAGAGCCCTGCAGGACACTGGTAGAGAAGTCTTCATCTCTGAGATTCCTATCACCACCTTAGAGGATAACATTACTGAAGACACTGCTGCAGAAGATAGAGGGCCTTCCCCCCTACCCTGCCACTGCTGTCTCAACATCAAGAAAAGGACTCCAAGCCTACAGGCTCATTAGAAAAGCTGTCACTAGGACAAACAACAGAGACAGATGTTGCTCCAGAAATGTCCACTTCAGTCCTTCTGACATCACTAAGTGTCAGATATGCCCACAATGTAAGTACAAGATAAATATTAATAATAAAAAAGTATTTTCTATGCATTTCTTTCAGTCTTAAGCCATTCCTGCTGGTTTTGATGGTGTTTGTCTTAGATTAACTACTGGATTAGTAGAGGTAAGATGAAAAAATGGAAATTAATTTTATCTCAGTTGTTTAAATGGTAGAAATTTGTATCTTTTAAGACTGGAAAATGCAGGCCATATATTTTGCAATACAGAATGTAGATCACATTTACAAAGGAGAACATGAGGGCTTGAGTGGTGGAAAATCAGAAAGCTAAAGGGAGGCTGAAAGATAGCCAAATAAACATGAATGTTTATAGGCTGTTGCAGGATCACATCTGGCTATGTTATGTGAGTGAACAAAATGATTGGACAAGTACAAGTGCGTTGAGGAAGGCATCCAGTGAAAACAGAGGTAGAATTACTTACAAAGTAGAATCATTAATGGAAAGACTAATGTCTTTCAAGCAGACATGACTGGAGAAGACTGTTAAAAATTAAAAGGCTTTCAAAAGGCAGTGCAAGAGCAATTTTGAGTAAACAAAATATACTTGATATTTAAACTCTGTTTTGGTTGCATGGCCATGTATGTGATTATACCTATCAAGGTTCCGACTGAGGAAGCAGTTTTGAAGGAAAAACAGCTAATGCGGTTCATAAATGTTTGATTAAATAGAATAAAAATTGATTACAGCCCCCCATTTTCTCCTTTTTAAGAGCATGAAATTAACCGTCTACAGGCTTACAGCATTTCTACCATCATTTTTAGTCTTTAAAATCAATGACTTTGTTTATAAAGTTCTAGTGGCATATTTATTTTGGAAATAAGACTAAGTGGTTAGCATAGAGATTTCTAAATGAGGAATCTGGTGATATGCCAGATACAATTATCTCTCCTACTTTGACTACCTTTATTTACTTCCTTGCTTTGAGACACAGTGAGGGCTGAAGTAGTTTCTCACAGTTTGGGAGCATCTGTGGTTCTGATGTTCAGCAATTTGCCCAACTTCTGTAGGGAACAGGCAAGTAACCCACAGTGCAACCCATTGCCATATTGCCTTTCTTGTCCAGATGTGGAGAGCTCTTTGAGTGTGGTATGCATGTACTTCTGGCCTACAAATATGCATTTTCCATCCTTGAAAAGTAGGTCTTGGAGGGACAGAGAGATGATATCCCTGGGTGTACCCCACCCAGCTGGATCCTACACCTAGAACTCAGTTCCACAGTGCAAATCCAAGCTATGAAGATTTTCACTAAAATATTCTTTCAGAGTACTTTCAAGTTTAATTTCAGACAACCTTGGAAAAGACGTTAATCCTGATTTACACTATTTGCACATAGTTTATATTGTACTGATTCATATTAGGTCAAATATTAAAGTGCTAATTTATACCAATTTCTTAAGCAGCCTCACAATAAAGTATTATCTTTGCAGATATTTCATTTAATGAGAGCCACAGTTCCCAAATGAATCTAAGTAAATGGCATGATGACTTAAGAGATTTTCACTAATTTGTAGGAAATGTATGAGTATTTACGTATTTAGGAAGTCAAAATACTTAATGCTTACTGTTTATAGATGGAACTCACTACTATTGTGGGATAATTTTACAAATGCATTATTAAATTCAGAAAACTAATTAAAATAATGCTATGGTTAATAAAAATTCTAAGTCAAATTCTATTTCATTGATAGTGAAAGATCACTGAAATATATTTTCTTACTACAAGTAAGAAAACACTTCTACAAGTGCTTTTGTTTTACATGGACCATGAAGAGCTTCATTTTAGAACTATACAGTGGACTGCCATCCATTTCAATTGAAAAGCCAAGAGATAAATAATTGATAGAAAAGTTGTTAATATAACCTGAATATATGTAGTCTTAAACAGTAAAAAACCTGAAGAGTTATTAATCAGTTTCTCTAAGGGAAAGGAGGAGACGTCATTTTTATATAATCTCTGAAAAACTCTCATGTGTTTACATTAAGGGAAATATATTTGACTCTTAAAAACTGAATATTTTCATGAGGTAGGTGATCTTTCAATAGCAAAGCAGCAAAATATCAGAGCTAGTACCTGGCTCAGGAAAACTGGTTATTGCCTACAGACTAGTTGTGTCAGCCTGGTCAAGACATTTTACTCTGCTTCCTAGTGCCAGGGTAACCAAGGTTTTAAAGGAATCACCTGAGTAGTTGACCTAAAGCTTTACAACTGTATAGTGTCATTATGTGCAAAAGAGTCCACAAACTACTTCACGTTCCTGCACTGTAGGTCAGAAAACGCTTATCCTATTTTACTGAAAACTTAGATCTACAGAGCAAAAGTTCACAGAATGGGAATAAAAATTTCCTCAACAGGAAGTAAGGGAAATCAAAGACATAGGTCAGCATACTACATTTCTGGATGTATTTATTAGAGAAAACTCTGAGATATTACCAGGAAGTCAACCGCACCTCAAATTACAGGAGAAAGTAACACAAACAAATGAAGTTGCCATCAACTCTTACAGATATAACTTTAGGAAAAATTTCTTTTTCACGTAGCACTACCTTCAAAACTTGAACTTTTAGTCTTTGTTAAATCCTTTTGTTGAAGAGTTTCTGTTATCAGCTGTAAACTGGGAGTGAGAGCTCTGCAAGCAAGCAGAAGCCCTAAGACCCTCAGAGGAATTATTTGTGGAATCTTTGACAGGTCACAGCAGTTAGGGGGCAGGCAGGCTCTTACTGTAACCCTCAGGCCTTCAACATTATTTCTGAGCATAACACAGGTCCTCAGAAGTAATTTGGTGACAACATTTTGTGAAAGGACCCTTATAAAACCCTTAAAAGCCCTTTCAGGCACATGTGACAGCATGAAATAATGAATTTTCAAGTTTATAGAAACTTGCGTCTGTAGAAAAGGAAAGGGTTTTAGAGTTACAGGGGAAGTTAATAGGCCACGATCAAACTGACATACACTAGATAGACTAGGTTGTTGCTTTTTTTTTTTTTTTAAGGAAAAACATCAGTTTTTCATTTTAACTTTTACTTTATTTAAAGAGGATTTTAATTTTTAATTTCTGGTGCAGTTAAGTATGTACATATGCATTACGTGTCTGCATATACATTTACACTTGGAAAAAAATGGACTTAATGCAAGTTACAAAACCCTCAGTTTTCAGTGCTTTCAAAGTTAATGTTTTATGAGAAATATCCTGTGTCAGACGCTCTTCAAATAAATTTTTAGTGAAAGTATATAAGAATGCGGTCTATTATAACTACTGTATCAGAAGAACTGAGTAAATGATCCATAATGCAAAGCCTCAATATATTATTGTCCAACCAAGAACACTGAAATGAACTGTGCTCTTTTGAGTAGTTTTAGAGACTAACATACTGTCAGACTCCTCTGTACATTTTGTTTTTCTTATGAAATATTAATGTAATTCATCAAGAATCATCCAAATCAAAAGTTGTAAAAAATCTCAGTGAGAATCTACCAATAAGCTAGAAGAGCCTTACATAATTCAGCTGCCACCATCTATACTTAAGATATTGCAACGTCGTCCTAAATAGTCTAGTTTGTAAAAACAATCAATATGGTTCACAGAAACATTTACTGTATGTTATGTCAGGAGAATACAAAACAAAATTCCTCTAAGATATGTACAGAGGCTGTGTTGTAATCCATTTGTTTGTGCTGGTATTGTTTCCTTGGGCTATTCTAGCTAGCCTACTGAATCAAAGCATAGAATTACAAACAAAATCTTCTTATTGTGAAAGATTTTTCTTTTTTCCTCTAGGTACTGCTTTTGTTGTAACTTTGCCCTATACACAGACTGCACTGCCTAGCTAATTTCTACATGACAGAGGCAATTTTGAAGTCGTGTATTGATCCAAGCTTTACTGATGAAGCTGTCCTTATTCCCTTCATCCCCATCGCTAAAGTCTGATAACCTCTCACCTGCATGATGTCTGAAAGTTGTTTTGAAAGAAAGAAATCTAAAATGCTTGTCTATCTGTCAGTATCTTATAGGCTGGGAAGAATTCAGCTCCACGGAGCTCTATTAGGGGAGAAGGGTTTGTTTCTACCTCTTCACACAGAGGCCTTGCGGCAGCAAACATTTCTTCTCAGTGTATCTGCACCATGTCTCCATGGTCTGGCAAGACTCTAGCTTCACACAGGAACATTCAGTGATTATGGCAGCGAGTCTTAGAGGAATATGGGTAAGAAAGGGAAAAAAGGGTTATTTTTGCTATTATAGAAACTCCACCATATCTGAATAGAGTATCACAAGAGAAAATTAAAGCACTGCATCCAGAGGTATGTCATTTGTCAAACAGAGAAGTCAATCCATAACATTTTGTCAAGTACACAAATAAAAGTTTTGGGGAATCCTCTGTAATAGGAAACATTAGGCATACTAAACATCAGTGTTTTTTAAAAAAATATGTTACAATGCAGTCATGAAAACAAGTTTTAGCTGGCATTTAATCAAAAGGTGAATGTACTCTGTTTATCAGTGAGCCATAAACGTATATGTATGTACCTATGCATATATAGCTGTATCACTTTTAGAAATATATGATGCCTTTTACCACATAGACCTATATTAAAATGCATATAGTAGTATTTACTTTCCTTTTTTTCTAAAATGGTGCTTCAGTATTATGCATTTTATATAGCAGTAGTTGTAAAAGAAGTAGGAAGATTCAATCCAAGAAAACTGTAACAGTGCCATAAACAGATTTCACTGAAACACTCAGTGAAAATTAAAAGAATAGCTGTAAGAGTTGGAATGTAACCTAGACATGTGCAATAATTCTGGTATGATCAATGACCTCAACTCAATACTCAGTACTCAATGAAAGAAAAGAAAGATAAGACACTACATAATAACGACCTAAACTTGAAACTAAAAAGAAGTGTTGGACAAGTGATGATAAAAAAAAAACCCTCTTAAATTTTGAGCAAGCAGAATTCAGATGCCACAAGCAAGGTAAAGAACCCTGAACAGAATGATTGACAAACCTATAAAAGAAGCAGAAATGCTACAGCACTCTAGAGAGAAAACCAAGAGGAAAAACAAATAAGAGTTCTCCTGTTTTGATTAGATTCTCTGCTTCTAAAAGACAGCTAATAGACACACAGGCAAGTAAACTAATCCAATTTCTTACTATTACAAACAACATTACATTAAAATATCAGTGCTAGTGCTGAAAGTCAAGCAGTCAAAAATTAGGAAATACCTAGACTGTCTCTGCCTATTCATTCTTAACTTGGCCCCTGGGAAAAAAGCTAGTATGGTAACGATATAGTCACACATTATTTTGTTTCTGTTTATCCTCAGGGAACATTGAACTGCTCTTTAATTCCATAATTGGTGAACATGTAGCCGACATGTTCTGCTGCAGATAGGAAAGCTAAGTGATTCCCATGAGGAAAAATGAGCATGTTTTTCTGAAGCATAATGCACATTTGTTTCAGTGATGAAAAAGGAGCAAACTATAGGTTTAGTGAAATAGTATGGTTGCTCCATCTGCTTAGGCTTTGCTTCTGTTTTGATAGTGCCCCATTTGAGTATGTCTTACCAGAAATTAGGGGAGGACCACCATTTTATCTAGTTTTGTAGAAGAGATTTATTGATTACAATGATGTTTAGCCATCTAGCTTCAATTAGAGCTAGCAGCAAAAAAAAAAGATCCTGCAGAACATTAGCCCAGACCAGCTAATTCCCGAAACATTAAAAATAATATGGTTTAGGTTTAACTCAGTAAACTAAATCAAAATTAAATGTATTAAGAAAATCAAAAGCCTTCACAGAACCAGAGAACTGTAGAGGTTGGAAGGGACCTTTGGAATTCATCCAGTCCAACACCCCTGCAAAAGCAGGTTCACCTAGAGCAGGCTGGACAGGAACGTGTCCAGGTGGGTTTTGAATATCTCCAGAGAAGGACACTCCACAACCATTTAAATTCTTAATGCTGAAGCACTTACAATTGCTGATAAAATTAATAGTCAGTGCAAATGATCAGGATCTCTAAATATTTTTTTCTTAGTATTCATACAACTAAACATTAAATGAACACCTAATTAAAAACAATATTAGGCAGTTTTTCAAGTGCTGTAGTAAGTGGTTTAGAAACATCTCAGTCTTTAAGATTGCATTAAACATTTTTATCATTCAAAGGTTCGTGGAACATGCTATAAATTCAACTGAAATAATAACCATATTTTTTCATCGGTATAGGCCTGTGTAATGGACCACTAAAATCCAATCACATCTGAAAAGACATGGTGATGGGTGTTTTAATATTACTTAAAGCAATGCTGAGCTATCTGGAGTGAGGGAAGAAAAATATTTAGTTTTGCATCTACTGCAACATGAAAAAAGGTGATGATAACCAACCAAAAATAAGATTTTCCATGAGGGCAAAATAACAGGCAGATATGAATTTGCCCTCAGATTCTAGAGATTCATTTATATCACTATAATAGAACCAATTACAAAAAAATGTTCAGAGCAAGGGCTTTGTATTTTACAGTTTATAGATTCAAGACCTCAAACACCATGGGAAAAGAAAGTTAGTTTAGAAAAGAATATGGTAGAATATGTAAAAACATCATTCCTGAAAAGCTGAAGCTTCATTTACTAAACTATCAGGTATGTAAGCCAGAAAAGGAAAGTAAATGAAAGCTTATCCCCTTACACCCCCATGACCAAGACTGTCAAACTAGTTAGTAACAATGGATGAGGAGAAGGCTGAGGTACTCAACAACTTTTTTGCCTCAGTCTTCACTGGTCACTTCTCTCCCCACACCTCTCGAGTGGATGTACTACAAGTCAGGGACTGCAGGAGAAATATCCCTCCCAGTGGAAGAGAAGATGTTGGCCAAGAAGGCCAACAGCATCCTGGCCTGTATCAGGAACGGCGTGGTGAGTAGGACTTGGGAGATGATCGTCGCCCTTTATTCAGCACTGGTGAGGCCCCACCTCGAGTACTGTGTCCAGTTTTGGGCCCCTCACTACAAGAAAGACATTGAGGTGCTGGATTGAGTCCAAAGAAGGGAAACGAAGATGGTGAATGGTCTAGGGAACAAGTCTTATGAGGAGAGACTGAGGGAACTGGGGTTGTTTAGTCTGGAGAAAAGGAGGCTGAGGGGAGACCTTATCGCTGTCTACAACTACCTGAAAGGAGGTTGTAGAGAGGTGTGTGGGGGGTCCGTCTCTTCTGCCAAGTCACAGGCAATAGGACAAGAGGAAACGGCCTCAAATTGTACCAGGGGAAGTTCAGATCAGATATTAGGAAAAATTTTTACACTGAAAGGGTTATTAAGCATTGGAGTGGTTTGCCCAGGGAAGCGGTTGAGGTCCCATCCCTGGAGGTATTCAAAAGATGAGTTGACATAGTACTTAGTGACATGGTTTAGTGATGTGTTGTTTTTTTTAATCAGAGTTAGGTTGATGGTTGGACTAGATGATCTTGAACGTCCCTTCAAATCTAGAAAATTCTATGATTCTGTGTTTCTAGAAGGGTGGCCAGTAGGTCAAGGGAGGTGATACTCCTCCTCTACTCTGCTCTGGTGAGACCCGATCTGGAGTACGGCATTCACCTCTGGAGCCCTCAGCACAGGAAAGGCATCGACCTGTTGGAGCAGGTCCTGAGAAGGGCCTCAAAAATGATCAGAAAGATGGAACACCTCTCCTATGAGGACAGGCTGAGAGAGTTGGGGTTGTTCAGCCTGGAGAAGAGAAGGCTTCAGGGACACCTTATTGTGGCATTTCAGTACTTAAAGGGGGCTTATAAGAAAGACTAGGACAAAGTTTTTAGCAGGCCCTGTAGTGACAGGACCAGGGACAATGGTTTTAAACTAAAAGAACGTAGATTCAGACTAGATATAAGGAAGAATTTTTTCAAAATGAGGGTTGTGAAACACTTGAACAGGTTTCCCAGAGAAGTGGTAGATGCCCCATCCCTAGAAACATTCAAAGTCAGATTGGACAGTGCTCTGAGAAACCTGATCTATTTGAAGATGTCCCTGCTTTTTGCAGGGGAGGTTGGACTAAATGATCTTTCAACATCCCTTCCAAGCCAAACTGTTCTATGATTCTACGATTTACTAAAGCAGTGTCATTAGATTCTGATACAGTCATATCTCGGCATCGAGGAACCTACCAGTGCTAACATTACTGTCATTAGCTGGTATTAATGTCATAGAAGAACTAATGAACAGCACCAGAGCTTCTCAGGGAAACAGGACAGAATATAGATTCGTTACCACTGTGTGGCTTTAGTATTAAACTTTGCGCTGTGTTTTCCTCAAATGCTAGTGAAAACTGCAGTTGTTTTAAAGTTGTATTATAATTTTCTCTTCAATAACCCCTCAGGAGAACAAGCACCACTGAATATTTGCATGACTACTAATCAATAATTAATTATGGTTATCTCTTATTATGTGGCACAGCTATAGAATACTAGAATAGCTATAGAGTTAGCTATAGAACACTCTAACTAGACTGCCAGAGGACAATATGGCCAGGCTCAAGCATGCCAAATCTTGTGTTCTTGCTTTTTTCCATTCACCTTTTTGATGTGGCCTAAATGTAGTATGAACTCACAGCTTTGTTGCTGGCAAAAAAAAAAGGTGTCGATTTGGGAAATTTCACTCAATTTAATTTATAGCCAATTAACTTTAGATTTTAGTTTCTGACTCATGTATTGAGAAGACATAAACTGTCTCAGCTCCCTTTCTTCTTGCCACACATTGTATTCAGGCCCTTCAGCCTCCATTGTCCAAACCCTGCCATTTATGCCCAGTACAAAACTCCATGCTTTTCTCTGACAGTCCTGAACTGAAAATATATGCTAATATATTGGGGCTGTAGCACAGCTGGCTTTGTTTAGGCCTGATCCAGGCAGTGCACCTGAAAGACTGGAGCTTGCATTAAAGCCCTGACAATCTTCCTTCACTCTGAACTGGTCTGGGGCTCAGAATATGAGGCAATATGACCTCACACTAAACTGATAATGTATTCTTGTGTAGTGATTCTCTCTCGACAAGGAAAGTCTAAATTTTCTACACTCTTTTGTATCCCTGGATTTCCCAGAAACGTTAGCTGTGAGAAAATCATATACATTTAAAATGCCTACCATTTTCTAGAAATCACTCTGGAAAAGATAATAATTTTAATAACATATTATTCAAGGGTGCAAGTATTGTCTGGAAAACCTCTGATGTTTGATTCTGACTTGACTTCACTGAATATTATTTTCCAAAAAGCAGAATAGTAAATGACATTTAGAAATTCAAAGCTAAGTATGCATATAAGGTACTTATGCTTGAGCAGTTTAGAGTAATTTTGAGATTCTCGGAGCTAAAATAATGGCCTGTTCTCCAGTATTTATTATTTTCTTGTTTGTTTTGTTCTGGGATGCTTTATACACAAATTATTTGGTTGATTTTTTTCAGCTGGTGTGAAAGAGATGCTAAAGAAATCTTCCCACAGGTACAAATTTAATGCTAACTAAGACAGTTGAATTAAAATGTAATTAACTACATTGCTATTTTTCTTTTTTTAATTTAATGCTAAGCACTTCTGTCCTCTGCTTCATTTCATGCTTAATGTTATACGGGGATTTTTATCCCTGTAGTGACTGCAGTTATGTAAACTAATGAGTTAAATTTTAATCCTATGTTCATCCCAGTCACATACATTAAATGCAGAAAATGAATGCTGTACAAGTATTTTCCATCATGATTTTCAGAAAGTTGGAAAATCTTTATCTGAAATGACCCTAAAAGGCTCTCCAGTTGTTAGCTGCTAAATTCTATGAGACACCATTTGATTGCAGCAACGCTGATGCAAATCTGGAACAAATGCAAATGGAGTTACCCTGGCTTTAATGACCAAAAGTGGACCTTGACTTTAGCAAAAGATCCAAGTACTGCCAAAACCCAGGTCTTAAATTTCTTTAGTAATGGGAACTTAGCTTTAAAGAAATTCAAACTCGAATCCAGTCTTCTTGTTGGTTCAACTCCCCTGCTAGACATACAATATGACACAAACGAAGGATTCGAATCTTGGAAGTCTAACTGGAACCAAGATAGCAGAAAACACAAGAATTTTCCTGAGATTTATGCAGCCCACACCAAAAAGGTGAAAAACTAATACTACATACCAAGAATGTAAACAGGTATTTTGAGTTCATATGGAGATGAGAAGACCTGTTGAAAGCTCGTGGAAAAGACAAAAAAAAAAACCAACCCAAAAAACCCCCAAACAAACAAACAGAAAAAGATAAATAGAAAAAGAAAGCAAAGAAGATGTGGGAAAACAATTAATGGTGATCAGACAAGATATAATAGCATTTTAAATATTTAAATCTTTTGTTTGAAAAATGCAATACAGTAAACATAAAGCTCAGTATCTTCTTAAAATGTGTTGATGATAACTTTTTAAGGGAAGAGGGAGGAAACATAAAGGACAAGAAATAAGTAGAATGAAGAATAAAGCTGGCACAAGAATTATGTGCATATAATATGCACAGTTAGATTGTAAATTAGAAGGTAAGGTTCTAGAACAACTTTCTAATATCAGTTAAAAGATTAAAAAACAAGTATTTAAGACAGAGTTGGATCAGTTCAGAAGAGCAATTGTAAGGCTTGTCATCTGCATTAGACTGGATTCAGTGACATGGGAAATTCTTTCCAGTTTAACATTTCAGTTCTGTGAGTAGAAGAAATTATAAAGAGATAATATTCAGCTAAATTGATTTTTTTCTGATTTAAAAATGGAAGAAGCTAAGAACTTGAATACTGAAAGTAATTTTTATTAAATTGCTTAGTAAGAAATAGGATTGGAAAGGAAAATAATATACTTTAAAAAGCTGACCTCAGCAAGTCAAATATTTAATTTCTCTTAGGAAAAAAATTATTTAGCAAAGGGGAATATGGTAAGCTGACAGTCACTAAAAACCCCTATATACACAACAGTTAATGAATTCAGTCCACCGGAAAGAATAAAGCATAAGAGGTGTATTTGACTGCTTCAGTAGTAATTTGATAACATTTAAATCAAAAAGGTTATTCACAAAGTAGAAGCAATGATATATTACTAAAGATGAGTACAAAGAAATAGGGCAAGTATGCAAGGATAAATTCAGAAAGGTTGAGAGAAAAGAGTTGCAGTTCTCTGAGAACGTTAAAAACATAGAGGTAAGAGACGATAATATAATAGATACTAAGAAGAAGAGAAAAAGAAACTCCAGTTCTATTACTTATCTGGGAGAAAGAGTATTCAAATGAACTATTCTGAAGAGCTTAAAAATTAAGGAATTTTTTTTCCTTTGTTTCTTTTTACAGAAAAAGTTATGATCAGATATATACAGACAAAATTAAAAAAAATATCATTAAAAGGATATAAATAAATGGCAGATCTGGGAAAGAAAATATCAAAACCCACTCTATAAACTAAATTTAGTTTATTAACAATAATAAATAATGTAATAATTAATTAAATTAAATTAAATTAATAATTACCAATAAATAAATAAATAAAACACCAAATTTAGCTTATTAAAAGGATCTGATAACACTTTACCCATGAATTCTTAAAAAAGGCCTAACATATCTTTGGATTTTGGTTTTATCCCGAGGTTTCATGGTGATTGGAAAGATCCTTGGAAGAAAGAAAACACAGACAAGGTGAAGGAAAGACATAATCTCTCTCTTTAGTAAAGGGAAGAAAGGCAATGCCTGTGGAATCATAGATCAGTCAGTTTAGTTCTGATGTTTGAGATTATATCAGGAAAAAATATTAAGACATTATTTATATATTTACATATAAGATAATAGAACACTAAGTATCCCAACATGTATTTCTCTATAAATTAAGATATCAGGACAAGATAATTTCAAACTTTGTAAGGATAGTTAGCTTGATAGGTAGAAAAGATATAACAGGTGTGACAATACATTGACCTTAGATAAATTTGTAATTTTATCTTTATAACATTTTCATAAGAAATCTGGGAAGAAATGCTGGTTTGAAAGCAATCATTTTACAATAAATGTCTTCGTAAAATGTTTTCTTGAAGAACACCTGTCAGTGTTTCTAGCTAAATTACAAATATAGCACCAGTGGGGTCGTCTGGCTCCACAGATTCTTTGGAAGTGTCTTCTATGCTTCAGTTTCTGATAATCAAGGGAATATGACATTTAGTAGACCATTTGTGGCAGCAAATTAAAGTACATATTTTACTTGTAAAATTTTTTTCTCTATTAAGCTGCCCATCTGTAAAAAATTAAAGTCTCTGATTTGTAGAAGAAAAAAATATTTAAAAGCAGTATTTTTGTTGCATGAAAAAAAATTGATTTTTCTAATATTTCTAGGCCTAGATTATGTAGGTTTCAACATCCACTTGGTTTGAAGACCAAATAATCATTTGTTCTTGGTTAGTTCTTGATACTAACTTCCAGAAAGATTTGTATTCTTACTCATACAATTTCTAATTTTTTCAGAAGAGCTGTGGGCATGAAGTAGATAAATAAATATTCCAAAAGAAAATTCTTATCTTCTCAAGGGTTAGTCCACATGGAATCCAACCACAAATAGAAATGCTACATCTAAAGAGATCATAATTTATCTTCCCTTATTACTCAGTCTTCAGCCTCTTCTGATTTGCCAGTAGAACTGCCAGTTATAGTCTGTATACCTGTCCATGAGGGAGGCAACTGAGAATGCCAAAGAATTTAATATTGGGCAGCATGAGGGTATTTGTAAACTGCTAATATTCTAACACTAGTAAACTAGGCTGTATTTGAAGGGGCAGCTCTAAGGCAAATGACATCATACATCATTGCTGTTGTCCTGAGCAATACAATGCTATTATTATCAAGTTTTGATTCCATAAAGTTGCATGTGTTATGATACTAAACAGCATTTTCTGTAGAACTTAGTTCAAATGTATCCTGAATACTGGCATGTCTAATACTGCTTTTATGTAGTCTGATTTAATCTTTCTCATAAGAAATCAGAGAGTTATGGATCAACACACAGTCATCAAGGAGTTTTAAAATACCAATGTGATATTTTGTTACAAGTTCCCCCATCTTTTTCCTAAAAGAAGTATATCGCTTTATGAATTTAAAGTTAAATGTTAGTTTTACAGGTATAATTAAAAGATTATTCTTGCTGCATTAGGGTGCAGGAATGCATCAGAGTGCAATTATTTGTTGAAATGCTTTATAAATATAAAAATACAGAAGGATCCGGTTAAACATTGAGAGAAAGATCAAATTAGGAAGAAAAGACAGATCAGATTTTATGACAGCCTGGGGTTAAGAACACCTTATGGTCAAGGATGAATGGATTTGAATGTGTTCAGATAAGGAGACTTGTGTTGAGAAAGTAACAATCATGAACACTGGGTATGAAGATTTACATTAAGACGGGCAGATCTAAGAATTTTCAGTCCTCAATAATTTTGCTAAATAGTCACTCATATTTCAGTGATATAATTGAGAACTTTAGAAGAAAGGAGAGAAAACACACATTTGTAGCAAGGTATCTTTCTGAGTTACACTGGGTTACATAACATAAAAAAGAAAATAAAAGACTACACAAAAGTAATTAATACCAAAACAACACAATGAAATAAACTTAGCATGTTATTGGTGAAGAACTGTGTGGAAAAAAAATGAAACAGGACAGTTGGGAGTCCATTATAGATGCCATAAACCTTTAGAAATAATCCATAAACTTTTAAGAAGTCAATTGATTATTTCCAGTTTTGTAAAACTGTACATAATTAACTAATCCTAAACTGAGGAAACTTTTTGATATGCTTGATTATTACATCTAAGTTGCATTCTTCAATCATTCGCCTTTTACTAGGCAAAATACATGGTGATTTAGGGTTTTGACTAAATAAAGAACAATAAAACTTGCTTCTTAGTGAATTTGTGGAAAAAAAAGTGAAGGTATACTCACCTACTCAGATGTTCAAGTTTTATGTTTATTGATTTTCAAGGCCCAAATCGATAAAGTCCTAATCTGATCTCAGAGATCGCCCTTCTCTGAACAGGAGATTGATCTAGAGACCTTGTACAGTCCCTTCCAGACCGTAGACCCACAGAATGATTCTGTGATTTTACATACTATCTGTATTTTATATAGACAGTAAAATCTAAGTCTAGATACAGAAAATAATAAACATGACTTCAAATTCTTCATATTTAAAGTGCCACATTAATGCAACAGGGTGATGCAGACAAATGTTGGCATGCTGGCTACCTATGCATTCCTCATGGAAGATTTCATGCTGTGTGAGGGTAAAGTACAAAACTGCAGAAATCGACATGATTTTCTACAAACAGACCTGGGTTTAGCTATATTAAATCCCTTTTGCTTATGATTCCGTTGTTGAAGTCTTCTTCTGAGAAGATTTGCCTAAGTAGAATGACTCAATCAAACCTATGTGAAGGATGAAGAGTGTATGCCACCACTAGCTTTGTTTTGTATGGTGGCTTAGCAGTTAAAGCGCTCGCACACTAAAGGTGAGGTCTGAGTGTAATATTCTCTTCAGTGAGATGCAATTCTTACCACTAAAGTATACTGCTTGAGGGAGCCACATATAAAGACTGTTTTAACATGTCACAGTAACATGAGGCTGTAAAATCATTCTGAAAGAAATCCTCATCCAAACACTGGACTCATTTCTCACAGCTGATAGTTTTAACTGTCTGGCCAGAGCTCAGTCTCCTTGTAATTTGATGGGGGTTTTTTGTTCGTGTGAGTTTTGTTGGTTTTCGTGGGTTTTTTCCTAGCCTGTATATTTTGCATTGTTTACAACACAGCTTGCGCAATTCAGCAGGAAAGGTGGAAAATTATCCCATATAGCTTAAACTATAATCTGACAAAATAACATTCCAGAAAGCTTCTGGGGGGAAAAATATTGCTTGCTACAGCTCTGTTACAGCTTTTGTTCTGCCAATATGTTCTAAGAACTTGTAGTCCTCCAAAAGAAATAGCTCTATTCTCCAAGTTTTTGCATCTCACATACTGTAGATTAGCTTAGTTTCCAGGCATGCTTGGGTTTAGTCTGCCCTAGACCTACACGCAGTATGGAATTGCACTTCTATGAAGCTTTTAGGTCAAATCAGGCATGCCTAGTGAGTTTAGACACGTGATTTGGTAGCCTATAAACTATAAAGAATCAGTGTTTTATATTCAGCCAACTATTATCTACCTGCGTTCTGTTTTAGCTGCTTAAATACTTTCCTTGATTTTGAATATTAATGCTGTACAATCCTTAACTGTCTAACTATTTCTTTATTTTGCTCTGAATCAATGTAAGAGCTAAATCTTTGTGTTGCAAATGTACCCTGTTGCGTACTGTGAGTCCACCGAGAGTTTTTTAAATATTTTGCTATAGAAGAATCATCACAGGAAATTCTGTACTATTCTATGCACGGGAAAAAAATGTCTTGTCAGTCCACCTAATTAATCGTAACATGGTAAAGAAGTTTAGAATGTATTACAGAAAGCTTAAATGCTTTCAACCGCTCTTGGCATCTCAATGTGAGAAAAACAATCCAGGGCGAGACAAGCCCTGAAGAGCTCTTGAATACCTAAAAAGACAGAAAATCAATAAGGCCCGTAATTATTGACACAGAGATTTAATGAAGTGTAAAACTTTGGTGTAACAACAAATTAAAACTCCATTAATGTCCATGGGTAATGAAGAACAAAAAAAATGCTTTGGAATAAAAATACAGTATTTTGTTTTTTTCTTGTCCCAAAAGTTAATTCAGATTTTATTTTTTTTTTTAATGTAAGAAATAGCTGAGGAAAACTTTAAACAGTAATTTTAATGGGAATTTAAGACTTATTATGAAACAAACCTGAGCACATTTTAATACTTCCCAGATGGAATAGAGTTTTAAACTAATAACAGGTTTCACTGAAAGGACTTGGAAATTAATATGAAATATACTACAGGCAGGTTAATTGGGTTCAGTTCAAGAAAGTGTATTCTAATTTAGCTAACCCTTTTTTTTTTTCCTTGACAGAATACAAGGTCTTTGAAGCTACTGCCATTGAGCTTGATCCTGAGATGTAGAAGAACCTGACTGATATCAGTGGGAATTGGAAGGCTGGTAGTTTACATGTGGATCACATGGGGATTCTCAAAAGCAGTTGTTGTCAATGGAGGATGAAACAGACAGTTTTGGCAAATATTTGCAGTAGTATGAATGTCCTTGTCTTACTCTATGATTATTATTGGATAAGTCTTCCATTTATTATAGGTCTTTCCTGTTTTCATAAAAACCAAGCTTCTGACAAACAATATTATTCCCTATGACACTGTTACACACATATTTCCCTTGTTTTTGACAAGCATATTGCTAATTAATTTAATCTGATGGATGTTAACATACTGTACAACAAAAGCTAATGACCCCACAGTAGGATATTAGTCACAACTTGTTCTATCTGTGCATCTTCTCTATACATGCAACACGTCTACATGCATAATGATACCTAAATATTGTAGAACATTATTAGATACCAGAACACCAGGTACAGCACAGTAGTTACAGACCTTATATTATCTAAACACTACCTAAGAAAACAGAATGACACCAACAACAGAGATAATTTAAGTAAATTAGAATACTAGGGAAGCATAGATAACCTCGCTTTCAGGATCTGTTTTGAATGTCTGTGTAGAAATTATATGCTCTTAGAATTGAGTATGAAAAAAACCACCTTGAAAACAAGATTACAGTATTTAAATAATATCATATAGAGGGCCTGAATAGTCTTCAGACAGCAATCTCACCTCTTAATAACTAACTCATGTTAGTTATTCTGATTCAGGACACTAGAAAAATTCTGATTCAGGACACTTTTTTGACTGTCATTCCCTCATGTGCTGAGAAACGCCCTCCTGATGATGGTTGCTGTCCATGTCTTTCTCAGTAACTGCCTGTTAACCCCTTGGCAGAAAAATCCTATTTCCCCAGTGGCAGCTTGATTTTCTGTCAGGCTTTGAAAAAATGCAGAAGGAAGCATCACTTGGGCAGCTATTTCCCTTCCTCCTGGGAAAAAGGCAGGGAGATAAAAAAGATGCATGAGCTGAATTTGACCTCAGGCCAAGCTGGATCATTTCTCAGATGGTCTTCCAAGCATATTGAGAAGAAGATATATAAGCACTGTAGTTATAAAGACCAAGATTCTAAGCATCTCTTTTTAGTAATATACCATACATTTTAGACATTTTAAATACCTAAAATAAATTTAATACAAACCTAGAAATTGCTGCTACCAACCATCAAATGTTTCAGGATATTCTAAGCAAAAAAATTCTGCTTGCACCATCTCTTAATCAGTTTCTGCTGTGGGGTTTGAAACTACTTGATTCTGACAGAAACCTGAGGGACAAAAATGATGAGAGAGAAACCATGCCTCCGGAATGAATCACTGCTGATCACAACAAAAATCTATTCCTGTGGAAAACCTACCTTTCTCTTCCAAGGCATACACTTTGTTGATGGAAATTGCCCAACCAACGACATGTAAAACTCGAAGTTACAGAGTGTGATTCCTATCAAGTCAGATTTACAATAAGAATGGATTCTTTTTCTGAGCTTGTCTAGGTGGAAAATTCACATTAGACATAAGGCTACTACTTTCCTTAAGTCTTCTCTTCCAGAGCCAACAGGGGATGCCTCTATATGTCCTGTCCTATTATAAGCTTTACAGTATAACCTAGTTGAAGTTGATTTCATAGTGTGGAAATAGCAAAAGAAAATTTGGGGTTTTTTTTACTATACTTCATCATTTCTACTGTACAGTCTGTGGCAAGCCATAGCTCAATGAAAATGTTAAATCTTAAATGGCTAATGTAATCTATGCAAATTTGGACAATAATTACCTATTATCTAGAAACAACAAAATAAAATAGGCTGTGTCCTTAGCTATTATGAAAACTGTTGCCCCAAAGCCAAAGAGGAACACTTATTAGGAAAGCAAAAATTAATTTTGTGTTAAATGAAACATTTATTCCAAAAAATTGCTGGAGGAAGGGGCACTTGGCATAGTGAAAAACAGCATTAAATAAAATAACTTTACCTACTTAATTCAGAAACTCCAGGTAATTTAATGGAATGTCATTTGATTAAAATATTCAGGATTCAGATCAGCAATACTGATATTTAGACAGAAGTATAAAATTAGGTTAGAACTGTGTCTGATCGATAACAAAGTGATTGGATAAGTCTAACCAAACTATCTGGCCTAAAACAGAAGAAGGTCACTGTCATAATGTGTCCAACTGCAGGCCCAGCCTAGCCAATTTTTTGTCTCCAGCAAGTGCCAGTCAAAGAAAGTTCTGAGAACTCCATACAGGGTTATTTTCTGCAGAAAAAAATAGAAACATTTCAAGTCTCATCTTATTTTTTCAGAAATGAGGAGCAGTATAAGCTAAAATCATTTGTTAATTTTATTTTTTCTTCACAAGCATAGAAATTAGATATTCCTATTACTTTTACATGAAGTGGTGTTTTCCACTTCTCTCATCTTCACAACAATTTTAATTACAAAATATACCAGGGAATACATCCTAGTTATCTGCCTGCCCTTAATAAAATGTAATTTCTCTCATGATTAAAGAGAACACATGTGGAGCAAGTCAGTGTCAAAAGCAAGAAGGCTTTGCGGAACTGAAAATGGATGTGTTGATTTGCTTGGTCAAGTTTTGTATGTGTTCTTTCTCTGTTATTTTGTCTTCATTGTGTTTGTGACATTTGTTTCTAACTGAGCTCATGAAGAAATGCATTCATTTCATAGCACCTAAAGATACATTTTTAATTGATTTTAAAAAAGCCATGATTGGCCGGATTGATGGGTCAAGACCAATGGTGTAAGGTTCAACAAGGCCAAGTCCTGCACTTGAGTCACAACAACACCATGCAGTGCTACAGGCTTGCAGAAGTGCGCCTAGAAAGCTGCCACTGGGGTGGTTGGTCAACTGCTGGCTGTATATGAGCCTGCAGTGTGCCCGGGTGTCCAAGAAGGCCAACAGCATTCTGGTTTGTATCAGTAGTGTGGCCAGAAGGACTAGGGAAGTGATTGTACTCAGCACTGGTGAGGCTGCATCTTGAATGCTGTCTTCAGTTTTGGGGCCCTCACTACAAGAAAGACGTTGAGGTGCTGGATTGAGTCCAAAGAAGGGCAATGAAGATGGTGAGGGGTCTGGAGCACAAGTCTTACGAGGAGAGGCTGAGGGAGCTGGGGTTGTTCAGTCTGGGGAAGAGGAGA
>JAOXNO010000001.1:45695479-45731206 GCA_028565335.1 Limnodromus scolopaceus
GTTTTGTTGGTTGGACTCGATGATCTCTGAGGTCCCTTCCAACCACTACGATTCTGTGATTCTGTGATTCTGTGAATGGTCTAGAAAACAAGTCTTATGAGGAGAGGCTGAGGGAGCTGGGGTTTAGTCTGGAGAAAAGGAGGCTGAGGGGAGACCTTATCTCTCTCTACAACTACCCAAAAAGAGGTTGTAGCGAGGTGGGGGCTGGTCTCTTCTCCCAAGGCACAGGCGATAGGACAAGAGGAAATGGCCTCAGGTTGCCTCAGGGGAGGTTTAGGATGGATATTATGAAAAATTTTTACACTGAAAGGGTTGTCAAACTTTGGAACAGGCTGCCCAGGGAAGTGGTGAAATCAGCATCCCTGGAGGTATTTAGGAGACATGTAGATGCGGTGTTTAGTGGTATCATTTAGTGGTGGACTTGGCAGTGTCAAGTTTATGGCTAGACTCAGTGATCTTAAAGGTCCCTTCCAACCTAGATGATTGTACAATTCTATGATTCCAAGGTGGGAAAAAATTCCAGAGAGCAGAGCAGAGTGAGGAAAAATAGAATCATAGAATCATATGATCTAGAATCACAAAACAAAGTGACAAACATCAAGATCAGAGGAGGAGGAGATGCTTCAGGCACTGGAGCAGAGAAAAATTGTGAGCAGGAAAGAGCAGTAGAGGGGAACTGCCATGGTCTTACCACAACCTCTCATTCTCCATCCCCCTGTGCCACTTGTGGTTGGAGGTAGCAGAGTTGGAAATGGAGTGAAGTTGAGCACTGAGTCTATGAAAGGGGGGAGGAAAGTGATATTTTAAGGGTTTTTTTCTTCTTTCTTACTAGCCAAAACTATTTTAATTAGCAATAAATTAAATTAATTTTCCTCAAGTTGAGTCTGTTTTGCCCATGATAGTACCTGGTAAGCAATCTCCCTGTTTCATCTGGATCCATCAGCTTTCTTATAGTATTTCCTGCCCCTGTCCCACTGAAGAAGAGTGGGTGAGTTGCTGGATGGGCATTTGGCTAATAGTCAGGGTTAGTCCACCACACGCATTTACTTGTCTTTCTTAAAATACTTCTTATGCTATCTCTTCCCCACACTTCTCAGTATATCTGCAAGATCTCTGGATCTTGTGTTCTCTGTATTCATACAGATAATGCCCATCTCTCTGTGGTTTGTGATCAGCTCTACAGCACTCTGTTGTTGTACGGTTTGTTTGAACTGGTTAAAATCATTGTTTCATGTTACTTCATTATGAGTGCCAGTGACCTCATGATTGATGCTGATAAAAAGCTAGCTCAAAATGGTACAAAAAGAGGTTCATATGGAAAAGACTGTAACAGAAAAATTTCTGTATAGTAATCATGACGAGAAACAGTCTGCCTGAAATACATGAAATTACTGATAGAATTGCTCTGTTAAATGGAAACGAACCATCAAATTTAAACTGTGATGATATGAAGATTTTAATCACATTACATTCCTAGACCGATTTTGTGATCTACAGTAAGACTGCTTCAGTCCCCGATCCTGAACTGTCTGATCAGACTTATTCATTGTACTCTGGCTGGGAAACATCTTGTAGCCTCTTCTATTTATACAGAGCAAAAGCAAGCTACTTCACACCTACCTGGATAACAGATCATAAAGCTGCCCTACATTACACAAAATTTTTTATTTAGAGCTGATTCCTCCCATAAGCAATTTGATTAAAAGTCTCCATTAAGATTAGAGAGCATGTTTAACAACTGTGACAACCGATTTTAGGTAGGAATGACAGTAAGACATTGTAGGGCCTGTTTCTACCCAGCCTCAGTATGTAATTATTTTCATGTCGATATTCACATGTCCACAGCTATGAAGTAGCAATTTTTATTGTTTATTTTGTAATACTATTTGTGAATATATTTGCACCAAAGTATTCTGTGATCCTGACTGGGAGACAGATATAAAGTCCAGTTCAATTGTATGTTTTGCTAGCTTACAGCAACATAAATAGATCAGACAGGAGAGTTTTTTATTGATTATATTTCCAGACATTGAGGTCAAGGGAAGTTTCATCTGAATAAGGCAAATAGGATTAGGTTCCTAAAAGACTTTTTTTCTTTGATACAGGTTATCAAATGAAGAAGCTTAATGGGTGATCTATAATAAATTTTCATGGTAAAGCATACAGGTCTAGATGGGATTTTTTTTCTTCCCGAGTTTAGTCTATGGTTTACTACCTGTCAAATTGTGAATTCTTCCAAAATGCCACGCATGTTAACTTGCCTTTCCCGAGATACAAAATATGCTAATTTTGCCCTATTGTTAGGTAGTTTTAATAGTTTCTTCCAATTAGAATTTCCTCACTTTCAACTTATCTCCATAGTCCCTGAACAATTGCACTCTCTCCCATTGCAACATTAAAACTGCAGTGTGTAAATAAATACAGACCCACATTTGCATTAAGTAAAATTTCTCATTGTTTTTTTTTCTTGATGACAATATGTCCTCTTTCTTTATCTTTGTTCACATAAAAATGAAACCAGAGAAAAAAGAGGCTTCTTCCCCTGTCAGATTATTGCTACCATCAATGACATAAACGTAAATTCATTACACAATCCATGGCAACATTTCATGACATTCCTGCAAGTGGATTACAGCTACCTTTTGGATACAATTCATGATCAACCAGACTTAATGTATTAGGAAATCCACAGGGCACAAACAGAAACATCAAAAAAGTAACCTGAATTCTTTCAGAGAATCAAGAAAATAAATAAGCAAGTTAATTTGCTGATTTCAGATACATGCCTTATCATAAGGATATTCAAGTGAATTTGTAACAGGGTTCATTTTTAATTGTAAATATTATAGTTCAGTAAAGTTTACCTTTATTTTCACAGACAGCCTTAAAACAATTGAGTAGCAAATTGCCACATTCATGGAATAGTCTGATCGATTGATACTTATTTTGAAGCACACCTGTAAGGAATATTCCTTCTTTTATAACACTTCCTCGATTATTAATGCTGGACTACCTCAGAAAAAAAATAATCTGTCAACTGAGACAAACAGGCAGATTTGTAGCAGGTTTTGGCTATTCATGTTTTTCTACCATTTCATTGTATAGCAGACCCAGGGTGACTTTAGAAATGAATAAGCCAATTTATTCCTGCACATATAGACTTACTATCAAGAAAGCCCAGATGGGACTGAAAAACAAATCAAGCATATAAATTCAAGTTAGAGATCTGCATCATGACAACTTAACTTAAAACCATAGGAAAGTTAGTAAAGGTAGTGGTTTTCATTTAATGTAAATAAATCTCATGTAAAACCAGCTGCTATTCCTTGTATTCTGACCATTCCATAAAATTGACACATTTTATCTTCAAATGAGAAAAAAAAATAGGAGGTAGAAACTTACTTCCAAATTTATTATTCAGTTGGTAAAATTCATTAAAGCAAAATGTAAAACAAGACATTCTTTACATTGATTCAAAGTAATATCTTACTAAGGACTGCACAAGTTGTCTTTCAGGCAATGGCCATACTTGGGTGTAAGGGTAGAAAAAGGGCCCTCCCTTTCAATAGCCTCTCCTCTGAATTTTAACATTCTTTGTCATCATTTAGTAAAACAGTTTTTTCATGCAATTTTACTTGTGATGTATCCTTATAAACATACACTTAGAAAATGATTTCTCAACAAGTTATTTTGTCTTATCAGAGTACTATACAATTATTTGATCAGACTCAAAGTTCAATGAGCTTATTAAGGCTTATATATTAAAAAAAAAAAAATCAAAACATTTCCTGGTTTTAATCTGTTCAGCATTGTTACTGTATTGATCTACGTCAGAGTTGATCCAGCCTAAGTAGTAACTCTTCCAAGGAGTAGGCAAACAATGATCTCCTTCGTTTTTTGAGGGAAAAGTAATCAGAAAAGGTCCATTCCCTGTTCTGTGTGTATACGGCACTGCCAGAATGGCTAACAGGAATTATTCATGTTCATACCAAGGAGAAGAATATTCCCTAAAGTATTTTAACCTTCTTTTATGAAAGCACATAAAAGAGAGTTGATTCTTAGATTTTTTAATTTTTTTTAAAGGTCACTCTGTTTGAACCTTCCCAGAGCTAACATATTCACGCTAATAACCTACTATTATATATAAAAAAAAAAATCAGTAAAAAAAACCCAGACAAATGGAAGAGAAAATATCTATTGAATACTTATATAATTATCAGAGTGGCAATGGTAGAAACGTGGTGCTAACTGCATATTGCCATTCATTTTGTGTGTTATTAATTTTTTAAAATGTAAGTCCTCTACAAATATTCTTCACTATAAAAATTTCAGACACAACAAAGCTGTAACTTCTGCTGAGCTCTTTAGTTGTGAATCAGAACACACATTATTTCATGAATAAAAGATCATTTATTATAGACAAGAATGCATTTTATTGGCATAGTAATTTTTTTTTAACTTTCAAAGGGAATTACATTTACTTTTATTTTATTCCAGTGCATATGGCTTCAGCTGCAGTGAAGAAAGAAGGATTTTCTGGAAAACCTTTAGTTACATATTTTGATCCGGAAAAATATTTTATTTAAAGTCATTGCTTATGAAATGGTAACCAGCTCCAATTGCAGACATTTGAGGCTGCTTCTTTTTTCTTCTTTTTCTTCTTTTTTTCTTTTTAAATTTAATTATTCTTGTCTAGCTTGTATGACTTCATGTAATTTATTGCAAATTTGGTACAGAAATGACACCAAATCCTAATCATGTTTAATTCTGATACACTGTTTAGCACTAAGCCTTGTTTTTATTCAAACCCTGGCTACCTAATTCTTTCCTAAAACCTGTCAACCTGATAAAGTTAGTAGAATTAATCCATAGTTTAAAGATTTAATCAAGGAAGGAGTAAAATTTGTTCAAATGACAATGTTATATGTTTTCATGAATATTTCATGATCCCATCCAATGTGTTTCTCTTTGCCAGTGGTCTTCAGGATTCCAGCCTCTTTTCATTATTCCACTAACAATGGAATTCCAGTGTAAGAAAACCAGGGTACTTATCTGACCGTGTAAAGGAAAGTGAATTTTTGCTGCCCTTAAAGTAGAAAATAAAATGAACTGCCTCATAGCACAGCATTTCCTGTGGCAGCCAAGTTTCCAATTACAGATATAGATAGGTGTCATAAATGTAAGTTATATGCCATCTACAAGAAAAAAAGATGGTAAATCATAGCCAAAAAATATATTTGGACGGCTGAAATATTTGTTAAGTTATAGATCAAACTTCTTTATAATTTGAAGTTATTCTTATATAGAAAAATTGTACTGGGTTTAGGTCCTAGTCCACTTGCTTAAATTAAGTGAGAAACCACCAGGAAAATGCCCTTAGGGAGCACTAAGGCTTCCTAGAATGCTGAGGGATCTCCCTGGGGCTGTAAAGATTATATTCAACATTTTTCATGACATGCTGCTTCTAGTTGTTTCTGGAACAAATGCTGGAGGTGAAGAAAGACAAGGTCTAAGTACCCCTTCAGCATCTCAGCACTGGATCAAGCTAAAGAGTTGGAAAGGTTGGAAAGGCTGGAAAAATTGGAAGATGCCTTTATTGTTGTCTCTGACTTTGTGTATGAATGGCACAAAGTCCTTGGCACTGAGCAAAGACTGGGGCACGTCTTCAGAATGTATTTAATATTTTTATTAATGATAGGTAAAAAGTATTCCTGTCCTGGATACAGTACTTTGGGTTACAAATCTTTAATTATATGAATTACAGAGCTTTACTGTGAGTATTAAAGTACAGTCTAATTCTTTAGTGTTTCCTGATCCCAAAGTCTGGACCAAAATTGCAAGATTTTGCTATATGATCCCATCCAGCTTCTGCATGAAAAAAAGACATTCTAATCCACAATGCTTTTTTATATATAAAAATAAAATATATAAAAAAGCATTGTATTATTAAAATAAGATTTGTGCTGATGGTGTACCATGTAATCCCTTTTCCCACTCAAAAATTCTGCTCGGTATTTCATGTACAATAATAAAACATCCCATAGCTCTCTGCTCTAGTTTTCAGAGTCCTTTAGGAATAATGTCAAAGGGCATTACCATGTGATTGATGTCACTAGAACAATATTGTTCCTTTTTGGCAGCGTTTAATGATTCAGGTCACTAGTCTGAACCATGCTCAGTGGCTTTGTCAAGTACACAAAACCTTTCTTCAAAAAGAGTACAGAAATGTGAGCTTTTGCCTTTGAAGGAAAATGTGAATCCATCTCAGACACTTATTTTTCATACCTGCACAAGTGTATATGAAAACAAAATAAACCTACAATAATCAGTTCAAAACTGCTTGCTTTATTTGTACTCATAAACGCCCTATAAAGGAAAGAAGCAGGGGCATATAAAGAAGCCATCACAAAAAGAGCAAATGGATTCATTTCAGATCTTTTATGAATTAATTTTTACTGAGGTTGCTTTTTAAGTAAATGAAAGCTGAACAAACAGAGCTATAATATTAACAGTAAATGCTGTTATAATTATAGGCAAAGAGTTATTAAGATATTGCTTGTAACTATTAGAAAGTCAACAACACCTAATTACAAAATTAACTATTTTCATCTCTCTTAAATACTAAAACATAAACATGTTGTTTTCTAAAAAACAGTATTCTGATAATTGAAATCATCACCTTTTGTTTTTCTATATTTTGGAGACTTAGCTATTTTCAAATAATTTTGAGGCAGATCTTTCCAAGATACCTCATTTTACAATCATGAAAGATGAATGAAATATATCTTTGTATGCAAATACTGTTAAAATAGTGTTTGTTAAGTTTGTTTGTTAAGTGAAAGACAATTTAAATTTTTTTCCTCCCTTGAGTTTTGAGAATAAATGGTTATGCCATATGACAATTTAACATCACAGAATACAGACCTCAGACAACGCTGAGTGCATGTGTTATAACTCAGTCAGCTCCTTGAGTGATGTAAATCTGTGTACCTCTATTGAAGGCACCAGAGCTACATGTACCTACATCAGCTAAAGATCCAGACCTTTATATTCACCAGGAAGCCCTTCTCCTTCTCAGGTGTCTCTACAAGCACTGCTGCTTTCACCTCAGTTACAGGAATTCCATACAAATTCACATATAAAAAATAAAAAGTGTACTACAAAAGCCCATGAAAATGAGAGTGAGATTCTGTTTGCAGATGAAGGTGTCTGTATGTAGATATTCACTTGTGAACTAGAGATCAGTTCATTTGCACATTAGGTATTTACTTTCAATTGAAATTCCCTCAAGTACCTTTCCACCCATCATGCCACTAGGAGTCTGCTTTCTTATAGGTTCTGCATTGTATTTATGTCAATGAAGATATCTCAGATAACTTAGAGCATCTAAAATGACACAAGGCGCCTTCATGCAGGGAACTGACCCACGTCAGTGGGTCATTCAATACATTCAATACAGCCAGTGCATTTCAGCCCAGTGTAACATAGAAATGTGAGTGGGATTTCAGAGTATAAGTATTTAATGCCATTTTTGACACTTTAGGACATCTGAGGCATGCTTATGTGGCTAGAAGATATAACATAAAACCTACAGAGACACTCATCTTTTTGCAACAAAGAGCATCTCACAGTGTTTACATCACAGCAGACGGCTCTGGGAAACTCAATCCTGTGTTTAGGTAGCTGGTCAGATAAACAGCTTTTGAGAATCTATTTACAACATCGACAATATTGACTGGATAACTAGATACTCATTGCTGCCCTAATCTGTGAGCTAAATCCTACCCTGATTGATGACAATAATTTAGCCAATGTTTTTCCTAACCCCCTTTCAAGTGCTATAAATTCTTCTTATAATGGGTAACAGGTAAACTTCATAGCCATGCACAGTTCTTTGATTTTTGCACCTTGTTTACGATGCACATGGTCTGTAAACACATATGGGACCTCAGCTAATCTGTGCTGGCAGTATTTTGCTAATCTTCATCCCCAAATTCAAATTCTAATCTGAGGACAGGAATAACTGAGTAGGCAGTTTATGTGATTTTTTACATTTCAAACAAAAAAAATATTTGAATACCCAGAAAATCAAATATTTCCATGGCTCAAACCAGAAAACCATAGTATATCTGTAATAAGGGATTTAAGGGATTTAAGGCATAAAGACCTCATAGACCTACTCTAGAAGGTGTATCATTGAGGTGTGACAAGCTACCACCCCTCCGTGTACTGCAGAATCAGGATTCAGGAGAAATACTTCTTTAGTGTTTTTTCTTAAGGTTTCATGTTCATATTTCTATAGCTGAGCTATGGCTTGGTAGCTACCAATAACTAGCAAACACAAAGTCAAATATTCTTGTCAGAGGTAATACGTTTCATTTAAATAAGTAGTCTGTGGTTTGGTCTTGTGGAAGACCAGACAAAACTGCATTCAAAACAACCCATCTGTTTCCATATGTAGTTAATCTATGAACTGATGGATAAAAAACGTGAGTATGATGGACTCACCATGTATTCTTTTATCCTCACAAATAGGAACTTTAGAAGTATGTAAGAAATATTGCATAAGGCAAATCAAAGGTCAGGTAACATGAGTGTGAGAAGTTTTGGCTGAAATTTTTCTGACAGAGCCAAGTTTCACTAAAAAAAAAGTATTTGATTAAGCTCCAGAACATTTTGTCTAAATTTTCCACTGGTATGGTAGCATTTTGAGATTCTCTGTAGGTTCTTCACAAAACTATCTTAAGGGATACCAGAGGATGCTTGTTGATGGCACAGGGTTTTTTGTATCCAGCACAGAAACGAGCACTTTCAACACGTTGCAGCTGGTCTGTGGGAACAACAGTCTCAGAGTCAAATGGCTAATAGCAGCAAGCCAGCTTCAGAAGTCTAAGAAAATTGGCCAGCAGGGTCTAAGACAATTCTAACATGCTGGAAATTTGGAGGAAAAAATCCTGTAAGTGGCTTTAACCCACTTTGGACCAGCCTCAGCCCAAATATTTCTTGTATATCACAAACTATGTTTTCCAGCTTCTCTGGATGCAATATAGATTACATTAATTTGAAATTCCACCAGTAATTTAAATTTGGTTTAAAAAAAATATCTCCTTTTCATATTACTACAAATATTTCCCTTTCCTTCAAGTAATAACGTACCTGAAGACAATAAAGTCTATGGATATTAACGCCCAATTTGTAAAAGCAAAATAAATTTTGTAACGGAAATCTTATAGGCATTAATAATGGTTGACACAAATTACAGCATTTAAATATGTAACCGGATGACTGAACCTGAAAATTAACTATCTCAACAGTTACATGCAATCGTTTGGTTTGCAATTATGTGTCCACACTGTTGATTCTGGAAATGACTGCAGGTGCAAAATTGAAGCCTGGGTTATGTCTCCTTTAAAAGCGTGGTCCTTAATGTAATTTGCTTTTTAATATGCATTTGCAGCATATATTGTAATTGTTTCTCTAGAGCTTATATCTATGATGTGAATACATAATGTCAGTAGCACAGATTGCATATTATAGCTCCAGAATACCAATTGTGTCCTAAATTGTCTATTGATTAGAAAGTAGTAATTTGAGTACAACATGCAGAAGTTACTGAAGTGTATCAGCATTTTTTTACATTATAAAGTTTAGTAGTTCTCCACCTATGACTTATGTTTAAAGTGCAGCTTTTCATAAAATATTTTTTCTTTTAATCTTTTATTTATTTTATCTCTTTGTTATTTCTTAATCCAGTGATTAAAATCTTGTGATAAAAGGGCATTTTGTGAGGACTATAACCAATACAAAAATATTCCAACTCTCTTTTTTTCACCAGTCTGCAAATAAATCAATCTTACTTCTGTCTACTGCTGCTTTCAGTGAGAACCTGGGGTAAAGCTTCAGAAGCCTTCTTTATAACATTGCATGGTGGTATAGCAATCAGAAACTGAAGTGAAGAAACCATTAAATTCTCGTTCAACTTTCCATATCCTGGATGTGTACATCTGCAGGTAAACCTGGCCAACTGATACATTTTCTCTTCATTCTTCCCCTCCTCTACTCATACATTTTTAATGGAAATGAGAAACAAAGCAAAATTATTCTCTCTCTGGTTTGTTGTTTTTTTGTTTTTTTGTTTGTTTGTTTTGTTGTTTTTTCTAGAAACATATGCAACAGTGCACTCAGACCCACATCAGGTTTTGGATATTTACAAATTGTGTGTGGTTATTTTTGGGGGGGGGGTAGGGGGAAAGTCTGTTATAGCTACTGTATGTCTAATATATTACACTGCTGTAACTTATAAATAGGGCATACTATTTTAAAGGTAAGACAGTGATAATGAATGCTGAACTGTAGATAAAAAAAGGAAGATATTCCTGATTGCTCATGTGCAATATGGGCATTCCTAGTATGAATATTCAATTGACAAAGAAATATGGAAGGAAAATATATTAGTGGAAAGATAAATAATGACAAAATTTAGAATTTATGTAACGAAATCCTTGTCCTTTTCTTCAAACTGATATAATTGAACTAAAAAAAAAAGAGAGCTTAGAAATTACAAAACCCCTCATCTTTACAAAGTTCCTAAAATTTTTAGATGTATTGAATTGGCTTACCACACTCTCCTTTAAAAGAAACTATTTTTTTTTTTCCTGTAGTAATGTATTATTTTTCCTTTGGAACATTGACATTACTTATAGGACTAACTTTCTGAGTCAATTTCTTATATTGAACAACAGAAAGATGAATATTTTCTCTATTGTAATATTTTCAGTGCTACCACCAGGTACACTAGTCAAAGAAATGTGCCCCATAAAAATTCCCAAATGGCGTTTTAGTCAAAGTAAGCAGCAGTTCAATGTTTTGCTGTACTGATTCCATTGAAACTTTTCTGAATTGGAATTAGTTTTGGTCAGTTCAAATTTGAAAAAAAACTAAATTTAAAATGACATAGAAAGTATTTTCATAGAACACATGTATATGTCTGCATGCATGTATATACATATATAACTTACAATGAAAAAATAAATATTGCAGAAACTCCAGTTTCCACATTTAAATTATTATAATAACATATTTTTAATGGCTTTCCTCCTTAGCAATACTAAGACCTGATGATCCTAGATGTTTTTGGAAATTGCTCTTTTGCAGTATTCAGCCAACTTGTATTATGAAGTGCCATGGTCTGCAACAAATCTCATTTTTATCAGAGGAAGACATGGTACCACAGGTTGCTTCCTATTACCAGACTTTATTCTGCTTTGATATATAGGAGACCACTGCTTCTTTTGCAGACATAGCATTTCTTTCAAAATTAAGGTTATTTCCTCGTAGTGTTTTCATAAATTTTTTTTCTGTAATCCGTAACATAGTTCTAAACTGCATCTTTACCCTGTGATTTTCAATTCATGTGATGTTACAGTACTGTCAATTTCTTACCAGTTTCCTGAATACCAGAGCCTAAATGCTAGCAAAATTATTTGTTAATAAACAAGGAAAATGCCTGACAGTACAATTGCTAACAAGAAAGATAAAAATAAACTTAATCTAGAGTAAAAAATATGTCTCCGTTTGGGGAAAATGTACTGCAACTCTAATGGCTGATTTTTTGATGAGGATTTACAAAGGGAACAGAATATTTTTTCTTAGGCTTCCACTGAAGATTAGCTTTTTATTTGGGAGGAACGGTTGCTTTCGGAATTTTTCATATGTCTCTTCAAGAGATATCATGATACTATCAGGTTTACTTACAATCGAAATATCAAGGGATTAATTTCCTTGACACAAAGTTCAGTTCTAGTAGGTAAATATTAGAATCTTGGTCTGCTTGAAAATCAGACAAGCTGAAGTTGTAGTGAATGAAAAAAATAAATCAATGAACATTTTGAGAATAACACTGTAATGAACACAGTACACAGTTTATGAGTACATAGTTCCTTAATGAAAGGCAAGCTAAACTTTTCATTTTCGTTTAACAGCTATATTGATGGAAAAATCTTTAATCCAATATAAGACTGTGTGGAGAAGACATGCAAATGCATATTTCCATTTCACTGATGGTGGTATTTGCTACACACTTGCTGGGTGAGAATAACTTTACGATTTCCTGGTAGCCTTTTACACATTTTCAAAAATACTGTTACTAGGTGTCTCTGGAAACTTAATAACTTAAGTGCGCTAAGGTTAGAGATGTAGACTGAGATCCCTTAAAATTTCTAAATTACCTCCTTGAATATTTTCTGGAGTATTCATTTGCACCATTAACATCTAAATGTTCTTCATCAATCCAAGCAGTGTAGAACTTAAAGTCTTATTTGCCAAATACAACCAAAATTTAATCAAAACCTCACTGATTGCTCATTTGGATAAATATCAGCAGAGAGTGCAGTATATAAACTAAGTATATAAATTGTCATTTAATAGTAAAAAGGTAGGAAAAACATTGAGGGAGATTTTAAAAAATAAAATAGAAAATTGGGTATATCTCAAATACAGTTACTAATTATCAATATATGCAGCCTGTAAGTAGAAATACCATTGAAAATAGGGTGCGCTTTCATATCAGCCATTACATCATGAATTCTGGGCACTTGGTTGCTGACTTCTCAGTTATTCAGTATTTCTATTCAAGTCTCTCTAAAGGCTGATATGAACTCTATCTGCCAACTTAACATGCAGCTATAACTCTAATCAAGCTAGATGAACATTTCTGAGATACACCAAGCAGCCTGCAGAATTTTAGCCACCTTAACTAACCTTTTAGTAATGAGGTTTATAACAGCTTGGTTCACTTTTTATCACTATACCTGCTGTCTGTGATCATTGAGACCACAAATACGAGACAATCCAAGAAAACTATTTCTTGCACTGCTTCCAGCATGACTTAAAGACAAAAGAATTTCAGAAAAAGTTTCTTAAACTTATAATAAGAATGGAACAAATCCTACAAGCTCTGTAAGATTATCCAGTCATTATGTTCCTACGGAACAGAAGAGAAAAGAATATGGTCACAAAAAATGTACTATAATGAGTTTTTGAAATATCCAAGGGCAAATGACTAGAGGGAAACTAACCTATCTTCCAGGAAGCTGATTTGGTGTTCTCTTCTTCCTATATACAAAGAGCATTTCTCCTCCTAAAGTCTTTCATTTTGCAGGCATTTAATAAAAGTCTTCATATAAAGATACAGTGAACCATATTTGAAAATGTACTTTTCTCTGTCCATATGATTTCATTATTTTCTATGCTATTCTGTATCTGAAGATTTATTTCATAGATATACAGAAATCATCAGAAACCACTATAATCTCAACATAAAAAAGACAAAAAATTAATTACTATTTAAAAAAAAAATTAAAATAAGATTGTCTCTCTCAAAAATTCAACATGTAACCCCAGAAGTCCCATCAGCTTGTAGATATTCTGACATCAGAAGAGGATCCTTAAAGGTAAACTACTGACATTAAAAAGAACAAGCATTGCATACTGGGAAATTTGTGGAAAGATGATTCGGGTAGTTCATGAAGGACGTGCCTTTGTACCGGTAAGGAGACAAATTTATTCCTCAATCACATTTACACATTTCTACCAGTTAGGTTCCTAAAATCGATAAAAGATTTTTGAAAAGCTATCTTTCAAACTCTAAAGTATCTAGTGAAGGATATAAAGGAAATTCTGACAAGGGAAGTGTTTGGAGAATGTAAAGGTTAAAAGTATATAAAACTTTCTCTGTCCAGTGGAGAGGAAGAAATAGCTATTCACACTAATGCAAATAAAAATTCTGGTCTTTATTGCAGATAAAGAATCTGCTTAGTATGTTACTAAACTCTAAGGGAGTTTAACTTGAGAATATCTAAGCATTTCAGCAGTCATAGAGCCACTGAGGACAATACTCATTCAGCTCCAGGATAGGAATAAGACTGTTTCTGCTACAGGTAGTTAAGTTCCTCCACTGCAGAGTAATGTCTAATATATAGGACATTGTTCAGGTCATGGCTGAAGGACAGTATAGCACTGCCCACCAAGGTCCAACCCATGTCTTAGCAGAAATGTACATCAGGTGTCCTGTGTTCTGCAGCTGAGGGTAAGAACAGGATAGACTTGGAGCTCAGCTCCACACTGTAATTCTCTAAAGATACGTATATAAGGGAGGTGAGAAAGTGGCAAAACCATCACAAAAGTTCTCTTATGGTGTTTTGAAAATAGTTGTTTTTCCAAATTTCAGTTCAGTGAGAGTTGAAAATTTCTCCCGGATGCCCAGAAATACATTTTTAACTGATGTGTTAGACCCCAGTTCATTTTATTGCAGGAAAAACTGGATAATTTTATGTTGACTCAATTGTCTGTTGCAATGAAAAGAGTCTAGGAGTTCAAATGAACTTTTTTCATGATTGTACATTTTAACATAGTAACACAGCTACAGCATATTTATAGCTGTCAGTTTAATCTTTACTTTTGTTTTTTAAAAGTATTGATCAAGCTACATATAATTATATAAGGCATGCATGAAAATTACTTAACAACAGAAGCCTGTATCATATTTTATAACACTGACATGGTCATCACATTTTTATAGATACACACACACAGCTTGCTACTGAAAAAATACAATAATAAAATATGGTTTATACTAAAAAAAAAATCTGTGCATTTTTGTATTCAGTCAATTGTTTTTGGAATCAAGTTTCAGTTATGCCTCACTAATGACTATTTTCTTATATTGCTTAGTTTGGGAAATCAAAAATCAGGTAAAAATGAAAACAAATTTCTTAAAGTGGGTCAACAAGTGGGTTGCTATGGGAAACTGAGATATTGAAAAAATCTCTGTACTTTCACTGTTTGAGGAAAATACAAGTTGCTTTTGTGTGCCTCCTGTGTGGCTTCCCCTGGAGTGACACTTTAAATTATGCTATATTTTTCAAGGCACGGTGCCTGACAGGAGATATAAATACATATAATTTATTTCTATAGAAAAAATGATGCACAAAATGAAGGATTGCTGTTCGGAAAATAATGATTTTAAAAACCAGTTCAGCTACTACTAGCTATAAAAAAAAAAATAAAAGTATATTGGAAATATATTTGTATATTTATCTTATCTATTCTAAATATTTATCTTTCTTCTACATAAAGTCCTGTAACAATGCAGGGTTACAAAGTCCATTATTTCATATGACAACAACCATCTTTATAAGCAGTAGAAGTGGAATACAACAGCCCTTAGAAAGTGCTGATTAACTTCCTCTTTCCACTCACCCCGCCCAGAGCATGGTGGAAAAAAGGGGAAGGATAATTGCAAGAATAATGGTATCAGTGAACTTGATATATTAAGTTATTTTTAAAGTTTTGTTTTGTAGAGCTTATATGTTTCAACACTTTATAAAGTGAAAGTATCGCTTTTGTTAATAATCTGCTTCTTATATGTTGAGCTATTTCGATGGCACTTACTATTTGAGGCCTCAACAAAATTACATTATTTTTACGCAGCACTTAACAATGTTTTAACAACATATTACAACAGAAGACGTGAGCATCAATAACTAAAACATAAAAGAAACTGTTAAATCAAGTATACTTCATGATTTATTAGCTAGCCAATTGTTCAACTGTATTTGCTTAATTACTCTGTAAATCATAAAATTTATTCTGAAAAAATGCAGTCCCCATTCATTACTATGAAATAGCTGGGAAATGGTGTTGAAATAAGTAGGTAATTGTGTATCAATGGTTGCTGTATGCCATTAAGAACAATGATTTTTCTTTTCTTCTTTTTCTTCAGCTAATATACTATCTTCTTGGTGTATCAGAAACATGGTTTGAGCAAACGCTGAAAGAAGACACTGGGCACCTTTGCATTGACTTTGAAGGGTTTTGAAATGGATTCTTTACAGGAGAAGAGTGGTCCAGAACCAGGAAGCATCCAGTTCACTCTGAAGTCGCTCATAGCATTTTTATAATGTTTATAGCTTCCAGTACAGAAATTCCACTTTTGCTAACTTTTGAGGATTTAAGTGAAATTTAAACAGAGTAGATATCTTAGTGTCAGCTGTGGGGCAGGATATATTTCACACACTGAAAATGCAATCAGAAAATATTTTTATCATTATTGGGGAAGTTCACCAAACTTAAATGAAAAAAATGAGTAAGTGTATTTTATAGCAAAGTGCGGCAACAAAGGGCATGGACTCCATGGGGGAGGTGTAGCGAAGACCTTTATTGTTTCACTTTTTCAGCATATATAGTTTCTATCTTTTGATCACGTGCCGTGCTCTCTACACAGATAGGTTGTGAGTGAATGTCCACACGCCGTTGTGAGCAATACAATTGGCTACATTTAAATGTTTACGCGCCTAGGCTAAACAGTCATTACTATCTGCTTCATTACACTGCTATCTGCTTTGCTCCCTTGTTATCTGCTTGGCTACATTACATATTACCATATAAAGACATTGTTTTACTGTTCCCAAGGCTTCCTTCCCATCAATACAAGAACACCTGCCGAGCTCTCACTCAGCAGCGCGTCTCCAACTTCCTTATTCTCCACAGCAAAGGAACGGAAGTAATCACACTTTTTATTATATCAGCTATTTATAGATTTGCACAGTGAGCCAAGGATTAAAGAGTATTTTATAGTATATAATTATCTCCTACATTATATTAGACTCCTTAAAATATTCAGGCTTCTACCCAAAATTAAGATGCTTAGATTCAGGTATCTACATGGAGGTGGTTAGATGTAACCTACGTTCCTATCCGTGGAGAAATTGGGCATGGGTCATCTCCTTAAAAATGAGTGTCTCTTGCTTTTTACGACTTGGTGAGGTAACTGAGACATCCTTATAGTGCTGGAAGATTGACACCTGTGCTTTTCTGAAATATCAACTGGATGCTAAGGTGAATACTCAAGAGCAAACTCTGAGTTTGGAAAACTCAGTGGAACTCCCTGTTTCAAAGGGATAAATCCATATTGGTTTTGTTTAATCTTGTCTTACTCTTCATGTTATCAGATGGAACATAACTTTGACTGTAAATAATCATAGGTTAAAAACATGCTAAATTTCAAATTCTTTGAAATTAAGTAATTTTTTTCTGCCTTTCTTTTTGCTGATACATGAAACAGTTTGTAGAAGTCAAGATTTCAAAAAGGTGTCTGCCTACTGATCCAGACTCTTTAGACTCACAACCTTCTTTGAGCATTTATAATTATATTTATTAAAGTAATAAACATAAGATATACAAATGCCTTAATCAAAGGATGTCTGTGTTAAAATAGCCCAAGGGACAGATTTTCAAAATTGGGTGTTATTATCACAAATTATAAGGTACACCAATTAAAACAAAATCAAAGCAAGACTTTGTGTATGTGTGTACGCACGTGTAAGTGTGTTTGAGACAAATTTAAGTCAAAATTAAGTATCTCTATTTTAATGTATGTTGAATAATTAATTAATTTTTTAGGTATATCCTGCAGCATATTAGGATTCTTCTCTAGGGAGAAAAAAACTCAAAACCAACCAAAAAAAGCCCAACCCAAGCCCTTAAAATGAAATAGAAATAAAATAACACACTGGCTAGTAACCTTTATTTCTTAAAAATATCCAGGATTAAAACTCATACTTAGTTACATGGAATAACTGCTCTTATAATTTTTTTGTTTAGTTCTTAACCTAAACTCATTTAAACTATTTATTTGTATCATTCTGATTGTTATCAGGTCAAACTGATAATCTGAAAAATACTTTAAAAACACAGTTTATAATGATTTTTTTCTGATTAATTAGAAGAATCTTTGTTACATTTTATTAAAAATATGGAAATACATGTTTTCTTTCAGTGTGCTGACAAAGCAAGGCTAGCACAAATATACGTAATGCTTAAGTTTGCACATTTTGTCAGATTCATATTCATACGTGGAAAGAATGTCATTCATGTCTTTCAAAAATGACAAATTCTAACTAGGTATTATTGAAGGTTGAAAAAATGCATGAAAGACATGAAAAAATTTCCATAAACATTATGCAAAACCATCTAATGTTATTCATGTAAGCTTTTAAATATATTTTTTTCAGTCATCTTTCATTCTTTTTTTAAGCATGTTTTCCCCAACATATTTCACTGATAGTTTATCAGAAAGCAAAGTTTAAAATTGAAGGTACAAATCCGTAAACAACTAATCTGCAGAGAGTCACTATAGGTGAATCAGAGATGCTATGCATCAGGAAACTGTATTGTCAGTACAGAGTGCAACATAAGCATTGTGCTATGTGTTGCTTAATAAAATTGTCCATTTATTGGGCAAGAAAGGAATTTCTCAGCACAACATTTGGTACTGGGTTCATATATGCAACAAAGTGGCTGCCTTTCATGTCTAGTCCAAAACCACACAAAAGTAAGGAATAAATGCTGAAGCCATCTTCAGTAGGAATCTTTTTTACTAGGAAGAATGAAATTTACATATAGTGCTGAAAAGTTTCTTTGTTTTTAGAATTTCAAGCTTGAACCAAGAAATACAGGTCTTAAGACTACGACATAAATCTACTGAAATCAGTGGAAACCTTCAGGTATGGTTATTAGGACTGAATTCTACTTTCAGATATATCTTGAAATACAGTGGTAAAAACCACTTTCACAGAGTTTTATTTATTTATTGATTGATTTATTTTTCTACAGCATTAAGGTGCAAAAGTATTTGAGGCAGAGGACTACCTTGAAATTCTGCTGACCAGAGGTTTTGGAGATGTGCTGAACTACTGCAAGCTTGTTGTGTGTTGTCTTGGGGTTTGTTATTGGATATTCCCCCAGCTGCCCAGGCAAATGTTGCCTGGCTTTAGTTTCTATAACCTGCTAACTTCTACAATGACATCTATGAGTTATGTTTAAAATCAAGAGTGAAAAATAGAATGTAGACAGTAAGACTGGAGAAATGTATAATGGATTAAAGATAGAAATAACACTAACATAGGAAGCATTTTGGGATATATTTGTGTTTAAATAGTAAAAGACTATTTTCTTTTGAGGATGTAACTGCCTTTACACTTTCTTTGATCTAATTAGACTTTAATAATAGCTGTTTCCTCAGTCTTTTTGGAACATTTTCTAAGCTTGATATCCCGTTTCAGAGTTAAAGCTGCATAGCAAATATTACCAGGTGCAGTGTTGATTTGACACTGTAGTTGCAGTATTGGACTACCAAATACTGAGATCTTTTTAAGTTTGCATTTCAGTAATCATTGAGGGACAAAACATAAGTTGCTATGTTTAAAGGAAAAAAAATCACTAAAAAATAAGAAATCAAAGCTCAGTTTTGATTTAGATACTGCAAAATATATGTAGTTTTAAGGAAAAAAATGACACCTTTTTCCTTACCCTGGTTTCTTCATCACTCCTTTGAGTATATGTTAGAATCTCTTATTTTCATGACTTCATGTTTAATTAATGAACGTGTAGCTTCTATGTTCTATGTCGATTTCCACAACCATCAAGGATTTTTTATTTTTCAGAGCTGTATGTTTTGCCCTCACTGATCATTTTTACTCACAGAATAATTCATACTGTGTTACCACACTGCTCTGCTGATGGAAAGACAGTTTCTGTTAAGATTTTATTTGCTTTCATTTTATAAGGATTTTTTTTTTTTGATGGTGGGTTTTCACTCCTATGCTAGAGTAAGTGGTGGTAATCAGTATACATAGGCTCTAGTCTGAGAGCCATTTCTTACCACAAAAGTGACTGCATGGTAGAGGCTGCTGTGGCACTATTTACAGGATCTTCCCTGCTGTTTAGAATCAGAATTATGTCTATTTGCTGTATGAAACGAAACCCACTACATTATTAATACCAGTAAATGCCACATATTGATGTCCAAATGGGACTACTCTGGTTATATATTACACATCCTCTCAAAGCTGTCATATCGATGATATACTATATAACATTAATAACTGCTACTCCAGTGATATATACCAAGTGCCATCACTCCAGCTAAATATTTCATCATGGCAACAGAACTTGTGCTAAAATACTTCAACAGTATGGTTGTAAATATAATATACATGCACATACCAATCATTCTGTAATGTGCTACAGAATTATTTACCCTCTATGTGCTTGTGTGTATGAGTGTACGAGCTTGCACACTTGTAATCAGATAGTTTCTGTTTTCAGGATGTGCACATTTTTCTTGGTTATTAACAGCTTGATGCCAAGTTGTCTTAAGGATAACACCTTTAACATAGTCAAAATCTCTTACCATATCCTTACCCTGAATTTTCTTGATCATATTTCCCTGTGACTTTGGAAAACCAGTTTTCTGTATCTGAGGTCTCACTCTAACACCATGTGCTATTCACTATCATCAGGGTTCTACTTCATCAGTTGCCCTTTCTTCATTATTCCCTTATCCTCCTGCTTGTATCTCCAATTGCTCTTTAGCTCTTTTCAACCCCACCAAGTGTCAAAGTTGAGTTTCGCGATTCAGACCTACTCATAGTATTTAACAATATTCAATGATCTGCTAAATAACTTGTGATTTCAACCCAAATCAAAATGAATGAGAGCCAAAAATCACAAAAAAACCCAAACCAAAACAATGTAAAAAACCTCACAACCAACAACCAACCAATCAAAACCAAAAGAAATGAGCTGAAATACTGTCACAGTCCACGCTTATGCTCCCCTATGTCAGGAGTCATGGCTTGACAGAAAGACGTGTGCCAAGTAAACCCAACTCATTCCTCCCTCCCAGTTACATTAAATGACCATCTGGAAATGCTACTACTTTATACCTAGGATTCTTCCTCAAAAATATGGGAAGCAACATGGAAGCAGAATAAAGTTTACATGTAGAAACCATTCATAGGATAATTCAGGCAGCAGGAGATCTCAGGTGTCCCTAGTCCAAACTAACGTTCAAAGAAGGGTCAGCACTGAGATCCCAGCAGGCTGCATAGGGCTGTATCCAGTTGGATGTTGACTGCTCAGGTCCCTGTGCAACCTGTTCCATTGCTTGAAAGGAAAAGCGTCTCTCCAGTCAGAGCATTCCGTGTTCCAGTTACACCTATTGCTTCTCATCCTCTCCCCATGCACCACCATGAAGGTTCCCCTTTCTCAGCCCCCTCCATGGAGAACTGCTGTTGTCTCCTCCCAGGTCGAGGAGCTTGTCCTCCATCTGCATGACTATATTGGTGGCTTCACTGAACTCACTCCAGTCTGTCAATATCTTTCTTGCATTAAGGGGTCCCAAAAACTGTACTCAGTTTTATAAATTAAATCTAATGATTCCTCATTAAAAGAGGAATCAATCAAACCAGCCCAGGATGCCATTGGCTGCTTTTGCTACCAGGACACACTGTTGTCTCATATTCAGCTTGCTGTCTGCCACAACCCCTAGGGCCTTTCCAGCAGAGCTGCTCCCAAGCCAATCTATTCCAGTCAGTCCAATTCTCTGTCACTGGAAGCTGTTATTCCTTCCCAGGCAGAAGACTTGCCATTTTTCACTCCTCTGATCCTGACACAACAGCTCTCAACCAGTCTGTCATCCATCCTACCAAGGAGATCTCTACAGAGATGCCATTAAGCTCTGGAGAATCTCAGCTTCTGCCACAATTGTGCCCTCCCTTCCGCTAATTCACATCAAGAGCTTTCTAATCCTGTTCAATGTTCTGCCCTCCCTTCCCCTGAGGGAGAACACTGGAAGAATGTTCTTCAATTAAAAAATTAGTGTCTAGCTTTTGTCAATCTAACTGCATGCCCTGCTGAATCATGTAGTTGGTGTTTCATTACTTTGCTATATTTAGTTTTTCATAGAGTTCCTGCAGTCTTTCTCAGATCTTTTTCATGTATCATTTTTCTCTGCTATTTCAAAAAAATAACTTCAGTATTCTAAAAATTATTTGATTTTTAAGAATTAGATGGTTGTCTTGCTTTCTATTTAGTAAGTGATGAGGTCTCATTTCTTACAGATAATGACATCGTAGCATCTAAGTGTCTGCAGCATTATAGTGGTCTTTTTTTTTGTTTTAAAAATTATCTGCAGGGTTATATAAGTAGATTACCCCTACATTCATTTTTTTCTGATTAAATTATTAGTAACAAATAATACTAAAAGGTGTTTAAACTCTCCAGATTGTTGACATATACAGTAGTCAATTACTGTATGCAGTATAGAACAGATTACTGCGTATTACAAATCATACTTATTGTGTCCTGTTATCCCTTTTTATAAGATAGATGTATATAAAATATGATTCTATTGATTGCACTGAGGCAAGTTGTCTTGCATGGTTTTTTACATCATATTTTTTTCAAAACTTCAAGTTCTTCATGTTTTCTTTCAGGATTTCAAAAGACAAAATTAGCGTGCAAAGCATTCAATTTAGTTTATCCTTACTTGCCTTAAATAATTTATCAAGAATGCTGTAAAAAATTAAGCTTTTTTATTTTCATTAACTTTTAAGATCCTTCATTTTTTTTCCTCCTGCTCACAAATCAGATCAACATCTGAAAATGTTACCTCAAAGCTTATATTCATATCTGTCCTATGTTTCTGTCATTTAAATTTTTGTGACTAAAATATTTGCATTTCTTGTCTTTGGCAAATTCACTCATATTTGATAGTTTTTCTTCTTTACATTGAGACTCCTACGAGCTACTCCCAAATCATTAGTATTTCTTTCTGTCTTCTTTTTCTTCGCCAAATCATAAAATGTTGCCTTTCAAGGTATCTTACCAGTCTTTTTTCGGTCTCTTTTTTATTTTCATGTTCTTCAAGACGTGACTGATTCTGAAAACATGCAGTTTGCAATTCATTTTACAGACAAGAAGCTGCAGAAATGTATCCTCAAATACAAATACTGTTCTTCATTTTCATGGTCTCTGGTGTCTTTTTTCAGTATATGCCTGAACATGTCATACAAGATACCAACAACTTCTGAAATCTACATAGCAGTCTTCTAAACTCTTACTTTCAGCTTGATATTACTGCCTGTATTTTAGTTTTCACAAAGGTTTTGAATTGTTTCTGCAGCTCATCTGTTTCTCTTATCTCTCTGTCATATCAAGTATTTTTTTAACAGTCTTCTTCTAAGTCAGTGGTCTGAGTATAAACATTCCCTGAGGTTCCTCTTGTTCTTGATATTTCTCTAATGTCAGGAATCAGTAAATGCATGATTAACCTGATTGATAGCAACTAATATCTTACCTCATTTAGGATTGCTGATAAGCACTAAGTTTATAAAATGCGTTTCTCTTTACAGCCATAAATTTCATATGTTTAATTAATTATTCTCCTTCTTCCTTTCATTATATGATAAAGACTCTCATTAACTACAATTGTTTTCTATGCAAGTGCTTTTAATTCTTCCCCATTGCAGTCACACACAGTTATTTGGATGTTTCACTCAGGAATACTTGTTATTTGTTAATACTCTTTATAAAATAGTTTGTATTTCAACTTCTCTTCGTAAAATATCTTATATTTCATTTTCTGTTCTTCCAGAAGGAGCAGTTAAGGTCAATATTTTACCATTTTGCTCTTATCCTTAGATAGAGGATTTTGATAGTGTCAAAACCAATAACTGCTGATAATAAAGTATCATTCATCATGAAATTTTTTTTCCTGTTTCATGCCTCACAGTCTTTTCTCTCCTATAAAACAGTGTGAATTCACTAACTTAAAAGATCCACATCTCAGGTACCTTGTGAGGCTGTGATGTATCTGCATTGTTTCAAATGGATCCCAGCCCTACTGATGCTCTAAATATTGTGTTTTCCAACTCCCTGTCCTTTTTCTATGTCTTCTAATCCCATCCACCACTTTGCTTTTGAGTTCAAAGATGAACTTTTTGGAGGGCTTGCGGGACTTGAGATATTAAAGGAAAGGCATAAACTTTTTGCTTTTAAGTGATTGTGATTCACACTCTTACAGGTCCTTTATTTATTATTATTTTTGTTCCAGAGATATTTGGTTTTCTACATGGGAATGATTATTGCTGGATCAAAGGATTTTGTATTTCTTGAAATAAAATATAAACATACATGATTACCAAAATGAACTTATTCATAGTCAGAGGGGACAAGGTGGGTTGTTCATGCAGGTCAGCAAACACATAAGACATTCTGGTCACTATAGAACCACAGCCACTTTAGGCTGATTATGCAGGTTTGCCTGGAGATTTCTTGAAGACTCTGAACTATAAGATAGGCTGAAATGTCATGCAAAGGTATGTTTGGGTAAAGGCGTTGCAATATCTGAAAATGATAAGGAGGCAATCTTGTGTGATATCTGCTGATTCTGAAGACAAAATGTCTCTTTAAACTGAATGTATGTTTGCTACAAAAAGCGAGAATGTTATTTCCAAATGATAAGTAAAATTATTCCTGATAATAAGGAAATCATAAACTGTAAAGTATGCATAGCTGATTTTAACAGTGAATAAATGTCTGAATGCGTAATGATTGATAAATAGGACGAAAATTGGAAAATTGAGTATTTAAAAAGAATCCACACCAAATGAAAAACCAAACATAACTTTTATTAGGCTGTGAAATAATATGTCAATAGAAGAAATAAAAGAAAATAAATCGAAGAAATAAAAATTTTATCTCTTTTAGCTTGCAAATTTACATTTTGAATTCTAAAACATGATTTTACACAGAAGTTTTAAAAACTGCCCAGAGACACTAAATAGAGACTGGGAGAAGGGGCACATTAAAAAACCCTCTCTCATATGGCAGAAAAAAATGTGAAAATATACTTCAGTAATGAGTGAAATAAAGTAATGTTCTACAACTTAGAGAACAGATACCAGCATTATTTCCAGAGCCTCCTTCTCTGGAGACATTCAAGACCTGCCTGGATGTGTTCCTGTCAACCTGCTTTAGGTGAACCTGCTTTGGCAGGGGGGTTGGACTACATCATGTCTGAAGGCCCCTTTCAACCCCTACCATTCTGTGATTCTGTGATTATTCCTTCGGAGGAGTTTGACATAAATAGGGTTTGCAAAATAAATTCAACCTATTCAGTAAGAGACAGAACAAGCATGAATTGGGAATTAAAAAATCAGATTCAGAAATTTTTAATAATAGTGAAAGTATCACTTTATAATCACTATGAAAAATAGACGATTTGAAGTGAATGGATTATTTTTAATTCAATAAACTTGGGGAACAACTCTTTAAAGACTTAGATACATTCATAAATGTGAAAAGCTGTATTTCACTATATGAAAAGTAAGTTTAAGGAAGTCTTTTAATTTGGTATCCAAGGACAATTTAGAAGAGATATCTAACAGAACAAAGGAGAAACCAGCTAAGAAAGTGATTACATTTTTAGTAAAAGTATTCATTAAAAGCTGATACAGAGTGCCATTTGACGATATAACCACAGCTAATTATAAGCTTCAGGGGAAGATCTTAAAACTGTTATATTAGACTATTGCATTTTATGTCGTTAGTGATTTTTAACATTTCAGGTACTCATTACATTGCAATCCATCATAGTGTGTCCAATCTGAAATTATTCACATTAATATAATCATTTTCACTTATATTTTTATTCTCTGATTTAATATGAATTTAACTCATTATGATGAAAAATTAGCATTACATTTTAATCTCTAGAAATGGATTCTCTTATGTTATTAACAACTATGTTAGAGCAGTGTATAATGAATAAAAATCTAACAGAAGAATATATTTCCATCAGTTCATAATAACATAATTTCATGCAGTATCTTATTATTAAGAAGTGAATTTATTAGTAAAATTGACAATGTATTTGAAACAATTCCCCTTGCAACCTTCAAGGCAGAAAAGAGTCATCATAAGAAAATCAGTAAGGAATAGTGCTTTTCTTTTAAATCATGTTGTATATCTCCACAGAAAAATGATTACTTATGGACAATCAGATGAGGAACATCTGTCATTTAGTATATGTTACACAGGTAGTAGAGTGATTTTTAAATTTTTTTTAATGGTAATATGAAATGCAGCATGTAATGTGTTATGATGTTTGTTCTTCCATATATTTAGCCTCATAGTACCCTTATAAGTGTAAATATTCCCTCTTACAAATGGGACTTGATGCACAGCAAAGCTATACAATTTCATGCAGAAAAATTATAAGAAAATGGACAGTTGAAGGCATATAGACAAAGTCCCAAAAAGTCACTCAAACCATGGAATCATCCTTCTTTCTCATTAACTCTGAACAGGCGGGGGATGTTTCCCCAGGGAAAACTGTTAGAAGAAAATATTTCAATGATGATAAAAAATTGACTAGTTCATCCTCTTGAGATAAATAGATATCTCTTGTTCTATCTATAATCTGTGTGAATCTGTAATTCTGTCCATAGATATGCCACTCTGTATCTGACTCCAATAAGTCTGCTTCTTTAGTTCAATAGTGACTGGGACTTCTGTTATTGTTTTGCTTCCCTTACTATCATTTATATCTTGATTTCTTCCATAGAAATAGATCTAAAAAATCAGCTTGACTTACTTTTTAACTCAAAAATTTTAACATAAAATTAATGACAACATCTAAAGCATTAGTAGACATAACCTAGCAGTTAAGTGCATCTCTTCTGTCTGATAAAGTGTCTCGAGCATCTGTTAGGAATCTCAGAAAACTTAAACCACTTCCCTTGGACATTCCTTGGAGGCAGTTCTTACATGATATGTAAAACAAGGGAAATGTATTAGCACAAAAAATGGAACATAACATTAAACTGCTCTACCAAAGTGGTCAGTAACTCCAGACCCAGTTCTGAGCCACAGGTGCCCAATAATCAGGTTCTATCAAAATGCAGTAGAAAAAACCTCTTCCTTCCTTGGAAGATGTTGCCTTTTTCTGTCTGAAAGGTTAAATGCCTCTAGTTGTTTAAGCATTGTTGCCTTCAGCATGGAGGTCTCAATCTGATTGCAGAGCTTCAATAAACAACTGCTTCTGCACTGTATCAGCCTTGACAAAGTGCCCTACCAGTCATCTGCAAAATAAAGCTAACACAAAGAAGTACCTACTGCTATTTAGAAAGAGACAGGGAAAGATGCCTCCTTTCCATCCTGATTCATCCAGAGCTCTGAGCAAATAATTTCCACAAATGAAATGATCTGTACCCATTTTCTGCCCTTTTACTCCCTGTCCACTGTTGACAATCAACAAAGCTCAGCACTGCCTAGGATTTGAGCATGTGTGCACACTCTTCCCACTCTCTTTTACTGATACACACACTCTACCTTAGCAGTTGCATACCATTTCTCAGGAAAAACCCTATACCATCAACAGCCTGAGGGAATCATGGTCTCATGGACTTTCAAGATATGTTTTATTTATTTTTACTTTTGACTGATGACTTAGTATCTTGCTACCTTCCCCCCTTCCCTTCTGTTCTTTGGCAGCCTGGATAGGGCTTGAGAGGATTCTGAGAAACAGAAAACTTTGTATATCAGAACTGTTTGGCTCCCCAGTCCCTAAATTCTATTTTGTTTCACTATTCATGACATGACTGTGTGGGAAAGCTGTTAGATGTTGCATTTCCTCTGAGGATCCAGTTTTTCCTTCATCTCACAGCCACCAGAAAGTGTCAAATCTCTGTTCTGGTGTAATTTGGCTTCTAAGGGAATCCAAAGTCCAAAGTTTAAGAGTCATCTGCACCTGGTAATCAGATTAAAAATTTGTGCAAGATCTGATGACTTTGGTATGGGGAGATGTAAAAAAAAATCTGCAACTCATGTATTGAAAAGCAGTATGATTGACTGTAAAAACTGCTTATAATCTGTGTGAATGAAAAAACATTTTTATTTAAAATATTTAAGTCAAGTAAATATTGCTGAAAAACAGGAATACAGCTAATACATAAAAAATGTTAAATTTGGAAAAAATGTACTACAAGGAAGGGATGAAAATATTCAGAAGAAACTGAAAAAAATCCCAGACTGACTTGCTGTCGCATATCCTATTTCAAGCAGAGCAATTTAAGAAGGCTGCATTAGAATATAACAAGATAAATAGCTATTAACAATTCACCATCATGAAGAAACCATGTAGTGGTCACACATGTTTAATATACAATGAAAGTAGTTATCTTATTAAACTTAATGACACCTATAAATGGGAGACAAGTCACAAGCTTGAGACAGTAATGAGATAAGCTTGCAGTCTGATCAGTTTGCATGCAAATGACCTCATCTGAATGAAATTAATGTTTGCATTCTGTACTGTTCTGAAAGCATTGCCATTCCCATTGTTCTATCCTTGCTTGCTTGAATTTTCTTAGAAGCAAGAAAAAAAAAAGTTAATCAAAAGGCTAAAGATCAACTTGTACTCTACTGTTACTTCAGTTTTGAAATGTTCATTTCTGAGTGCAAACTTCTACCAATGACCATCAAACACAGGTCTTGTTAGCAATTTTGATAAAGTTTAAAAAATTGAAATGTATATTTGATTTGAAATGTATTCGTGTGCTTGAAAAGGATAATTAGATGATAAGACCTCACATTGAGATGAACAACACATCAGTGAATTTAATTATTTCTTCCATATAAAGAAAACCTCCTCACATTTTAATTTTATTTGTTTTTATACATTCCATAATTAAAGAAATAAAGAAGCTGGAGTCATATTTATCTTCATCTACATTTTATTTCTAAACCTTTATTTTATTTTTCCTGCAAATGATATTTCAGAAGAGATAAACACTATTTCATTTATTTGCTGTTTGCGCAGCTGGTTTTTAGACCTAATACAAAGACACATAAAAAGTATTTTCTTTATACCATCAGATGTCAGTCTGAGAGCAAAATACTTTAATATACGTTTGATAATGCAACATGCTGAATAGTTTGACCATAGCCTAGGAAAACATTTAAAAGAAAGTTTCATTTTAAACACAGGAACGGGCTGTACTTCTTTAAATTATGAATATGAAGAAAAAAGGTATTTTGACAGATAGGGGTAAATAACTATAGAATTGCACAAAACTGAGTGCAATGCAAGCTCAAAAAATACAATTTTAAAAGCAAGTGCCTTAAATTTGCATCTTAATGAATGTCAGACTAATTCTTTAAATAACTTCTGGTATATTTTAGACTCAGTAAAAGTTGCATTTCTTCTCTTCTCCATTCTTAATTTTCCAGACAAAAAAGAAGGTCTTATTTTAACATAAATATACAGTATCATGCAATTCAATGATTTGATTACTTTCCCCTTTATTAAATATCAGAAAATAAAGGAGGAGAAGAAAAAAAAAAACAACCCAGCACACAAAACAACTGCTCTTCAACCTCTTTTTTTGTCTTTATTCAGACAAGCTCTTAACAGGATCGACCTACATTCTTTTAAAGAACTATCCCTGTGATTGGATTGCTCCAAAGAAGACTAGGACTGCTAGTGAAAAGTCATAGGGAGAATTTCTCACACACTTAAAGGAATAAGTGCCAGGTGTTGTAGAGCCTCTTTATATCAGAGAGAAGGAGGCCTATCCCTTAAGACTCCTGTTCCTGTGGTGCTCTAGCAGCAGGCCATGGTAAGGTTTTCTTTTTGAAGTAGCTAACAACAATGTTGTGAAATGCAAGCAGCAAGGCAGGGAAGACATTTAACTGACATCCCAGTACCTCCAGATTTCCTCTCTAAGCACAAAATGGAAATCTTTTGGAAATTAGTTTAGAAGAAAAAGTTGGAAAAAAAGGAAATTACCTTGCTGGAAGTAACAGTAAATTATTAAGGTAAGTAAATTATTAAGGAATGAAAAGTATTTTCAGAGACCAAGAAGAGAAGCAATCAGGAGGAAAGGAAATTATGAAGTCAATAATTTAGAAGTTGTGAGGTAGCTTTCATTTAATCTTTCAGTATAAGGAAAAAAAAAAAAGCATAAAGCTCTGTGTATTAACTATAGTTCTGAAAAGATCATGTCCCAAAGAAAATATGTGGAGAAGACACTTTTGTTTTAACTGTTTTAACCGTGCTGGAAAATTCTATTCTATATTCTCTCATGAATGGAAGAAAATAAGCATGAAAACAAAAGTAGTATACACAAGATAGAGACCCACCTTTAGAAGATACTTAAGATTGAAAGAGGACTTAAATATTTGAATTAACAAAGGCAAGAAAATGACAAATGGTAATATAAGCCACCAAATTCACTTGTGGCTAACCTACTATAAGTAGGAATTTGATTATTCAAGACAACTTGAAAATGTAAAGCAGAATCATCTCAACTCTAAAAATCCAAAGTGTAAAACCAAGAATCTAAATGCTGTTCTAACAATGGTTCAGTGTATAACTTCACTGTCTTATCTTGGAAACTGCAAATACATATAAAACTATTTCTTTGCCTTTTTGCTTGCAAAGGTGTGATGAAAGATTTCTGATGCTTCCTACATGTAAAGCTGTGTTTCAGCATTTTCTGACTTATAATGAGTCAATGGATTATGCTTTTCAGATCATTACATCTGCTTCCAAAGCTAATTGTCATTGGCTCACACAAAGCAATAAAATAAAGATGTTTATATTCTTGCCTGATCCACTTAAAAATATATAATCAGAAAGAAGCTATTCAAATTAATTCAACTAAGTTCATTATAAGATTGGAATGAAACACCTTGTGTGGTAGCATATAGGTGGAAAAAAACATAAATGGTAAATCTTTATAGCTTTTATTTATCGAAGTGGTATATAGGTCAAATATGTGGGAAACATCTGGTGAAAAAAAAAAACCCAAACAATTACGATTGACCAGGAGAACCACGAAAGGCAGTTGCCTATTTTTGCTTCCTAATAGCATGCACAGCTAATTTTGTATTTTCTTATAAGGTTTTATTTTTCAATTTTTACTTTTGCTCAGATTGGAATTGTATTGATAGATGCAGAGAAGGACAGATGTGGAAGCTATCCGAAGTTAGGCATAAGCAGAAATAATCTCTTAGGAAGGTGGTAGAAATCTATTTTTAGTTACTTAAAGTAGTATAGTGTTGAAAGACGTCAGAGAACTGGAACAAATTGGCCTTGATGAAACAACATAAGGCAAAATGCAGAAGACATAGAAAATAATACCTGCAAAAAATAACATCATGTTGGCTGACTGAAGAAGTTTAAGGCCATGGTTTTGTGGAAGTTAAACTGAAACTCCTGCATCTTGATTTTCATTTGGAAACATGGTGCAGGTTATCCATTAACAGTTAAGGGGCCATTTGGGTTCTCAGCACCTTGCAGAATACAGAGAATACATACTTTTGTTAACTGATAGGGTCAAAAAGAGTGAACAAATTAAGATGTAAGAAGTATGAAAGGTTATTTTACAAGAAGATTTTGTAAGTCTTGTGATTTCGCTACTCAGGTGTTGACAAGAATTTTTTCTGACCTCCCACTAAAAAAAACACAAACAAAACTCAACAACAACAAAAAATCCACAACAAAAACCTAGCATGAGTTACGAGGATTAAATCACATTTCTGTCACGTTAAAAGAGTTTGTGAGTAGAAAAATTTGCAATAAACGCATGTTCCCAATATCTTTGTTTCTTATTATATCCTTTTTCTGTAACTTCTTTGGTCTTAGTAAATTAATTTATCAGATGAGAAAGAAGAAATGCGATATAGATCACTAGGTTTTAATCTTGGTCTACCTGCATTAGAAGAAAAAATCCAGTTCAAGATTTACTTCAGTAACTGGGAATGAAATAAATACATGAATAATCCACACTTTCCACATAAAATTACTATAATGCAGAAAATTATATTCATACAATGGATAAACTTTGCTACTGGGTATGTTTCGATGGCAATAAGACAGTGTTAATTGTTGGAACAATCTCTAACAGTGTGTGGGGCCAAAATACTGCTATATCAAGCCACTTAGGCCCATTGCTCTCAATGTCCCTAAACAAAGTTGGATCAGAGCCTTTTTTCTTCACCTAACTTTAATCCCTCAACATGTAAAACTCTTCCTTGAGCAACTCTAGATCTACATGTCTTCTCAGCACAGATTTCCCCTGAGGTCTCTGGTGAGCTATCACCAGGGAGCAGCCCTAGTTAAATACTTCACTGTGAGTCAGCTTAAGGGAAATCTTAAACCAGCTGAATAACTTCATCCTTAGCAACAAAAGGACATTAGTAAAGAAAGAATTTGATAATTTTTGTGATACTGGATTTTTTCTCTGCATGCTACAGTTTGGACTGGAAAGGCAGATATTCCAAGGAAATAAAGTGGTACAGAATCACCAACATAATAGCTCTTCTTAAACACGACCTAAGATCCAACACATAGAGTAAACCTAGGACATTCATGCTGTAATAGCTGGTTCCAAAATCTTAATAAGATGGAATTAGATGCCCTATCAGTTAAGAAACTACTTTTTTCTTAACACCATCTTTCCTCCTCCAGGATGGCCTGAAGTGAATCATGTCTTCAGGAGATAAAAAAAAGATCACAAACTTCGTCTTTTTCATGGATGATACATTCTATTTCCCCTTATTGAAATTAATATACTTCAAACCATTATGTATATTGTTTACAAAGGTATTAGTATAACACATAAATGTTAACACTTAAAGTTATTTAACACTATAAAGCATTTTCTATAGTACTATCAGAATATGATAAATATATAGCCTTATACAATGGTTGCTTTCAAAACTATTTCTATTGCAAATATAAATACAAAACCCTGCTTACAGAAGCCATAGTATTTCTTTATTTTTAGAAATAAAAGAATAATAAGGAAGAATATTGTCATATTCTTCAGGCATGTAAACATTATAAGATTTGCATAAATCAAGGTAATTGAGGACATTCTTCAACCACCCATTGAACCTGGGGAGAACAGATGCTGGTTACTCCCAGAGGTATGCAGAACAGGGTAGAAGAATACATTATATAGTCTAATATGATCTTCTTATTCATGCAATTTATTATGTCAGGCTGCAAGTGCTCCTTTTCATTTTTATAGGACTCAAAAACTTCTCTGGTAGAAAAAAAATACATAAAAAATTAACATTTCATTCTGATTTTAGTATTTCCAAATCTGTTTTCATTGTCAATCAGAACTCAAATATTAAGCATTATTTTTTAAAAGAAAAACAAAATATTTATAAATGTCAAAACTTATTTCAGTATTTTAGACTGAAATTAATCCTTTTTATATCATTGATTCATAATATTCCATTTCAGTTTGTTGAAGTGATCTTATGCATAATTATTTGACCTGACATGAGTCAATTCAACATTAATCTACATTTTCTTCCTATGTAATAAAACTTCATGGGAGTTCTCATTTACCTGAAACATTCATCATATATACGTATACATATACACTCACCATATAATTTATACTGTATTATTTAATTTAACAAGATTTATTCCACTGTTTTTGGTATACAGAAACTTAAACTGAGGATTGCAGCAGTCTCGTCAACTTGGTTGCATATAGAATAGAATCACAGAATCATTTATGTTGGAAAAGACCCTTAAGATCATTGAGGCCAACCATCAACCTAAAAGTGCCAAGTCCACCACTAAACCATGACCCGAATTGCAACTTCTACATGTCTTTTAAACACCTCCAGGGTTGCCGATTCAACCACTTCCCTGGCCAGCCTGTTCCAATGCTTGATAACCTTTTTGGTGAAGAAATTTTTCCTAATATCCATCCTAAACCTCCCCTGGCACAAGTTGAGGTCATTTCCTATTGTCCTATCTCATTACCTGGGAAAAGAGACAAACACCCAGCTGGCTACAACCTCCTTTCAGGCAGTTGTAGAGACCACTAAAGTCTTCCCTGAACCTCCTTTTCTCCAGACTAAACAACCCCAGATCCCTCAGCTGCTGCTCATAAGAATTCTTCTCTAGATCCCTCATCATCTTCATCCAACACCTCAATCCATCCATCCATCTCAATCCAGCACCTCAATGTCTTTCTTGTAGTGAGAGGCCCAAAACTGAACGCAGCATTTGAGGTGCGGCCTCACCAGTGCTGAGTATAGCAGGACAATCACTTCCTTAGTCCTACTGGCCATGTTAGTTCTGATATAAGCCAGGATGTTGGCCTTCTTGGGGCCACCAGGGCACACTACTGGCTGCCAACCAATACCCCTGGGTGCTTCTCTGCAAGGCAGATTTCCAACCACTATTCCATAAGCCTGTAGTGCTGCATGGGGTTTTTGTGACTTGGGTGCGGGACTCAGTGCTTAGACTTGTTGAATCGCATACAATTGGCCTTCATCCATCAATCTAGCCTGCCCAGAGGTATCCTACCCTCAAGCAGATCAATGCTCCTGCCCAACTTGGTGCCTTCTGCAAACTTACTGAGGGTGCATTTGATGCCCTTGTCCAGATCATTGATAAAGATATTCAAGAGAACTGGCCCCAATACTGGGCCCTGGAGAGCACCTCTTGTGACCGACCACCAGCTGGATTTAACTCCATTCACTACAACTCTTTGGGCCCAGCCATGCAGCTAGTTTTTTACCCATTGAACAGTACATCTGTCCAGACCATAAACAACCAGTTTCTCCATGAGAATGCTGTGGGAAACAGCGTCAAATACCAGGTAGACAACAGTCACAGTCTTTCCTTTGTCCACTAAGCAGGTCACTTTGTCATAGAAGGAGATCAGGTTAGTCAAGCAGGACCTGCCTTTCCTAAACTCATGCTGGCTGGGCCTGATCACCTGGATGCCCTGTGCATGCCACATGGTGGCACTCAAGATGATCTGCTCCATAACTTCCCCCAGCACAGAGGCCAGACTGACAGGCCTATATTCTCCAGATCCTCCTTCCGGCTGTTCTCGTAGATGGGCATGACATTTGCTAAACTCCAGCCAACAGGGACCACCCCAGTTAGCCAGGACTGCTGATAAATGACAGGAAGTGTCTTGGTGAGAACTTTCACCAGATCCCTCAGTACCCTTAGGTGGACTGCATCCGGCCACATAGACTTGTGTATGTCTAAGTGCTGTAGCAGGTTGTGGGAATCAGGAAACTGGAGACGCGCTGCTGAGCAAGAGCTTGGCAGGTGTTCTTGTATTGATGGGAAGAAAGCCTTGAGAACAGTAAAACAATGTCTTTATATGGTATTATTTGTGTGGTGGAAAGCAGATAGCAGTGTAACTGTTTAGCCTAGGCATGTAAACATTTAAATGTAGCCAATTGTTTTGCTCACAACAATGTGTGGACATTCACTCACAACCTATCTGTGTAGAGAACACGGCACGTGATCAAAAGATAGAAACTATATATGCTGGAAAAGTGAAACAATAAAGGTCTTCGCTTCACCTCCCCTGCAGAGTCTATGCCCTTTGTTGCCGCAGCAGGTCACCAACCATTTCCTCTTGGATCATGGGAGCTTCATTCTGCTCCCCATCCATGTCTTCCAGCTCAGGGGATTGGGTACCCTGAGAACAACTGGTTCTATTATTGAAGACTGAAGCAAAGGCGGCATTAAGTACATCAGCCTTTTCCTCATCCTTGGTCACTGTCTTCCCCTGCATGCAATAAAGGATGGAGATTCTCCTTAGCCCTCCTTTTGTTCCTAATGTTTTTCAATGAATTTCACCGATTGTTTTTTAGAGTTGGAAGGGACCATAGAGATCATCTAGTCCAACTCCCCTGCTGGAGCAGGATTGCCTAGATTGCCTTTCTCTTCGGAACTTGTCTTCAGCAGGTCCATGCCTAACCTGTATTGGTGCCTGACATTCTTCTTCCCCAGGTGCAGGACCCTACACTTTTCCCTGT
>JAOXNO010000001.1:45739847-45752976 GCA_028565335.1 Limnodromus scolopaceus
TGCTTGCTCATTGTCATTTTGCTGTCTACCAGGACCCCCAGATCTTTCTCTTCAGAACTTGTCTTCAGCAGGTCCACGCCTAACCTGTATTGGTGCCTGACATTCTTCTTCCCCAGGTGCAGGACCCTACACTTTTCCCTGTGGAACTTCATGAGGTTCTTCCTCGCCCAGCTCTCCAGCCTGTCCAGGTCTCGCTGGATGGCAGCACAGCCCTCCGGGGGTGTCAGCCACCCCTCTCAGTTTGGTATCAATTACCCAGTTTTGGTAATCAAGGCTAAGAAATGATATGGCAAGCAACTAAGGGGTGAGATGCAATGGTATCTTCTGAATCAGCTGCAGAAAATCTGTTAGAATCAGTAAGGTGATTTCTTTTCACTGGATACCAGTGGACAAAAATAGTGTTTATACCTACCATCTGAAGTTATTGCTGTTTGGAACAAGAAGAGCTTCTGCCTGAGGTGGGTGTTCACATTTACTTGAAATACTGGGAAAGAAAAGGAGTTTGTACATGCTTGCATCTCACTTAAGGATACAACTAGGATGCAATTAAAGAGTGCACCCAGTCTCAGGTACTTGGAAGAGCTCGGAGTTCTCTAATCTAAACCATATACTGGCCTTCGGAATCACCTTGTCTTGTAAAAATGGTGGTTCTTGTTTCTGCTTTGAATTGGTGTCAAACTTTGAGCAAAACTATAACCTTGAAAAATCAGACCAGCTGGAAAATGACTGGAAGCAAATAGAAAATGAGGAAGACCTTTGACAAAAATGTTCTTGGCATTTTGTGATATAAAAGTCTGAGCAGGTAAAAAAGCTTTTCATTGTCAAATTTCAAATTATTGTCTGAGCACTGGATTAATTTTTGATAATTCTGATGAGTTCCAATATGTATGGGTTTGTATTCCTTTTTTTTCTAAACTAACTAGATTTTGATATGCCTGTCCATCAGGGCAAAAATAAATGCAAATATCCCCTGAAACTCATAGTCTGAGTAAAGCATCAGCATTAGATAAGTACTAGCAATCCTTGGTAGACTGAGCTGTTTAGTTTTGTTTGGATTTTTTTGTTATTTTTTTTTAAGTAAAATACAAGCTTCTTCATTATTATTTTAATGATTCAAAGTAAAAGTAAATGGAAAGTCCTTCTAGAGTTATATTTTGGAAACACTTGAAAACTGAGTTTTCATGCAGGCTCAGGAATATGAGGTCATCAAGAAGAATTTAGATGTTAGATATCTGTTTCTATGCAGTGGCAGCCATAATTTTTATTTGATAAATAGAAACCATGACAGGAGTTTAATTAAGTTCCATATTCTGTGCTTTTCTCTCTTGATTTTCTATCCTCTTTTCTTTTTTAAAAAATACTATCATCAGTCTTACATTCACATTCCCAAAGCCTATTTTCCTTATCAACCTGAAAATTATCTTCCCAAAAGGAATCAGAGAGAAAAAAATGCCATTGTAAAGAAATTCACTTCCAAGTTGAGGAGCAAGTAAAATGCCAGCAGCTAAAGTGCAGATGTAATTTTGCTGCAAACAATGAATTTGTTTTCCAATTTATTTCTCAGAGCTTTCTTCCAGAGCTTCTCACCTAAATCTCCTTTCTCCTTGCTGGCTGGGAAATAATTTTAATGGCAGAATATCTGTTTCACCAATGTTAATCCCAGTAGATACACATGTTGTGATGTTACTTTTCAATCACATTGCTATGGAAAAAATAAACGTGCCTGGAATGCTCTGTGACAAACTGAGTATCCTTTTATTACAATGCAGTAATTTAAGCTTCAGAATTATTACAAAGTGTTATTTATATATTTTGGTCCCTAAAACTCACTAACAAAAGTACTGTGTGGCATGGAGTATGTATGGCCTCTGCCATGAGGCAAGTTGACTATTGAAATAAAGATGAAGTGTTTGATTTTTTTCCCATTAAGAATAAAAAAATACTGAGGATAAAGGATATTACCCTTCATCCGTACTTCCTGTGTATTCTGACTACCACTTCCAAAAAGTTTGGGATCCTATGAGCAGACATGTTGGTCAGGGTGCTTAAAATATCTGTGCAACCAGAAAACCTTGGAATAAAAATGTCTCCTTGGTTTTAAATATTGATGCAGTCAAAGGTTATCAGTTATCCCCATTTCAGTAAATTAAATATAGAAAATATAGCTGAGTTTCAGAAAAATAGTATCAAGAATAGAAGACTGTGGAATAGTCTTACAAGAGAATCCATATCATTTTGGAGCATTGTCACAATACTGGTGTAAAGTTTGGTTAATCTGTAAGTCAGAGTAAATCTGACTAGTAAAAATTTGATCAAAAGTGAAACTCTGTGATTCAGAAATCATTTCCTGGCACACTCAGATAACAGAGAAAGAGGCATCTGTCACACCTGACTACACATTTCTGTTCTTTTATGATCTGAAGCATCTCTTATATACACACACTTATAAAACATTTATAGATTTCCTAATATACCAGATACATGGCTTCAGTTTTCTGTTGCATCAAAAGATGAAGTAGGAGGACTTCCTGAAGAGAAATACACATCATCCAGACTAAATCCATTTAGTAAAATGATGATGTGAAGTGATTGGAGTATATGCTGTTCACTGAAGCATAGCAATAACTCTCTGGAGGGAGAAAAATGAGAGTGAAAATTGGATATGTTATGACGCCATAAGGGCAAAATACAAAAGAAGTTGTTAACCACAGATTTAAAAACCCCTAGGGATGGAAAACATTACCTCTTCACTGCCTTTGAAGAGAAAGGCAAAGCACATGGGAAATCCTTGCTGCATAAGTAATTTTTAAATTACTCTAATCCTTCTAGGGGATAGATGACCTTTCAAAAAGTGTGTTTGTTCACAGACATAGAAAAGGATCATTATCTTACTGAAAGTAAACTACCTGAAGATATTTTATTTGTATGTGTGGGTTTATATACAGAAGCTGCCTATACACAACAATCTATATTCCAGGTTCAGGTCTGCTGTAGGTTAATTTATTTTGACCATGTAAGAAAGTCTACTGCATCATGTCAACGTGCTGACGAATTTTAGGAAGAATTAATTATTTTGAGAGTTATGGAAAGAGGAGCCATCACAATATTTTTCAGAAAAATAAAATTGGCAGAGCGACTACAATTTTCAAGGAACTTATTTCTTTTTAGAAACTGAGAAACAGAGGTACACAACAAGTGTACTACCACTTGGAAAATGAATGAGGACAGCAAAATAACATATGTGGAAGGCAGTTTCATGGTAAAAGAACATTCAAAGAAAGCAAAGAAGAATTAAAAACTAAGAAAGATAAAACCCCAATGATTCAATGTTCTCTTTTTAGACTTTCTTTACTTGACTTATTTTAGACACATTTTAGATGGATGATGTCACCATTTCCAATCTATCTAAAACCTACATGATCTAATAAACAAAAAGGCAAGAGACTGACATTATAAAGGAAAATGCATTATTACATAAATTCTATTGGGTGGACTAAGACACCTTAATTAACCCACAGAATATTTATAAATGAAGTTATTATCTTCCTCCACAGGAAATATTTAGAAAGACTTCCTTGAGACACACTAAAACAAACAAAACTGAACAGCATCAAATAATCAGAAAACTGAGGTGTTTATTCTTTCAGAATTAGAGGGCAACATAGTCCTTTTAAAGTGAATGCAGTTAAAGCAATGGCTGCAGATGTGTTCTTGAATGCCAAAATAATGTAGCAATACATGCAGAGTGGTCTATTATCCTCTTCTACTGATTCCATAATATTTCAATTAGTGAGCCAAAGAATAAGTTTTTTCAGTTAATCACATGGGGGGGACACTCCTTCCTAAACTTAGCTTTTAATTATCTTCTGCTCTAACGTATGAGATTTGATTATATTGCTTTTTATGTTATTGCAACAAACAATTAGTCAAATCTTTGATCCCTTATATGAACCCAAATTCAGTGACAGAAATATGAAAGAGAAAAAATGAAGGTTAACGAGTGAGATTTTAACACCGTCACAGAATTTTGCAGGGCCAATAATCCATGCACACGGACACACAGTTGGTGTTTCCTCTCTTAAGAAAAGACTACACTCTAAACAGAGCAGAAAGATCAGACTAGGACTACAGGTACTGTAACTGGTCAAAATTGATCCTCAGGTGTCATTTCACTACTTTTCCCTCACAAAGATAAGCCTCAAATATTTAATATGTAAAAGCCTGAAATAAAACCTGTATAGGTTGGGATTACTTTTGGATAGCTACATTTGTAAGGGTGGACTGGGAGCTGATTCAAGTGGACGTGGTCATTGGGTACAGCTGAAACAGAGGGTTAAAGAATTGTAAAGGTAGCTGCTTGTTTGGATTTGATTGAGAAGAAACAGGCTGGAGAAGGTGAGTTGGTAATAGCATCTCAGTTAAACTCACGGGGGAGCTTGACTAAGTTGGTTTAAACGTTTAATCCATGCTCAGCAAAGAAATATGTGCCAAGAGGATGGTAAACATTACAGCTAATTTATGGCCTGAAACAACAGCAGTTTTAATTTGTTGACAAATAGAAGCAAAGAATAAGAAAAGCAAATGAAAATGCTGCAACAATGGACAGCTTTGTAATTGGAAATTGCAAAGGTCACTAAATATGGCTTATTGCTATCTGTTTGAATGGAATCATTACCTTGTGGAAATCTTTATTTGGAGCCTAGACATGAGGAACTCTCATGGTATGAGGGTTTTTTTTAAGGAATATTTTGAGCATGAATGGACACAGCAAATGTGGAGTCATGCCACTTCTGTAAAATGTAACAAGACAATTATACACCGTTATTAATGTACACTTTGGACTTAGTCTGAGATTATGCAATACATTGTATTTCTGGGAAACATTGTTAATCTGGGCAACAAGAAATAAAAAATATTAAAAGATTTTGGAGATCAAGAATCAGACTAATATTAATTTAATTTAAAAATTATTTTTCAACAAATGAAATAAGTATTTATGATATAAAAATGAAAAAATAGATTATTTGCCTTAATTCATAACCTGAATATAAACTATATATTTCAGTGATTCTGATATTATTAAAATACTACTTTAAAAATCCCAAACACCACTGTTTAGAACATTATTGCCCGAAAGCTGATATTGATACATGAAATTATTACCATTGGAAATGTATACAAGTCCTTCAACATCCCTTTTAAATGGAAATATTCTCCACGATATTTTCCTTTGAATATACATATACACACACATAGCTGTAGGTATACATAAGCTATTCAAGACTTACAAAAAAAAAGTTTCCTTCAGGGGTTAGTCTTCAGCTAAAGACATCCCTTTTCCCAGTATTTTTTCCTAATATTTAGAACATTTGTTTCAATTCATAAACAAAGAGCTGGTGCCCAAATAGGTATTCTTTAAGCTTACATATTTTTCAAGACAGAACTCTCTCTGCCCTTTTGCCCTGAACAACATTTTGTAATTATTAATATATGATGAAGTAGTATAAGTTTATAGGGTTTATATATATATATATATATATATATATATATATATTTTTATACAGTTCTTTGTCTGGAAACTGTTTCATTGAAGAAATTTGATTCTTTTATTCTGACTAGGTCATCTGATACGAAAGTGAAGTCACCCCATTACATTTCATTCCCTTGAAAGATAACTCAATATGCAGTTTAAGATGCTGACTATTTTCGTCAGAGCAGGTTGGGGAACTCTGTCAGAGAAAACCCCTATTTGCATCAAAAGTGAGTATAAAAAGTGAAAAAAATCTTCCCAGTCACAAATCTTCCCAGTGTCCTGTCACTTTTTCTTTTGTAATTTTAACAAGTGAAGCTTTTACAACAGAAACTTGCTATGAGTTACCTTTTACTTGCCTCCTGAGGGATAATTATTTCATATCACTTGAGTGTCAAAGGTAAGAGGTTTCAAATCAGTTCTGGAATTTGCTGTTCCTCCTAATGAAGTAACATTTGCAGACTTCATTATTGTGTTATGCATTTCCTCTAGACCACAGTGAAGGATTAAAAGAACAGCCCTATAAGTAATTCTATTTTTTACTATATGAAATGATTTCTGCCATTTTAATACGCTGCAATGTTGTTCCCTTTGTGTGCTGTCCTACTGCCAGTTTTCACTCCACTGAAGTGGAAGTGAAGTGGTCATTCTGAAAATAAGTTTTCCACGAAGAGGATTGAGAATCATTTCACCAAACTTCCCAGTGTGGGTATTTATGTCGGACCTAGTTTTCCAGACATGTTTTAGTGTTATTTGAGACAATGGCACATCTGGACTATTCCAAATATCTACATGAGAATCTGACAAATCACTCTCCAGCAGTGCCTGTTTCTCTCACTTAGCTATAAAGGGAGTTCAGATGTTCAGTATGCTGGCCCCCACACAAATGACCAATGCCATGGAGGTGCTCTGAATATCCCATCTCATCTCCCCCCCAGAAGACTGCAGGCTCAGCGTACAATCTGTCAAGCCAGTCCCAGATAACCTAGGGCCTCTCATGTGCTTTTGTGTCGTCATGATTAAACAAAGGACTTGTGATCCAATGAGCTAGCTCAGAGGTAGGTGTCTAGGTACCTGGAGTGGGATGCAGTTCAAGATTATTATCCTTCAATGTAAATTTACTGTGAATATGTGAGCTCTTTTGTAGCCACCCCTTATAGTCAGAGGTGATCTGTGGCTTCATATACCTCCTTAACAGAGGCATCTAGTGCCTGTTGAGATATCTTAAGGTATGTGAGAGCGCTGCAAAGGACTGGCAGACAGAATAAATTATTCTTTCATGTCCCTCTGGACTGTCAGAGAAAGGCCAGATGGCCAGAGATAGTCCAGGACACCTCAGGCATCTGCAGACACCCAACTGACTTGTACTGTTACTTTGTAAAAGCAATGCACTCTTGCAGAGAATTTGCTCAAACTGCAGTAGACACCTAGTGTCTGTTCAGCTGAATAACCTCCTAAACTTAATTGAATAACAGCTCATTATTTTGTCTAAACATAGATGTTTTATACTGCTATTTGAGAGACCCTAGTATTCCTTGTCCAAGGGTACCCATGATATTCCCATTCACTATCACTCTCCAATGAATCTCAACATGAAAATTTTCCTTTTTGTGAAATATCCAAACATCTTTTCTGAACTGTGAAGGTAAAAATCGTTGTAAAAGTCCCTTAACAGTTCTTGACATTAATTTAATCTAATCTACTTTATTTATTAATTTTTCTCTACTACTTCTTTTACCATTGCACATTGATAAGAAGCCTTTAGATTTGTTTATAAGTCAAACCTATTTATTTTCCTGTAAATGAACAGACTGCATATTCTTGTTAATAGTCCACTTTTCAATTCCTGTTATATTCCCTTTTCTCTTCCCTTCAGTCTCTCAGCAGTCCTTTCTAATGTCACATTTTGCCAACATTCTTCCCTACTGTGAAATATTACAGAATTAGGACTGTTTTAATGAGCTGCCTGCAATATTAAATAGTTGCAACTGTTTAATACCTCACTATACTGGGAGGACATTACTTAAATTTCAGTGTATGAAAGTATAACATTGACCTCAAACAGCTATTTCTATTTTTATTTCTTAACTTCAAGTTTTACAGCTCTGATATGTTTTCAGCTGAATCCTGATAGCCAATCTAACAGACTCCTTACACAATGAGTTTACTCTTGACTCCCTCCTTTTACACTTAATTAACATGATAAAATATTTATACTGCTGTCATAGCCTATGACCCTATCAAGATTGAGGTCCCATTGTGTTAACTGCTAGGTACAGTACAAACACAAAAGTCCACCATATTAATTACTTATGAAAAACGTTGTTAGCTTTCTATGAAGAATTACTTGTTCTATGAAATATTCTTCAATTTTCTGAATAGAAAATAACCTTACTTGATATAAATGGTTTTAATTTGAAGGAAAAATTATATAGATTTTCACACTTAAGGATTAAGATGGTTGCCTGATTATGGCAGCAGCCATATATTACCTAAATTATAATTATGAATATTATTATTATGTTCAATCAACATGACCATCAGTATTTAACACTGCAAGGTATGCAAAATGAGAACTACAAATAGCTTTATAACAAATAGCCATTCATATGCATTGTTAGTGGCAAACTAGACCATAAAGCAGAAGTTCATATTCACAAAAGGAGTGAATAGGTTCCTAAAGGAGCTCATACATTATGTATCTTACATAATATAGAAGCAAAACATCAAAAAAGTTATCTGAGAACATGCACAAGAGAAAATTCTAATCCTTTTGCATACTCCACTACATATACTAAACTCATATTATTTTTGAGTAAGTTACTGACATAGAAAACAAAATGAGTAAGTACACAATAGGGACTGGTAGGGCCGGATAGCAGTCTAAGCATGGCAAAATTCTCAGTTCTACTGAATTGACAGAAACAGTAGTAATCTTGATTTAATCCAAATTTAAGGTTACATAGTTTTGTTTTAGAATTGCAAGAAAGAGAGAAAGACAGAATCTAACAGTTACTTACTAGTAATTACAGATCCTCTAATATTTCAGAAAATAAAAACGTGTTTGTGTTCAGATGATTTAAATCACAAGTTTTGATGAGACACCAAAGAATTATGGTTACTCTGACCATTTTCTTCTAAGAAGCATATACTCATAAAATACTTCATGCCACGGGTTTTGGTCACAAACCTCCTCAGATACCTATACACAGAATTACCTCAGACTAAGGAACCTATTATGATTTGTAGATGTGTTCTTATATTCTGCCTATGCATCTGGATGCACTCGATCCATAAGGCATACTCCTCCTATTTTAAAACAAGCTCATTGCTCAAATATCTGAGACAAAATGGGCTCTGGAACTGTAATGGAATATGTTTAAAGATTAAACACAACTAATGTAGCCTGAGCACAATTAACAGATTGGGCTCCTGTAGGGATTAGGGAAGCGTCATCAAGTTCATGTATCTGATCCTTTAAAGGAGAATTAGTGTAACCAGACAATATTGAGGTTAAAGCAGAGATTACAGGCATTTTCATTCAAAACCACCAAATGGATGAAAAAGGTACTTCCTCTAACTTAATAGCTCATTTTTTAGAGTAACTCTAAAAAATAAAAGCCTTTAGAGTCAAGTGATGGGGATCAAGAAAATGAAAAGCCTGTGGTCAAGGACATGCAAAAGAAAGATTAGAAAGATATGATTTCCCAGCTAAGTGATGCCAATGTCACCTCTGAAAGAGGAGGTGACAGCATCAGGGAATGGGATTTGTCTGATGCTTCTTTCTGTATCTAATTTTGGGGGAAAAAAAAGATCATTTCTTACTTCAAAATGATTGGATTTAGAACCCTTCAAAGCTCTCCAGCTTGATAACTCGGCTAAAAATGTATATTTTTACAGCAGAACAATCTGCATAAGCCACGTAATGGAGTAGCACTATCCATTTTTAAGACATAAAAGAACACAGAATCCTCCAGAACCACCCAAAATCTTTAAATTCATAGGAACAGAAAGAAAAATCTTCTTTTCTTCTCTTTCTTTTTCAAACAAAAGTTTCAAAATGCATTCGAAATGTCTGAGTATTTCAATACATGTTAAAGTGACTAATACACACTATAGCACTGTCTGAGCATGTTAACCTGAACAAAAGATACTTTTTTCTACAGACTTGTTCACCTGAACTGCTAATGTCACTTCCATGAATATGAGCTAAAATGCCTTCTTAGAGATGATGTTATTTGATCTTCTACTTACTTGATGATATCTAATCTTAATTTCAGCAGGTACTGTACAGAAGTCTATTTTTTGCAGAGACATTTAGCTTTTGTTTCTAGCAAGCAGGTATGTTCCACTAAATTTTTTCTCCCATTGAAGCACTATTTCTTGATGGACAAGGGTTTAAAGACCTTTTCCTCAACATTTAGGGGATCTGTGGATTCCCCAAGACTCCGCTCAACTATGGTATTAGTCCACCTCATATAGGCTTAGGTGTGTGATGCTGTGAACATTTAAACATACCCCTAAAAAAGTATCTCATAGTGTCTACAACTTGTCAAGCAGGACAATTACAGAAGGAAGAAGAATTAAGTACAAGTTACTTTCTCTTACAATTATATATCTGAGAAGGATTTATTTCCAATCTCTGGAAATTTTTAAAATGTCAGATAATATTTTCTGTCTCTTAAAAATCTTTGAAAGAAGAAGCATGTACATTTGGAGTTTATCATCATCAAATCAACTGTTTGTCATTATGACCATATGATTTCTGTGAAAAAACAATAAAAAAACCACGTATAATACACGTGGAAAATACAATAAAAAAACCAAAATAAAAATTTTTACTTATTTGAAATAATCAGGACTTAAATAATTACTTTGAATAGCTGATTTACTGCTGCACATTTTTTACTCAGAAATTAATGTCCAAATATGTACATTCTATGTATTCATAAATAATGAGTTCATTTCTATATGCAAATGTCTCTCTTTGCAGTCACATTTCTACGTTGAAAATCCACAGTTTCTCTAATATTTACCTTCATTAAGTCCTCCCAGGAATCACACAAGTGAAGATTTGCAGAATCTAACCTGCAAATACACAGTAACATGTCAACCTCTCTCCTTTTCTTTAGCTTTCTGCAGTGTTTTTCAACCCTGTCTCTCTTCGTCCTCTTGCTGATCAAACATTCTTGTTCATGTAGAGTGTTTCACTAGCTCTTCTCCCAATCACAATATGAGGAGTTTTCCACTACGTTTAGCCCTGACCTGAAGAACTTTGCATGGTTCATCACCACATTTGAAAATTTTCCTGCTGCATCCCAAGTGAGAAAAATGTGAGCTTTCCACTCAGTCTGCTCCTCCTTTGAAGAGAAAATCAAGGAGGAGACAGCTCAGCAGCAGAAGGAAGGAGAGGAGTTATGTCGCAAAGCAACAATGACCACAAATTGAGTTGAAACAACTAACTAAAGAATGTTTGCCTGCACCATCTTATGAAGGCAAAGACAGTAACTGCATAATGAAATCTATTGTGCTCAGTAAGCACAATATTGAACTGAGTCTTGTGTAGATAATAAGGGTGAATGCACAAACCTTCCTACAGCCTTTCCTTGGGCCAAGCTTCAGTTTAGCATGTTTTCATTGTAGAAATCAAAGACTAATGATAACAAAATTTCATATCACAGTTAGGATATCTGACCTTTCACTGTGACTTTTCACTAAGAGGATATTTATGATTACAGGATATATTAAAAACTTATTGCAATGTATTGCATGATCTTCTTGGCATGGTTCATATTTTATGTTAACACCATTGTTCAAATTTAATAATTTCTTATATTTATTCTTCTTAATACAGCCATTTAGCTCTTAACTGAAATTACACTGTTTTAACGTAAAGGCAATTTAAACATTAATTATATTTTTTAACTGGGAGGAGGAGCCCAAAACAACAATGTTCTTTTCCTAAAATGTTCCAAAGAATGATAATTAAAGTACTCGAACTTTATGATTTTCCATCAGTAATGCCTTTTAAGTCATTCTCCTATTAATACTTATGAGATATATTAAAATTTGGGGGTGGGTTTGCAGAAAAGTACAGATTAAAATGCACCTTACCAACCTGTGTGTCTCATACTGTGTCAATATAAGAACTGATTCACCCAAACATGAATCCAGTTACTTAAACACTGCAGAAGTTCATAAAGCTGCAATGAATAAAACTTTTACTTTTGATTCTATTTCAGATGCATGTGTAAGTGACATTTGAAACCCAGCATATTTAAACTAGTACTTTCAGCTCATCACATAAATTCATACTAGGTGAAATTAGGTAACATTATATTTAATATTATATTTAATATTCATATTCCCATTTCTTCTGCAAAATCTCTCAATTGAATGTATTTATGAAAAGATGTAACAAGGTAGAAGGACTCTGATAGGTCAAATGATTTATAACAGTATTTAGGAAGGAATAACTAGTGGTGTTCAGCATTATAGGTAGTGTGATACTCTCCTAACAAATTTTGAAATGTAGAAGGGTCCTCATTTCAGTGTCTTTAACATAATATCCAAGCTGAAGAGGAAGAAGCAGAATGATTTGAAATGTGGCATGACTTTGGAAGTAATAAGAGAATTAGCTTCCTTAAAGTAATATTCTAAGTTCAGAGATAGTGTCAAATAATAACTGTATTAAAATCATCGGGAATTTTGTTATTGACTTCATTGAAGAAAGATTTTTCTCTTAGTCTGTGGAAATTAAGCCCCTTTCCACTCACACTGGCTACTCTCCTCACACATATTTTCAGACATTTTTAAAAATGTGAAGAACTAACTTAGGACAATTTAACAAAAAAAAGATGAAAGACGGTATCAAATAATGTGGTAAATGTGTTAAATGTTAAATAAGGTGTTAAATAATGTAATTTAAAATGGAATAGGTACCGTGACTTACTTCCTTCAAAATAAGGTAAGCAAACAAAAATAATAATAACATTCACATAAAAGACAACAGTATGAACAGTATGGGAAACTGAATGGCTTTAAACAGTGCAGAGAGAAAAACCCACAAAGTGGCCTCAAGCTACATATTAATTTATAACAGCTACCATGCTTTATGAACTAATTTGGATTTCTCTCTGAATAACCAATCAGTGATAGATTGAGACTAGATAAAGAGTCTCTATTACAAAAGTTTCCCAAAGCTAGGATAATAATTATTTTAACATTATCCTTCAATGAAAAAAGGGTGGAAAAAAAAGAAAAAGGTGGCAAAACAATAGAGCTTAAAGGGAAGGATATGTTTCATGAAGTTTTTGTGTACATGGATATCATATCAAATGGTATGTAACCAGTAGTAAAACAATGGCACACAGTATCTTGGCATCAGTCCCAAATAAGTAATATTTAGCATTCGTATGAAGGTCAAAATTTTCAAAGTGCTGTATCCACATTAACTAATTTATAACTGCAACTCTGTTTGATAAGTAAATAGGTACTATATCTGTTGGAAAGCAGTGTGAGAACCACAGAATCACAGAATCACAGAATATTAGTGGTTGGAAGGGACCTCTGAGATCATCGAGTCCAACCACATTAAAA
>JAOXNO010000001.1:45753076-45784343 GCA_028565335.1 Limnodromus scolopaceus
GGCCTCACCAGTGCCGAGTACAGAGGCACAATGACTTCCCTAGTCCTGCTGGCCACGCTATTTTTGATACGAGCCAGAGAACCAGAGCTATTAAGATTTCCAAGCTGCGGTACATTTATAAGTAGTATATATCCCCAGCATAGTGACAAGGTTAAATAAATAAGGGTTCTCTAAGCAATTCTGGGATCTGGATGAAATCAAACACTTCATTCAAGATGGTGAGTAAATAGAAGTGCTTCTGAAATTGTCTGCATTTAATGAATTACCTGTTTAAGTAAGGTAAAACAAAACATATTTAATGATCAGAATTCAATTTTAAAATGAAGAGTTTTTAAAAAAAAGGTTACTTTGGGGAGAAAAAAGTGTTGTTAGTTGCAAAATACTGCTTTGCAAATATTTCTTAGTGGCCTGAATTTTTAGTTGTTAGTTGGGGTTTTTTTTGGTTTTGTTTTTTTTTTTAAAGTATTCACTGTACAAAACTGAAATAAAACTTAAGCAATTCACCCCTGGTAAAATATTCAGAAGGGCCTAAAGGAATAAGAACCCAAAGTCCTTTGACTGTCAATGTTGCACAGATTCTAAAGTGCCTAGGTCAAAAGATTAACCCTTTGTCTTCAGATACTAGGAAAAAAATTTTGTTCAGTTAATATTGCTGAAGCTTGTGACTTAGAAAAAGGGGAATTCCCCATCCAGCCTCCTTTCTGAAGAGACATTAAGTCTTTGGCAAAACAGGGAAAGGCTGTTTAATTTCTGAATGAGTTTGAAATGACTGTCTATAGATAGTGATGTCTATGAGGATGTCATGCCATCTGTTTTCTCACTCAACTGCTAGGCCACCAGACTATTAGCTGTTTGTACTAGATGGGAAGATAAATTTGCTGCTGGAGGGCATCTTTGTAATTTGCTTGAGATTTTCTGATAGTCTTGCCCTTCTGGTATCTAGCACTACTAATCTAAATTGACAGATCAGTCAGGGTACAGAAGCACACAGTCACATTGCTCTGGCCCGCAGTGAGCCAGGGCCAAACGCTGCCTCGATGTAACCTGCCTGCTCCCTCTCTGGTGAAGGTGAGAGTCCCAGCTGGAGTCTGTACATGAGGCTCAGCAGTTCTTGCCTTTTGGGCATAACAGTTATTGCAGACAGTCCCATTAAAGAAGAAGTGCAGACTGGTATGGGGGTGCAAGGTGAGATTTCTTGTCAAATCAAAAGATACCAGAAGTGACATGGTAAATAGAAGTGGCCGATGTTATCATCCTATGTGTAAAATTGTAGGGACTAAATTTTACCTTGTTTTCTGTACTACAAATAAAGTAATCTCAGGGTCTAAACTGTTTCTTCAGTTATTTTGAGGTACTTTCTGGGCTAGGATATATATTAATTATGCATTTCAGTTTAATTAATTTTCAGTATTGTCACATGACTGTTCCCAGCTTTTCTTACATTGTTATTCTGCTCTGGTTGTTGTTATAGTTGATTTTAAAACCCTGTGCACATTAATATTTTGGTTTTCTATTAAAGCTGTTTTGAGATTCACTGCAGCAAATTGACACCTCTTAATTCCTAATGTGATTTTCAATTTGCAGAGACTCTGGAATGAGAAGAGAGGGTAGAGCAAATCATATCAACTCAGAAGGTCAAGTTTCTCCGTCCAAAGTAGAGAACAAAGAATGAGGAGAATTCTACATTTCATAAATACAGGTATAAAAAAAAAATTAAAACACGATTTGTGCTTTACATATGATAAACACCACAAGAAAAAGCCAAGGTTAAATAAAAAATATCCTTAATTCTTATATATTTAAACTATTACCTCCTCTGCCTATGTATCTCATTGTTCAAATATATTAGGTGCATTTAAGTATTTCAGAACCAGCAGACTTTCTTTTCCCCTGGCTATGCAAAGAAGCCCCAGAGACAAAAAATTTTGTTGACTCGTCTATATGTAACTTTCAGGCCTAAACCCTTCAAGTCTTTCAACTTAGGGAACACTTCTGCGAGCTCTGTTTCTTTAGTGTCTTAGCCCTTACTCAAATCAGAATCTGCTCTATGTAGAGATCTGTGATATTCACAAAAGTGTGTGCAATTACATTTTTGCTAAAAACCATCCCCTCCTCCAGACAGATGATGGCTTATACCTTTGTAAATACGACTCACACTCACTTAGCAAATAAATACAAATATTTTAAAATGTTATCCTGGACTCTTTACTGTTCTAATGCCCTGCAGAAACTGAAAGTCCTGAAAAGTTTAACTGCAGGTTTTATCAGACACAGCTGAGTAATGAGCCCAAATTTTTCCGTGTTTAGACTGCTATGATGAAAAGAACAGAGATTTTACTGAGACTTCACCAAAAGACCTATATAATGAATTATGATTTCTTTTTAAGACACATAATTGTTCTGTACAAAAATTATCTTAGTTCATGTTTGCACGCAGAATCAGATTAGACAGGCCTCAGTTATTTATACATTCACCAGTGCTTAGGGAATTCATTCTTGTTAGGATCAGCAAAGTCAGACTAGACAAACAGATTCTGTGGACTGAGTCCCCAAGGAACTGTCCCTAGACAGCATGAGAATGCTATCAGCAATTATCAAAGACACTGTCAAGAAAACATGAACAGTGGCTTCTTACGTCTGGAGTGATCATGAGATGCATTTGGATGTGGGGGAGAAATAAGTGACTGTACTTTTTTTAATCATACATTAACACATTTGAAAATTTTATGTGCAAACTTAAATATCCATAGTATTATTTGTTAGTATTTTAACAGTTGTGAAGATAAACAGGTCAGAAAATATCAGTTGTGTTACATTGCTACACTACTACTCAGGAAAATTTGAATAAAATTTCCTATCCACAGTTGTTGCCTTTAAAAACTATAACGTGGGAGATCAGTCCTTTCCAATGGGATCCCAAAGTAAAATTTACACTGAACATCTGAAAGGGAGAAATACAAATATACAGAGATAGTGTCAAACTTCCTGTTTCCTTGCCTGGCCATCTTAGGCACACTATAAATGCAGCAAATAAACCTCCTTGTTATGACCACTCTTTCAGGTTCTCTAATGGTCATACTGGGTGAGACAGGCTCACCAGCCCTTGCTTTGTATTCATTCTGGTTTCACCTAGAGACTGCAACTTAAGAGCAAAAATTAGCCAACCAAACAAAGTATTCATAATAAAATTTTCTTTAATTTTAAAAAAAATTATTATTATTATTTGTTTGTTGATACACGGGATTAAAGCTGGCTCTTGTCCCAAAATCAGTTTGACTATTTAAGGGAGAGAGTCCAGTTTTAGCTGAACTAATAAAACATTAAGCAAAATGCAAAGCCTTCTTTTCATAAACTCAAATGGTAAATACGAAGTAAATACTTGCTAGAGAGAGTATTGGCTCAACCAGAATGTGTTAAGACTACACAAGAAAATAATAACTTTTAAAAGACTCAGAGGAATTGGAATTCTTCCCACAGGTGCATCCTAAAACATTGTATGTTTTACAAAAGATGATGGGGTAACAACAACAGCACTGCAGACTACTAGTTTTACAAACACTGTCCAAAGTCAAGGTTTACTACTTTTCACTCAGAACAAACTAAAATATTTTTCAAAAAGAATTAAAGTACAACTGAACTCTTAGGTTTGTAGGTATCATAAAGGCAAGCAACTACCTTCAACTTTGTCATTTGTCAAGTAAAATCCAGAAACTTTGATATCACAAGCTAGTTGACAGCTTAGTACAGTAACTTTCTGAGACCATGGCAGAACAAGTGTCTTTTCATGTTTCCAATAACTGCATTTTATAAAAGCTTTTTGAAAATATTCTAACAAATAATTTTCTTTCTTTTGTTCATGAAATATTGACAAACTAAAGTAATTTTTCTTAAGATTGCATTTATTTCTTCCCAGTTGAATGGGACGCGACTGAATAATTTATTTCCATCAGTTGAAATACTGCATATTTTTACAACAAAATGTAATTTTAAGGTATGACCTATCAAGCCAAAATATTCCAGTGAAGTCAAAACATTTTGATTATGTTATATTGAATTATGTTTATTGATTTATATTCAAAACAGAAAAGATAAAAATCATTAGTTTCAGTTTTATCAAGATGAAGTTAGATTCTAATATTTCTTAGAGTTGCATTACAAGCTCAGATTTCTACCATTTGACATTAATTAGGTTCAGAAGTTAATCTGAATTCCAGGATTTCCTGTAGGTTTTCCCACTAAATAGAGCTATGTATTAATGAAAGATTATAGGAAGCACCACTAGGAATATTGGTTTTTATCTTAAGATTTGGGAGACCAAGTCTGCGATAGAGAAATGACGGGTCGGAAAGATAAAAACAATCCCATTTTAAGTGATAAATGTACAGTGTCCAGATGTGTCCACAACGTGTCCAGATGTCTTAGAATGCTCTGGAAAGCAGAACTTAAAATCTTTAAAGCAAAAACAATAATTTTCTGATAGTGTCAGGGAAATGTGTCATGTTAAAAATCTTACTTTCTTGGTCATAAATATGTATTTTTATTTTTTTTTAGCCTTAATAGAAGTACTAACCATTGCCATGCCAGTTTATCCATCCCTCTTTAACACCTTATAACCTTAGAATCTCCTCTAACAGAAATGTCAACCGAACAAACACACTCTTAGTAGCTCTGAGAGAGAGAGACAAAGTGAAAAGGAACATGGCATTCGCTTTTGTTATATTTGTAGTAAAAGACATCACTGGAAATTAGACCTGTATCAGGTAATTGCCTCCCAAGCCCCTCTACTTCATTTTTTTTTTTCCTTGATTTATGTGTGAAGCAGGGAGAATGTGTTAGACTATGGAAGATATTATTTCCTCTCTGGGATGTTTTTCACAGTGAACCCAGTCATTGTGGTTGAAGAACACCAACACTTCCGTTACACTGAGCACCTCTATAGAAACAAAAGCGTATCTAATAATGTAACTTTTTCAGTGCTTCAGATACCTAATATATTAGACCCAATTAATAAGGCTATCTGGGTTGTTTATATAGCAGATCTTTCCCCCGGAAGCATTCTAATTTATTCTCTTTGTGAATAATTTGTTCAGGAACCAGGGAAGAATTATAGTTCTGACATAATAAATTAGTAAGACAATTTTCGACAAACAAAGGAAATTCAGTATAAAGTTTAGTACCCAAGGATGAAGCAAATTAAAAGTACATAACCTATTTCTCTGGATTTCTAATGTACGTAAAACTTACATAAAACTTCAGTGACTCCATGTGATAAACTGGTATTTTCTTAAATATTGTTTGACATTTAATGTTGAACAAAAACAAACTTCTCATGTATTATATAAATCTGTATGCATTTATTGAATATATGCATATATATACTGAAGAATAAGATTTGCTGTATTAATAACTTATTCTTGCTTGTAAGGTTGTTTTTGCATGCGTGCTTGTTGGCATGTGTGCACACAGGCATACACTAAAGGAAAAATTTGTAGAGAAGAAAACATTAATTTAGTTTTTGATGAACATCCAAGAGCTGCAATATTTGTTCTTGGCTAATGCATGTATTTTCAGTCTAGAAATTCTGTATGAGTAGTCAATAAGTTAATTTCTTGATTCACAAAGACAAAAAGTAGGCAAAAGCCTATTTAGATTCTTGTGTTTTGGAAAAGCTTGGAAAAGACAGAAACATAAAGCAGCTGAATTTTAGGTTGGAAAAAACGTTCACATTGTTCAGTTCATTCAGAATCTGAGAAACTTGTTGGAGAACAGGGGATCCAGATTTCATGAAACACATTTTCCCAGAAAGAAAGAATGTTTTCAGCCCTACTCTCTGTAAATATACAAACCCACACATGTAGGTTTGTATAAACACAGTTTTCTGTCCATCTACATATCTAGAAAGCTGCTAGGTGGCACCTGTGCTGAAAAAGATTTGCTGCACAGCAAATAGAAGGTAAGCCACTAGGGAGCTTGGCAGCAGAGGACGTGGCTGTTTGCAGTTTGACTGTTTCGGCAAGTGCCCCGCCAGCAGCAGGTCCAGGGAGGTGAACCTTCCCCTCTCTATGGCACTTGTGAGACCTCATTTGGAGGACTACGACCAGTTTTGGGCTCCCCAGTACCAGATGAGAATGAGTCCAGCAGAAAGTCACTGAGATGGTAAGAGGACTGGAGAACCTGGCAGTACGAGGCTGAGCACTGCCTCCACTCAGCCTAAGGAAGGGAAGTTTCAGGGAAGGCCGTATTGCTACCTGATAGGACAAAGCCAGACATTTCCAAGAGGGACACAATGGAAGGACAATCTGGAATATGGGAAATGCCAACTGGATGCAAGGCCAAAAAAAAATATCATGAGGGTGATCACATGCTTGAAGAGGTTGCTCAGAGAGGCTGTAGATTCTCCTTCCTTGCAGATATTCAAAACTCAGGTGGTCAAGGCTGTGAGCAACTTCTTCTAGTTGACTCTTCTTGTCAGTAAGCAGTCTGTATTATTTAAAATAATTTATTTCTTTTTATAAAATAAATATTTTTTAAGCTTTAAAATCTTTATTTTTTAAAAAAGAAATATTTATGACTGGATTTTCTGTTACTTTGTTCATTAGAAAGTGTACATGACTATGAAGATTCTTAAATTTCCTGTGATCTTACTAAACCGAAGTAGTCTCCAGCCCCAACAGAAAAAAAATCTTTTAAAAAAAAAAAAAAGAATTACATTTGGTTTTAATTTTCCAGCCATACTCAATAAAATAATATAGTATGGGTATACGGTCATTTGCTGTTATTCTTTTGAGTAAATTTAGACTATGGTTTCAAAATATTTTTTTCAATGTTTTGTGCACAGTTAGAATTACACTTACTTGTATGTATCTGTACATACACATGTATGTACAGATATCTGGGTATTTACACAAATATATATGTATGTGTCTACAGGAACCAAGACTTTATGGATAATAACTTATGGACATATAGCAGCAAGAGATAATTCTGACAATAATACAAGATAATGCTGATAGTGTTTCTGAGATTTGTTTTAGACAGACAAAAGATTTTATGGACTATATATCTAAATAAATAGTTATCTTTATTTTTAATTGGTAGAAAGTGCCCTTGGGGTTTTAGGGATAATGCTGTAATGCTGTATATGAGGTTAAAACTATTAGCAGGAAAACATGGTAAAATATTTAGATGAGATTCATTCGATAAGGTCAGATATTTTAGCACTCAGACTTTTCAGTTTCAAAAGGACTATTTTCTTATAGGAGTGACGGATAGAACTGTGTTTCTTGATTTGATGGACAGACAGCAGCATTGGCAACAGCTCCTGGTTCCTATAGGTTAACCCAGAGCCTCGGGAAACAGCAGCTGCAGAACTGTGAACTACCTAAATCTAAAGTGAAGATGATTTTCTTGACCCAGGAAACCTTTTCCCACATGTGGGAAAACAAAACAAAATAAAATACCACAGCTCCTGATAACAGATTGTTTTGAGGGAAGTTTATGAGTTCACGCCTATTTACAAGCAAAATAAATGAGTGACGAAAGGAACTCAAGGTAGTTGGAGACATTAGACATTCCTTGTAGCAGGGAAGGAGTCCACCTGGTTTAACTCTGTAGAAAGAAAAGTATGTTAAATGAAAACGTTAGTTTGCCACATTCTCTGCAGCTTTGCCTGCTTTTATTGTTTTCCTTTTTCAAGTGCTGGAGTAGAGGATGAACAGTTGTGTGGTAATGAGAGCACTGACAAACCTCTCTTTTCAGTTCTGTTTTAAATGAGCTAGTTACAAAAAAATTAGTGGTTTATTCTGAGATTGGAGAGGAAGATTCATTTTTAATTAGCATTTAAAAATGTCTGCTCGTTTCCAGTTCTCATGAGGTTTTGCAATAGGGTGACCGTTAATTGTCATTAATTCTAACAAAATGTTTCATCCCTAACTTACCAGCATATTGCAATAATCAGAAATAATTAAAATTACTTTTACATTAAAACTTTTATAAATATGTAGAAACCTGTTAATCGATTCATAATGAAATAAATGAGGACAGAGAGTCTCTTTTTGTTCTGTGCAATAGAGAACGAAGCTCATTTGGAGTCTATCACTGGACTCCTGGGCACTATCACAACACAAGAAATAAATTACAACAACAGAGCAATGCAAATTCTACAGCTACAAGCCTGTGCTGTAATTTTTAATGATGTGTGTGAGCCTGCTGCACTGTTCATAACAAATATTCACACACAGTCTTATGCACATGTACTCATCCTTTTTATAATGTTTCTTTTCTTCCTGAGAGTTTTTTTTTTTTTAAATCATTGTCAGTCTATAGCAATCCCATTCCATTTTCTGAAGTTAGGAGAATCAGTTTAAAGTCATTTGTTACAGATCAATGAATCAAGAGCACTTTGTATTTGGGAAACGGAGGGTTAGCCTTGTTTGCTTGGCCAGCTTGCATATTTCAGTAACTCGCAACGGGTTTCTCAGTCATTAGTCTGAATGAGTGAGGTTTTCTGGTAATAATAAAATAGCAACATGGTCTGCTAGTAAAGACAGCAATCACACTGAAGTGGAGCTCTGCTGTCTTAATAATATGGAAATGCAATAGGGCTATAATATTTTTGCACTCTGTGGTCTCTGGGGACTCTGGTTTGAATCAGAGGTCGCAGATGACCTTCAAAGTTACAAAAGATGAAAACAAGGACTAAAAAAGGTTCATGAAGAATCAGTGCTCCCTCCACTGTCTCTGGCTGATCCATTTTGAATAAAAGGAAAGTCCAACTGCATCGCTTCCACATTAACACCTTGGTGTGTTCCCCTCACACAAACTCTAGCAACAAGCAAGATAAGTTCAAAACAAATTATCTCTCCGGTGTCTAACCATTTTGGAAGTACTTATTTAAAACCTGTTTTATTAAAATTTTTTCACTAAGTTGATCATCAAAATCTCTCTTTTATTTCCACTTTTAATTTTTTTAGAAAGAGAAAAAAAAAGCCCAAACACCTCATAAACCATTACCTAACAAGTATTAGGTAAAAGTAAACCTTAAATTTACAAATGTCGCACTCCTGAAGTTAAATTTTGAAAGTCTGGGCTTGGCATATCCTGTAGAAAATTGCCAAAATTCTGGACATTCAGGAAAAGCAAGTAACCAAAAGTAGTTTAGCTAGAATTTCAGAGACAGACTTAAACTCCTACTTCCCATTTTTCTGATGTTAATTTGCATGTAATGTTGCCAAAAAGTAATACCAATATTTACAGTGCAGAACTCTCTTCTTATACCTTTCAGAACAATATTCAGACATTTATTTAGTCCTTGAACCATTCACATAAAACAGGAATATTATCTCCAGTTTATACAAAAAGAATCTCAGTCCTGGGTAGCACATACACAAAGTTCACCCAACTACCAAATGTGTGATTTAACTAATTAAGACTAGAGTGGAAACTCCAGCTCTTCCAGTTGCCACTGGAAGTTGATGCTGGGTATCCATGAAAAACATAGTTGCCTTAATTCAAAGAAAACAGTGAATTCCTATAACATTTTATTGCAAATACAGCGTTGTAATCATGACACTCTGAAAATGAGTTTCCAAATTCTCAAGTCAAATAACTGCCATTTTTCTGTTTCAAAACACATAATGAAGGTTCCTTCCTTCCTTCTATCTCCCTACCAATCTCTTCATTAATGCAGCTCCCACACAGGATAGTGAGGCTGTGGAATCTGAGATCTCTTCCAATCCATTCAATTAATTGTTCTCTTCTGTTATGTGGCAAAATTGAGAAACACATTAGAAGAAATTTTTAAGGCAAAAGTCAATCATATTGCAATCCAAGCTGGGACTTCTTTCATAGACTTGCAAGAATATACTGTGCTTTTAATGCAACAGGTCACTCACACATTCATACCTTGAATGTTTTTTTGAGACAACAGAGTAACACTTCTAGATGTGGATTTAGATTTAATGAATGCATTAAATGCATTACAATTGGTTTGCAAACTATTAAGGATAATTTTTAATTTTATGTAGTCCTTTACAGTATTAATTACTGTATTTTTTTTACTCTCCAGCTATATATATATGTCTTAACAGAAAAAGATGAAGTTATGGAAGTCATTACCATCTGAAATGTCAGTTCTGCACAGGATCAAGCCTCCATATAGAAATTAATTCTCTGCTTCTTGTCAGATATTAGATGAATATGTCCATGTTTCCAAACCATCTAATATCTATTTTTATTACCTAGCAACAGAACTACAAACTTATCTTAAAATTAGTTGTATTTTGAGTTAGACGGAAAAGAAAAAAAGGTTCTTCTATACGTATGTGTAGATGATGAAAGAGCATAGTGTCATTAAGCATTTCCAAGGCATTCTTTTTTCTCATGGGCTGTATCTGGCAGTAAGAACATATGGAAATGAAAACAGATACTGAAATGGTGCACGCTCAGCAGAGGTAAAGAAACTCATAAGGGATTCCTACACTCAAACTCAATTCTATATTAAATAACTTCATAAATAATACAAATTGAACAGCCTAACTCCTGCAATTTAGTTAAATCCATTAAATAATCTGGGAAATATGTTAGTTAATGAGGTATCTGCTATGTGAGCTGTATAGGCAATCAGTTCTATGTTTCTCATTCAAAGAAAACCTCTAACTGATATACCTGAATTTAACAACACTCTAGATTAAAAGTCAGAAGAAAGTCCTTATCATCCACATAATCTGTAATATTTGTACTAGGATATCCTCCATCCCATAAATATTTAATTTATTATCAATCTCAAAAATGTTTGCAGCACTCAGTCAGAAATATAACAGAACTTCACTAGTTACAGCTTCAGTAAGAAAGTAGACTATACTACTAAATGGAAAATTCATTGATGCAAGAATTTCAACTTGCAGTCAATATCCTGTATAACACATTTTATTTCACTGCATTTCATCTATGAAAAAGGTCAGAGAAAGATGTTCTTTGGTGTATACAAAAGTGCCTTCTACAGGAAATAGAAATAATCCTTAAATGTGTGCTGAAGTTAATTTTCCAATGGAAGTAGAATTTGGCTTCAACTGCTAAATTCTGTTTTGTTTTCATCTTGTGGTGATAAGCAGATGAAATTTTCTTATTCAAATAGAGTTTATAGTGTCTGTTATATCTCGACATTGATGGAATACATATTCTGTCTTCATTTGGCTGACATAATGAATTTAACATTCAGTAGTCAGAAAATAACAACTCAGTTTTATATTATGTTTATACATATTTGTTTTCACGTATTTTATTCATATCTCAGTTCCTAAATCTTCAAAAGAAAAAAGTTTACCGTTCATATTCATTGGGATACTTGGACAAATTATGCTCTTTCTCACAGAATATTTAGCTTCATTAATTTTAAGAGTCACTCTGGAGTGCAGGAGATCAGATTTCCTTTCACTATTTACAACGTGTTACAAAAGTCTTAAAGTTCAGTCCAATTGGGAAATGTCATAGCAATGAATTTTGAGAGGTTTGAGGTTTCCTGAAACAGGTTTTTTGATCCCTCATGAATTAGAGATGAGTTTAAAATTCCGTTATAGTATCAAGGCAGCTGTATACTCTTAGCCATGATACAGAGGTTAAAGTTTAAGAAAACCAAAATTTTCATCTTATCTATTCAATGAAGGAACTTCTTTAGTTATAGAATGATGCTTGATTTCATCACTGTCCTAAGACAGCATAGCATTATCACATATTAATGTAATATAACATTTCATCCCTATCCTGTGAAAATCACAGAAATCATTGGACCTAGACAGAATTTGGCTCTAGCTTTAAAAATAGTTTGCTTTGCCATTGTGTAGAACTAGGTTATCAAACTGTCCACAGTTAACAGTAATAAAAATAAGAGATGTCAGGAAAAATAACATTATATGCAGATATTCCAGAACAGAAAAAAAAAAAAGATTTAGTTTTTCAAAGTCAAGGAATTTGCTGGAAGTTGAAGAGTGACTGTTGCATATTTTACTAACATTCAGAACAGAGTTTTATTGGAAGTAAAAAGTGAGGATAAATAAAATATATTCCAAGATGGTGGAGTGCTTCGTTCCATGCAGTCCTGTTACAAATACTACCACATATGAATGACAGGCAGAATCAATCAGGTAAAATGTGTGCAATAATTCTTTGTGCCATGAAGCACCTATGACTACCTGCAGGGATATACTTGGAACAGCAGTAAGAAAAGTCCCACAGTGTCATATCCTGGCATTCCCACAAATTTTGGGTGGGTAGCTGCTATAACCCAAGTCTCATAAGTTTGTTGCATTAAGCTGAGATGCCAGAACTTTGTTGAGACAGTGGAGAAAAGGAAAATTGTAGATTTATAGACTCTTATACACATAGGAGTATATATGAGCATATATGAAGTGGCTATAAAGCTAGAATCAAAGAATTATGTAGGTTGTAAGGGACTTCCAGCAGATCAATACCTCGCTGAAAGAAAGGGCCAACTACAGCAAGTTACTCGCAGCCATGACCACTTGAGTTTTGAATATCTGCAAGGAAGGAGAATCTTCAGCCTCTCTGGGCAACCTCTTCAAGCATAAGATCAGCCTCTTATTTTTTTTCCTTGCATCCAGTTGGCATTTCCCATCTTCCAGACTATCCCCATTGCCGCATCTCACCCCTTCATTTTACCCCTCTGGGAGATGTCTGGCTCTGTCACATAGTCGATCAGGTAGCAATACGACCTTCCCTGAGACTTCCCTTCCTTAGGCTGAGCAGAGGCAGTGCTCAGCCTTGTATGCCACGTGTTCCAGTCCTCTTACCATCTCAGTGAACTTCTGCTGGACTCCCTCTGGTCTGGTAGTGGGGAACCCAAAACTGGTCATAATCCTCCAAATGAGGTCTTACAAGTGCCATAGAGAGGGGAAGGTTCACCTCCCTGGACCTGCTGCTGGCAGGGTGCTTGCCAAAACAGGCCAGGTCATTGAGGAGATACAGCACTCAAAAAGCGTTCTTTTATCACATGTGCATCTGATACAATTAATCTTATCTGAAACAAAGGCAAAATATGCTAATTTGAGTACCAATGTCTACCATATGCTTCATCTGTCCACACATTCTACATGAACTTTTATTTTTCAGTTCGTGGTAGCTTTGTCAATCAATAAAATTATATTTGTAAATACTGGTAAAATGTTTTGAGAAGCTGTTCTAGATCTTAAATTTTGTAACCATTAAATGAAAAAATCTGTACCTTGAGCACTCCCTCTTTCATGATTGTTTACAACTAACTTCCATATATAGTGAAATATTTGATATGTGGCTAAAAGGCAACATAAGAGTACTTCTATGGGCTCAAAACCACACTAAACAAATTTCCCTGGTCCCTTGAACAGTAGCTTTTCTTTTTCTTTAGAAGATGAAAGGGATAACCCTGTCCTTAGCTGAAGACTTGCATTGCGTATCTGAGAAGTACTCTGTCATACCTCATGTTGAGAATTAAGTTCACTGCTTTAGTCAGGATCTTGGGTTTTGTGCGGGGGATCTGGCTTCGTGCATTGATTTTATGGTACTAATGCATCTCCACTATCTGCCATTTCTCAGCAGCTTTTTAATCTACTAAGAAGCTAAGAATTAATTTAATAATTTCCCATTTTGTATGCATGATTCTGGCCACCTGGCCTTGTAGCCAGTGAAAACCTATAATCTTCCTCCCAATTGTTCAGCTGCCTGAGATCCAAGGATTAGTTTAGTGCAGCGTAACTGAACTACCTTAGTTCGGTTTTACAAAGAAAATTGTTGCTAAGTTGAGACCACAAGGAGCAGCAGGAGCCTCACCTCTCTCAGGCTGTAGGATCTGACATGACACATTTTCTCCTAACAAATTCAAGATTTCATCCCTTCTGTGAAGAGTTTGCCCTTCATATTACACTGTATTACATGATGTTGCACCCCACAACACGGTCATCAGTGAAAAACCCACCCAAAAAGAAAAAAATATATAAATCTCTTACATCTGTCAATTTACTTACTACACTCATCTCTTTCATATTTGCATACTTAGATTATATCTTATTGGCAAGGACAATGTAAATGATATAATTATCTGGACAGAGATAAATAATTATGTTTAATGACAGAATATTAACAGGCATAGAAAAAAAACCAACATGAAAATAGAACCAATTTAGAAGAAGAGATTCCTTGTTTTCCCAGTACCTTTAACCAGGTCATAAAAAAAGTATGATGAGATGCTTTTAATTGACAAATTTCTATGTCTTCATGCACTTATGGGAAAGAAGGTATGCAATTTGAAAATAAGAAAATTAATTTCAGAAAGAAAAAACAAATCTCAGGTCTGCAAAACAATAAAACTGACTGAAAATACATACAGATTATGTGGCACTTGTCTCAATAGAATCACATTCTTTTTTTGGAGTCTGTCAATGAGGCAGAGCTTCATTTAAAACACCTGACTTTGCTTTCTTTAACCATTGTCTTTTTAGATTAACAATTTTTGTGAAATTATGTAGTTTTTTAGTTCTCTCCTTGTCTTAGAGCAATATACACATATTTATAATATCTCATTTTATTTATTTTTAAATAAAAATTTGATACTTTAAAGAGAATAAGAAGCTCAGCAGTATTTACCATGTTTTGTATATTCTCTAAATGCAGTAATTTCCACTTGTAAGAAAGAACATTATCATGGACCATGTTAAGAATGTTTTTTTAGAGCAAATATGAATTTCACAAGCAACATCACTGGGTAAACTTCACAGCAATGATTTACTTTCTTGGGAAACTTTCAGTAATAGATTAAAGGATTAAGCTGTAGACATTCATTTGGAAATGGACAAGGTACAATTTTGAGCATATTGCAGACAAAACTTTGTCATTTCATTTTTAAGATATGCAGTAATCAATGTTATCAATATACAACACCTCAACACTTACAAACTACAAGAGAAAAACCACTAAAACCAGCATATGTAAAAGGAATTGCCAACAAGCCAGACTGATCAGGAATATAAGGATAGGTTATATAAGAACCCGAAGAACACATGTTCTTTAAGATATTACTCTATTATCAACTGCTTCTTACTTGGAACATTTTCTTTAACAGGTTGCATCATGAGAAGACACAAACTCATTCTGCTTGCAGCAGTGCAAGAGAGCAGGATGTGGATCACCTGAACCCAAAAGCCAAATGACTGTGCTGGGATGGTTATGACTACCTTATGGCAGAAATTATTACCCAATACTAAGAAAGCTACATGGTTTTTGCTTACCTTGTAACACAGCAGGAACAGTACAACACAGAGATACCTGACTTCTTTTAGCCTTCAAAGACCATAATGCAACTGAACTACTAAAATAAAAAGGATCAGATGGAGCAGATCTCACTGAAGAATTTCAATCCGTATGTTAAAAACCGAGCCCTGGAAGTTTAAAGCATAGGACCAGAATCCACAGGTGAGTCTGTGTTGTATTACATTTTTTTGTAGATGGAACACAGAGGGAATATTAGAAACTCATCCTGAATGCTCTAGACTGTAACCGTATGAGTGCAGACTATGTTTCTTTAGTGCACTGAAAAACTGTGCTAGCACCTGAGATAAAAAAATATAGTGTCTGTCACTGCAGATCAAATGAGATCCTCAATGGGAATTCTACATGGATTAAAAAAAAAAAAAAAAAAAAATCAACAAATGACACACAATGCACACTGGCAACTAGGTTTATAATCTTCTCCGGTTTGTTTCTTTACTTGAATCTCTGTCTGTGAATCTGTTTGATTCAAAAACAACTCAGCATCTCATATACCACTTGCTGACATCTGTGAACCACCTGTGGTCCACATGCTGCAAGCTAAGAAACACTAGAATAACTTAAGGATATTGTCACCAGACAGGAGAGAAGGAATAGGGACAAATATGATGGAGGAAAAGGCAGTATTAAAATGTTGGTCAAGAAATACAAGTGAAAAAAAATACGCTTAGACTAATCATAGACTATTGGAAACCTGTCAGCACAGGGGAAAAACTCTATTCTCACTGCAAGGCTTAGCAAGAAAAAATTGTTCTCTGCAAAGAACCAAGGAAGAAACTTTCCTATAGATGTATATCTTTTGTTTCCTAAGTTGACTCCACATAAAGTGGGCATGTGACATCATTGGTAGCCAGGAGACAAACTGAAGCTATAGGCACACCACCTCACCAGCCAGACTGCATGTGCTAATTGGAGAGTTGGCTTCTGCCAGACGTAAAATGATGGATGTTTTCCTGCCTTTCTTTCAGAGTCCCTGCCTCCTGCAACTAGTTTTCATAAAACTCAAAGTGTTCTTATCTAAACTTTCTCTGTTGAATTAGGTAAAATGTTCAAAAAGTATTAGGAGGTGGGGAAGGAAGTGATAATTTGTCATAAAAAGCAGCCAAGTGTTTGGAAAACACAGGAGCTCTTTGAGGGGGAAAATGAACTATAAATAGCTTTCTTGGAGTATCTTAGTTTTGCACTGTTCTTAACTGAATACTGACTTTTGAAAGGTAAGATGGTGTAAAGGTTGAGGTGTAAAGGTTGAAGTGTAAAGTATGTAAAGATGACTGAGGAAAATGAGATTCATGAATTAATAACAGATTAGTTTCAGAAAGGAGTATGTAAGTCTGTGCCTCTGGGCATGTTAAATTGAATTTACCTACATTTCTGCTTTACACGGTTGGAAATCCACATTAGCAAGATTGGCATTATATAGGCAGTATTTTCAGGTGAACAAATTATTTTTGTAAACCTGAAGCTATATTGTAATGATACTGGTGATGAAATTGGAAGTCAATCAGAAGATTTCATCTAATATCTCATAAATCCTATCAAATCTTACTGTTGCAAAAGTAGGCAGTGCAGTGTTACCTAGAAAAATACATATCTATATTACTAAAGTTGGTCCTTATTGGACCACTGAAGAGCTATCACCTGTGCAATCTAACACTGAACTGGAAAACAGCATCAACAAAACACATCCAAGGCTGTCTGAATTACCTCACTAATCATTCCCAAATCAAATCCGAATGAAAAAAGTAAGCAACAATAACAGCATTGTCTTTATCTTTATTTCAACAAGTTCTTCCAAGCAAGTTCTATCAAGGTCTTATATTTGTAATATCTCTATATTATGAAACATACAGTATTGTATTTACAGTGCATCATTAATGTTTAAATTGAGACGTAGTTAAGAAAATAAACTATATTTTTTCATTTTCTTTATTTTTTATTTATCTTCATTTTCTATATTTTTGTCATTTTCTTTTTTATTGTTTTCTGAATTTTTAGTGGACTACTACTGTTAAAGTAGTGAGATTTTAGAAAATGTGAAGAAAATGAAAAAATGGTAGGTGAACTGTAAATTTTAGAAGTGTTGGTGTCACTGTTTTGCAGCCAATCATTGTTCAAGACAAAGGTTTGGTTTACATGGTTCTGCTAAGAGAACAAGTACTGAATGAAGCAGATGTCTGTCAAATTTCTAGGCTCTGAGTGACTATTGATCACAAAAAGAATGTACAGTTCCGTATCACCAAATCTAAAATTTTATTGACTAAATCAGTCAATGTAAGTAATAAGCAGCACTTCCAGGCTGCATATGGATGTGTCCCCTGGTGAAAACTAGACACAAGAGAACCCAGGCTAATAAAGAAACACTGGGCATGTGGGTCATGTCCCTGAAAGAAATTATCAGGGAAATAAGATCCCCTCTCACATGTTGCCAGTGATCCATCTAGCCATTCTTATTTGTTCTGAATCTTTATATCAACAAAATCAATGGGCTTCGTACAGCTGCAGGAGGCAGACCATGGAGGTCCATGCTATGTAGCTTTGAACCACTGCCCAGAAATTCTATCAGTCTCAAGCTTTCTTTACTCTCAACAATTTTTATTATTTTTCTAAAGCAAAAAGCAACAGTGATCCTGAGGAGTGCTCAAAAGATTAAGGATCACAGGATCACAGAATCACATAGCAGTTGAGGTTAGAAGGGACCTCTGGATGTCCAACCGCCCTGCTCAAGCAGGGCTGCATGAGGCTCATCCCCCAGGCTTTTTAATTTTTCCAAGGAGGGAGATCCACAACATCTCTGGGCATCCTGTGCCAGTGCTCAGTCACCCTCACAGTAAAAAAGCGTTTCCTGATTTTCAGAGGTAACCTCCTGTTTTTCAGTTTGTACCCATTGCCTCATGTCCTGTCACTGGACACCACTGAAAAGAAGAGCCTGGCTCTGTTCTCTTTCCATCTTTCCTTCAGGTATTTGTACAAATTAATAAGATTCCCCTGAACTTTCTCTTTCCAGGGTAAACAGTCCCAGTTCTCTCAGCTTTTCCTCATAGGAGAGATGCTTCTGTCCCTTAGTCATCCTTGTGGCCCCTCATTGGACTCTCTCTAGTATGTCCATGTCTCTCTTGTGCTGAGGAGTCCAGAACCGGACCCAGTACTCCAGCTGCAGCCTCACCAGTGCTGAGGATGTCCTCACAGTCTTTCCTGATTTGCTGATATTTCAGGTAAACATTGCATTCCCGATTTTGCAATCAATTTAATATCTTGCAGAAATACTTCTAATAATTTGTTAATATTGTGGAATGAGTGGAAGAGACATTTATTTATTTTTTTAAAAAAATTTGGATGTGTGTTTGTGATGGCTCATTAAAAGGTGTCATTTTAAAACTATTTATCTTGGAGTCTATCACCTTTATCCAATGGGCTTTCATTGGTGGAGGTAGAAACACTCAACAGAATTACAGAATCCTCAAGTGGTTTGGGTTGGAAGGGACGTTAAAAGATCATCTAGTCCAAACCCCTTCTGTGGACAGGGACATCTTTCAACAGATCGAGTTGTTCAAAGCCTCATCCAACACGGCATTGAACACTTCCAGAGATGTGGCACCCACAGCTTCTCTGAGTAACTTGTTCCAGTGCCTCACCATCCTTAACATAAAGAATTTCTTACACAGGTCCAATATAAATCTATTCTCTTTCAGTTTAAAAATATTACCCTGTGTCCTATCACTATGGGCCTTGGTAAAAAAGTTTCTTCGTCTTTCTTATAAGCCTCATTTAAGTATTGAAAGGCTGAAATGTTTTCCAGGAGCCTTTTCTTCTCCAGGCTGAATAACCTCAACTCTCTCAGCCTGCCTTCCAGAGCGTTCCAGCACTCTGATCATTCTCATGGCCCTCCTCTAGACCCCCTCCAACAGGTCCATGTTCTGGAGACCCCAGAGCTGGATGCAGTACTCCAGGTGGCATCTCACCAGAGCAGATTAGAGGGGCATAATTGCCTCCCTCAATCTGCTGGTCACACTTCTTTTGTTGCAGCCTAGGATACGATTCACTTTCTGGGCTGGAAAGAGGCTTTCAGTAAGTACAAAATCTGTACAGGAAATCAATGAGGAGTTAAAAAAGTCAGTTTGAGCTCTATAATTCTCAAGAATCTGAGATTCTAAACTGAAAAAATTTGGCTACAGGAGTACAGGGCCACAGATACTCAGAAAATGTGTGCACTGACATTGACTCGTGCTGCTCTGGCCAGAGGGCAAAAGTGGTTTCGTATTGCAGACTCAGGATGTTACCTTTCATAGTCTATAACTTTAAAAAAGGTAAAGTCAGGTGAAGCAAAAGGAAAGTTATTTCTTTCCTCATATACCAGGCACCAATTTGTTTGTACCCATACAGAGAAATATGCTTTCACTTTAGAAAGCATTCCCATTAGTGTATCCCCAGCCAATTTCTCTTTCTGAAGAGACAAATATCTTTAAGGACATCTTTGCATTTAGCTAGGACTTACAGGCTTTTTTCTGGCAACAGTCAGTTAAGGAAATGTACAAGAACTAATGGCCTTTCCTGTGTGCCAGACTTGTCCCTGTCCCAGTCTGCAGATGGTTAGTGTAATCACAAACCTCTACGAAGGGAAAGACATCATACCAAATATCTTCAAACTGTCTTCATTTACTCTATCCTTCATAGAATAACTTTATCCATTATTTTTGAGATCTAAGGAGTAGTAAAGTAGATATAGAGGTAGGAAAGACAGTATAGTGTAGGAAAACTTGGTGCCAAATATACTATTAAAAACATCTTCTTGTGATTTAAGCAAAGACTTTGAAGGAGGCATCAAAGTATTAAAAGAATGAAGAGGATTAATACATTCTCTGAGTAACATTTCTCATAGTGTATAAGGTCAAGATCAGGCTGTTTATTTTAGACAGTAAGTATTAGACCATATAAAATACAGGTAATTAGTGAGCAAAGACGATTACCTATGTTAGAGGTATACCTATCTCTATCAGTTAAGTGTCTTTGAGTGATTGTCAAGGAAGTTTATATGCTGAGCACAGACCCACATCAAGCTGTCTACAAACAGCAGCACGTCTACCTGTGGGGCAGATACAGTCTGTGCTTTGCATCACTGCCCTAGTTCCCAGTCATCCAGATCAGGGTAGCTACTGGAGTGCGCAGTGAGACCTGGTCTTTCAGAGGAAAACAGGGGATGCAGAGGTCTGGGGTTCTCATCCCAAAGTGAAAATGAACGTGGTCATGATGCACACACAAAGCCTATAGCTTGCACCAGGGAATGCATCTGCTCTGCAGTACGGTCTTTGGAAAATAATTGCCCTTGTTCTGCAGCCAGCTCTCTGAATCCTCTCTATATTTTTTCATTAAACAGTCACCGGATAAAATTCAAAGACAATCCAGCATTCGTCATTCATCGGAATACTACAAAGCTACAATGCTACTTGTTTCCTACAAAGCCAGCGTGCCTATATTCCTGTGGTTGTACAGTTTCCCAGATTCAACTGGCTAGGTGGGAAGAGCCCTGTCTCCCCCTGTGTCTGCTGGTCAGTGTTTGTGCTATGATTCTGTAAAGACAACAATATAGATTTTCACTCCTTCAGACTGAGGATAGCCTAGAACTCAAATGTTCAATATACAATTTAATTTCAAGATTCCTGTCATCTTGTTTAATAATGGAATGGAGTTATTTAAAGCCTTTTACCTCAAATGCAGTGTGGTCCCTGGAACATACTGTAGAGCATACTATATGTGAGGGAAAAAAAAAAAAGGAATCAATCCTTTCTTGGAAATTGAATGCTTAATAAAAATCCACATTAAAAGTAAGCTTTCTAATGCAACCAAATAATTGGAAATGTGTAAGGCTGTCATGAAAGAAAATGTAATTCTAGTGCAAACAGGTTTTAGTCTCTGAATGTAACTAGAGGTATGGGGCAAGTGGGACCTACTCAATTATCTCCTATTATCCCTATGATTAAATATGGCGATTCATATCGGTGATATTGCAATTATCTGTCACAGTCCTTCATGATTCTTGAATTTCTTAAACTCTTAGCAAAGTCAGACTAACCATTTCTTTTAGTGTAGCTCTCCAGGAGCTCAGAGAGTCTACTGCAGCTCCAGTGTGAAACATTGCAAGGCCCAGAAGGGAATTCACTGCAAGTGTGCAAGAAAGTGATACCTCCTCTCTCTGTCACAGGAAGGAAGTTAACAAGCCCACTGGGGATTTGGGTCTGCTTATTTTTTGTCTACTTGTAATTTAGAACCAACCTAAAGGTCTCTGTCAGATACCAGGAAGAAACGATTATCCAATTGGGAATGAAACATTTACCTTTTAGAAAATTTTTATTAAACCAAACAAATAAATTAATCTTTTTAGAGGACTACAGCCTTCAGAAGTTTTACCTGTTTTGGAAAGATTTCAATGAATTACTGTTACTTCTGAGTACCCATAGAAAATTATTTGATAGAGAGGATGCTTCAATGCCTTACTAAATCATATTCAAGCAAGCTAAATTAGTACATAGGAAAAACTAACTGTAAAATTTTGCAAGATATGCTAGAGCCATAATTACACATGAAATGTTTAGGGTGTTTCTGGAAATATTTTAGAGTCTGTGTCCTCATAACACAGTGTCCCCATGGAAGAGGGTAGATTCATTCTCCAGTGATATCCTCAGTTGATGAAAGTTCTCGGAGCTCAAGAGATACATTTCTAATGTCCATACATTTAAACACAACCCCATTGATTTTTTTCTTGACAAAATAGGCTTAACCCTTCATCCCCACCTAATAACATTTGAACGTAGTAGTAGACACTGAAGTTGGACACCTTGGAGACAGTTCTCTAGTGCTAATTAGAGAATAACAAAGTAACCGATCTTTTATCCCATGTACTCTGTGTCCCAGGAAGCTGAAATGAGACAGTGTGAAAACACAGCTCTCCTGGTATGTTAGTGAAAGTACTTCATTCTACCTAGTTAGCAAAAGCCAGTGCTTGTTCATCCTGCAGGGAGAAGAATGGCTTAATTTTAAAAGCATGCAGCGAGATAACAAGAAATCACAGTATAAATCACTTTAAAAGTTAATTAATTAAGGGACATAAACCCATAGGAAATCCAGCACTGTTTCTTGGAATCATTAATACACATAACTGTTGCTGTTGTTTTTACCCTTATGGTTCTACGAGATGAAATTTTCATTATATGACAAAGTAATGAAGCAAGATGCTATAATTCCTATTTCTCTTTACACATTGGTTACAGCAGCAGTCGTGAGGACAGTAGTATTAAATAAGCTTCTTTATCATTTTGGGATATTGGGCATGGTAAAATTCAGATATGCTTTCAGAGACGGAGAAAAATCAGGGAATTTTGTAGGTATTCTAATATTACTAACTTGAGAAGAATCCTTCCGAGATATTGGTTTTCAAAGTACATAATCTTTTTTAGGTTAAAAAAACTAAAAACAAACTAAGTACTACACATTTTAGAAATAGGGTTTGGAAGAAAAACGAGGACTTGGAAGTAAACCATTCCTTCTGAGAAGTTAAACAGCGTTTCTAAAATATTTTGACATAAAAATTAAAATTTCATTTTACTAACATAATAACATGGTAACTTGAATTCCATTGTTTTAAACCCATGTACAGTGGTTTCCTCTTTAGTTCAACTTTACTTTCTTGAGATGTGAGTAAGCTTCCTTTTGTTTTGCCATGTGACTAGAACTGATTTCTAAAAACCAAATAAAAATAATTGCCCCCTTTTCTCAGAAAGAATATTGGTAAAAAAATCCAGAGACATTAAAAAAATCAAACCTATTAAAATCTTCCACCAGTGAAAGTCATGACTTCTTTGTGCCGTTTTCTGTATAGTTACTGATATGTAGGATCCAGATGTCTGTTCTACCTTTGCAACTAAAATCAAGGGTAACTGAGGGAATGACTTCAACACATCCCTTGTCAGTGCTACAGACGACTACCAATACTATAAATATCATGATCAAATCCCAGATTGCAGATTCAGTCATAAAAATGTCTACATTTCATGCTGATTCAGAGGGGCAGCAGCATTAACTGCAATCATCAAGGAATGTGACATCTCCACAGTATTTTCTACAGCTCACTGGTCTGATGACAGGATGATTGTTAAAAATTAATGGGGACCATCAGATGTAGATAAGTATAGCTTGGCAACTATGAAAGCCATACTTCCCATTTGCAAGTGATAATGTAATATTATTCAATGATTGTAATAGATTATTTAGATTATATTTCATTCAGGAAGCGGTAAGTCTTCTTACTCTTTGAAAATTTGACCACAATATTTTATTTGTTAAGTTTCTAAGCCAAGGAATAGGAGAAGGGAGGTATTTTCACATTGTTTTCTAATTTTTCTCTGTTGAAAGTACACTGTCATTTTCTGTTTATCCCCATTATAATCATTCCCTTCTAAATTAGGTAACACTGACAAAGTCAAGATCCTAAAATCCAAAGTTTATGAAGAAACTGATTCTGATAGTTAATAAGCAAAAATCAACACATTGTATGCAGTAATTTCCAGCTTCCTGTCTGGATTTTAAGGAATAGCACAACTTTCTTTGATACATTCTTACTATTTTATGTGTCTGTATTTTTAAAATGCAACAAATTATTTCATCAAAATCATGGGCCTCATGAAGGTTTATCTGGATTAAGTTTTCTGGGCTGTTTCATGCATAGCAGCAGGGTAAGCTGTTCACAAGATTGTTTAAGAACTCCTGCATAGGGGCTGATCTAAAAGGATGGGCTGACAACTGGAAGAACAGACTGACTGCCCAATATCCCTGTTAAAAAATTCCTGTTCACTATTACAGACAGACCACTTGTACTGAAATTATAAATGCTAGACACCAGACACTGTTGTCAAAGAATGAGACTAGACAAGTGACATTTCTCTGTCCATGCTCAAGATTTTGTATGTCTGAGGGTCCCTAATGTTAGTGCAGGGACTTGAAGACTGGTAGAAGAAACAATGTGTGTGCTATGTCTGTCTTTTAGAGAGAAAAATCCAATCATATTTAGTCAAATTGTAATACTTCAAAAATATGCAGCATATGTGAGCAAAAGGTAGAGTTTCCCATGATTCTAAGAGCAGGTAAACAAATGTTGAGGGATAGGAATAAGAGTTTTAATCATGGGAGACAATGCTTAAATTAACACAAAAGATAGAGCATGCTTCCCCCTATTGCCAGCCTTGGATATATATTTCCCAAACCTTTACATTTCCTGACTGCCAGCAAATACCTGTGGAACCTCAAAGTCTTGAGACAAGTTCTCTGGACAAAACCCCTGCCACTGCAGAGATGAAGTCCAGAGTCCATCTGTTGCAGAAATAACTGTGACTCTAACATGCAGCAAATAGTGGGCATAATTCTTCATTTGTTTATTTATTATTTATGGTACTGGTGGCATTCACTAATACTCAGAAATCTGAAAGATCTTAATTAGACCATATTTAAATGTCTGGAAGTTAGACACAGAATTGAAAGTATTCAGGTAGATTGTCTATATGGAGTGATGACCCCTCCAGAGAATGATACAGCTGATCTATCTTAAATAATTCTCTTAAGGATGAGACAAATCCTTTTTTGGAGGCTTCCGTTTCCTCAGATTTGCTGACTGAAGTTAGCTAAAATTAATACCACTCTCATTAAACCACGTAGGATTGACTCTATGCACTCAATGTCATTCTCCTATGTGGAAATAAACAATTATGGAAACAAAAAGCACCATGCTATATGTAGACAAAAGATCTAAACAGAGGTTGCACAACTACCTTAAAATCCGAGTTGTAAGTCCTTGACCACGATCTTCTTTTAGTACAATATTTATTGTGTAACAGGGCATCCATTGGACTTCATTTAAGGTTCAAAACAAAGCAAAACAAAACAGAAAAAAACCCAGAAAATAGAAAAGTTGTCAATGTCTGTACTGTGTGACAGACTTGTGATCTACATTACTGGTCCTTTAGTCATCCAGACAGGTGTCCTATTGGAGGACATCCAAGGTGTGCCCTCCATGTGTGTACATCTGCATTTCTTTCCAAAGGAAAGCAATGACTTGAAGGGACAGCTGCAGATCCGCATCTCACATCTCCCACATTAGAAATTCTCTTTGTAATCTCTTTTCCCTTTGACTTTACTAACAGAGCAATGAAAAAGAAAAAAAAAAAAAAGGAAAAAAAAAACAACAACAAAAAACCCAAACCACCTCCTTATGATTATATAGGTTAAAAGGATTTTTTTTTTTCCTTGGGTAATGGATTATAAGAAGTGAAAATTTAGGGGAACAGAACAGACTCTTGAGTCTCCTTCTCTGGCACCCCTTATGCATAAAGAACCCCAGTGATGGACAAGGAGGATGGTTGCAGAAGAAGGTTTTATGGCTGTTTTTGTAATTTGGAAGTTCCTACAGGAGCCTCCTTTTAATCTATCCCAGATAAACCAAAAACTTCACCCTTGGACCAAAGCTTGGAGTATGAAGGAACTCCTCTGTCTCCCGTACTTATTGTAAACTGGATACAGAAGAAAATTTACTATTACAATCCAACTTTATTTTCCATTTTCTAAGGACAATTTTCCTTTGTCAGTTATAGAGGAAGAAGAATTACTTTTAGTTAAGGTTTTTACTACTGGTGAAATGGATACTTTTTCAGCAATTGATGTAGTTGTCATATTTCTGCCTAGCTGACACCTTTATTTTCTTTAAGAAATAATAAATGCATTGAATTTTTATAAAATGCAAAAATCCACTTTTGTTACTTCGCTCAAAATTACCTGACAAGACAAGTGAGTACCTTGTGTAGGAGGAATGACTCAAATCTTCATTGTATGGGTTGTTACCTGATGTCATTGTGAAAATGTATGAGTTTACTCATTCATAGAGAATCAGACAAACCAAATGATCTTTCTTACAATCAAGCAATCTGATACCAAGTCATCCTTTAATGCAGTGGACCATTGACGGACTATGGATTTCAGAGAGTATGCTCTTTAGACATAATCTGTCAGTCAAGCACAGGACAAGAAGGACTCTTTCCCAGGCCAACGGTCAATCTACTATGCAGCCCATGTGCTAGTATTATCACAGTTATCTTTATTATTTTAAAGAAAAACCAAAGGTTGCAACACTATCTTTATCCAAGAAATATGGTTTTATTCAGTTTTTTAAACTAAACTTAGTTTCTGACTGAGCAAAAAACCACCCATACTTTTCCTGTAAAATGGTCTTCCAGAAATGATTTCTTTTCCTTTTGAAAGATTAAACTAAACTAGAAAGTCTCATTTCCTGTAAGAAGTTGATTGCTTTCTGATTTGGATTATCATATCATTAAGTTTTCTTGGCTTGCCTAGGTCCATGATTACTATCTAATAAAGTAATGGATATTAGTACTTGAAAGGACTCATATATTAAAAACAGTCTAAATGCTTTGAATCAGAACATTGTGAGTGTTTAGCAAATCAGCATTAAATCTACGTTATATCCATTATCCTGTGTTTCAGCAGAAGTAAGAGATAATTTGTTCATATGTGAATTTTGGCTAATCTGAGGAGAAACAGAAATATTGTGAGATCTGACATGAAGCCTAGTAATGAAGCACTGATAAATTACATGACCTATGCAATGTGTAGACATGTAAAATTACAGGAGAGGTTCAAATACTTTTCCTTTTTAATTTTTAAAAAAATAATATTTTAAAGGCATAGCTGGCATAAGACAATTTTTAGTTAAATTAGATAATGATCTAAGCAAAAACGGCAAAGTAGTAAAATGCCAAATACTTCTGTCCCCTATAGGCCATGGTCATCTCACCTTTGAACTGAAATATCCGCCTTTTGCTAGCAAAAAGGCTACAAACCATACTGAGGATTTCACCTTAACAAAAACCTGGTGTTCTAAAGCCATCCACATTATAGATATGAGATTTTATAAAAACTTGGGATTGTTTGGGCACATTAATATCCAGAGCTGAATTAACAATAGTAAATACCCAGAGCTCCATAGTCAGGACCAGACTAGTAAAAAGTACAAAAGTATAACACAGTTGAGAATTTCTAGTGTCTTAAGTGGTGTTTGAGCTGAAAATACCTATTATTCTTCTGATCGTGATTAGAGCAGACTTAAGTCATAGCTAGATCGAATGACAGTATATCTCAATTTTATAAGCACTTCTAATACTCACTGTATATGTCCTTACTGAAAACTTTGTATTGTGTAATCATGGATTACTGAAATAAGTGCAAAGAATTTGTCAGTGGCCTATGTATTTAGTGAATTCTAATCACTACAAAATAAATGTCATCAAGCTTTTAAATTATCTGTAGCCTCCTATTTATTGTTTCCTATTAGGTACACTACTTGAGTAGTTAAACTGGTTATTGAATTCTTCATACAGTAGCCCCTGAACTCCTTCAGTCAATTAAATCCTTTATTGCATCTGATTTGTCAATGCCAGTGTCACTTCTAATCTCTTAAATCCACACCAGTTCAGAAGCTTTAAATGTACCTATTCTGTTGCAAAATTAGGAAGTTATGCAGACAGAATCCTTTCCCTCTCCATCCTCCCTCTGTGCAAACCACAAAGCTGCTAACAATGTAAAAGATATAAAGATTTCAGCCTCTATATATACACTCATATAGCTACAGAATGAGACATTTTTTTGATACAAGCTACAGAAGGTAAAGGGGAGAAACATACAAACGAACAAAAACCCTACTTTGGGTGGTTTGCTACCAACATATTGAACACTTTTAGTCTTTGACTCAGTTTCTTATCACTTTAAATTACGGAAATTAGTAGAACAAAGTACCTATAACTAAATCCAGAACTGGAAACTTGAACATCTTGGTATTAATCGCCACAGTTTTTGATTTATCTGCAAAAGTATTCCAGAACATTTCTTAAAGTTGGTACAACATTAAATCATTAAATGCCCTCTTCTTAAATCTCCCCATTCCTTTGTTCATCAACAAAAGCTAGATTTCACAGGAAAAATACAAGTGGTAAGGGGAAAGAAAGGAAAAATACAGGTATTAAGTCATTGTTCTGTGAATGGTCTTGTCAGCCTAATAACTCCGTAGTTCCCCAAAGGAGCAGCATAAGCATGCAGGCTATCTATTTCCATATTGTAAAGTGGAGTTTGCCAGACACAGACTTGTTTTCCCTTTAAAACATCCCTTTTCTAAAGGATCTCCTTTTTTTTTTTTTTTTTTTCGCCAGTAAAAGCTACTCTTTACATATTCTAGTCGTATAAGCCTCGGAACTGTGAAAGCAATTCCCCTCGTAGGTTAGGCGCATCCCCTTTATTCTGAAAGAGAAGGTAAACCAGACCAGACTCTTACCAGACACGGGGAAAAACAATTGCTTCAGCTCGATCCGGCAAATGCTGCGTGCGAGCCGGCAGCGTGAGCGGTCCTTGGGCCTCACACAAAAGGGAGATAATTGGCTCTCAAGGAAGAGCTGTAAACATCCATCACGGCGGCGCTGGTGCGGCGGCTGGGAGCTGCCCCGGCCGGGCTGGGTGCTCCCGTGCCGGATGATGTCAGAGACATCAACCGGGCGTCCTCTCATTGGCTTCCCTCACCTGGAATCATGCCTTAACCCTAAACTGCCAGCCACGAATTGAAATGTGTCTTTCTAATCATTATAGATACACACGGTTGGATTTTTTTTCTTTTTTTTTTTTTCGTTTTTCCTTTTTATTTTTTTTTTTCTTGTCGGAGTAAATGAAACTGTACAAGAAGCTCCTGCTTCAGGGACCAGGACTGGCAGGTGCTCGTCACTTAATCAATGTGTCTGGCAATTAAAAAAAAGAATCTAAAAACTAATTTGCCTAAATTATTAAACAAGACCCTCAGGTAACTGCATTTTCATAATCTGTTTACTCAATGACAGTAATCATCAAAATATTGTACAGAAGAGGTATTAAAGGAAAGGTTAATGCATGCTGCACCTGGAGAACTCACTTTTTTAATGATTTTGCATTGACTCCTCTTTAGCCATGAGATTAATAGAGGTACACACTGGAAAAAGAGTGTAAATTCAAGAACATTGCACTGTTGCAGTGTCAGGTTGAATATTGTGTCTATTCAAGTATTTAAAACTAACAGCAAAAGTAAAGATATGCCCAAATGTACATGCACATTTATTCTTTGAATGCTAAATAGCAGCCCAGACATTCTGTAGTAAATGAGGCATGAAACATACTGCCAAATGTATCATGTCCTAAATATAGTGGCACTAAGTATTTTGCTATATTTCAGGCAATAATATAAGTCACGTGAACTTTTAAATGAGTCCAAATCAGTGCTTAAAGAATAAATGAATATTCTGATCTCTCATCTTTCAGTAACAAAAAATTAATCTTTTCTTTAGAGATAGGAATCTGGTTCAGAATTTATTTACAGTAAATGATATACCACCCAGTTTATTTATGGTCTGCTCCCTCTCATGACAAAAAAAAAAAAAAATGTTCTTTTTAAAAATTCTCTTACTCAGTTTGTTCTCTGGAGAAAAAAGCAAAACCAAAGAACCAACCACACTAAGCCAAACAAACAGGAAAAACAAAATATAATCAGACACAGTTTACCTTAATATATAAGACATGTAACATAAGATTTCTAGAATAAACTTGATAAACAGCTCTGCCATTTCCTTGTGGTTCTTTCACAAAGTTATAGAGACTCAGGAGATTAAATTCTGGGGACTTAATAAACAGCAGTTCTGTGTGGGGATCTGGAGGGTAACCTATTAGTCAAAATGCACTTTAGGCCAAAATGAAAGCCTCTGTTCATTTATTTCTGTTCAGAAAACATGGGAGTTCAAATGGAAATATATCTAAAAAAAGATTCATTGCCATGCAAAGTGACAAAGCTGAATTACAGATCAGAAAAGATGAATTTGGACAATGGGAATGCCAGCTTTGCTTTTGTATGATTAATGATAAGGGTAAGACATAGTAACTGATCACATTGATGAGATAAAATATGCTTAGACGTATCATATGTGCAAGTTATATTCTCCTGAAAATTTAGTGTTTAGACAAAACAGAGACATTATAGACAAAATTTGATTACATGGGTTGGTTTGGCCTGAAAAATATACTCATTTCCAAAATCTAGTTAATCTTACCATGATGTATTAAAGTTCTATGCATTTTTTATTCTTACATAGACGACACTTTCTTCCTTAACAGAGCGTATCACTCACACATGACCTGCCAGACAGTCTTTAATGGTAGAGTGCCATACTTTTACAAAATCTTCAGTGTTCGTAAAGTATGTTATCTCCAGTGATAATATAGAGCTTATTATGGTTTATGTAAGCAGTAGATTACATTAGTAGAAAATTTACTTGGAAAGGGTAGCACAAATGCTAGTTTGGAATTTTAGTGGAGAATACTTCTTAAAAAATGGCTTGTAAAATTTGGCATGTTTTCTTTAGAAAAAAAAATTCTTTTTTTGGCAGTAAAATATGATAAAATAATGTTTTGAAACTGTATGACTTTGTAATATTAGTGATAAATTATTGATTTGTACATGCTCCTTGTTTTAAGAACAAAAATTACCTGTCACCAGTGTATTTAAAAACATGGGTAACTTTGGAGATTCAGGCTGAACAAAAGTAACAGCTGGAGATAACAGAGCAGTTCCATGATCCTAATCAAGTCACACAACATTTTTCACACTTCAACATGCTGTCACACATAAAATCATAGAATCATAGAATGGTTAGAGTTGGAAAGGACCATAAAGATCATCTAGTTCCAAGCCCCCTGCTATGGGCAGGGACACCTCCCACTAGAGCAGGTTGCTCAAAGCCCCATCCAGCCTGCCCTTGAACACTTCCAGGGATGGGGCATCCACGACTTCCCTGGGCAACCTGTTCCAGTGCCTCACCACCCTCACTCTAAAGAA
>JAOXNO010000001.1:45801549-45822266 GCA_028565335.1 Limnodromus scolopaceus
CCCAGCTCCCTCAGCCTCTCCTCATAAGACTTGTGCTCCAGACCCCTCACCAGCTTTGTTGTCCTTCTCTGGACCCGCTCCAGTGCCTCAATGTCTTTTTTGTGGTAAGGGGCCCAAAACTGGACACAGTCCTTGAGGTGGCATCTCACCAGTGCTGAGTACAGGGGGAAGTACAGTCCATAGAGGCCCACTGCTCAAGCTTGTCAAGCTACCTCTGGATGTTATCTGTACCAACTGTACCACTCAGCCTGGTTTCATCTGCAAACTTGCTGAGGGTACACTGAATATCATTATCTATGTCATTAATGAAGATATTAAACAACATTGGTCCCACTGCAGGCTTTTGTGGGACACCACTCATTACTGATTTCCACTTGGACTTTGAGCCATTGACTATAACAGTTTGGATGTTGCCATCCAGCCAGTTCCTTGTCCATCTAACAGTTCACCTATCATGCCAATATCTCTCCAATTTAGAATCCCCACATGTTGGATCTGGGGATTCAAAGGCCTTACAGAAATACAGGTAAGTGACAGGTAGCAACTAGTGAGTCTGTTTGAGACGTGCATTAGGATCAGATAAATTTTGCTATGTAAGTGCTTGCTTCTCCTAATTTAAAGTCAGTCTACACAGCTAGGTCAGATGCAGATATCCACAGTCATGTGAGCTGAATCTCACCAGGGATGTATTTCCACAAGGAGGATTCAGAACATGTTATAGCTACTGCTGTTTCTAGCATGATTTGTAGAAGCTGTTCATTATGAAGAACATTAGAAGCTAGAGAGACAGATTATTTATTCTTACACTACCCATAGCCAGAGGCCAGCAGTCATATATCTATAGTACAGACGCTCCTTATGATTACTCCTTCCTACTTGTTTGAACTTAAATGTAGCAGATGACAAAAGTTAACTTCAATTAGATTAACTTTTTGTTGGGCTTTGATTAACTTCTGCCAGGCTTGTTCAGCTGTATGAAATTTGTCTCTATGTACAATTTGGTCAGACTTGAAATATTGCATTGTTTTCCTCATGGATAGTTATGCTGTTACATTCTTGACTACTTCGGGTACTGAGTAGTGAATAGAATTGTGCAACAAAATCTACTTAGCATCCATAGGTTTTTAGTCATCTGCAAACCCCCCAAACGACTCTACTTCCACCTTTTGGTCAAAGATGGTACTACTTTACAGGGACTTATGAAAATGATGGTGACAGGGTATTTGATATCTTACCCTGGAATATCGATGAACCACTTTAGATATGCAAATCTTGGATTTAAGCTTGGATTTAGGGGTTTCCAGAACTTCTTGATAATTGAATGCACTGAAGCTAAGGAACATGGGTTGATTTTTGGCTTGTGAGTACAAAATGGGATGATTCATACTTCAGGCTTCATATATAAGATCTTTTATTATAATAACATTGTTTTTACAGCATCCCATGCCCCATTCAGTTGCAAGCTGTAGATATCTGGGACTGACCTACCACCTGAAATAGCAACACAAACAGGATTTTAAATTGTCATTGAGAAATGTTAAGAAATATATTTGAGGAATTTTGAATGTTTTTTTTTTTTTTCCCTTTGGATGATTATAACAATCACAGAAGATATTTTCTTAGAAAGGTCACATGAAGTAGGTGTTTGCACAGTACCTCAAGTTGCTCTTGCTGAAAATACATTCAGCCTTTCCTGAGTGCAATATATGAGGATAAAGTCTCTCAAATATGCAATACTGCATTTTCAACCCAACCTTCTTAAGCATTAATTACATGAGAACATTAAGAGGAACAAGAGACAGAGTATGCAAATAATCTTTTTCTAAGATAAACTTTTAATAAAACTTTCCTTTTATTAAAAAACCCAAAAAAACCTAAAGGGTGTCCTTTGAGATAGATCAAAATCAAACTTCAATTATCAAGCTTAAATTTCAATTTACTGAATAAACTTTCTATGTTTGGACATCTTATTTTTTCTTCTGGCCTAACTCCATATCCAACAATTGTTAAATGATTTGTAAGAGCTTGTCATATTTAGACAGTACCCAATACAGAAATGGCATTTTTTCCATCCTGTTTAAAATATTGCTAACTTTATCTTATAGCCCAACCTTCACTTTATTATTGATGAACAGGAATTGACAACTGCTTTGCCCTAAGAATCTAAAAAAATCATATTTTTCCGAAGGAGAATCCAATTTCTTGTATTAAAAGAATAGGGAACAAGACATTTTCTGAGTCAGTAGGTGACACCTTGTGATATTGGTTATGTCACCTGTTAACCAGAAATTAAGAATTTATGGTGCTTGGTCAACTCTGAAAGTATTGTCTTCAAACAATAACAATCAATAACAAAAAAATTACTTTGTCTGATACACAGAAGATTAGCCTTATGAGCAACACTTTTTCTCAGAATCGGAGACTTGCTATGATTCAACACTTTTAAAAATCCTTTCATTGCTGCTACATATCCTTTTTTAACTGAATGATCCGCAGAAGGAGTTACAGAGAATCACTTTCATTGAAAACGTCTTCATCTTGTTTGTTTTGGAAAGTTTCCACATTTAGAATTTAACATGTTAAGAGACAGAAGTATAAACATATACCAAAACCCTGATTTTTTATTTACTTTTATAAGTATTTTCTCTCTACATTTACATCTACAGCTTTATTGCCTCTCCTTCCATGAATACTTAGCTTTCTTAATAGGCTCTTCTATATGAAAGCACATGAACAAACTTTTCTGAGTCTAAATATAGCATGTTTCAAAATTTCTTTTATTCATTCCACTATTGACATCTACAGTTCATCTCAAGAATTGGGTGAAAGATGCTTTTCTTGGAAGAGACCATGCTGGATAACTTCCATTATTTCATGCTGTTTGATGTTTTTTACTACCCTATTTCTACTTGTTTCCCAATAGACACTTGTCACATACAGGTATAAGGATTTGACTGGCTTAAAATTTTCTAGGTAACATTTATAGCGTTTGTAGCTAAAATACACAGTCAAACTCATAATTAAAAGAGGTCAAGAGGCAATGAGCACAAACTGAAACACAGGAGAAAAAAAAGAAACACTTTTTTCCTGTGAGGGTGACTGAGCACCAGCCCAGGCTGCCCAGAGCAATTGTGAAGTCTCCCTCCCTGGAGATACTCAAAAGCTGTCTGGCCATGGTCCTGGAGAATTGCCTTTATGTGGCCCTACTTGAACATTGAGATTGGACCAGATGACCTCCAGAGGTCCCTTCCAACCTCAACTATTCTGTGTGATTCTGTGAAAACAATATATAGTTAAAATTTCTGCTTTCCAAATGTCTGAGACATTGAGCTGCTTAGAAAAAAGAGACTGGATCTTTCTGTTGTCAGCTCAGTTACTTCATAGTTAAGCTTTTTTAGGCTCTTGGGTGTATACTGTCTGGAGTGGTGACTCTGCTTTTGAAGTTGCTAGCTTACTCCAAAAATGTTGTTTCTAACAAGTCAGTCTCTGAGGATTCCCCATGTCAAATACTACACAAGCCAGGCCCAGACTGCTGCATTTTTATTGATGGTGGTAAGAAATGATCCACTTCTCAGTATTGCCTGCGTCTTGTTTAGCTGTTTCTTTTAACCCTTTGATATAGTCTTCCACTTCATCAGTGGGTTTTTTGCAAACCATGATTTGATTTTGGCATTTCTGATTTCCTGATTTTTAATCAATAATCACAAAACATTCCTCTCTATTCTATAGTAAGCATGTTTCCGAAAGAAAAGTGACAGGGCAAGGCAAAAGAACCAGGGAGTCCATCTCATGAAAATGACATGGTATGTGCACATGCATTGGTAACAGCATTTTTCCTGTTGACCAGAGAGGACGGTGACCTCTCATGGATTTTCTTAATTTATGGCTCTCTTTGTCATTAGCCAGGCAGTGACTTTTCCTCATGGGATAGGAATAATTCAACATAATTAGCAATTTCTCAAATATCTTCACAAGTATTCAATCTAATATCAAACCTAGGTCCTGATGTGGAAAAATGTAAATCCTTAGGATTTCTGTATTTTGTGCTTGTGCAAAGAATAGTTATATTTTAATGGGATATTAGATTTGGTGTTCTTTGAAATACCTTTATTTCAAAGTGTTTCATAGGCAAGAGCATCAGAAAAGGTACATCCTTGATTCCAGAGACTTTCCATAACTAGTGTTAAGAGCTATTCTGGGTAGCAGTATCTCGTCTAGTAAGTTTAAAAATCAGAACTCTTTGAAAGATGAAAAGTGCCTTTGCCTTCCTTTCTATGAGCCTAGACCAGCTGGGGGTTTTACAAAGGTGGTGTGCTTGGTTTTTTGGGATTTTTTTCTTCTTTTATTTCCTTTTTGGGTTTCTCTCTTTCTTATATCCACTTTTAGCTTCTCTCAGGAAATTGAATCTGTTCAATCCAGTTTATCAGAGCTTGAACTAAATTGCCACATAAATCTTCTAAAGCACTCTTTTCTTTCTTTTTACATCACTATTATGACAGCTAGTCATCACTTTAAGGAAGGTACATATTCTTCATGCTCTAGATCTTCCTGTCTAAATATGTTAGGGATAGATGGATGCTTTTCCCTAACTTTGCTTCAGTTTTAACCTACTTGGTCCTCCCTCATGGAATTGAAAAGGTAGCATTATTTGTCAGTTCCTCCATGCTTTGTTTCGACCAGATGTTAGTAGAAAGTAAATTAAGTCAGAATGCACAATGTAATTCATGGAACAGATTTTACTTTGGGGAACCAGTAGGCACAAAGGTATCACAAAACAATTGCAAGTCCTAATAAATGGAAGAAAATAGACAAATGGTATTTTCTGAGCAAAAGGAGTTGGAAAATATAAAATTATAGAATATACAAAGAAGAAAAAACTTAAAAACAAATTTGAGTTTACTGCTGGTAAGTATGGTGATTAATCTCTAAAGAAATAAACCATACCAATAAACCATACCAGAAACACACATTTCACTTGGAAGTTCAAACAAGTCAAAGACTCTGGTATAGCCTTATTTCAGTAGTCTTTTATACATGTGTTGAAATATGACCCTTGAGTACATGATTACATAGTACTTTTCTGTGAATGTCTGTTTCCAGTTGTCTTAGTACATCTTTGGCATCTTCAGAGTCTTAGTTCTAGCCTTCTCAGCTGAAGTTTTTGATCTAGTTTAACTCCTGGACCTGCCTCTGTCCTAGCTACTGTTGCATACTTGTCCATGTCCCATCATCTCTACGGTCAGCCCCATTCTCACTGTTGCTCCTGAACTTCACTCTCTAAATACTAATTTATTCCCTTAATTTAGAGACGCAGCAAAAGTGTGACCCTCTAAAAAACATGCAAAAAGAGGGCAAATATTCCCATACTCACAGCTAAAGAAAGAAGAGACCGCACAACTAGTCATGGAATCAGAATGGTTTGGATTGGAAGAGACATTAGAGATCACCTTGTTCCAACCACCTTCCACGGGCAAAGACATTTTCCACTAAACCAGGTTGCTCAAAGCCCCATCTAACCTCGCCTTGAACACTTCCAGGGATGGGGCACCCACAACTTCTCTGGGCAACCAGTTCCAGTGCCTCACCACACTCATAGCAAAGAATTTCTTCCTGATACCTAATCTAAATCTCCCCTCTTTCAGTTCAAAACCAATACCCCTCATCCTATCACTACACTGCCTGATAATAGCGCCTCCCCATCTTTCCTGTAGGCCCCTTCTAAGTACAGAAAGACTGCTATAAGGTCATCCCCTCTATTCACTTTGTGGGAAGTTCGTTAAAATGTTGTCAATGATAGGAAGAAAAACAGTAATAAAGAGGAATAAAGAGGAAAGAGAGAAAAAGACAGAACCACTTACAGTGGGACAAAATAGGAGATTTCATTTCTTATCATTTTCCTTCCATGGACAAAAGTTCTCTTAAATTGCTCAGGAATGTGATCATCTATGGGACAACTATGTTATTTCCTTTGCATAAGTAAAATTGTGTCCTGCTGCCCAGCCTATTCATTAATCCCTGTTTCATGCAGCTGCAGCAGCTTTCTCTTTTCTGTGCGATGAAGCATCCAAAGTTAGTTGAGGTTACTGGAAACTTGGGAGAGTTTCATGCGATCTATTAAATCTCTACAGAGTATGAAAATTTTCAGCAGATCAGAGTATGGGAACTGATGGATTAATATCTATAAATATTATATTAAGTGCAAAAAGCTATGTTAATTCTACATTAAGTATGCACAGTTAAAATCTCAGTCAGCCAAATTCAAAGGTTAAGAGTTCTATACTTCAACAGGAATTCCTGAAAAGAGTATGGAATATATATTTAATAGAAAATTGAATCAAAAATAAAATATGCAGAATGGAATTTCTAAGAGACAATATATAGAAGACATAGGATAATAAACTACATATATCAAATAAAAACATAATTCTGTGACAAAACAATCTTTTATAGAAACAGTAAAATAAAATTTAAAAAATGGACTAAACAGTTGAAATTACAAAAAAAGAAATCAAACAAGCATTACCAACAAATCATGCTAGTAATTTCCTCTTATTCATTCTCTAGCAACAAGAATATGTGACCACATATTCATCATTCTTATGAAGTCTTCAGAAACATTTTACTTAAAAGAATGTCTTCAGGATATAAGGATAACTATCCTAACAGTTGAAATTGTTAGTTTCCAGTGTTTATCATAAACTTAAAAAAAGGCAGCAATCTTAAACTTTAAGCATCCTTCTTTGTATTTTCCTCTTCGTGACACAATTCATACAATTTAAGTGCACTCCTACTCCATATATAATTATGCTTATATATCAGTTTTTAGTATTGTGGCACTGTGACTTAAAAGCTTTTATAATAAAGAACATATGTCAGATTTTTCTCTGTTAGGCAGTAGAATTGCAATAAACTCTGTGATTGCCCAATTTGTTTACATTTTGAAGTATGTTTATATTAAGTAATTAATCCTAACACTTGGCTACTGACAATTTTTTTATGAAGTCAGGCCATTTTGGCAATAACTGTTTACATACATATACTGTATGTTAAAGTGACAACATTTAATAGGACTATAATCCGAACACAAATGAAGCAGTACTGAACAAACACAATAAGGAATTGTGATCCCCACATTTGTTTATAGTATCATAGATATCATAAATAATTTTATTCTATATTTAAATCAGATTATTTCATACTATGAAACAACATTAAACAACTGTTGGTTTCTCTAAACACCTTTTAGATGCCTGTAAAAACTTGGCTTTTCTACTTGATCTGTAAATCACAAGACAAAACTTCCTCGTTCTGCTTAGTGTACTTAAAATTTCTTATGGTATTTATATTGGGGCATAATTATATATCTGGGACCTTCTGAAACTTCTTAATGAACCCATGCTTACCTTTTTATTTCAAGTCCCACAGGTCTGAAATTTCTGCTGTCATGTCTAAGCATGACCTTTAGAAACCTTTAGAAACCTAAACCTTTAGAAACTCATGAGCTTACATTCCAGAGTAGTATTTACTAATAAGTACTAGAAAAAAATAAACAAACCAAATAAACAAACCCAAATAAACACCCCCAAAACAACCAAAGAAGTAAATTAAGGTTTTTTAGCTGTAAGATTGTGAGCTTTAAGAATTGATAATATCCCAAATTCTCCTATATCTGAAGGAGAACTGTTAAAAAATAATAAAAAAAATTATAATCCAACACACCATCTGAAACAATTGCAATATGAATCTTAATTTGAAATGTATTTTTCTGTTTTTTATGTATACAAGAATGCATCTGAGATAACAGCCCTACCTCATGAGATATAATTAATCTGCCAGCTACTTCTACTTACATCTTTCTTGGTAGGTAAAAAACATCAGTGACAACCTGTATGTGTACCAGGAACTGATTGTTGGTATGCACTTGCAGTTTGGTTGCACAAAAGCAGTGTGAAGATGATGTGCATTACTTTTGCAATACCATCAGCAAGCCACACTTCCAGAAACTATTCTATCAATTTCAGACAGTAACATTTCAGAAGACAGAAACACAGACAGAAACTACGAAGGTTAAAATTAGAACTTCTTACTTAACTTCACACATAAATATTTTAATGACATTTTGATTTAAACACTGTGAAGTTTTCCATATGCAGATTAAGATTTCAGTATTCAGTATTTTATTTTAACTTCTGACAGAGAAGGTAATTAAGAGATAATCATGCAACTCCACAGAAAACCACTAGTCTTGTATGACACTTGTGGCCAAGCAAAGAAATAAAACTGATAGATGAGTCTGCCAACACTAGCCTAGCTTACTGAAAAAGACCTACATCTGTACATACATATTACACAGAAATAGAGCGATAGTGAAAAATAAGAAACTTTTACAATAAATATTTTCAGTAAATGGTGCATTTTTGAAGCCATACCTTTCCATTCCACAGTTCATTAGAAGGATTTACCCAATTCATGTTCAGATTGTCTGTCATAGTAGTATATTTTATGTTACTCTTCCTTCCTCCAAACACAAAGTTATGCAGAATATAAAATACATATAATATTAAGAATATAAAGCTTTCAAGCTTTCAGATTCCTTTATGAATGACAAAGGCAAAAAACCATATATGTTTGATTTCCATAGAGTTGAGAGAAATATTTTTGAATAACCACTGTCCTCTTTTGGAGGACGATATAGAAGACAGGTATTATGTTAGTTATTCATTATAGGTTAAAGAAATAAACAAGCAAACATACTGGTATCCATGTTCAATTACTAAAGACATGATCTCCTTTAAAACACAACATGCAATGATTTAAAATGGCCTTTAGTGTAAATGGAAATCACCTTACATGTCTTGAAAGTATCTTTTACACAGGTTTTTAATAGAAAAGACTTAAAAGCCTTTCTTCAAAAGAAAGAAATTTCTACACATAGTGGTATACTAGCAGAAGAGCTGGGCAGCTCTGAGGATGCAAAAGGTTGCTATCTTTACACCAAGAGCACTACAGTATATGTATCAAAGCCCAGTTGAGCCCTCTGTTTTACTATCATGTCTTAGTCTAAAAATAATGCCAGCCTACACTGTTACATTGACAACTGTTCTCAGTGACTGAAAGACAGTCATACAACCTGTGAATATATTCCATATTAGAGAACCAGAAAAGTAAGTGAGATGTATTCATTTTCACTTTTAAATGTCTAAGGTCTTTTCACTGTATCGGCCTTCTCTTCAGAACCTCTTATTTAGTTAGTTAATATAAAATGTCATCATTGACTTGTATTAAAGCTTTCCAATAAGCCACACTTTTCCTATAAAGGATATGAGAAAAAATAGTAGCTGAATCTTACATCTGAATAACATCTTCAATTACTATTAAATTGATTAAAAATTAGTGGTAGAGATTGTAGAGACATTCCAAGTGAAATTTGCTTTCATCGTGTGCAAATAGTGGTACAGAATGGAAATGGTCAAACAGCATGAAAGGCAAGCTTTCAATTGCTTTTCAAGGCAAACAACGTCAATGTAAAATCAGTGTCTGCCTTCCACAGCACAAGTATGTCTTTAAAATTGCTGGGGGAAAAAAAAATCAAAACAGATGAGAGAAGTTCAGCACACTAGCAACAACTTCAAGGGAACAGATATTAAACAGAAGCCTGAGTCATACTTTGCAATTTCAGTAAGTGATTCATAGTATGATTTGGTCTTGATAAATTCCTTGGAGCAAAAATTATGGTTTTGTTCATTTTCAGGAAGTGAATGACTTTGCTAAAGGTGTTATTGAAAAGGTGCACTTCCAATTTCTGTACAATTTCCAAGGCTGAGTTCCTCAGCACAGATTTTCAATTGTTCTTATTTAGTTCCTTTTTCTCTTATACCTGATTTAATATATTGACCTAAAGATCCAGATTTACTCCTTCATTTGAAAGAAGTTATGTGGTATTGATTCTTGAATGACATTGTGAACCTGCAGATTATTAATGTTTCTTGGAGTCTCAAAGCAGTTTTGGTTAGAGTAAAGCTTAGTTTGATTTTGTTACCATCTTGTAAAAATAAATCTTGGTTTTAGTTTATTTTTGCAGAAAATAAAAAATAAAAAAAAAAGGAGAAATTAAATGGAAATATCTCTGAGATTAAAACTGATTCAACAATCACAATGAAAGTAAACATTAACTCACCACTTACAGAAAATGTGCCATTCTTTAATGTTTTGATTTTGTGAAGATTACTGAGAGTTCCTTCCTTTTAACATCCAAATACCTTGAGATCTTAAAACTGGATATTAGATCAACCCACTGTTACAAGAAATATATAAATAAAGCACTGGAAAGAGGTTCCTATTATCAGTATTTAATGCAGCATGTGTGTAAATTCCTTTTGTACTTACAATGCTATTGGAGCTGTCTGTGGATATCTTGTCTTTAGGGAAAATGCATGTTACTTTATAATATAGTTATTGCTATACATAGACGTTTCTTAGAGCTCTTTTGTCACAGCTTAAATGAGACATGTCTCATAAAACATGGGAGTACCTGTATATATTTACCTAGTTTTCCATTTGAAAAGGATTTAATCGAGTGATGTTTTGTTGGAATTTTCTGTTCCGTGCAGCTATTTATGGAATTAATAAGCAAACCCAAAGATTTTTATATCCTACACTGTAGAGACATTATCATATCCACAAATGTGTTTCCATCTTTCCTATATGGTTTTTACAAATAGCTGAATTCCATTGTTGGCTGCTACTGTTCCTAGCAGGAAAAATCAAAACATTGTGTGCTTATACTACCACCCATTATTCACCCTTCATATGCAATCAAATAATTAGCTGCAAATTGAGCAATTTACATAAATTACAGTACTAGTTCAACAAAAGATGTCATGTGTAGAAGAGAACAGCTTTAGTATGTGTGACTCAGAAATGTATCACTGAATCCTTATTTCTGCATCTTTTCAGATGACTTTTTTCTCTACTAGCTCATTTACAACGCTAAGGATGTTTGAAAATTACTTTTGTACAATGAGGCAAGTGTTTCTTTTAGTTTTATCAGCTTTTTCGCTAAAATGTTAATAATATTAATAATAATATTATCATTAATAATAATTAATTGCTTCTTCATGCTTCTTCACTACTATGCTTGAACAAATAAATGTGATTCTTTAATTGCAAACAACCTAGGAGCTTTACTGTCAAGAGATCATTTCATGATATGAAGAGTTTGTCGGCAATACTAGTTTAAAATACCCCATCTCCTTCTTGCAATGGTGACAGGAGGTGGAATTATTCTTTTTCAAAACTGAATCAGTTTGCTGCTCCCACTCACCAAGTGACTCAAACAGTATCTGTTGTCATCAAAATGCAGAAGGTTAGAGAGGCAGGAGTGACAAACAGTAGAGGCAAGGAATGGAAAGAAAGGCAGGAATATCTTAAATCAGGATTACTGCACGTTTTGTAGCAAGCAAGTACAAGCAATTACAATAATATTTTGTATCAAGCACATGTTTGATAAAGTAATGAGCAGTAAAACAAATATTTGGAGGGCAAGATGGAGAAAAAAACCATCGAGGTTTTCCATGAATACTTTGACATAAACATGGATAGTCTGGAAATGCCTGAATTACCCCTTTTTTCTAAACTGTACAGTGATGAAGCTAGATAAATAACTGCACCTTTCCACTGGAGTTCATGGTTTGTAAGACTGTCACTGCTAACACTTGGTTGATAGCATTGGGGAAATGACCGCTCACAGCATAACACGAATGCAGATTGAATTGCTTTGACTATGGGTGTCTTGGGAGCTTGCTAAACATTTTATCCAGGAACCAAGTCCTGTCACTTCTAAAAACAACCAGAAAAACTTGTGTGTGATACCGATCATATTCTACACATATTTTAGACTACTAATCTCAATTCTATTTAACAAAAATAATGGTAACTGAACTGACAGCTGTACTAATTTTTGCTGAAAGTGTTCTTAATTTGCATTATGCATAGTTCACTGTTGGACAAGAAAAAAGTTGGTTCTAGAATTAGTTGAATTAATGTGTAGAAAATAATTAAGAAATAATTAATTTAATACCCAATTTTAGTTTTAGCAGGAATTAACATTTGCACATACAGAGTTCTTTGGAAATTTTAAAACAAGTTAAATCAAATCAGAAAGACTCCAATTATTCCCTGAAATGTAAGTCTTTCATATTTGCATTACACAGTTATTAATTCTCAGGGAGAAATTGGAGGAATACTTGGGGAAATACAAATAGACACTGGAAATGTGGATCTGTTTGATGAGGCTAACATTTTGCCATTAATATTCTGCATCTCTATAATCCTGAAAATTCACAGTCAAAATATTTTTGTAGCCATTCCTTGTAGAGAATGTACTCTGAGTTGTGGCTTTTAGCATGGGCCTGAACAAAGTAGTGATCTAAAAAGGACTGGACCTTCCGCTCTCCAAGAGTCCAGGTCCAATCCTGAACAGCTGCAGCAAGAAAAAGAGGCACCATCACATAAGGCACTGGAGAAGAAAAGAGCAGGGCTGTAATGAAGAAAGTTCTGGAACTGTGCTTTAATAGGTGATTAAATAATTGAACAGGCTGCTCATAAAATCAGACTGAACTTCTGCCAACAGGTTTGCGCTTTTGATGGCTGAAGAACTAGGACCTGTTTTTTGTTGGTTTTTTTTAACTTCAAAAGAGGCAATGAAGCAGCAACACTCCTAAATCTCATTAACGGCAAAGGACTCTCCTACAATGTTGCAGCTGCAAAAAAACCTGAAAAATATCCTTTTTGTATGGGGGTCAGAGCAAAATAACTACCAAAACTAGGACTGAAATGGGAATGAAGTCTTCTAGTCCAACTACAAATAAATAATTTGACTTTGCTTATATTAAAAAAATAAAAATACACAGCTGATTTTTATATGCTCTCAACTGAATCACATATAAAGAAAACAAAGTCAAAGGGTAAAAAAATTGAACTGTGCCTCAGATAAATCTTCAGTTCTGTGATGACGGTGTATTCCTCTGATGCAAAATTTGTTCATGACTTCACACATGATACACATACACTGATCTAGGTAAATTTGTTATTTAAAGTTAAAAATAATACGAAGCACCAGGTTGGTGCTGGTCTCTTCTCCCAGGTAATTAGTGATAGAACAAGAGGGAATGACTTCAAGCTACAACAGGGTAGGTTTAAACTGAACATTAGGAAAGAGTTTTTCTCAGAAAGAGTAGTCAGGCATTGGAATAGGCTGCCCAGTGAGGTGGTTGAGTCACCATCCCTGGCTGTGTTTGTCATTTAGATGTGATGTTGGGGGATATGGTGTAGGAGAGAACTTTGTAGAGTAGGGTAGATGGTTGGACTCGATGATCCCAAGGGTCTCTTCCAACCTAAATGATTCTATATGATTCTATGAAAAAATGCAAATAGGGAGATCTACTTGAATACACTAACTATTGTTTTGAAAATTCCTTTTTGTGTAGTATTTACACTGTTTAAAATACATATAATTTAATGATATCGTATTGTATCTCATTATATAACCTAAATGTAATAGATATTGTTACAATTAGTGATCATAATGTATACATAAGTATACCTTAATATGCCTAAGTATACATTATATATAATATATATTACCTGTGTATATAACACCATATATTTATAGATTTATACATAATAATATATATAATTTATTGATAAATACACTTACCTATACCTATCTTTCTAGATCATAAGGCAACCAAAATGCACTGAAAAAAATAAATGCAAGCCACAATAAAATAAAGCAATTGCACAGCACACTGAGAAGATACTGTCACGTAGGTACCACTAGTGCTTTCTAAATCTGAGAACATGCAGCAATGACTGGCAAACCATCATCATAAAAATTCTAAAGCCCTGCAAAATAAGGGGCTCAGAATTATGTAGAGATGACTAATACATATGTATATATATATAAAATCAACCTCAGAATTTTCCCAGAAAATCAGTCTAACCTATCAAGTGATTATAGAGCTAACGTAGTTGGGAAGAGTACAGAGGGGTTTTTCAAGACTAATATATTCTACTCAAGAGTGAAAGTGACTGTAGCAGTCCTTCTGTCATTATAAAATAAAGAAAAATATTATAAAGGAAGCCAAAAAGAGAAAGTACTGAGAAAAAAATGTTAACAGGGATGAATGTTCACATTTCCTTATCAAACACACTCTCACTCCAGTTCATTGTGCTTTACAGGGGGATCAAGGCAAGACAGGAAACAGCTATCCAAATGATTTGCTCAGTGAAGAGAATCAAGGTAGTTTGAATTCTAGGGTCTGCAGATCACATTTCTCATTTTTTCCTGATAATGGCATGCAACATTCTGTGCAGCATATACAGAAATTAGTGTATTTGGCAAGTTTACATTACAGGAAAAGAAATTTTGATATTTATCTGAATTAGAAATCCGAGAATCACTTCTGTAATCAGAAAAATGTGTAATGGAAAACACTGGGGGAAAGAAGGGGAGATAAAGAGAAAAAATAGAAAACCCTCCTATTCATGTTTAGCATTTAAAGTTATTTTAATGCTTACATCAACATTATCTGTATTCAAAAATTTGAACCCAATATAGAACCTTTTTACTTGCAAATGGGAACAATAGTAAACATTCATATAATGGGACATTGTACCTAAAACAAAAAAAAAATCTAGCTGTATTCTCACGACTCATTTAGATTTTTGAAGAGGAAGGTGTCTGTGGAAATCACACTATCTATTATGAAATTAAATAAAAAATATTAAAAACAAGTAAAATCAAACCAAACCAAACCAAAACCAAAAAACCCAAAACAAACCTAAAGAAGTGTACCTTTCTTCTGTGATTCTGTCATTCTGAAGTCCCAGTTCCTTGGAAGCTGCTAGTCTGCAATATTATCATATACTGGTATATATCACATAAAATTATCTTTGTTTAATATTAGTGAAAACTGCTAATTCCTAGTTACATAAACTCATCTGACAGTTGCTGGTTTTGTAACTGATTGAACACTTCATGAACTCTTTACAAGCAGTGGATCTTTAATTACATTTCTTTCACCTGCGTTCAAGCTCTATGCCAGTACATTTCTGGCATACGCTCTATGCCTAGTATACTCATGGAGCCATCAGCTCAGAAGACCTGGAGTAATGGGTCCACAAGAACGATCAGAGGGCTGGAGCACCTCTCATATGAAGACAGACTGAGTTGGGATTATTTAGCCAGGAGAAGAGAAGGCACTGGGGAGACGTTATTGCGGCCTTCCAGAATTTAAGGTGGCCCCACAGGAAAGATGGGGACAAACTTTTTAGCAGGGCCTGCTGCAATAGGACATGGGTAATGGCTTTAAACTAAAAGAGACAAGATTTAGACTAGATATAAGAAAGAATTTTTTTTTTGAATGTATGTGGTGAAACACTGGCACAGATTGCCAGAGAGATGGTAGATGACTCATCCCTGGAAACATTCAAGATCAGGTTGGATGGGGCTCTGAGTAACCTAACCTAGTTGAAGACGTCCCTGCTTATTGCAGTTGGTTGGAATAGATTATCTTTAAAAGTCCCTTCCAACCCAAACTGTTCTATGATTCTATGGTGCTACAGTAGGTGGGGTTGATATTCTACTCTACACAAGAATTTACAAAGAATCACTGACCAGTAGCACAATGAACTCTCTCCAAAGGTCGCAAGTTCAACAGGTCTTGCTAGGCTACCTTCACGGTGCTCTTTTCTATGTATTGATGCCCAAGCAGGTTAAAAAGACTAAGTAGACACCTGAGCGATGCCTTAGTTCTGGTTTGGCCACCTCACTAGTATTAGGAATGCTGAGATCTTACTTCATAAAGATTGAGAGTGGAGTGCTTTTTTCCATCAATTCACATAATAGTGCAAGGACAACAATAAATTATTTTAAAATTATTTTTAAAATTATTTTTTTCTCAGTGCTTTACTGCATATTGTTCCAACCTCACCAGTATAGTCAGAGTGTTTTTATACTTCTGAATAATGAAAGAAATTTGTAAAATAGCAAATGGAGGTAGTATGAGAATGTCTCACAAATCTATCCCTCAACGATTTCAACAAATAAGTTTTCTCAGGAAATATGTCACCACAACAATAAATAAATACAGAGATCTTCTGAAATTTACATCTGTGCTAGAGCAAAAAATACATAACTGACTTTGTGTGTGGGAGCAATGTATCAGAATGAGACCAACAGGCATATTTAAAAGTTGTTCACTTATCAAATGTGTGACATGAGAAAGTACACAGATAAAAATCAGTATTAATGGACAGCTATTCTTGTTATAGTAAGTGCTAAAGTTCAGGTAAAGTTTTCCAAAATTTACAGCAGTGGAGGAGGCCTAGAATGACTTCTTTTTTTCTCCAAAGATGTTTCTGCCTACAGTTCCTATGTACTTTGATCAAAGAGATAAGTTTTCTGCCTATCTAAATTCAGCTATGAAAATTAATCCTCAGTAACTAAGATTAAATATTTTGAACCTCATTTCTAACTTTTCATCTTTGTTTTTGAAGAGTTTCAAGGCAGAAATTTTAGGAAAGCAAACTTCCAGCTCTTTAAGGTTAGTCAATAGGGCCCCCTGGGAAACTCCCCTCAGGGACAAGGAAGCAGAAACAGAGCTGGCAGACCTTTCAGGAAGCTTTCCATAGAGTGCAAGAGCTCTCAGTCCTCAGTGTAAGAAATCAGAAAAGGGAGCCAAAAGACTGGTATGGCTGAGTTGAGACCTGCTGGTCAAACTGAAGGGCAAGAAGGAAAAGCACAGGCAGTGGAAGCAGGGACAGGTGTCCTGGGAAGAGTATAGGGAAGCTGGCTAGTTGTGGAAGAATGGGGTCAGGAAGGCCAAGGTGTGGCTAGAACTGCTAAGAAATTGCTAAGAAATACTTTTCCACTAACTATTTGTCTGCACTTACAGAAAAACATGTTTTCCATGCTCTAGAAGAAAAGGACCCAGAAGATAGGTTCCTTCATTGTGGATCATAATTGTAAACTCAGTTATATTTTAAATCAGATAGCTCTTCTAATATTAAATAGACAAAGCTGAGTAGCTATGGTCAAATTTCTAATTTCTTTTTGGGTGATATCTACAATATTCTGTGCAAAAATTATAGATGGGAAGTGTTCATTAAGCTAAAGACATTTGTGGGAAATACAAAACTAATAGAATAAGTGACTAGAAATCTTTTTGTTTCTAAACTTGAAAAGTCTTAGAATATGACATCATGCAATTAATTAGTTTCTCTGAAGACTATTATACTTTCTATGTTAGTTTTCCCTACATTTCTGTCTAGTTTAATTTTAAATGTTCTGGTATATTTGACTTTTACTGTTTTCTTACTAAAGTCCAGAATGACATTACACGCTTTGGAAAGAATGTTTTTATGACAACATCAACAGATAAGAACTATCAAGTGAAATACAGAAGTTGCACTGATCTATGAAAAGAAATAAATAAATCCTTATTGTCTAGTAAATTTTTGTTTAAGTAACATACAAACAGTCAAGCTTTCTCAGTCTAGAATAAGTTTATTTCAAGAAAAAATATTTAAAAGATTAATTTCAAAATTAATCTGCAATAGTCTTATGTGAAAAGAAATATGTAATTTAGACAAAGCTTTCCCACCCATAAAATGGCATAAGATTTTCCTAGATTACCCAATTTTGAAGAAAAAAAACCCCAAAACTTGGAAAAAAATGTTGACTTCTGACACTCAAGAATGGACATTGTATAAATTACACAGAAAATTCATTATACAATTTAGGAACTTTTTACAGTGTTTTTAAAACTTTATGTTAGATCACAAGTTGCAGAAAAATATATCTTCGATATATATTGCTAATTCTCCCTTCATTTAAGTCTTTCTGAATTTTTCCCCTTTCACTAGAGTGAATGGTGATTACATATATAACATGGCTTTTCTGCCAGCTGTATGTCATCTTTATAGAAATATATAATACAGAGGAGAGCAAAATGATAAGATTTAAACTAGTTCTTGGACTAGAATGGAAGTGGTTATACTATTAATTATTAAACTGCCTTTGACTTCTGTCATTTGAAAATCTGAATTTGAAAAAATCTCCAAGTACACTTAAACAAACAGCAATAACGGCTTAATGGACCAATTCTGATTTTCAAGATGTAAAAATCTGTGTAATGTCTATTGTATTCTGAAATGGTATTAGATATAATATACAAAGTGGGCTTTTTTTCAGAGTACTTGCTGACAAACTACTGCATAACTGAAATTAAAATCAGGGCTAATCTATTATCCCCAGTTCTGTGAAAATGCTAGTGATGTTAAAATTTGATTAATTCATACTAAGAAAACTGTTCCATTAGCTCACACATCAGTGGAATAGCATTTTGTGTAACAGACCATCAAATGCCAACCATAAAGTAGATTAATATGCTACCTGAGTAAAAAGTTATTTTAACAGAATTTTAACTACTTGTCAAAATTCTTCTTAAAGTGTATTATACTATTTCTGCATATTTACTGCATTTTACAGATAATAGTAAATGTTCTTATAACAGTTATTTCCAATGAAACAAAAATAAATGAAATATTTGGATTAGATTTCTGCATTAAATTTGCTCCTCTTTCTATTTCAGATATTTATTAATACACAAACAATGACATAAACAAAGCATTTTTAAAGTTTTTTTTTTCATTAGGTTGTCAACAAAAGTTTTCAGGATGCTCAAGTGAAAGATCTCTTGAAAGCTATCAGAATTCTTCTCTTTCTTTTATGCATAGAACTTAGTGACAGAAGAGTTTTGAGAAAACGTTCCAAAGTAGCCTGACAAGCAAGCAAAAAAAAAAAAAATCTTTAGTACTTTCAAAAGCTTTTTATCAAAAAGAGTGATTCACCTTAAGTTTGTGAAAAATGCAATTTTATAAAATTAAAAACAATCTGCTGTTGGAGCTACTGATTTCAAAGAACTTTTACTCTTTTCTTATTGAGCTCTGTTGCAGAGTCCCCTTTAATTCAATGGGAATATAAAAAAATTAAATTTATATTCCGTATGTCCCTGAAAAACCCAGGTAATAGAAAGAAAAAAGAGATTCATAAACCTGCATTACGATGACATTACACAATGAAAGACAATATGGTCCTTATAATGTACAAAAAGACTTGGCCGTGCCAACATAAAATTTTACCCAGATCCTACTTATAGTTTGAATTTAATGCTTTCCTGGTTTGAATTCATGCTTATGAAAGAAAAAACTCTTCAGATACCTCTTGTTCATGCATTCTCTAATAGCTAATTTAGGTTTTGTTATATCTGAGTTCACATCTTGTGTTGGTGTGAGCTTTCCCTCCAGATGTATTTCCTGAATTACCTAGGAAAAGAGGAGAGAAAAAAAATACTTTGCAAATATATATTATATTGTATTGCATTCTACTGTGTGATATGTACTTACTTTTTATTAAACTCTTTCTAATGCAATGGAAACTTATAAGATATATTACTATTAGTCTTTGTGTCTTTTCAGGTGACTTTTTTCCAGTTGGAGGGTACATAAAGGTGGAATTTTCAAAACCTGTGAATGAAATAAAAAGGAAGTCCCACCATGGCAGTGACTGACTGTTTTGATATGCCAGTGAAAAGGAATCGTGTGTATTACTGAATAGCTTATAAATGGTATCACACTTCTCTTTCAAAGTTCACTGCATTAGGCTTTTCCATGTGGACAGTATTACAGTCAGTTTTCCAATGAAAAGTACATATTAAGAGAATGCTTGATGATCTATATCCTCCATATCCTCCTGAATATGGATTTCCTAAGGCTTTCATTTATTCCAAGTCCCTTTCTTTTGGGATTATAGAGCCACAATCTCATTCCACCCTCAAAACTTAGAAGCAGTTTCCATAATCTTGCAGAGAAATTTGCATTTCTACTCAAATGTTTGGGTAGAATAGAAAACCCATATGTTTTCAATTATTTATTGAAAACACTTGGTACATATATCAAATAAATATTTCAGTACTTACTTGCTAAATACTATATTCAAGAGTTATGAAATTTAGGCAGCACTCCAAGGAGCAGCTTAGAAAAGTGATGCCTACTACATTTCTCTAAAGATCCAATATCCAGTCAAACATGGCAATGCGCACAGTGATATAATATACAAAACTAAGTGTCCATATATTTTCATATTCTAAGTTCTGGTTAAATAACTATTTAAAACAGAAGTTCACATTTTTAAATATTTTCAATAAGTTCCTGCAGAAATATGAAAATATTAGGCTTTATTGCTTGCTGTTTATATTCACAAAACATATGTATATTGTAATAATTGTTTTCTGACGTAAAGAATAAAATAATATGGTTGACTATATATTTATAATAGTTAACTATATATCTAATTTTTTGCTTATTTTGGGAGTCAGAATAAATTAATCTGAAAAATAACTGTAAACTAAAGGAAAGGAGAATAGCAGTCAGCAAAAATGCTAAATACTGCATTCTCAGTTTTGTCATATGTGCTATCATAGAATGGTTAGAGTTGGAAGGGACCATAAAGATCATCTAGTTCCAACCCCCCTGCCATGGGCAGGGACACCTCCCACTAGAGCAGGCTGCTCAAAACCCCATCCAGCCTGGCCTTGAACACCTCCAGGGATGGGGCATCCACGACTTCCCTGGGCAACCTGTTCCAGTGCCTC